>OX352264.1:17525511-18221643 GCA_947086405.1 Esperia sulphurella
TCGTCGGGGTCACCACTTTGGGGATATATTGGTAATGAATAAAACGATGTGTGCTGTAGGAAGTATCAGTGAACTCTGATCTTTTAATTGGAATACCACTCCTATTTATATAATTTGACTAGTTCACAATTTCAACTATTGAGGGTATTATTAACTAATTGTACCTATGTAATACCGGTGGATATGGGTATCCCACAGATATTTATGACAAAAAAAAAATTTGGATTTCATATAAGTTTGCTTTAGTAACCAGTGGCTTTTATTTTTATTCAGTCTTGTTAACTGATATACTTGACTATTTAATGTAATTTTATAAGTATTCAATGTTATCAATAGAATTTCTTTAACTTATTAGGTTAAGCTGATATTCTATTTATGAATGAAATACTCTTTTAACCTACTAATATTATAAACTTTGTTATAGATGTTTGTTACTCTTTCACGTAAAAACTACTGAATGGATTTTAATGAAACTTTACAGTAATATAGCTTATACATCAGAATAACACATAGGATACCATTTATAAAGATATTGTGTGAATTGTCCAAAATATCAAGTAAGTAGGAAAAAATCTACCATCTGCGAGCTATTCTGGCGTGCGCCATAAAATTATAATTTTAATGCCATAATGTTAGTTATTTTCTACGCCACGCTAATATAAGCTACTCGAAATACTAATCCTGCGCAGACGAAGTCGCGGGTACCAGCTAGTAAAAAATAATCCCACTAGGTATCCCAAATGTTTGAATGTTTGGATGTTTGGATGTTTGTTACTCAATCACGTTTCAACCACTGGACGGATCGTAATAAAACTTGGCACACATATAGGTTAGGTCCTGGAATAGGCCATAGGATAGTTGTTATCCCGAAAAAAACATCTCATTCCTACGGGAAACCAAATGTTCAAGATGTGTAAATATCGAAACCTACGCGGATGAAGTCGCGGGCACAAGCTAGTTGACAATCATCATCATCAGGTTATTTTTAACCCCACTGCAAGAGCACAACCCTCTCTCATCTGCCGGAGACAGACGGAGGATTTGGCCTGCACTCCCCGCGCTGGCCAGACGGGTTGGGGAGGTCTGATTGACGTTTTATAATGTTTCCCTTAGTCGCCTTGTACGACATCCACGGGAAGAGGTGGAGTGGTCCTATTCCACTCTACCGGAAACCACACGGCTAGTTGACAATAAAACTGAGTAATAAGAAATATTATATTATTAAATATTATATGACAAAATTCGCATACAGCTTTCCAAGGTTGTGTTTATTGTTCAACCAGTGTCAAACCACGGTGCTACCGTCACGCCAAAAAAATCGATCGTCGTTACCACAATAGAACGAAAGGCGAGATTAGTGTCCGTTATCCCCAATTTCATCTAAATACTAGTATTAATCCCGACGTGCACAATGGTGACAAAAATAATAAATATGGCCGGCACCGCCTACCGTCACGCTCCAGTTCGCGAGGCACGTACTGAGGACTAGGCCTCGTAGGGGGTCGTTAGCTGTGAAGGAGTAAAACATGTTACACAAACCGGACTATCTGTCGCTTTTGAAAGCGAAGCGAGGACTCAGAGGGGGTCATTAGCTGCGGCGAAGTAAAACACTTCGTCGATTTTGAAAGCATTTCTAGACCTAAACAATTATCTTTTTTATCCACACCTGAATAAAATTAATATACCTCCTGTTAGAGCAGAAGCCTACCCTCTCGATAGGGTTGTACGGTCCATAGTCCATCACGTAAACTCAGTGCGGGTTAATGGACTTTACAAGCGCCTTTGAATTCTTACTTTGGTGTACGCAAGTTTCCTCACAATGGGAAACCATTATCTGAAAGAAATTTCAGCGGAAACACTGTGGTGTGATAAGTCGTACTAAAGTTTCAAATAACTTGTTGGTACAGACCCCAAATTTAACCCTCGACCTTATGAAAGTGAAGAGAGCCACTTTACCAACTAACGTAATCATATAATATCATTCATGAACGTATTACATAAGCTTAAAACCCTATAGTTTCTACCTCCTTCTTTTGTTAGTAAATTATATTGTCATGATCACCTCTTGACATCTTTTTGATAACAGGACAAGACCCAGATTGTCAGTTCTTTTGACAGCCTCATCCAATGTTGTACTGGGGGGTGTAGACGTGCAAACCCTCCCTGACTACGTACCTGGAAGGCCAGCGACTCGGTACAAACAGCCAGCAGTCCGCTCAGCACACGCCGACTGTGTTTCAATATTTTTGTATGAGGGTGATTAATAAGGGGGCGACAACGCAGAATAAAACAAACCAGCCATCGATACGAGCTGGTGGCGAAAGTAGGGTAAACGTCACAGTTAATAGGCTCTAGCTGTACGTGATTTTTTGTTGAATAACAACAACAGAATATGGTAGTCCACACTGGACCAAGTTAGGTTGATATTCCAAAATAATAATAAGTTTATGTCCTAAAAATTAAATACACTCCTGAAAGGTATTGAGGATATAGTGGATAGTCCAATAATGAGACACTGGATGAGGTTACATGTTATTACATCAAGCATATATTTAGTACCAGGATTGTTACTCAGCTAATCATTAAGCATTAATTACTATCCAAGATAGAAATTTTACAATAGTATTTGTTCATTCATTATCACCACGTCTTTACTGGCGGGTTGGTTGACAGAAACTAATAATAATGTTCATACTTGTGAGACAAAAAATATTATTACAAATGTAATTTACGCGACTGCTTAAAACCTGAATGAAGCCATTCCCATTAATTATAGTGCTAATGAAGTAATTATATATTTTTAGTTTAACTTATTCATTAGTTTGTGTGTTGTTGAATAATAAAATGGTAAGTTTATCTTTATAAAAATCTTCATTACAGAACTAGAAATTACAGACGTATATTTTTAGAGACTGTGGTGACAATATATATGACAAAAATTTAAACAACAAAAAACCGCTAAACAAAAATATTGTCGTGCGTCACCAAACACGTCTCTCACCCTACTCACGCCTAATCTCCTAACAAAGCGATGTCGGAACATTTTCGCGCGAAAATAATGAAGTGCACGTGGCAGGGCCTGGGAGCCCTCGGACCTCAGGCTCGGCAGCCACCAGCGGCTCCGGGCACGTGTCGATCGCTATCAATAAAACTGCCTGACGATTCTCAAAACAAAACGCCATCGCCGGCGATCGCGTGCATTCGTAAAACATTACCGGATGAATTAAACAGATATAAAAATTAATGGGAGGCGAAGCTGTAATGTTGTTTTGCGACTATAATTCTCGTGTGAATTAGGCGTGACCTAACAAATACGGGGAGTTTAAAAGAAATGGTGCGACTGCAATCGATTCATAAAAAGTTAAGCAAGCGATGCGGTTGACTTGGGAGATAGATGCCTATAATAAGAAAGTACAGTGCGATGATAAAAATGATTGCAGGTTTGTTGTTTTATAAATGTCTTTATTGTCATTATATATAAAAATATTACATACCTAGCTTACTTTTATTTTAACCTAAGTAGCCAAAACATATATTGAATATACATATAATAATTTGTAGGTAATTATTATTAAGTTAGGCATAGTGGGGGTGGGACGCCCCCTGGCTAGATAGAGCGACGATCTGCGTAAAGCGGCTGGCAGTGACTGGATGAGAAGAGCCGAGGATCGGGTTCAGTGGCGCGCCTTGAGAGAGGCATATGTCCAACAGTGGACTCTTGCAGGCTGATGATGATAATTATAATAATAAAAATGACAACAGTAGCGAAATAAAAATGTCTTCTTAAAGTCTATTTTTGCTTGTACCAGTATAAGAAACAGTATAGAAAACACTTGAATAAATCATAAGTTTTGTTATCGAACAATTGAAGACAAATTTCATTGCTTTAGTTTTTTTTGTAGGATAGTTTATTTTTTAAATATTCAGCTGTTCCCAATTTCAAAGTTGCTAGCAAAGTAATTATAATATATTCCTTTTATAATGTAACATAAAAAAATTCCAGCATGTCAGAAAACCACCCAAAATAAACAGTAGATAGTAGGTACCTATTTTTTCACTTTAAAAGTAACAGACTGAGACTTTAACAAAAATTTGCAAACTTTTTAAAAACTTAAACATTAATAAAATCTTAAAAATAAGTTCGAGGACATTAAGATAAAATATTGTTCGATTATATTTATGTAATTTATATTTGCAAACTTTATTATAAGTACATCTGTAGTACACTTCTTTATCTAAATCTCTAAATATGGTACTAAACGCATTATACTTGTGCTTTCGGTTACTCTAAGGTTGACTGGAAGAGATCCCTAAGTGGGATAAGTCCGCTCTTTGTACACAGTTAAATTCCTATTTTATTAGGTATTGTTGTTGTTGTGATTTTTGGTGCAAAAAAGCGTTTACATACATATATATTTGCCGTGTGGTTTCCGGTAGAGTAGAATAGGAGCACTCCAAGTCTTCTCGTGGATGTCTGTACAAGGCGACTAAGGGAATACATTAAAAAACATCAATCAGGCCTCCCCAACCCGTCTAACCAGCGCGGGGAGTGTAGGCCAAATCCTCCGTCTGTGTCCGGCAGATGAGAGAGGGTTGTGCTCCGGCAGTGGAGACAAAAATAACCTGATGATGATGATACATATATACATAAAAGAGAGATAAATTGGATTTCAGGACTATCGATTCTAAATTTAACTAAAATGTGTCTAATTTTAGTACAAGGCTCTTTTAGGTTCCAAGGTCCCTATATTTCAGACGAAATTCATTCACGTCACAAATCAGAATCACAGCTGTAAGCCAAGAACTACACCGACAATCCATTTTCGCATGAATTATTCATAGCAATATGAAAACAGCTCAATAAATTCTTACTTATTGCCAAAGACGTTGACTTTTAAAAGGGACAAAGCATTATATTCATTTAACTCCGAGGGCCCTAATTATGTATGGCATGGTCTTGACATCTTGTATGACAGGACCAACAATAACACTGAACATAATAAACTTATCTCTGCACAATAAGGTACAAAGTCAATTGACGATAACGAGACTGCAAATCGTCCTACGCATCGAACAAAACAATGAGACGACGAAAAGTAAAATTGAAACAAAAAGAATAAAGACAGACACCCAAACACAGCGTTCATGACTTGCATTCGAATCGCGGGCAATAAAATAATAATTATACACATGTGACTTATTAGCCGTGCACATTACAGATCATGTGGAAATAAAACAGCGAGATCATAAAAAATCTGAACTAGCAAAATATACCATAGTCAGATTTGATAAGTTACAAAATACACAAGCGGATTTTATGCAGTTGCGACGTTTGGTAAAAGATTGATGGTAAGTACCAGCAAAATAACAAAAGGTTCAACAATAGAAGTACGTCATATCATTTGTTAAACGTCCCTTTTGACGACGAACACTATTATTTTATGAATGATGCTGGGGACGGCTAGGGGAGTAAATACAAAATATTTTGCAATGTAATGAAACTACAGTTCTTTAATAATTTTTACTTTATTTGTATCCGTGCATTACAGTGATCAGCCGTGAGATTCCTCGCTTAGCATAGGTACCCCCAGTCTTCTCGTGTAAATCGTTAAGGCGACTAAAGAATTGCACCAGGTACGGAAAGCAGCGTTCCATTTTAATATTAATATCATCACTGATATCACCAATCCACCTGGCGAGTGTGGTGATTATGGCATATCCTCCAATGGACAGCCCACCAAAATTGACATTCTATTGGGGAGGCTTATGTTCAGCAGTAGATCTATTCCGGCTGATGATGATTAAATTGATACAGTTGTAACAAATTAACTCAAAGATTCGTTCGAAAGAAAGAACGCTCCAAATCTTAATACACTTCTGATTCCAAATCAGAAAGTCAACAAACTAACGACAAGTAATAAGAACGAAAGAATTATATAAAGAACAATAAAACAATTGGAAGAATTGCCAAAATAATTTATAAAGTAGGGCAACGTCGCGTCGTCACTCGCCAGCCCCATACATGAATATTTTTTTATCGTTGCTTTTAATTCACGCAACGTCTAATGCAGTCCCACACTGCCCTTCAATATACACTTAATGGAAGACACGTAAGGTATCATTTTGATCACAATCCGGTTGTTACTAAGTCACAGTTTGTAATATTGCAGAGTCATTTGAGTAACGACACCTTAATATAGAGTATTTAGTCAGAAGCGGAATGGTTTTATTGTGAGAGTGCAATGTATTGAAAAGTTTTAATTTTGGTTTATGAGCCGAGTGTAATGTGCCCTTTCAGCAACAACCCTTTTTATCGAAGTGGCGTGTGATTTTTTTGTGAAAACCTGAAGCTCATTTGTCAGCAATATGTATTTTACAAGAAGATTATCTGGGAGAAATTGATTTAGGGAAAAATAATACTGCCTAGATTATATACAACGGAAACCCAATTTGATTTATTGTACTTTGTAAATATTATTCTAAATTCATGAAATAAAATCTGGAAGTCGAAGTTAGAGACAAAATTAAAGTACCTACATTTTAATACATATATAATACTTGCACATAACAAAAAATAAGTTAACTAGTCGATAATTAATAATAATAATAATAAAATCATTTATTCATCTCTTAAAAAATATACATACAATAACTCCGCCAAACTGTATAATACAGTTTGTTGGCAGAAATTGCTCTCTTACTTTATACACATCTATGGCAGAGAATACTAAATATCACTACACCATGGTGAATAGCAAAGCAAAGTTACAAAGTTTTTAATTTTGATATTAGCACAAAAAGATTGAGGTTACGTTAATGAGTTTACTAGATATTTCTTATATTTAATTCTGAAAGTGTTTTTGTTGATTACATTGCGATCACCAATTCGCCTGCCTAGCGTAGTGATTATGGAAAATAACTTCTTATAGAAGATACCCTTATCCAGCAGTGGACGTATACACGATATTAACGTTGAATCTGTAATAATACTACTAATAAAAATACTTGAAGAATTAAGTTAATCATTTCTGCAAGTAATAACTTTTCACTATTGTACTCGTATAAACTATTAATCAAGCGCTCCAGGACTATAGCATACACATTTTAGTCAAATTAAAACTGAAACCACATATTCTTGATGAGTTTACATTTGACCTAAGTAGTAACTTACAATGATGCCTAAGGTATTATGCACTTACCCAGAAGATGCCTATTCACTCTTCCTTTAAAAAGATTAAAGTTGTACTGGTCCGGAAATACCCAAGCTACCTCATGCTCTGACAACTAAGTATACTATATGTATGTACGATTCTAAGTATACTATATAACACTGAATAAATAAAGAAATATCTACGGACAATTTTGTAAAATAATAATAAAGAAAATCTACTTAGTTTTTAAAATTAGTGTAGTACACTGAGAATAAAATAAGTAGCCCTACTACTTACATAAGGATAAAAATATACCACTATTACGTAAGTAGCCGCCTACAACTGATTCAGTAGCCGGCCACATTTTTACGTAGTGTGTTTACTTAGTAATGTGGCCGGCTACTGATTATAATGGAGGCGGCTACTTACGTAATAGTGGTATATTTTTATCCTTATGTAAGTAGGAGGGCTACTTATTTTTTTCTCAGAGTACATAATGCAATATTGCGAAAAGGATTTAAAAGAAAGCCAAATCCCAAACGAGCGCTAGTAAAAAGCAATAAAAGTAACACCCTCGCAGATTAAGGTCTAACACCATAAAGAAGGACGGTGAACGATCAGCGCCGGTCCCGGCTCGCCGCAGGGTGCCTTTGTACCATTTTATTGGCGTCCACAGGCTCCCCGAGGTGGCAGCCATTGTTGCAAGTGCCGCGTCTGATTACAGGGACGTTTACCCTAATAGTGTCGGTTGTAACGAAAATGATACGCCATATTTATTAATTTCTCAGGGGTTGCTTTATTTTCCTCGTTATTTAGGGATATATTGCTAATAAGGCATTATAACCAAATCCCCAGGTATGCTGTTGGATATAGGTTTTGTAAATACAGTGGCGAAATTAAAATGTTATACAGTTTTCGAAAGTGATTCCTTCAGCATGTATTCTTTATACTTCAACATCCAACATAACCGGCGACTCACAGCTGGGCATATGTCACAGTATTTACGAGTATATATGTTTTTGCAGGAGACTCTGAGCCAACAATTTGGACAATTTCAACAAAATATAATTCTAAATGTACGCATAAATACTTTATTGTTGACTGTTTTTGCCCATGCTGATAATGACAAACAAATTATTGGTCTATTGGTACATATTGGTACCAATAATTTATTTTTTAAACTATTTGTTTTTTAAGTGCGTAATTAAATAAAAAAAAATGTGAGATTTTACCTTTTCAAACTATACCACAAAATAGAAAAATTAAGACTAATTTTTTGATAACATTGTTTGAAAAAAATGATTATGGCAAATCCCCCAATTGACAAATTACTAAAAGTGGTATTCTATTGGGGAGGCCTATGTTCAGCAGTAGACGTATTTAGGCTGATGATGATGACTGTTTAATATATTGTGTCATTTCTATAATATTGACAGGATCGTGTCTATAAAACAGTAAAGGTAACAGGTCAGGCTGTGGAACTCACTGCCCCACTCACGCGTCTCTCAGACGATTTCTGTGTTCAGATCACGAGTTAAAGAGCACTACCTTACTCTCTGTCAATAATATATCGTATATTTTTATTATATTATATATATCATATTATATTCTATTATATATACATATATGTTTATGTATATCATAATATCTGTATTGGTATTTATAGTTTATGCTTATTGTATTATATGTTCTATGATTATTTAACATATAGTAGATATGGAAGACATTTCTTTAGAAATAAGCTTATCCTTTTGTATAATTTTCTTTTCTTTGTGTTGTTCTTTGTATATTAGTGTGTACAATAAACTATTAAATAAATAAATAAACAAAATGTAAGATTTGTTATTATACTGTTTATTATACAGGTACAAGCGAAAATAGCCTTTAAGGTGACGATCCGTTTCATACCGCCACTGTACATTGCTACCTTTTAAGTGTATCACTGCTTACCTTTGTACGTCAATGACTTAGTATGTTATTTTTAAAAACGCAAATTGTCTGTCGACTTCGATCTTTCACATAATAGTGGTAGCTAACTAGGTTTCGGTAAACGCAAAGCGATAAGCAATTAATAAAAAAAACATACATTCATTCCGCCAAACTGTATAAGATAGTTCGTTGGCAGAAATATATACTTATGGTGAATAACAAAGCAAATTAGTTTTGTTATTATTTTTTTATTAAAAAAAAATGTGTTGCGTCAGTGAATCAATGGTTCTGAAGGCACACATTTAAAATTTGACAGCCCTAAAATTGGTTTCGTCTTTATCTTCATAATACTGAGTGACAAGGATAGCAACAGTTTTAGTGCTGTCAAATTTTAACATTGTGCCTTCAGAATCGAGTCCAATGGGCCCGATTCTGAAGGCACACATTTAAAATTTGACAGCGATAAAATTGGTTTCGTCTTTATCTTCAGAATACTGTGTGACAAGGATAGCAACAGTTTTAGTGCTGTCAAATTTTAACGTTGTGTCTTCAGAATCGAGCCCAATGTCTATCTATATTATATCTAAAAGGATCTAAAGCCAACTAAATAAATATAAAAAGGTTAGAAGTACGTATTCGGGTTTATTCTATTGGAAACTAAAGTAGCCCGGGGCTACCGATACCCGCGCACTACTTCCCAGGCAATTGGTACTAGAGTGCTGTTAAAATGTTTAAAGTAGTTTTCGACAATTGGTTGAATGTCGAGTGTGAATTTTAATTTATTTTTCAAATTGAATTGTCAACGTTATATTATTAAATATTTTTATTACGACATTCTTTGAAAAAACTTACAAAAATATTAAATGTCAAATTAAAAACTCTTCCCACATTTTAAAAAAGAAAATATGAAGATCAGACTATGAATAACGATTTGATGGCGGCCGTAGGTTAGATAAGGCTATTTCGCGATCATCGTCACGAAGCAGAGTGGCGCAGTGGAAGCGTGCTGGGCCCATAACCCAGAGGTTCGTGGATCGAAACCACGCTCTGCTAGTAAACTTTTTCTTCTTTTTTTATTTTTATTTCACGCTATTTTGAGGAAATATCAAACAGAAGATTTATCAAATGTTGATATTGTAAGTTTATTTTGCCGATTTCCTATTGTTTTCGTATCTAGCCTTGCGTAACGTGGCCTATGGCAATATAGGCTACCGCCACCCGAGTTTTGTTTAAAAACAAACCTACAAACACAAACAGCACGACGGCCGTTTGTTTTATCATGGGATATTGATAATTTGGAGCACGTGGCGAGACACAGTGTTTTTTTAGTGGCACAGTGGCCGCCGGCACTGTTTTACGCTTCGCAAAGTAAATAGTCTTGGAAGCTGTATGTAGCAGTAAGTAATGTTTTGTTTAGTATTTAGTGATAAATAAAATGTTTTTAGCAATCGTATACTTTGCCGTGTGGTTTCCGGTAGAGTAGAATAGGAGCACTCCAACTCTTCCCGTGGATGTCGTACAAGGCGACTAAGGGAATACATTAAAAAACATCAATCAGGCCTCCCCAATCCGTCGGGCCAGCGCGGGGAGTGTAGGCCAAATCCTCCGTCTGTCTCCGGCAGATGAGAGAGGGTTGCACAACCTGTCCTGCAGTGGACACAAAAATAACCTGATATTGATATTGTTAACTGTACGCACGTAATATTATTATAGGTACCTACAAGGTAGCAGGGAGGTGTATACAAATGCAGTTGATGAACTAGAGACTGTATATCTACACGAGACTAGACGAGATGGGTGAGTGAGTGACACGCCGCCCCGCGTCACGCACCCTCGCAACTTCATTACACCTCCCTCCCTGCACGTATTATTATGTAGATTCCAATTTTAAACCACTTGTTATCTAGTTAGCGACGAAAAACACCTACAGCGGCCCTGTGCGGCCCGCAGTCCCCCAAATTAGCCTCTGGCTGCCAACTTCACCGAACATAATCGACACCAATTGACAAACGAAGCATTCGCCTGTCAAATTCTAGTTTTGAGAGTAACAAAAGACTTGACAACTTTACTTTTGCGCTTTTCAAACGGAATCCCCTATCGTTCTCCTCAGTAAAGCTTATAATTGAGTGGCAAAGTGGAGGTTGTGTTATAGAATAGCCGTAGGCGCGTAATGGGGGTCTTGTTATGGTAATATGTACCCTGAGGCTAAGGGTTATAGATGCATGTGCAAGATGGATTCAATATTGAATGGTCATCGATTGGTTAAGAGCTTAACAAATTGTTTGAAGTTACTGAAAATCATTTCGAAACAAGGGACAATAAAGTTGGTAGAGCATTGAACAGCCAGCCAATAAGTAACTTTACACATATGTATACTAGCTGTTGCCCGCGACTTCGTCTGCGCACGATTAGTATTTCGAGTAGTTTTTATGTAGGACTATTTAAGATAAACATTTCCATCATACATTACATATGTATAACTCTAGCGGTTTTGGCAGCGCACGCCAGAATAGCTCGCAGATGGTAGATTTTTTCCTACTTACTTGATATTTTAGTTTAGACAATTCACACAATATCTTTATAAATTGTAGCCTATGTGTTATTCTGATGTATAAGCTATCTTATTGTAACGTTTCATTAAAATCCATTCAGTAGTTTTTACGTGAAAGAGTAACAAACATTCATCTATACTTACAAACTTTCGCGTTTATAATATGTGTAGGATTTTCCGTAGGAATGACATGTTTTTTCGGGTTAAAAACTATCCTATTTCCTATTTCAGGGCCTAATCTATATGTGTGCCAAGTTTCATCACGATCCGTCCAGTGGTTGAAGCGTGATTGAGTAACAAACATCCAAATATCCAAACTTTCGCATTTATAATATTAGTGGGATATAATAAAACATTATTACGTAAAAATTATATCCCCCTAACATTTTAAAAATTGCAGTCATTCAAAAGCTCTAATTGTTTTGAGCGGTATATATTACTGTTTCATCATCATCAGGTTGTTTTTGTCTCCACTGCAGGAGCACAACCTTCTCTCATCTGCCGGAGACAGACGGAGGATTTGGCCTACACTCCCGGAGCTAGCCAGAGGGGTTGGGGAGGCCTGATTGATGTTTTATAATGTATTCTCTTAGTCGCCTTGTACGACATCCACGGGAAGAGTTGGAGTGGTCCTATTCTACTCTACCGGAAACCACGCGGCAATATTATTGTTTATGGTTAACCAATGGATAGTTAACTCCCTGTAAACACAACACATAGGTAATAAAAGTAAATAAGTCCAGAAAATATTAAATCAACATCAAGGGACAGCGTTGAAAACTCTCCTAATATTTCCGAGGCTATGAAATTAGTGTTTCCCTTCTCCACTGCAGAGAGGGTTGCAGTATCTAATGACTAAATTTATGTACCGCGGACGGGTGCGGAGTGCATCTCCGTATTAATTAAACTGCAGTTTGTGGACCCTACAGTTTTATTGCTCTCCATTTACATGCAATGGCTTATGAGAGCCGAATTTGTACGATTAATGGAGTCGACGAAGCTGTTGACTGAAAGTTTGTCGACCAAAGAATACTAGCTGTTGCCCGCGACTTCGTCCGTATGGACAACTTAACAAAAACTATCCTATGTCCTATTCCAGGACCTATCCTATATGTGTGCTAAGTTTCATCACGATCCGTCAAGTGGTTGAAGCGTTATTGAGTAACAAACATCCTAACAGCCAAATATTCAAACATCCAAATATCCAAACTTTCACATTTATTATATTAGTAGGATTACTATATAAAGAAGCGATACGCCCCTCTCTCCCCTCTCACACCCTGTAAGGTTGGCTGGAAGAGATCTCTTTTAGAGATAAGCTCGCCTTTGTACACAAAATTTGTAACTGTATTTACTTTTAAAATTTGTGCAATAAAGAATATATATTATAGAAGCCTTATAAATTGTATAATTTATTGCTGTACAGTACATTTGTAGTGATTTATGAGTATAGCTGAGCAATAAAACAGTCGCCTATAAATAGGTATCCAACCGAAAACTGGGACAAAGACTGAGCGGCGTGTCACGTGCTCCGTGACGCGCTCCGAATGCCATTCTCGAGCCTTGATGAGGTCATACGCTATGACTTATGACTCCTTCAAACACACATACCTTTGCTTTATTAAAATTCCTCTAAAAATCGACACGGAACCCTAAAGAACATCAAAGCAACGCCTTATCTAAAACGGTACAATATTTCTGTTTACTTACCTTCGAAAGAGTTTGAGCGCGCACGCGATAGCACCGTCCTTTTCTATCGATGCCGTTGTCTCTGTCACAATTTGACAGTTCGGAATGCACGTAACACAACAGTCGTGTAACAAAATGAACCTTAATAACACTCTTCGTTTTCGCGCCAGTAAAACTGTCATCACTGTTTCTTGCAAGGACATTAAACAAATGATTGCACCCATTTTTTTCTCAAGTGTAAAAATTGAGTTTCTAAAGCATTTTAAGTGGTTCCAAACGTTCAGAAGCAGCGAGTTGGCTGAAAGACGTAGCCACACTGGCTGAACGCGGCGTACTCTCGCTCGTTCAACTAAATTTTCAATTCAAACAGGGTCTTTATAAGGGTAGTGACGCTGTACAAAATTTACATATCGACGTAATAAAGCAGGCGCGTCTGATTTGAATTCGGATGGCGTTTTTGTTGAGGATTTTTGTTGTTGCGGAATTTTGCTAACAATGAAAGAGTTGGCTTTACTTTCGCGTGAACAATTATATCATCAGCTACAGGTGGGGTAGAAGGATAAGACGTGATGATAGCTTTTATTATACATTGAAATGATTTATCTGCTTATATATACAACTAGCTGTTGCCCGCGACTTCGTCCGCGTGGACAACTAAACATCACAAATTATTATGTATTTCCCGTAGGAATGGGATGTTTTTCGAGATAAAAACTATCCTATGTCCTATTTCAATTAAACCTTATATACCTATATCTAGTAGTGTATGAACAAACTACGCTGATATAACTGCTAGAACCGGCTTAGAACGCCGTGTGGTTCCCGGCTTAGAATAGGGCCACCCTAAAACTTCCCATGGGTGTTGTCAAGGCGACTAAGGGATTGCACCAGAGAAGGGCAGCAGCGTTCTCCTGTGTATATTAAGATCATTTTTGGGATCACCAATCCGTCTGCCAAGCGTGGTGATTATGACAAATCCCCCATTGAACAGCCCACCAAAAGTGTCATTCTTTTGGGGAGGCTTATGTTCAGCAGTGGACGTATATTTTATAGGCTGATGATGATATGTGCTAGGTCGAACTTGTGTTACAGAAACCATCGCCCTCCTCCGGAGACAAGGTTTATAGGTCTATTAATAGAGTAACTAGGATGAAGAATAATTTTTTTTTTTTTTATTCCGCACTTTTTATCCTCTGACATGTTGGTCAGAGACATTTATTATGCGGTGTTTGCTCTTTATAGTAGAATTCTCGTGCTTGTACAGCATGGGAATACACAGGAATTGGGACTATGGGGAAAGGGTTATCATAACAAGTTTTTTTTTTTTTTCCTCTCTGTGTATTTTTTTTTTTTTTTGTATAAAAGTTTTTTTTTTTTTCTTTGTGTATTCCATATTTTATTATTATTATTAATTTTTTTTTTATAGAGCAAACATTACTTAAGAATTACCTATACTTTCTATACAAATGGTTGTACTCGTAAAATATGAATTAAGTAGTTACAACATCAAATTACAATTGGATTTAAGTAGGTATACATACTAACATAATCTAAATTTACACAGAACTCAGAAAGACAGAAATATTTTGATAAGCTAATGAATAATTTATGTATAAGGCTGTACAGTTTAAAGTTTTTGCTTTAAGTCAGTATGAGAAAAGAAAACAGAAAGATTAAATGACAGAAGAAAATGTGAATAATATCAAAGACAATCTATAACAAATAATACAAATATTAGTCTACAGCAGGAGCAGCAGTGCAAGTGGTCGCGCACGCTTGTTCTAGCCTAATTTGCCGTCCAGACCGCCGTGCTACCGTTTGCTAGACACGCCACACGCATCACCCTGACGCAGAATCTTGCGAACATGGGTTTTGTATGTTTCCCGACTAAGAGGTCACTAAGATTTCCACGTGTTATGGGGGTGTCCATCCCTGCGGCCGCTTGTTGACGCTCGGCGCCGAATCGTGGACACTCTGTCAGTACGTGGACGACGTCCTCCACCACTCCCGGCTCGCATGGACACCACGGTGTGTCGCGAAGTTTGAACCGGTGTAGGTATTGGCGAAGGCCGCCGTGTCCGCTCAGCACCTGCGTCATGATGCCGTGCGGCCGCGTGTCGCGAGCATATCGATAAGCTCGAAGGGCCCCAGGGAAGAACGTGCGGATGTGTTTTCCCTCAGTTATTTCAAGGTATAGCTGACTCCAGTTAGCGACCGTGTCCTCCCTGATGACCCTCTTCACATAGGAGAGCGGATAGCAATTGTAGTCGGCCTTAGCTTCCCTGTGCAGAGCAGCTTCCTTGGCCAGCTCATCAGCACGCTCGTTTCCAGGCGTGCCAACATGGGCTCGTAGCCAGAAGAGCCGCACAGTCACACCGCTGGAGCTAAGCCCCACTATGTTCTTTTTTATCCTGAAGGCGACAGGATGCTGGGAGGTGAGATTTTGAATAACATCTAGTGATGATTTGCTGTCTGAAAAAATGTTCAAATTATGTTCCTTTATTTCCCCAGCTATTTCCGTCGCCCTCAGGATAGCCAGCATCTCGGCTTGGAAGACTGTGCAGTAGGAAGAATAATGAAGAATAATGTATAATGAATGAAGAATAATGTATTTAAAGATTCAATTGTCACTTATGGTGGAATAACACTAGGTATATGGCGGCAATTATTCATTTTTCATTAATTTAATTGACCATATAATTGGCTTAGATAGTCGTGGTATCTGAACACGGAGGCAGCGATGTTGTTCGCAACACATAACGCATGGAGCGAAAAGTGGGCGAAGGAAAGTCATTGCCACATTGAATTGCGCAAAGTGGCGATACATCGTATCTGTCTACCCTCTGGGACCAAGGCATGAGCATTATGTATGTAATTGGTCATAGTTTTTGAAAAAAGCTTTCTAAAAGTATCTAATCATTTGTGACAAAACTGTCATGGAGCAATTTCAGAAAGTTTTTGCAGTTGAATGTATACTTTTAGTAATAGTCTAGAAGGCAAACAAATTTAATTAAAAAATTGTGGTCAAAAAATTTGGGAAGAATCAATAAAAATTATTACTGGAACTTTATCAATTTAAGCATGTTCTGTGATTTTGTAAATCTTAGAATGTCTTTATTATGGCTTCTTTCCAATGGTTGAGGAATTAATCTATCAAACTGTTAACAAATTGCCTGCAACAGCTACTTTATAAATGGAAATAAAGTTTGTTTGTTTATCGAAATGATTATTCAAAACATCATCAAGATAACCTATGTTTAATGTTCATTAGTGGCATGCCAATGCATTACTAATTAGACAATATACTATACTTGTGGATTACACACGTATGCTGTCTTGTTGCATTAACTAATTCATTATACAATCGTCATTCACTTGTAACTCGTTGATGATGCGATAAGTTTTTCTTGAATGATTTGTATAATCAATTAATCAGTTTGCAATCCGTTTTTGTTCGGCTGACTTTTAATTTTCTGAGGATTGGCGTCAGTCTTCTGTCTTATATCTTCTGCTGGTATGTGAACGTAAAGTTTTTTCTTTTAAGTTTAATAAGTGACATTGCTTATCAAAATAATGTCTATCTACACTTATGTCAGGAAATAAAATTTATAGTGATCCTTTTGAATGTTTTAACAATACATCACAATTTAGAAAACTTATGTATAAAGATATTTGTCTATGAAGATGTCATTTAAGGTTAGTTGTTATAGATTAAGGAACCTGAAGAGAGGAACTCGATGACTGGAGTTGGACGTCAGGATACGAAGGAAAGCAAAGAGCACTATGATGAGATGTAGGTTTATGCTTGAAGGAAATACGAACTCACTATACAATTTAAATAAGCTGGATTACCCTTGATAATACAATTCAGCCTTCCCGTTGTATAAACACGAAGAAACAGCTCATGGAAAAAGATGAATGAAAAGGATTTTAAATTCCTATGTCTAGTTTTGCTGAAGACCAAAATAATAATGAAAATGTTCTAGAAGAAAAGAACCTTGTCAACTAGAAAATTATCAAACTGAAACCCATAATAGAAAAGAAACATAAAATAAAAAATACTATAAGAGCTGCCGTCGTCTAATGATCGAAAGAAGGAATACTGCATACTTTTGCAGATAAAGTGAACGAGTGCCTACTAAGAACTGACACACTACTAAGCTCATATTACCTGAAAAGAAATAAGTAGGTCAAAACGATTTACCATTGCTAATGGACAATATAATATAACATGCATCAGAAATCAGCGAAAAGCGATAATCAGCCGATTATCTTTGGTCAGCAGTAATCGAGGATGAATACGCTAGTCTCGTTACAAAAGTGGCTTTGAATTATATAAAATTTTATATGTTTTAAATGTTGCAACGAATTAGAGAGACAAGCTAGCGATGATCGTCCGATGCTTGCCGCTCGCGACCACTATCGATTTTTCCGCCGCCCCCAACTTTGTTGACAAAGGCAGGTTCTTAAGCCAAATGAGATGCACCCCAAAGAATATTATGGGCAGACATCGCTTCACTATCAGTGCGTGCATACCTAGCTGTCTCTGTACGTGTATCGCAGCGTGGATATTCGTTCGCTCGGCCTCATATCGCCTCCTTATTGATCCTTTAACCGAACCGTAGCGGATTTTCTTTATTTGCTTTTGCTACTAGCGTTTTATTAAATGCTGGTTTTGGTGTTTACATAAACACAGACCTTTTCTTAGTCGTAAAAACTGATGTTTTGATGTTTTTTATATAACTTTGTAGAGAATCAGAATCGTTGCTGAGTGTAAGGGGACTTTCAGAATAGTATAGAATATTCTAAGCCGTGTGGTTCCCGGCTAGGGTAGTAGGGCCAGCCCCAATCTCGACGTCGATTGTTCAACTCCGGGCCTGTTTCAATGAAAATAAAATCAAAGGCAAAATAGTTAATTATTAGAAATGCCTTGTGAATATATCTTGTTATTCTATCCTCAAAAGATGTACATACTTGCATACTATGCAATACAACTCAAAGCTTCTGGAAGTAAGTGCTTTTAGCTAAAAGACCGCCCTGATATACTAATGTAACCTACTTTATTTTTGTATCTATGTATTTTTATTGTGATATAAAAAGTTGTTGAATTAATTTAACCAAAGAACTAAGGAATTAATCGAATTTAATTATGGAGTATTTTTTAAAATATAAATTTCTTGTATTTTATCTGCAGTACTCTGTTGCTGTCTTTAATATTTTCCTTCTGAAAGGTTGCCTGGAAGAGATCGCCTTAAGCGATAAGGCCAACTGTACACTTTCAATTTGCAATATGTACACTTTCCAAAAATCTGTACCTATTTTTATTGTTACTCTTAATTTGTGTGCAATAAAGACTATCTCTCTATCTAATCGAATTCATATTTAATACTGTTCTCACTATCATTAGCTGTTCTGTTAATCCTGTTATTAATCATTAAAATCCACATCAGTAACACTGTTTATCGTTATTTATTTACGTGTTGACGAATACATTGCGATAATGCAAGCTCGGGCCTTGATCCGTTCAAGCGAACTTCCCATCGACGCACGACTACCGACAGCCAGGCACGTAGTCAAGAGGGGGCGCTCGAGCCGACCCCGTCCCTTTCTTACTCGTACACACACGTCGTATGCAATGCACTCTTGCACGGGGGATTGAGAATTGAAGGACTGAAGTATGCCTACAAAATAAGGTTCGGTAGCAATGTTATGACATGCTTCGCTCCTATTATTTAAAAATATTTGCATGCCGCAATCTCGCAGCTTCATTGTCCTTCTCCACCGATTTTGAAATCTCTATCTTCTTTATTTTTATTCATCTGGTCATTCTTAAGCATCCTGGGTCATCATCAGCCGTAATTCGTCCACTGCTGAACACAAATCCTCCTCAATAGAATGCCACTTTTGGTGGGCTGTCCATTGGGGGATTTGCCATAACCACCACGTTTGGCAGGCGAATTGGTGATCACAATAATGATATCAATATACACAGGAGAACGATGCTGCGTCCGTGGTGCAATCTCTTAGTCGCCTTGACGTCCACGGGGAGATTGAGGGTGGCCCTATTCTTAGCCGGAAACCACACGGCTTTTCATAGTCATGCTACTAATACTATAAATGTGAAAGGTTGGATGTTTGGATATTTGGATGTTTGTTACTCAATCACGCTTCAACCACTGGTCGGATCGGGATGAAACTTGGCACACATATAGGTTAGGTCGTGGAATAGGATATAGGATAGTTTTAATCCCGGTTTCTGGGTAAATAACAATAAGTGACAGCAATCCTTTTCCCCGTAGCCCCCTTCCAACCAAGCTCCTGATTGCATACCTGTGCCTAGCGCATGCAAATCGCCCCGTACAATAACAGGGGTGTCCTAATGCTAACCATTAATATTTGAAAGTAAACTAAAGATAAAAATATTCAAATCGCCACTCTCTCTAAGCAAAGCTGTTTGAGTAGGTCGCAGGCTTTGTCCGGGAAAGCGTGCCTTCTGCGAGGGAACGCCGCTTTCTCTGTTGGTTCTCCATGTTATACAACTTTTATAATACGGCATAGACATACAACCTTTTTCTAAGTGACATTTCTATCGATATGGATATCGTTATACTCATACTCAATCAACTTTAAGGACATTGAGAACTCTAGAAGTAGTAGCTGGTGCCCGCGATTAGTATTTCGAGTAGCTTATATTACAGTTCACTTTTTTGGCTATAATGGCTTACACATAAGATATAGATATATACTGTGGCGGGCTTTTTTGTA
Organism: Esperia sulphurella; assembly: GCA_947086405.1. Taxonomy (NCBI): domain Eukaryota; kingdom Metazoa; phylum Arthropoda; class Insecta; order Lepidoptera; family Oecophoridae; genus Esperia; species Esperia sulphurella. The sequence goes on from OX352264.1 coordinate 17,545,597, forward strand.
GTACTATTTAAGATAAACATTTCCATCATACATTACATATGTGTAACTCTAGCAGTTTTGGCAGCGCACGCCAGAATAGCTCACAGATGGTAGATTTTTTCCTACTTACTTGATATTTTGGACAATTCACACAATATCTTTATAAATTGTAGCCTATGTGTTATTCTGATGTATAAGCTATATTATTGTAAAGTTTCATTAAAATACATTCTGTAGTTTTTACGTGAAAGAGTAACAAATATCCATCCATACTTACAAACTTTCGCGTTTATAATATTAGCAGGATTTCCCGTAGGAATTAGATGTTTTTTCTGGTTAAAAACTATCCTATTTCCTATTCAGGGCCTAATATATATGAGTGCCAAGTTTCATCCCGATCCATCCAGCGGTTGAAGCGTGATTGAGTAACAAACATCCAAATATCCAAACTTTCGCATTTATAATATTAGTGGGATATAATAAAACATTATTACTTAAAAATTATATCCCCCTAACATTTTTAAAATTGCAGTCATTCAAAATCTAGTTTTGCCGTGTGGTTTCCGGTAGAGTAGAATAGGACCATTCCAACTCTTCCCGTGGATGTCGTACAAGGCGACTAAGGGAACACATTATAAAACATCAACCAGCCCTCCCTAACCCGTCTGGCCAGCGCGGGGAGTGTAGGACAAATCCTACCTGGTGACGATGATGAAAATCTAGTTGCTCTAATTGTTACAAACATCCATCCACGATTAGCAAGGGAAATAATTGTCCACCTCATAATTGTCTAGCTAATAGTGCCCGGAGTTCGCCCTTCTCCGGGATGTCGGCACGCTTACGACCAGGCTAGCCCCTGGACACGCATCCATCGGCACGGCAGACCTAGGATTGGCGGATGGGACAGGGATCGGGGCGAGAGAGACAAGAGATGGGGGCATGGGTAAGGAGTATATAGGGTAGGTATGGGATACCGCTATTACGGAAGGATAGTGGGATTGTAGTAGCGTGAACTAATACAATAAATATAATAAAATAAAAATTGTTTATATTCAGATAATTTAAAATCCATAGTTTGTTAGTTATATAATAAACATACATAAATACATACATATCATACTTATACTGAGTGAGACAGATAGTTCTTATTTAGTTTAGTTTTAAAAGATGTGCCAGAAGTACTATTTATTTATTTATTTAATAGTTTATTGTACACACAAATATACAAAGAACAACACAAAGAAAAGAAAAGTATACAAAAGGATAAGCTTATCTATCTGTAAATACAAAAAATAACTTAGTGTATTTCGTATACACTAAGTTCCTTTACCAAGGGTACGAAATCAACTCCAGTCTGTGCTCTTCATTGACACAGCACCCTTCAAGGACGGCCACTCACAGGCGTTGACAACCGTGTAGAGCCGTCATCGGCAGACCACAGACAACATAAAAACTGAATCTCATCAAGTCATCATCCCCGAGTTTCGTTACGCCGCCGGTTGATGATTAAAATCTATTAGTGTCCAAAGGGGAGAGGACATTAGTATGCATATCACGTGCGGCATAACGCGAATGCGTAATCTTTTTATCGACGCGCCCGCAGTTAGAGCAACACGGGATGCGATTGACTTTGCGATTGGAAGGTCACCATAGGTTAGACATCTAGACTACTGCTTAAAGTACTAATTTATTTGTGACAAGGTATCAATTAAATTAATGAACGCACATAATTTTTGTCATAAATTATTGGATACTTTAAGTGGTAATCTAATACTAGTGCCATCTAGTAACGACCACCTTAAGATAGGTTCATCATGTCAGCCTTCAGACGTCGACTGCTGGACATAGGCCTTCCCCAATGAACGCCATCACACCCGGTTCTTTACGTTGTCGGTCCATCCGGCGGCGGGGCATCCCACTCTGCGAGTGCCAATCCGTGGTAAGATAGGTTACTGTCAATCAATCAAATTATTTGACGATTATTTTTTTAGTGCATTCTTTGTTGTAGCAAGGAATACATTTTATTACTACGTAAAGAAGCGACATTCACCTTCCCCCCCAGTTTTACGTCAGCCGCCAAATACAAGTACGGCTGGGAGTATGCACTACGACTGCCGTCGTTCGCTCCGTGCGTATGTGATTTGTATTTTCGTTGGATACCATATACCAATACCACTCTGTTACACGGTCCAGGTGGAGCCTGGCAACCTGTATTTAAAGGTTACTGTGTAACCTAGTTCAGGCACCAGATTTCACGAAAAAATTGTGGAGTAAATAAAGATATTTGTGTTGTATTGTATTGTAATAAAACCAATAAGGACCGGAATTTTTACGTTTTCATGTAACGGATCCGAGCGATCGTCGCTACAAGTTAGAAAAAGAATACTTATGTTGTTGACGTACAACGTCCCTCTCTATCGGCTATATTCGCATGCTCGCTGCTGCCGGCCATACAATAATTTATGCTCCTGCAATAGTAGTGTGCTTGCACGTGGTCGCAACGAAACACTCACTCATACGACACGAAATCAAATTAAAACGAGCAACACTTTCACAACCTCTCGTACACATCGATTCCGCTCATGACCGGTGGTCTTGTAGACCCCTGTGTTGCTTTATGTTCCAAAGTATCGCCGATTCAATCTATCCAACAAATTTTCTTTACTGTACAATATAACTTATAGTTTTTTTTTTTTATAATATGGCATGGAAGAATGAAGCTAGTGTATGCTGGATTTCTATCAAGAAACCTTTGGGTGATGGGGAATTTTTCGCAACAGCTGGGTTTGCATTTATCGAAAATATTTTGTTCAAGGTATAGTATACTCAGGTCTCGGAATTAGGTAGTGTTATTTATGTACTTGCGACGAAATGTTTATATTAATACTAGCTGTTGCCGCGACTTCGCCCGCGTGGACAACTTAACATCTCAAATTTTGTTTATTTCCCATAGGAATGAGACGTTTTATTTCGAGATAAAACTATCCTATGACCTATTCCAGGACCTAACCTATATGTTTGTTAAGTTTCATTCCGATCCGTCCAGTGGTTGAAGCGTGATTGAGTAACAAACATCCAAACTTTCGCATTCATAATATTAGTAGGAAAGGATTAGTAGGATAGAAGGATTCCTACGGACCCTAATTGCGTTTTTGCAAAGGATTCAACGAATTCACATAGTAGTAGTCCATACTTCTACCAAAGAATACTAAATGTTACTACGTAAAGAAGCAACATTTCCCTCGCCCCGCCAGTGCAACGTCACCTGCAAAATAAAGCACGGCTAGCAGTACGCAGTACTATGCTGCCGCGGTTTGGTTCGCCCCCGTCCTATTAACTATCAACCGGCGGCGGCGAATTTCGAAAGAGAAACTCTTTTGATCGACAATGGTCGCACTGGGTGCAGTTGCCCTACAATATAGTTTACACACACATACACAAATATGTAGCGACAGGCTGATGCGTTTATTTTAGTAGGTAATTAAAACTATTCGCTTATATGGTTGCCATGTGGTTTCCGGTAGAGTAGAATAGGACCACTCCAACTCTTCCCGTGGATGTCGTACAAGGCGACTAAGGGAATACATTATAAAACATCAGTCAGGCCTCCCCAACCCGTCTGGCCAGCGCGGGGAGTGTAGGCCAAATGCTCTGTCTGTCTCCGGCAGATGAGAGAGGGTTGTGCTCCTGCAGTGGAGACAATAATAACCTGATGATGATGATGCTTATATGGATTGCAGGGGTGTGTTTCTTTACCCACCCTGATTTTTAAATATGTCAGCCAGTCATACTCTGTAAATGGTCCCTTCCGATCCATGTAGTTTGAACACCTGTACATAACCGAATGCTCGTATTTACCCACACAGAGGCAAGTTCCCGGAACCGGAGCGAGATCCCGGGCCCGGGATTTGTATCGCCGATCCGCTCCGATAACTTTAATAATAACACGGGAATAATTCCGGAACTCCAGTTCTGACGAAGTTTGAATTTAATAATCCACCAGATGTATAAACAGACCCAGGAAATGTATTATTAAATTAATGCTTTGGTAAATGAGTCGGTAGACAAACCTACATATTTACATTGTAAGATTTTTATGTGAAATTCAGTGTGGGCAGCATCTGCGTCAAGTCTTCACGTCGCCCATTCCACAATGTTTAAAGACGAAAGCCTTTAATCACTGCGTCCTTCCTGTTGTGACCTCGGAAACGTGGACACGGACGGTGGACCTGACCCACAAGTTTCAAGTCGCTCAGCGAGCTATGGAAAGAGCTATGCTCGGGGTTTCTTAGAAGGATATGATTCGTAATGAAGAGATCTGACAAAGAACGAAGGTAAGCGACAAATCGGAAAGGAATAACAATATGAAGTGGCAGTGGGTGGGCCACATCTGTTGCAGAAACGTCGGCCGCTGGGGCAGACGAGTTCTGGAGAGATCGGCAAGCGAAGGTTGGGACGCCGACCAGTGCTATTCTCTAGAATATAAACTCACTCAAGTGACTTCACTCACTTTAAAACCTAACCCATTGGCATTCTGTAAACATTCCAGAGAAATATAAAAGTGAAGTGAACAGAGAACTCACTTCACGTCGACAGTGCTCTAAAATGTTTACAGAATGCCAGTGGCTTAGGTTTTAAAGTGAGTGAAGTCACTTGAGTGAGTTTGTATTCTAGAGAATAGCACTGGTCGGCGTCCCAACCTTCGCTTGCCGATCTCTCCAGAACTCGTCTGCCCCAACGGCCGACGTTTCTGCGACAGATGTGGCCCACCCACTGCCACTTCATATTGTTAATCCTTTTCGCTATGTCGCTTACCTTCGTTATTTGTCAGATCTCTTAATTACGAATCATATCCTTCTAAGAAACCCCGAGCATAGCTCTTTCCTTAGCTCGCTGAGCGACTTGAAATTTGTGGGTCAGGTGAGTGAGTGAGTGAGTGAGTTTGTATTTTAAAGAATAGCACTACTGAAGGTGGCCTGAAGAGGTACGGAACGGTTAATGCAATACTTCACATCCTATAAAAATATAAAATCGAGAGTTTATTACATCAAAGTGCAGAAAGCAACCAAATTTTATTACAATAAAGAGGTTATTTACTATTGTCCCAAATTATCATATCAGTCGTTTAGTCCACTGCTGAAAATAAGCCTCCCCAATAGAATGCCACTTTTGGTGGGCTGTCCATTGGGGGATTTGCTATAATCAACACGCTTGGCAAGACTATTGGTGAATGCAGTAATGACTCCACTGCAGGAGCACAACCCGCTCTCATCTGCAGGAGACAGATGGAGGATTTGGCCTACACTCCCCGCGCTGGCCAGACGGTTGGGGAAGCCTGATTGATGTTTTATAATGTGTTCCCTCAGTCGCCTTGTACGACATCCACGGCAAGAGTTGGAGTGGTCCTATTCTACTCTACCGGAAACCACACGGCACCCATAACAGACCATACGTTGAAGTAAATGAATGACTGAAAGTTGAACCGCCAAGTTATCCGTGAGGCGTAAGGCGCAGGCAAGTTACGCGACCGAACCGAATAACTTAGCGCCGAAACTTGATTATTCTCACCGTACCGTAAGGCCGCTTCTGCACTACGCAAAATTTGTCTTATAATGCCAAAAATAACATGAAATGAATGAAGTGCCGTGTGGTTTCCGGTAGAGTACAATAGGACCACTCCAACTCTGCCCGTGGATGTCGTACAAGGCGACAGGCGACAAGTTGGTAATTACATACCTAAATGTATTAAAAAACTAAAAATACCCATAACTTTTGATTGAGTAATCCGATTATGATGAAATAAAGAATAAATGGTACACTGAGATAGGGATGTTTCTATTAAAATCGGTTCAGTAGTTGTTATGTGATGCGTGCACAAACTATCACACAAACAGACAAAAAATCCAAAAATTATCGAAATGTGTTCGATTACTTTCCTTAGACCCCCAATTTTTTTGCAAATACTTTCAATGTACAGACACGCGACGTTTACGTTTTTATAATATGTATAGACTAGCTGTTGCCCGCGACTTCGTCCGCGTGGACAACTTAAGATCACAAATTATTATGTATTTCCCGTAGGAATGGGATGTTTTTTCGGTATAAAAACTATCCTATGTCCTATTCTAGGACCTAACCTATATGTGTGCCAAGTTTCATTACGATCCGTCCAGTGGTTGAAGCGTGATTGAGTAACAAACATCCAAACTTTCGCATTTATAATATTAGTAGGAAGTAGGATAGTAGGATTTGACTTCTTGATATTGTGCCCTGTGGTTCCCGGTTTAGAATAGAGCCACGCCTATCTTTCCCGTGGGAGTCGTCAAGGCGACTAAGGGACTGCACCAGGGACGGGCAGCGGCGTTCTCCTGTGTGTGTATGTTAAGATCATTACTGCGATCACCAATACTCTTGCCAAGCGTGTTGATTATAGCAAATCCCCCAATGGACAGCCCACCAAAAGTGACATTCTATTGGGGAGGCTTATTTTCAGCAGTGGACTAAACGACTGATATGATAATTTGGGACAATAGTAAATAACCTCTTTATTGTAATAAAATTTGGTTGCTTTCTGCACTTTGATGTAATAAACTCTCGATTTTATATTTTTATAGGATGCGAAGTATTGCATTAACCGTTCCGTACCTCTTCAGGCCACCTTCAGTAGTGCTATTCTTTAAAATACAAACACACTCACTCACTCACTCACTCACCTGACCCACAAATTTCAAGTCGCTCAGCGAGCTAAGGAAAGAGCTATGCTCGGGGTTTCTTAGAAGGATATGATTCGTAATTAAGAGATCTGACAAATAACGAAGGTAAGCGACATAGCGAAAAGGATTAACAATATGAAGTGGCAGTGGGTGGGCCACATCTGTCGCAGAAACGTCGGCCGTTGGGGCAGACGAGTTCTGGAAAGATCGGCAAGCGAAGGTTGGGACGCCGACCAGTGCTATTCTCTAGAATACAAACTCACTCAAGTGACTTCACTCCCTTTAAAACCTAACCCATTGGCATTCTGTAAACATTCCAGAGAAATATAAAAGTGAAGTGAACAGAGAACTCACTTCACGTCGACAGTGCTCTAAACTAACATTCAAACATTCTTTCACCTATACTTTTCTTGTAAAAAATTGCCTCGAAGAGATATGTTGCAGCGATAAGTACCTTTGTACACTTTCAATAAAGCTCTACCTACTTGCTAACTTCTTATTTACCTGCCTGTAAGAAATCGCTGAAAGCTATAAGGCAGCCGTTGTACACTAAATTCATCCTTCTATGTAATTTTTGGTTTTTAATAAAATAATTATATGTTTTGGTGAATAATAAAGAATATTTGAATTGAATTGAATTACAATACTATACAATACAATACACTTTATTGCACAAACAAATACAGTTACACGTTATAAAAGTTACAAATAGTACAATTTAGGCGGTCTTATCGCTTTAAGCGATTTCTTCCAGAAAATCTTTACGTAGAAAACATTATGTCAGAGAAATTGTAGGTTGCGCTGATTAGGAAATTTAAATGATAAATATAAGGAATTAATATTAGGAATGTATATATGTATCTAATTTTGTGATATACCTTCACTAATTCATATTATACGGTAGGTTTGTATATGAGGGCAGACAGTTACAGGAAGGGCGGGCTGCCCTATGGTCAGCGGCTTCCGGCGGACGCAGCTCCGCCCGCCCTCTATGCCCCGCTTCCTCTACGAGGGTATGGGCGGACAGAATTTCTTTTTTTCTGCTACTAACATAATAATTACATCCTACTAATATTATAAACGCGAAAGTTTGTAAGTATGGATGGATGTTAGTTACTCTTTCACGTAAAAACTACTGAATGGATTTTAATGAAACTTTACAATAATATAGCTTATACATCAGAATAACATATAGGCTACAATTTATAAAGATATTGTATGAATTGTCCAAAATATAAAGTAAGTAGGAAAAAATCTACCATCTGCGAGCTATTCTGGCGTGCGCCATAAAATTATAATTTTAATGTCATAATATTAGTTCTTTTCTACGCCACGCTAATATAAGCTACTCAAAATACTAATCCTGTGCAGACGAAGTCGAGGGCACCAGCTAGTATATTATAAAATGGGCTACTTAGTTTAACATGAATTAAGTTTATTGTGGAGTTAAATGTAAGACTATTTCATTGCACTGTATTTGTCAAAAATCTTTACATTCATACTGCTCACGCCTTGGTCCTAGAGGGGTGGGCAGAGACGATATATCGCCACTTTGAGCACACTTTTATTTTAAGTTCTACATCGTCATCATCAGCCTGTAAGAGCCCACTGCTGGACACAGGTCTCTCCCAAGGCGCGCCACTGAACCCGATCCTCGGTTCTTCTCATCCAGTTATGTTAATAAGTTCTACACGAAGACTTTAAATTGGTGATCATCAGTTGGAAAATCTGACTTATCAGTCAAAAGGACGTAGACCTTATTTGTATGAAATTGTGTACCACATAATTACGTAACCTGAAAATCGGAGATTGCGGGTTCGAATCCCGCTAGGGGCAAATGTTCGTATGATGAATGTGAATGTTTGTACCCAAGTCTTGGATGTTTATATATTTATTTAAGTATGTCTATCCGTTATCTAGTAACCATACCACAGGATCTCCCTAGTTTGGGACTGGATAATTGGTGTGAATGTCTGAGATAATTATTTATTTTTAAAAGCCTACTGAATGTATGGTCATCCTACATTTCATGAATAAAGTAGATAAGTAATATTCATCATCATCAGTCTATATACGTCCACTGCTGAACATAAGCCTCCCCAATATAATGCCTCATTTGATGGGCTTTCCATTAGGAGATTTGCCATAATCACCACGCATGGCAGACGGATTTTTGATCGCAGTAATTATCTTAATATACACAGGAGAATGCTGCTGCCCATCCCCGGTGCTATGCCTTAGTCGCCTTGACTACACCCACGGGAAGTTTTGGGGTGGCCCTATTCTAAGCCGGGAACCACACGGCTTTTCATAGTCCTCCTACTAATATTATAAATGCGAAAGTTTGGATATTTGGATGTTAGTTACTCAATCACTCTTCAACCACTGTACTGATCGGGATGAAACTTGGCACACATATAGGTTAGGTCCTGGAAAAGGATACAGGATAGTTTTTATCCCGAAAAAACATCTTATTCCTACGGGAAATACATAATAATTTGTGATGTTAAATTGTCCACGCGGACGACGTCGCGGGCAACAGCTAGTATTACATACGTTTAAAATTATTAGTTAACGTAAGATTAAAATGATTAACTATGCCTCAAAATAGACGATTGCATGGAAGAATACGTTTAATTGTTTGAGAAGAACATTTAATTTTACTCAAATCAAAGTTGACTAATTTGAACACTGATTCCAATTCAGCTTCGCACACTCTTTATATAATTGTAATCAAACTTAATTTTAAAAGATGTGTTGCGTGAAGTTCCCGGCTTAGAATAGGGCCGGGCCACCCCAAATCTTCCCGTGGGTGTCATCAAGGCGACTAAGGGATTGCACCAGGGATGGGCAGCAGCATTCTCCTGTGTATATTAAGATCATTACTGCGATCACCAATCCGTCTGCCAAGCGTGGTGATTATGGTAAATCTCCTACTGGAAAGCCCACCAAAAGAGGCATTCTACTGGGGAGGCTTATGTTCAGCAGTGGACGTATATAGGCTGGTTATGTTCGTTGCGCCGTTTCTTCTTCACAGCGCTAACACCTAGGAAGCGGTAGTCGATAAAAAATAATGACGTGTGTAAATGTACCAAGTGTACTCATATGCAATAAATGGTTTTGATTGACTTGACATGTCAGGAAAATTTTCAAGAAACAATAGGTATTATGTGCTGCGCTATATCTACTGGTTTTGCGTAGATCCACGTACCGAATACAAATTAATTAATTTAAAATTTAATTAATACTTTTTTATTAACATAGTAGAGTCCTGATTGCTTTAGTAAATATTTATTCTATTCTTTCCATACCGCCAATGTATCTAAAACATTTGTGAAGTAAAACAATTGCAGGTAAACTTTGTATGTCTCCAATGTCCAAACATTTGCTTCACGAATGTCCAAAAATGGGGTAAATCTTTAAAACAAGTGTGTCGCCATACATCTAGTTCAGGGGGCCGCAGGGCGCGGGGCAGGGCTATAAAACTGCGGCCCGCAGAGGTTCAAGTCCGATTCTATTAACCGCTGCCCCAACATAATGGATTGCTTGGACATTCCTCTGCTTTGATCGTGGAAATTGTTTCTTTATGTAAAAGTTATTTTTTGTCACGTGAACTGCGATAGTTGCTACGGCGTAGCGCGCGTAGCATTACATTTTTTTTTATTTAGAAAAAGAAATCTTGGACAGGCGAGGTAGATTCGTTTATAGTACAGTTAACGTTCACAGTATGTTATATGTAATTTCGAAAAGAAAAGCATTGTTAAACAATGCTTAATAGTCAGGCACCAGAAATTGTCTATTGCACATTATCATACAAAATTTCTAATATAATATAAATAAATATTACATACATACATACATACATACATACATACATACATACATACATACATATATTTCATTCCAGATTAATAGTCCTATGAAAACCAACGCTATTTACGTCTCGGTAACATATACATGAAAGGGTCACCAGCAGCAAAAACAGGTTTGTATTACCATGTAAACTTTGCAGTCCACTTAGGAACACCATCTATTGTGTATTTTGTTTTCGAGACGCAAATGCGTTTGTTTTCATAGGACTATTAATCTGGAATGAAATATACATACATACATACATACATACATACATACATACATACATACATACATACATACATACATACATACATACATACATACATACATACATACATACATACATACATACATTATAAAACATCAATCAGGCCTCCCCAACCCGTCTGACCAGCGCGGGGAGTGTAGGCCAAATCCTCCGTCTGTCTCCGGCTCCTGCAGTGGAGAAAAAATAACCTCATGATGATGATATTATTATTATGACGACCTCCGTGGCGGAACGGGTAGCTCTCGGACTGCCACGCCGGAGGTTGCGGGTTCGAATCCCGCTAGGGGCAAATGTTCGTATGATGAATATGAATGTTTGTACCCAAGTCTTGGATGTTTATATATTTATTTAAGTATGTCTATCCGTTATCTAGTAACCATATCACAGGCTCTGCCTAGTTTGGGACTAGATAATTGGTGTGAATGTCTGAAATATTTTTTTTTTTTTTTTTTTTTTATATACATACATACAGTTGTCTAATATCAATAGTAGGTAGGACAATTTACAAATATAACATCCAGACCAACTTGTACAAAGTTGTCTGTCCTCAGTGGGAATTGAACCCATTACTCGTGGCACACGAGTCCAATGACTAAGTCACTAGCCCAAAGAGGCGGCGAAATAAATGATTTCCTTTCAAAATTAAGAGATACATGGAGTTTTCCAAAGAAGTTTTTAGACATTTTTTCAAGAGACAGTGTCTTTTTGCAATGTCGATCGATTTCTAGTTTAAACATTGTGCTCTACATTTTGCGCCATAGCGTTGAGACTGACAAATACAGAATATATCATTTGAAGTTGATACTAAGATTTCAGTGTACAATTATATTTCTTAAGGTTTTTATTTATTTGGAAACTTTAATGAGATCATTTATTGTGGGGAAATAAAGAAGTCAGTACATTGTGAAATTAAGAACAGTCAATAGATTGGGAAGTAAGTTTTGTTCAGCTACATTTGAAGTTGACAGTACTATAAAAACTTAATTATATCATATCATCAGGTTATTTTTGCCTCCACTGCAGGAGCACAACCCTCTCTCATCTGCCGAAGACAGACTGAGGATTTGGCCTACACTCCCCGCGCTGGCCAGACGGGTTGGGGAGGCCTGATTGATGTTTTATAATGTAAAAAACTTAATACTTATAACTTATTTGCTATTTTATTTTATTTATTATAGTCAAATAAGTACCTATTTATCATTTAAATTTCCTAATCAGCGCAACCTACAATTTCTCTGGCATAATATTTTCTACCCAAAGTTTGTCTGGAAGAAATCGCTTAAAGCGATAAGACCGCCTAAATTGTACTATTTGTAACTTTTATAACGTGTAACTGTATTTGTTTGTGCAATAAAGTGTATTGTATTGTATTGTACTATGATAACAAACCTCAAGCAGGTCATTAGCTCATCTCAAGGATAATATATAGTCTTTAGACAGTACAATGATGATGTCATTTTTAAGACGTACTTCTAATAGACTGTCACAACTCAACCAGGGCTCAAATTATGTGCCACCAACTATGCAAAATCATCATCATCATCAGGTTATTTTTGTCTCCACTGCAGGAGCACAACCCTCTCTCATCTGCCGGAGACAGACGGAAGACTTGGCCTACACTCCCCGCGCTGGCCAGATGGGTTGGGGAGGCCTGATTGATGTTTTATAATGTATTCCCTCAGTCGCCTTATACGACATCCACGGGAAGAGTTGGAGTGGTCCTATTCTACTCTACCGGAAACCACACGGCACTATGCAAAATATTCCTTCTTTATTCTTATTAAATGTAAATCCTGGTTATTTATCCTAACATTTAAGAACCCAGAAGTCCCTTTAGTTTCCTTTCCGTATCTTTAATACTTCAAAAAACAGAACCTTTTAAGAAACACTTCTTATCACCATCTTTATTGAGCCCGTTCACACGAGGGGACGCGTCGCCGTGTCAAAGGTCAGTAGTTAACAGCTAATATAGATTGATAAGAACCGCCCCGTGTGAGCCGTATTGACACTGGCTCTTGTAATCTGCTCTTGATAACATTTGAAAGAGCATTTTTCTTTCTGGAAGAAAGGGAAGTGCATAGAGTGGGTAAACCACCCACGCTATAAGAGCTGCGATAAATAATTAATAAATGAGCTAGTTCCTGATGAAACAGGGACGTTCATGGAAGTCATTAATTCAAATTAACATTTGTACTATTTTCATAATACTGCCGATCTGTCAAAGTCTGAGCGTAGGACGGGGTGTGGCGGCGCTCTTTCCTATGTCTAGCAGTAGATATCTGTCTCACTAAGTATAATATGATATGTATGTATTTATGTATGTTGATTATTATTTACTATAAACATTTATTTACTATATGTAATATGTATGTATATATATATATATATATATGTGTGTGTAAAGTAGTTTCAGTATTTAGTTATTATGTAGTATATTATGCTCTTTTTGCCCCCTCGCTCTTAGTGTCCAGTCTCACACTCTGTAAGGTTCGCTGGAAGAGATCTCTTTTAGAGATAAGCTCGCCTTTGTACACAAAATTTGTAACTGTATTTACTTTTAAAATTTGTGCAATAAAGAATATCATAGATTTTAACAAGCCTGTGATGAGAATAATGATAGTTTATGCTCTACACCACTTTCTTGAGTTGTATGCTTTGTGTTGTTGGGTTAGCATTATAATATTGAAGTTTGAAGGGAATTTGAACCATTACAAGCACGTATGGTATTCGATAACAACCCGTCTGGCCAGCGCGGGGAGTGTAGGCCAAATCCTCCGTCTGTCTCCGGCAGATGAGAGAGGGTTGTACTCCTGCAGTGGGGACAAAAATAATCTGATGATGATGGTATTCGATACGCATTTTTAGTTGATGCATGAAGCAATTGAAATATCGCACGGGTCATTGCTCTATTGCCATATCAAATCTTTATATATAAAGATTACGTGTCACGTTGTTTGTCCACGATGGACTCTTAAACTATTGAACTGATTTTAAATTTGATTTGCACACCGTGTGCAATTTGATCCAACTTAAAAGATAGGATAGCTTACATCTCAATTTATAGTCGCAATATTATTTTATTGCAAATTATTTGTCTATTTTGACAGTCACAATTATCTGCTAGCTCCAAACGATTCTAACAGATGGCGATATCTGTTGAGTGAATTGAGTAAATATTCAACAGATAGCGCTATTTTATATATATATTTTCAATGCATAACCAGATTAATAAATTTCTTTAAGGATTAAGTAATACATAATAATGTGTAATGTTAAGTTGTCCACGCGGATGATGCACGCGGGCACCAGCTGGTTATATATATATTAGATTTAACTTGTTAAACATTAAACAATTTACATTTTACAAGTCACACTAAAGTGATACAAAGTCACACAAGAATGGATCTTCGCTAATGTTTCGCAACATTATAAATACATTCTGAGTTACACAGAGGGTGTGAGATTGTTCTTGTGAAATGTCCTCTCCTAGCTTTGAGACTGGCCATGTGGAGCTAGGAAAGTATTGCAGAGGACTTTTTGGAATAATAAATGTACAAATCTGAACTCTTTTCAGTGAGTTTCAAGTTCTTGTTTCAAACTCCCCTCGAGTCCTGTAACAATATTGTACTCTTACTCCAGTATATTGACCACCAGCTTTGTCTCAGTCCCTTGTCTCTAGCAAAGTCATTTTTCATTTCAAAGTTCCTTTATTCATATTAAAATATTATACAATGCATAACAAAATAAAGTTAGTCACACAAGGGTCTTAAAATTATCCACTTATAAGGCTAGGAGCGCCTATAAAAGCTATTTTCCTTGTTATGTTTCTCTAACTGTATGACTATTAATTAATAAAACAAAAATAAATATGCCAGACATTCACACCAATTATCCAGTCCCAAACTAGGCAGTGCCTGTGGTATGGTTACTAGATAACGGATTAAATATATAAACATCCAAGACTTGGGTACAAACATTCATATTCATCATACCAGATCCAGATCAATCAAGATCTTTAGAAGCTTCATAATCATGCTGTTATTTGTTACTAGCTGTTGCCCGCGACTTCGTCCGCGTGGACAACTTAACATCACAAATTATTATGAAGTTCCCGTAGGATGAGATGTTTTTTTCGGGATAAAAACTATTCTATGTCCTATTCCAGGACCTAACCTATATATGTGCGAAGCTTCATCCTGATCCGTCCAGTGGTTGAAGCGTGATTAAGTAACAAACATCCAAACATCCAAACTTTCACATCTATAATATTAGTGGGATTATACTCCACGAGTCATCATGCAATTCAGTATTATTCAATGTACAAGCAACGATCAAAACAATACATATTGTTTTTATTGAGTTTAAAAATACAGTAATTATAAGAAAATCAATTATTTACAACAGGTGTACGTCGTCCAACCCCTCGTGGTGAGGCATAGTCCCTAGGCTGGCGCTATTACCTCGCTGGATTGCCAGGCTTACATCCTACTAATATTATAAACGCGAAAGTTTGTAAGTATAGATGGATGTTTGTTACTCAATCATGCTTCAACCACTGGACGGATCGGGATGAAACTTGGCATACCATATAGGTTAGGTCCTGAAATAGGACATGGGATAGTTTTTATCCCGAAAAATCATCCCATTCCTACGGGAAATACATAATAATTTGTGATGTTAAGATGTCCACGCGGACGAAGTCGCGGGTAATCATAATCATAATTATTGGTAACAAAATTACAAGTCAAAAATGTTTTTAACAATTAATGTCACATAGGTAACAGATAACAATTAATAAATAATGTCATAAATTCACAAATGTCAAGTAACATACTTTGAAACATCTTTCAGGAATTCGTCTACTGAGTAATATGCCTTAGAAATAAGAAATAATTTGCATTCACACATGCACACAAACACTCCCACACCCACACACATACCTACACTCACTACTCACATCGTAACTCACACTAAACACTTAATAATTACTTACCATTGTATTTCACGGTCCGGAGGTGGAGCCTGCCGACCTGTATTTACAGGCTACTGTGTAACCAAGTTCAGGCACCAGACTTCACAAAAAGTTGTGAAGTAAATAAATGAATTTTGTATTGTATTTGTATTGTAGCTAGTACATGCATATTTTGGCTATCTTGATTCTATTCTGTCTACAATATACGTACTTCCTGCCAAAAAGTCTTCTCCATTGTGAACCAACACAGGGGCGTCAGGGTCGGCAAAATAGTGTATTTAACACTAGATGTAGCTATCTGTTGACACATCTCACCCCGACCCGCTCACGCCATTTTTATCCTTTCACGGCCTTTTAGTGGCCCTCACCTCCGCACCCACTCGACTCCCGGCACATTTGGTCACACTGGGGCCATTCGGCCGGTAATTGGGGATTTTCGGCATCCACTAAGAAACTTCGATGTCAGGCTTCTTAGGACGCTTCACGCGATGCGATAGGCGGTTTTATGAGCTGTCTTCTATATCGGAAAATGATTCTGGGGAGTCGGTAAAGTTTAACTGTTTGTTTTGGTTTGCCGGCTGAACTTTGTTTGGTGACCGTTAGACTCGAGTTTTAAAGGTCGTGAGTTTGATTCCCACCTGGGAATTTGTACAAGTTAGAATTGTTCTTCGTCTTGTCTTTGTTCAGGAGAAAATTCTAGCTTGGACAAGTGAAATAGTTATTTATTATGTTATGTATTATAATAGTTTTACTTATTGCATCTTTACTACAAATAGTACAAGTCGGCTGTATCTGCATAAAAGTCCATTGACATCAGTCTGCACCAAGATTAGAATGAATAAATGATAAGAGAAACGCACGGCATAGTGCTGTCAGAGACTCAGTTTGACACTTTTGTATGACGAGCAAAAGTTCGACCACGAAAGGGGTCAATGTACTATAATGCAAATATGGGTGGCACGAAATCTGTTTGTATGTTTAACCTTCATTCATGCCTAGACGGATCCCCATAAAATTTGACGTTATACTACAAAGTTATTTGTTCCTCTAGCCATTATCATTTATTTCTGTGTTCAATAATAGAAAATTTAGAAGTACTTTTATATCCCGTGTACTCCATTATGATCAGTGACCACGATCTTAAGCGAATTCTTTCGTTCCTCAACTTTTTGGATTTTATTTTAATTTGTATAAATCTTCCTGCAAGGAACAATTTAGAAAATTGAATAACTTCATAGCCATTTATTTCGCTAAGTAGACCAAAACGATTATCAATCATCGGTCGGCGCTAAAGCAACGCGTTCACAAGTAAACACAATGACATTATTAAGGCAATTATCGTGTGTAAAGTGGTAACAGAGGTTCACGGTTGGCCGTCCACAAATTGGGGGACGTAATTACATTTCACGGTAGAAAAAAATTAAATATTTTAATAGAGGAAGTCGTTGACGCCGGCGCGGTAGTGATTGCCGATCGAGCTGTTACTGCCTTTGTTTATAGAATAACATTGTGTAGTGTGATGTGATGTATCTGTTCGCAGAATTACACTCGAATTGATTCAAACGCTTTTTTTGTATGTGTTATTATTACATACAATTTATACATAATCTTATATGAAAAAGGAGTTTTTGTTCAAGATGCCAGATCGTGAGACCAAATTCGCTAGAGCTATACGATTTCTTAACGCAATATCTCAGGAGATAGACATTTGTTTTTAGATAACGTTTTGCTACTACGTCTGTGATCATAATAATATGTATATTTTGATTACTTGTATCACTTATTCAATTATCATTAATTTATATTTAAGAACCTGTGGCTTACTTATAAATATTTAAGTACTAGTTAATTGTCTTTAGAGGTAATGAACGCGTGAATAAATGAATGAATATAATAATGAATGTGTTTTTGAATCGTTGATCGAAAGTTAGGGTGATTTAGAACATCATGTGTTACAAATACCATATTTGCTTGCACCAGTCAACCCTGCTGATGCATAGATGAGATTGGGGCAACTGAATAGTGGCGGTGGAGAGTCTAGTGGTCTGAGTTCGAACCCCTAACGTAATTTTAACTTTATTATAATTGAATAAGGTGTAAGGACTGATCTCGTAATTCCAACTCTTCCCGTGGATGTCGTACAAGGCGACTAAGGGAATACATTACATTATAAAACATCAGTCAGGCCTCCCCAACCCGTCTAGCCAGCGCGGGGAGTGTAGGCCAAATCCTCCGTCTGTCTCCGGCAGATGAAAGAGAGTTGTGCTCCTGCATTGGAGACAAAAACAACCTGATGATGACGTAATTCGGAATGTGACTGTCCTAATGACTTGTTTTAAAACCTAAGTACATTAACTGACTCGAACGGTGAAAGAATATATTGTGAGGAACCCCCTGAGATGATGATCGATGTTGTATCAGGTCCGCGTCCGTAGTGATATACTCCTGTAGCTTCTCTACACGTGGTTGGTGATAACAGTGCAACTTTGGAAGCCGTACCTGTCTTTCTGAACCTCACGATCTTCCAGCTCTCCGAGTCTACCTATTTTCAAAAAGAGACTGTGCGCCTGGCTTGTCAAGCAGGCATTTTATTGCTTTGAAGAGTTCTTTCAGAACGCATTAACTTGATTTTTATTTTTAAGAATTTTATTCAACATTTTTATATATATGTTAGTTATTGATGTTTAATTTGATTGTGTTTAATTTGCCTGTCTATAATTTGATTTTATTTAACTTGTGTAAAACAATTATTTGACCTGTAACGGAAGTCATCAATATAGTATGTCTATGTCTAAAAATAAATGCCTAAAATAGAATCGATGGAACCATTTTTGGAATCCATTGGCACACATATAAGCTTCCAATTAATTCGTGGCTAAAAATCTAGATTCCTGAAAGAATTTTAAATTAGGTTAATATTACTAAGACACTGTTCCCATTAGGTTATTTCTGTATCTTACTTTGATTGTCAATCTTGTTTCATTGTTATGTTATGTACTACTAGCTGTGCCCGCGGCTCCGCTCGCGTGGACTACAGGTACCGCTCCCATTCCCACTTTCGCTCCCTATCCCACTTCCACTCAGACTCTCAATCTCACTCTCAATCCCACTCCCGGTCCCATAGCCCTTTTCCCACGCCCACGCGCACTCCCACTCCCATTCCCACTACCAGCTCCAAATGTAGTCCAAACTCATCGCAATCTGAATAGTACGGAAATACAATTATATGCAATATATTGCATACCTACTAACTTTACCTACTAATGTATTTGAAAACTAAAAATGTCCATAACTTTTGATTGAGTAAATCGATTGCGATGAAATAAAGACTAAATATTAAGTTAGGTTAAGCCCCATGTTTCTGTGAAAAGTCCATCAACATCCGTTTAGTAGTTTTTAAGTGATGCGTGCACAAACTCACAGACAAACAGTTAAACAGACAAAAATTTCAAAAATGATCGAAATGTGTTCTGTTGCTTATCCTTAGACCCCCCAACATTTTTTTGCAAATATCTTCAATGTACAGACACGCGAAGTTTACGATTTTATTTATGACGACCTCCGTGGCGGAACGGGAAGCTCTCGGACTGCCACGCCGGAGGTTGCGGGTTCGAATCCCGCTAGGGGCAAATATTCGTATGATGAATATGAATGTTTGTACCCAAGTCTTGGATGTTTATATATTTATTTAAGTATGTCTATCCGTTATCTAGTAACCATACCACAGGCTCTGCCTAGTTTGGGACTGGATAATTGGTGTGAATGTCTGAGATATTTATTTATTATTTATTTATTTTATTAGATTATTAGATTACTAAGACATATTTTCCCATTAGGTTATTTCTGTATGTTAGTTCGATTGTCATTCTTGTTTCATTGTTATGTTATGTACTATGATTGTAAATCCTGTTGCCACAATATATGCACTATGTTTGTTAATTTGTTGCCTGAATATTGCGCTGTGATTGTTAATACTGTTCCATATAGTTTTGAACGTAGCTAGCCAAAGTTTTGCGGCGCGCACTGCGGTGAAGACTCAAACAGCACGCGTGTCGCTCACAGAGAGTGCCGATAGCTTATAAAACCCATACAACTCTCGCCCAACAAAAAGACCCACTTGTGTTGTTTCCTTTGCACATTTCGTCATTATACCCGGCACGTGGACGCGAATATATAATGTTTTATTATTAGAGGTTACGACTTCACGCCTTTAGCGGCGTCGTCCGACTGATAATCCTTTCATTTGTTCCGAGAAGCGGTTATCTGTGTGTGCATTTACGTTTGTCTCGGCGTTTACAGTCGATAAAATGAGTGAGGCGATTGTTTTGAGTGTCGAAATCGTTCTTGAGACCGTCCAGAACATAGCTCGACTTGCAGTCTAGGGTGAAGTGTTCGTTTATGTTCATTACGTCGTGAGTTATAAACCAGGGGTCGTATCCTTTATGTACTTACGATGAAATGTAAATTTTATTCCGATGTTTATTAAAAAAAAATTAATGATATGTTCGTCATTCATATGCACTAAACTCAGAGAGTAATGTAAATATTGACATACTACATTACTGATTTAATAATCTATAATTTTTCTTCCGCCTACCGCTTACCAGTGAAATTACATACATACATAATACTCTCGCCTTGGTTCCAGAGGGCTAGGCAGAAGTATCGCCACTTTGCGCTATCCTGACACACCTCACCAGCCTCACTCACATGTAAAATAAAAAAAATACAAATAATATGAAGTTATTTTTTCTTAATTGGATATTAAATATTTTTTAGAATTTACCAAATGGTAAATTATTAGTCATGCCTCTGATGAGGTGGACAATTATTTCCCTAGCTAGTCGTGGTACCTCAACAAGGCGGCAATGTTGTTCGCAACACATCACGTCAAGGGGTATCACGGGGCGAAAAGCGGGCGAAGGAAAGCTACTTTGCGACATTAGATTGCGCAAAGTGGCGATACATCGTCTCTGCCTACCCCTCTGGGACCAAGGCATGAGCATTATGTATGTATGTATGTATGTATGTATGTATGTATGTATGTATGTATGTATGTATGTATGTATGTATGTATGTATGTATGTATGTATGTATGTATGTATGTATGTATGTATGTATGTATGTATGTATGTATGTATGTATGTATGTATGTATGTATGTATGTATGTATGTATGTATGTATGTATGTATGTACTCGTATGTATTTGCATTCATTCATACTTTTGGCGTGGAGGGTGCCTCAACGATTTAGACGAAACTCGGTACAGATGTAGGTAAACTGATATAATTGACATTCATACAACACATAATAATTAAAATTCAACACGATACACTTTATTGCATAAACAAATACAGTTAATATTTAAAAAAAAATAGGCGGTCTTATCGCTTTAAGAGATTTCTTCCAGACAGCCTGTATGTAGAATAAAATAATTAAAATTATTGTGGGAAAATATATTGAAGTATGATTGCCGAAATTAATCAATTTACCAAAAATACATTTGTACCAAATTTCATCAAATTCGGTAAGTCTCAGTTAGATGTAACCAACGATCTCTATGTACTACCAGATGGAGCGTTCCAAACAATCGCTCTGTTCCACGCAAGTAGCCACAACTCTTTCACTTTGAAACTTGTGCAGTTACTACTCAGAACATTTAATTATTTACTAAATATTGACATTATTTGACCGTAGCATCAATATTTAGTAATAATTAAATGTTCTGCGTGTAACTGCACAAGTTTCATTGTGAATGTGAAAGAGTTGTGGCTACTTGCGTGAAACAGAGCGATTGTTTGGAACGCTCCATCTAGTAGTACATAGAGATCGTTGGATGTAACAAAGGCTGGTTGGTGATATATTAGTGTATACTTTGACATAACAAATATACTATTTATTACGGTATTTTAACTTCAAAAGCAAAGCTAGCTAGGGTTGAACAACAATAGCCCTAACGAAACACCGAAAAGCGTTGAAGTTAAAACTAAATTTCACCATTACGCGCGGTTTTCGATCGCGGAGATTAGTGGGCATCAATCATTTGTGCGGCGCAAGCGGAGCATGGAGCAAATCATAGTCCTTGTGCGTCACACTGACACCCACATCCCGCTGTGATCGCCCTTTATGATCGGTCGCCATTGAAATGCGCAGACTGGAAAATAGGTATAAAATAAATTGGTAGTTACGCCCCGCCGCCAGATGGACCGACGACCTGAAGAAGGTGACCGGAAACGACTGGATGCGGAGGGCGGAGGACCGGGTATGGTGGCGTTCATTGGGGAAGGCCTACGTCCAACAGTGGCCGTCTAAGGGCTGATATGATGGTGATGAAATTGGTCGTTTGTGAATCCAGTTTCGCCTTGCATCTTTGACAAGGAGCTCTAAAAGCAAAATCACTAGATTTTTCTTAAGGGCGAGTTAATCTCTTCGTCCCGTTTGGTAACAAAATTTCGTAACTGGCTACAAAATGGGAAACTTATTGGAATTCCGTAATCGATCACAGAATAGGAATTGCGTCATCCCATTTGGTAACCGCGGAGTGGAGACTCGCAGGGTGGGATACCCCGCCTCCAGGTGGACCGACGCCCTGAACAAGTTGGCCGGTAGCGGCGGGATGCGGAGGGCGGAGGACCGGGTGTGGTGGCGTTCATTGGGGAAGCATTGGGCAGCAGTGGACGTCTAGCGGCTGACATGATGATGATGATTGGGTAACCATATTTCGTAACTGGCTGCTTTATGAAAATTGCGTCTATATACAGGATGTTTAATATTCAAATAATGAAAATGAGTTATCAGATACGCAAATTACTATAGTGACAATACCTGATATATCTAAACTTTGACCCGAAAATATAAGCTGCAGCGAAGTCCGTGACTCGACGAGGGATCTTTTTAACCGACCTAGGTCATATCGCAGAC
This sequence comes from Esperia sulphurella, assembly GCA_947086405.1. Lineage (NCBI taxonomy): Eukaryota > Metazoa > Arthropoda > Insecta > Lepidoptera > Oecophoridae > Esperia > Esperia sulphurella. The sequence continues at coordinate 17,568,306 of OX352264.1, forward strand.
AGTCAAAAGAAGAAAGATTTTTAATTTTAACTTATAAGTTTCTATCAGTTCTCTCTTAATACTCTTTGCCGTGCGCAGGCGCAAGAGGCGTTCTGGGAGACGCGTCGACAATGCACAGGAAGTGTCAACCAAACCGAGTTACTGCGGACATTTCGACAAATTTAATATGCGGCCATTGTTTAGTGGCGTGATGACTCTCGTTTGTTGGTCCAGTGGTTTTGTGCCAGTTAATTTAAAAAGTCCATAATGAGCGGCACTTGGCACTTGGCAGGAGATTGACTGAGAGACTGTACTCTCCTAATCGTATATATTTTTTTAATTCATCACTTTCGAAGTATATCATCATCATCAGGTTATTTTTGTCTTCACTGCAGGAGCACAACCCTCTCTCATCTGCCGGAGACAGATAGAGGATTTGGCCTACACTCCCCGCGCTGGCTAGACGGGTTGGGGAGGCCTGATTGATGTTTTATAATGTATTCCCTTAGTCGCCTTGTACGACATCCACGGGAAGAGTTGGAGTGGTCCTATTCTACTCTACCGGAAACCACACGGCATGAAGTATATCATTGGGTCTCTTAACTTGTAATTAGTTAAGAAATTAGTTACTACATGGGGTGAAGGACTCCTATTTTGTAACTGCCTTTGAACATGGAACTGCCATCAAAACGTGGTTACCAAATGGGACGAAAGGTGTGCTGAAATCTCATCAACAATATAGCTGAAAGAAGTACCAAGCTGAAGTAGTAGTGGACCATACCTATCACCGGAAGCCGTGGTAGCGCCTTGGTCCCAGAGGGGTAGGCAGAGACGATGTATATGTATGTTATGTCGCAAAGTGGCTTTCCTTCGCCCTTGGTAAGTACAAAGTCAAATTAAATCATTAAAAAATAATGATTGAAATAGTTGGTTAGAAGTGTTGTCAGGTTTAAGAAGATAAGATACTTGTCACAGAATCCATGCCTGTTAGAACAGACCGGAAGAATTCGAAAAGGGGGTATCAAACAAGATTTTTTCCTGGATATTTGTTTATCAGACTATGATTTTCTACTTCATCATCATCAGGTTATTTTTGTATCCACTGCAGGAGCACAACCGTCTCTTATCTGCCGGAGACAGACGGAGGATTTGGCCTACACTCCCCGCGCTGGCCAGAGTTGGGGAGGCCTGATTGATGTTTTATAATGATTTTCTACTTGTCTGAGGCGAAATTAGTAAAGTTAAACAACATACATAGAGTATACTGTACTAGATAGTATATTTATGACTAGCTGTGCCCGCGGCTCCGCTCGCGTGAACTACAGAATCCGCCCCCGTTCCTACTTCCGCTCCCGTTCTCTTCCCACTTCTACTTCCACTCCCACTCAGACTCGAGACTCTCAATATCCCAATCCCAACCCCAACCTCAACCCCAACCATATCCCCAAAAACTAAATTTCACACAATCCCATACGCGCCGTGCCGTTCGCCGCGCCGTGGCTGTTGACCTCGTCCATATGATGAACATACTCGTACGTTCGAGAAATATTGAATTTTTTTTATCAAAATTTTTGTAAAAATGTGATGTTTTTCTCATGCATGATTTCTAAATGTGATACTGAGTTACTGGAAGAAATATTAACAGTCGTTTTATTATCATCCGATATTAACCCAAGTGGCATTCGGGGTTCTATATAAGATGTATAGTGGTTCACATGTACTCCACAAGCTGTGTAAGTCAGCTGTATAAGAGCTGTATAGCTTGCTATACAGCTCTTATAGAACCAGTTTGGGCACAAATTAGACAGCCTTAAGTTCACTATGGCTGTACATTAGCGTTATATTAGCAGTTTAAGTAGTAACATCGGGCTTAAAGGCTGACTTACGGCGCTATATGGGACACATGTGAACCATACAACGTCCATGAGCGTAATAAAGAGTAACAAGTGGCTAAATACACAGCCTTCACAGTTATAAAATCCCACAAAAGTACTCCAGTGCTACCTAAAGTTCACGTGTGTCCTAAATTATTTCTTTTATTTATTAATTTTCCTCATTTAGTTTGGTTTTGTGTGTACGCCCGGCCATCAGAAACATTAACTCCGGCGGATATCAATTGGATAAAAAATTATGATAACACGCGGTAAGTATACCTGTTTTAAATACTTAATAATGTTAAATGCCATGGGAATGCAACTTTATCGTGAAATGTATACATATTTACAGCTAAAATATTCACGCGCCTCTGTAAAAACGCGATATTCATTTTAAAATATTTAAAACTGGCTGAGAGGAAATCTACAATTTTCAGTTTTTGATATTATATTGGCATTATAATTATACTACGGTAATTAATTAAAACATGAAACCAAAACTCGTTCGCTCTATCTGCGTATTTTGTGATAAATCTGCATGATAATTTTGGAGATTTATATGGTAAATATTTTAGGTTACGTGAACAAAATGGTGGAAATGAAATACGGCTAGAGCGTATATAGGTTCACATGTGTTCTGTTAGAATGCTGTTGGCTATATGAAGTCCCACATTTGTACCACTACAGAACCAATGTCTATAAATGTATTCTAACGTGAACTTATGTACAGCTTTAAGATGTAATTCAGGTCAATTGTGATCATCGTTTTATTCTTTCATATACTGAAATTTTAGAGATCCGCAATAATAATTATTGTCCGTTAAATCGCCTAGCCCAGGTACTAAGTCAAGTATGAATACCTAAAGTACAAATTTTGTAACAAACTAACAAAAAACACTTTTTGTTTTCGTGTGAGCCACACAGTTTGGTGTCAGAGTATTTACACTTACAAAGACACTACGTTGTTCAAGGAGGTATTTAAAAGAATGTAAACAAACTAGATAAAGAGGGACGAATTTGCGAATATTCTTTTGCAATTTTTCTTCTTATTCCACCGGTTCTCGCTCTTATTTTCCAAGATTTTTTATTCATTTTCACAAATTTTTGCACTCGACGTAATAAACACAATACACGTCAACTTGACCGACCACAAACAACTCCTACTACAGCTACTAGCTGTATAACAGTCTAAAACAAGTAAACATAACAGCCTTTGGCTGTATAAATGACCACATGTGTTCTATTAATATGCTAGCTGTATAACATCGTACAAGTAGACCGTTAAACAGCGATTGCCGTATCTCTACCCTCCTATACGGCTCTTAGTCAGACGGCTGACTAAAGGACAGTTGTTAGAGTATTATAACACCAACAACCGTATAATAGTATAACTCTACACTCCTATAAGTCCCTTAGACAGGTATAGGTGGTGTTAATCGCAATAATGCAGCTTATACATCACGAGTGAACTGTAATAATGCTTTAAGTTCACATTAAAACTAAATGTGTACTCTTAAATGGAGTAAAATGCTACTTGGGAATGGCTTCCAGAAAAAAATACTTTATTAATATCTAAGGTTCTAAGTGGCGTATCAAGATGGAACATGCACCAGATTTTAAGTTAGACCACCAGCAAGACAACTGTGAAAACTGCATCAAATTTCATTCAGTAGTTTTTGCGTGATGCGGTAACAAACATACATACAGACAGACAGACAGACAGACAGACAAAAATTATATAAATATTAGCCCTATAAAGACCCCTACAATTAATACAAAAGGAGGTTGTGGGTTCGAATCCCGCTAGGGGCAAATGTTCGTATGATGAATATGAATGTTTGTGCCCAAGTCTTGGATGTTTATATATTTATTTAAGTATGTCTATCCGTTATCTAGTAACCATACCACAGGCTCTGCCTAGTTTGGGACTGGATAATTGGTGTGAATGTCTGAGATATTTATTTATTTATTTAATTATTATTTTTTAAATATCTTTCATTTACAGACATAGACCAGTTACAGTTTTATTATAAGTATAGATCATAACTTAATTTGAACATAGAATTTTCTTTCCAAAAAAATTGGACGTCAGTAGACCCAATTCGAATAAAATTTTCTTGAAAACCCTATATACCTACAAAGAACTTGTCACCTGAACATTATTATTCATAGGTATATTTTATTACAGAAACAATATTATGGGGCTGTCGTTTCCAATAAACAATAACTGCTATTGTAGGTAGCGTTATTGTCTGTCATATCACAATCCGAATGGCTGTATATCTCCAGCCCACATGGTAAGGCTGTTTTAGTGCAAACCGATGGAGGCGAATAGACAGGCGCGTTCTGGGAAGGCAGCAGGCGCACCTTATCGCGACGGTAAATCAATATATGATTACAAATTTAATGCTACTGTTGGACTATAAATCAGGGGTTTTAAATTACGAGCTACAAGCGACGTATCGCGACGCGTGAGGCCCCCTAGAGCTGCGCCGTTGTGTCGACACTCGATAAATCGCGCGTGCAGCCAGCGCCGGCGCAGACTCGTGTGTTAGGGTTGCCGCAATAAGAGGAGCAGGGTTCTTGTTAAGGGGGATCGGAATTAGGTAGTGTATTTTATGTATATAGCCACTTATTCCGAGATTTATTTAAAATATTTTTTTGTTATTAATTTTGACACTAAACTCATCTATACTTATAATAAAACTGTAACTGGTCTATGTCTGTACATGAGAGATATTAAAAAAAAAATTGTTTGTCTGTCTGTCTGTCTGTCTGTCGGTCAACGGCCGCGGCGCGGCGAACGGCGCGGCGCGTATGGGATGGAGTGAAATTGGAGGGAGCGGAAGTGGGAACGGGGGCGGAATGTGTACTTCACGCGAGCGGAGCTGCGGGCACAGCTAGTACAATAATATAACTATGGATATTCCACATCGCTCATTTATTAATTTATATTTTTCTGCCTGGCACGTACCAGTAAAATAAAATACAAATAATATTAAATTATATTTCTTAATAATTTAATTATTACTCAGTATTTTCATTTCAGTCAATAAAATCTTGTTTAAAGGATTGTCTATAATATTTTCGTCGCAAGTACATAAATGGCAGTCCTAATTCCGATCGCTGCTTATTAATTTCACTTGTGTTGGTCTATTAATAATGTACATGGCTGTTGGTAAATTTATAAGAATTTTATTTAATTCATTATCTTCGTAAGCTGAGGATAAAAATACTTATTTCAATGTAAGATTTTTAATATGTAGTAAGGTAATAGTAGGGTTACGGGGTTGAGAGTAGGGGTACGGGGTAGGGGCTGTTTATACTAGGATTTTGACAAATAGAAAGAGGATATACAAATATTGCCGTGTGGTTTCCGGTAGAGTAGAACAGGACCACTCCAACTCTTCCCGTGGATGTCGTACAAGGCGACTGAGGGAATACATTATAAAACACTAATCAGGCCTCCGCGGTCTAGCCAGCGCAGGGAGTGTAGGCCAAATCCTCCGTCTGTCTCCGGCAAATGAGAGAGGGTAGTGCTCCTGCAGTGGAGACAAAAATAACCTGATGATGATATAAATATAAATATCTCAGACATTCACACCAATTATCCAGTCCCAAACTAGGCAGAGCATGTGTTATGGTTACCAGATAACGGATAGACATACTTAGATAAATATATAAACATCCAAGACTTGGGTACAAACCTTCATATTCATCATACGAATATTTGCCCCTAGCGGGATTCGCACACGCAACCTCCGGCATGGTAGTGATATTGTATTTTATGAAAAATGTTCTATGAAGATTTATAATAACACAATAAATTGGTCATAGACTACTTAATACATGTCCGATAAGGTATCAGTTTAACTCTATGGTCAATAATGATAATCAATAGTACCTCCCCCCCCCTCACACACACACACTCGTTTCCCATATCTGTACATTGTTCATTGTATGCGTTTTATTTTATTAGGTATATTTATTTACTCCCCGTCCCCCAATATTAGTATACTTACGCATCATCGTTTTTATATTGTCTTTCTGTTGTGTATTTTTTTTTTCTCATATAGTTATTATTGTTTTAATGTGGTATCTGGCCTCCATTAATATTAAGCAAAATTATCTAAAAATATATATGCTATAACATTTTCTAAGACATCTAAAATAAAAAATAAAAATTGATTTGGTTATAACAGTTCTAAACGTAAAAATCGAAAATCTGTGTGTTTATTTCTTATCCACGAATTTATAACTCAATATCATTTTGTAACTTCATTATTCTCGGAGTAACAGGCCAATTTTACCATAGTCAACATCATCATCAGCCTGAAAGAGTCCCCTGCTGGACATAGTTCGCCATGAACCCGATCCTCGGCTCTTCTCATCCAGTCACTGCCAGCCGCCTTACGCAGATCGTCGCTCCATCTAGCCAGGGGGTATAGTAAAGCTAATAAACAGTTTATTAATCGAAAATAATTTTATCGCATTACGTTAATATTACTTACAAATCTAATTATAATAGTTTACACGCTATCCATTACATTTGACCAATTCGCTGCATTATAGTAACTAAAAAAAGGAATTTAATATCGCTTATCGATATCGAGTACGTTCCGATCGGCGTGGTGTCAGCACGCGATACTATTTCACTCAGCACTATTTGCGCATGTAGTGTGTGATATATTTCACGCATAAGGGACCGTATTCACACTACGTGACTGGTGAGGGGGGAGGGGGAGCAAAATTCCACGCTTGGACACGGGGAAAGGGGTCTTAGGTCTTCATAATACGTAGTTTGCACGGGAGCTGTATTTTTTTTTAAAAGGACATCATCATCCTCATTATCAGCCGAAATACGTCCACTGCTGTGCTATCTATACATCTGTTAAGTACAATTATAATGTATAATATTAAAATGAGTATAATTTATCTATTGTGAGAGACTGGTGCCTAAAATAAGATGAACCTGTGAGATCAGGTCACCAGGCTCCCACCCCATGGAATTTTTGCTCAACATAAGTCTCCCAATAGAAGCCACTTTCGGTAGACTGTCCATTGAGGGATTTGTCATAGTCACTACGTTTGGCACGCGGGTTAGTGACGGCAGTAATGATCTTAATATACAAAAAAGAACGGAGTAGCCCTATTGTAAGCCGGGAACACACATCTAAAAATTACCACGCGTCGCTCAAATCAAATATTATTAACTAGCTGTTACCCGCAACCTCGTCCGCGTGGACAACTTAACATCACAAATTATTTTGTATTTCCCGTAGGAATTCTAGGATCTAGCCTATATGTGTGCCAAGTTTCATCCCAATCCATCCAGTGGTTGAAGCGTGATTGAGTAACAAACATCCAAACATTTAAATATCCATATTTGCGCATGTATAATATTAGTAGGATAGGATTGAACTATGAAATAATAAGTAAATTTAGCGTTAATAAAAAAAACATGCTACAGGAATCTAGTGCTTTTTCGAGCTAAGTTAGGGTCCAGCGCTCACAGACAAAAAAAATACTACGTGAGGGGAAAGGGGGGAGTGGGAGGGAGTCTGTCAAAAGCTGTCAAAAATTGGTCACGTAGTATGGGAACGTTCCCTAATGCTGCTCCGCGTGTTTTATACGAGCACTGCGCGTGCGCAGCTAGCTAGCCAGTGCATATCGACTCCCAACCGTTTAGTGGGAGCATGTTGGGTTTACGATGGGATGTTCAAATAAGATTCTATTTGCTATTTTATTTTATTTATTATAGTCATATAAGTACCTATTTATCATTTAAATTTCCTAATCAGCGCAACCTACAATTTCTCTGGTATAATATTTTCTACCCAAAAGTTGTCTGGAAGAAATCGCTTAAAGCGATAAGACCGCCTAAATTGTACTATTTGTAACTTTTATAAAGTGTAACTGTATTTGTTTGTGCAATAAGTGTATTGTATTGTATTGTATTGTATTCTTATAATAATTCAATATTGCACTTCTCGTTGGCCTAGTGGCGTTAAACTCGAGCACTAGAGGTCGTGGATTCTATTCCCAACTGAGACAGACAGCTTTGTACAACTGTACAAGTTGGTCCCGGTTTTGATGTAGTATTTATCAATTATATATGTCTGAAATATGTATTAATATTATTATTATAGTTTGGACTTTTCATAAAAATACGACATTTATATGGCTTGAGCAATTAAAATTTTATTATCGAAAAATAGCAGTGTTATCATTGGGGTGATTTTTTAACGACTCCACCGCTTATTACTCGTGCTGGGTCCACAATGCTAATACTCTACTTATCATTTAAAACAAAATCTGAAACTCAAATCTATCAATAGAATCCGCATCTTAATTCTTAATTTTATTCACTCTTACTGGCATATGGTTGCCTGGAAGAAATCGCTAAAAGCGACAAGGCCGCCACTTGTACATTTACTGTATGTTTCTCCTACATATTTTATGTAATTTGTGTGCAATAAAGTATATTCAATCAATCAATACATTGTGCACTAAAAGTGGTATTCTATTGGGGAGGCTTGTGTTCACTAGTAGACATATTTCGGCTGGCGGCGACCAAAAGAGGAAACTTATAATAATATTACAATATAAATAACATCCAGTCACAAGGCAAACACAAGTGCTCATCACACGAATGTTTGCCCTGGGCGGGATTCGAACCCGCGACCCCGAGCTTCGCAGGCAGGTTTACTACCAACTAGGCTACGGGGCCGACTGTTTCCTGTTATATTGCTATCAAACTTGGTTATCTACGCAGCAGAAGCAAAGTCATGTGATAACTCGAGGATAAACTTAAAAATGATATATGAAAATTAAAAAAAAAGGATCTTATCGCAGATCTATAACATGTGAGTAATAAGTGGGTGGTTAATAAATATATTTGTAAAAGGAACGAGGTCCGGGGGATGTCGGTCGATGACGGGCGTCATCTGCCTCGGGGAGCTGAGTAAGTAATCGTTCTTATTATCAAAGATGTAAATCGACTTGTAACTGATACTCGTGTTTGTGTAATTAATATATCGTTAATGAAATTATTTAAGTACTGAGATACGTCCACTGCTGAACATAAGCCTCCCCAATAGAACCACGTTTTGCCGTGTGGTTTCCGGTAGAGTAGAATAGAGCACTCCGGTAGAGCACTCCAACTCTTCCCGTGGATGTCGTACAAGGCGACTAAGGGAATACATTATAAAACATCAATCAGGCCTCCCCAACCCGTCTGGCCAGCGCGGGGAGTGCAGGCCAAATCCTCCGTCTGTCTCCGGCAGATGAGAGAGGGTGGTGCTCCTGCAGTGGAGACTAAAATAACCTGATGATGACCACCACGTTTGGCAGGTAGATTGGTGATCGCATGTTATGATCTTAATTTACACAGGAGAACGCTGCTGCCTGTCCCTGGTGCTAACCTTAGTCGGCTTGATGACACTGAAAGATTGGGGGTGGCCCTATTCATTATTACGATAAGGGCTGTTTTTTTTATCTATAGCAGACAGCAGACCAACGATATCTATGTACTACTAGATGGAGCGTTCCAAACAATCGCTCTGTTCCACGCAAGTAGCCACAACTCTTTCACATTCACTTTGAAACTTTTTTTTATTTTTTATTTGGGAAACATACAGTCACAAACAATTATTATAACGGAAAAAATATGTAACATAAAGACCTAGAGTTCCACTAATAGAAGAATACATATAAAAAAAATACTTGTGCAGTTACTACTCAAAACATTAAATTATTTTCTAAATATTGACATTATTTAACCGTAGCGTCAATATTTAGTAATAATTAAATGTTCTGCGTAGTAACTGCACAAGTTTCATTGTGAATGTGAAAGATTTGTGGCTACTTGCGTGGAACAGAGCGATTGTTTGGAACGCTCCATCTAGTAGTACATAGAGATCGTTGCAGCAGATGAATTAATTCCACGTGTACTGCCAACGAATTACGATAATCTGAAAAATGCAACAAATATTCTGAATTGAGTTATGTCAAAATTGAATAATGTCTAAACTCAATCATTTCCAAACTGAATACTTTCCAACTAGATAGGAAATATGTTTCAGAATTATATGTTTCAGACTGGACCTCTTTCAGAATAGTAGTTTTTCACGTCTGTAATTTTTCAGATTGGACATAATTATCGTAAATTCGGCCAACATAATATATCTCTTGTAGTTAGCTGACTATTAAACGAGGCAAGTGGTAAATACGATAGTCATATCACCAGTAAAAATAACAGAAATTATATTAAAATATTGAATTTAATTAACCGAAAGCAAATATAATTGAATAGTTTTAGATAATTTTAAAATATCTCGCAGAACAGCGGCGGCGCCTGCGCCGGCTCTCGATCTCGCTCAGATAGCGGCAGCTTCCGTGAAGATTGATAGTGTACCACGAAATTAATTGGCCGAGAATTTCTCTTCAGAATATTAATTCGAATTCGTTACGCGCGACCTTCCCATGTATTTTGCTCGCGGTGAAATATGGTCGCGGAAAATTCGATAAAACGAACATTATTTTATCAGATGAAAGTCATTGGTATGATTTAAACTGCATATGTATTTTATAATAATAATAATATGTTTATTTAGATTCTCCACAATAAGGTTATTACAAGTTAAGTAAAATAGATTTTCATTTTATAAAATCAGTAACCTGTTTCGTGGAAACTGATGCCTGAACATAGACATAGCCTAGGCCTAGACATAGCCTGTTTTTCAGGTCACCAGGTCTCCACCCCACGGATTTAGAGTAATTATATTCTAATAGAAACTTTATTCACTATTATAAATTAGGCGATTAATGAGTTTGTAATGTGTGGAGATGTGATTTTATGTGTGTGGGGTGTATGTGTGTGTGTTGTTTGGTGGGTGTATGTGAATGTGAGTGTGTGTATGTGTATTTCGTGCTCTTTTTTACATAGATGTCTCTACCTGACAACGGACTTTATCATGAGCCGTAATAAATCTACTGCTGAACCTAACCCCCCACAATAGAATCCTACTTTTGGTGGACTGTTCATTGGGGGATTTGCCATAATCAACACGCTTAGAAGGCATCGTGAAACTGGTGATCGTAGTGATAACCTAAATATATACAGCTGATTCCATAGGTTAAATCCCTTATGTGCCTTGACGATACTCGCAGGAAGATTGGGGGAGGCCTTTATTTAAACCGGGAACCACGGCGTCGACTTATGACTACTACAAGAGAAATGTTGAATAATCAATAAGGATACTACGGATACTTTTCTTTCTGTATAGGTTGTACCATATTCTACACGGAGTTAAAAATAAGTAGCCGGATAACGTAATTCCTGTTGTAACCTACGTAATTACTGTTAAAATCATCCACTCGTATAGCATGGGCCGTCAACATGCTGCGTACGTAGTTTGCAGTACGTAGTCGGACTACGTACTACGAGTGGATGTTTTGTCACAGTAGTACGTAGCCGGTAGTTACGTGAGCAGTACACGTAGCCTGTTGTTGCAACGTTGTACTGTGTCTGTAACATTATTACTGCGTCTCCACATGTCTGCTTAGCTACTCACGTAAGGATGTATTTCAATTACTAAAGATGTAGCATCCTTAGTAATTGTGTAACCATCTTATACGTAGTAGGGCAGTACCCATTATGGAGCTTGTTGTTTCTCATAAACGTGTCATTGAAATACAACATTCTTACGTATGTGTCAACTAAATTACTGTTGTAACATACAGAATAAGTAGTACGGCGCACACACAGCAGTAATGTGTATGACGTACGTTGTATTTTTTTCTCCGTGTACTTAATTACACTTACTGACGATTTAATACCACATTCTTCAAATCAAACCACTTCCAAAAACTGCCTCTGGTCGATAACTTAATTTGCAAAGGAATTTATATTAACAATATCATCAAAAACCACGTGATTATGAGTGTGAAAATATATTATTACTGGATATTTACTTGTCAATCCGAGGAAGGTGCTCTTAATCGAATAAACGATCGTGTAAGTGCTGCGTACTGCCGATATAATTGCACGGGGTAGCCGCAGTTGGTCGTAAATCCTCAGGCCGGGACAGCCAAACCGCCTGCCCAAACATTGAACCAGCAATTTCTGTTCTCGATAAGGTTTCCTACAAAGTGATGTAATTGTATATCGGTAGGAGGATTGTTGAAAAAATTTGTGGATTTGCTTTGCTATTTCAATGGGTTTCTGACAGTTATCTACCAGTTCTTATGTAGTTGTTCTTCAGCCAGCTATCCAAGACCCATATCCTATATATCGATATTGGAAAGTAGAACCACTAAACTCCCACCTGGTCAAAAATCAATACCTAGCTTGCACAATAGAAGGACTTGATGAATCTTTGTTTTAATAGACAATTTCCTGGCATATTCTATTGGTTTTTTTTTTACGAGTTCAATAAAAATACTCCTTACACGAAGTAAATTTTGTTGAAGTTTTAAACTTTATAAATAAATAAATATGTGGGGACATTTCACACACGGCCACCTGATCTCAAACTAGGCAGAGCCTGTAATATGAGTATCAGACAGCTGATATACATACTTAAATACATAATATAATATATTAATAATATCCAGTCACAAGGCAAACACAAGTGCTCATCACACAAATGTTTGCCCTTTATATGTGTAAAGTTCTCAAAATTAGCTTTGCATATAAAAATTCTTACAACTTCTCGTATGTCAGCCGTTAAACTAGGATTCTCTGCAGTAATGAATTATACAAGGTCATAATTATGCACAAGTATATCGTTATTACGAGCCATGTGGGTCTTAGCTTAGAATTGGGGCCACCCACAATCTTCCCGTGGGATCATCAAGGCGACTAAGAGATTGCACCAAGGACGAGCAGCAGTGTGTATATTAAGATCATTACTGCGATCAACAATCCACCTGCCAAGCGTAGTGATTATAGCAAATCACCCAATGGACAGATCATCAAAATGGCATTCTATTGGGGAGGCTTATTAATAAAATGTTTGATATTCTGTAGTACTTAGATTATAGAATCATTTGTCTAAGGTAATAAATATTGTAAATCTGTCATTTTTAAATTAATTTAATGTATATGCAATATTGTATGCCCGTAATGGGTAAACTCTTAGATAAGAGCTACTTTCTGCAATAACTTCTGCTGTACAGTGTACCTAATAGTAAACAATAAATGATTTCTGATTCTGATATGTTCACATATATCAGCTAATGATAGTGAAACAACATCTCCAAATTTTGCACAGTGATCTGAACCCAGTGGAACTAAAGACAAGTCAATTAAACACTAGGTCAGTAAGCCAGTTGACGTAAAGAAAAGGGATGATATAGTACAGAACCCAGTACCAAATAATAAAACATTTTCAGTGTAGCGGATCATAAGTGAGAGCAAATTTGTGACCTTAAATCATGCAGCTCCATATTGCGAGCGAACAGCCCAGAAGTCGCCCGCGGCTGCGACGATTTGTTAGTGTCGCAACGTTTTCCAACCGACCATTTTCCCCTACAGCCCACTTCCAAGCCCAAATCAATCATTACCTTAACACAAATCATTGACATTTCCTTAAAATCACCACCGAAATCGATATATTTACTGCGTAACGAGAAAGCCAGTGAATACACCAATTTCACTGAGACTGAACAAAGGTTAAGCCGAAATTAAAATTTGATTTATTGTTAACAATTTTCCCGTCAAAATTTGAATCTGGCCGGGTTCTGGTAACGTCAATGTAATGTTAACGTATTCATCATCGATTACTGCTGACCAAAGTTAATCGGCTGATTGTCGCTCTTCGCTGATTTCTGATGCATGTTTTATTATATTGTCCATTAGCAATGGTAAATCGTTTTGACCCACTGATTTCTTTGCAGGTAATATCCTTCTCAGCTCAGTAGTGTCAGCTCAGTACACTCGATCACTTGGTCTGCAAAAGTATGCAATATTGCTTCTCTCGAACTATTGTTAACAACTTGTAACGAGTCGCTAATGCGGTTTTTATAATCTTTTTGTTTCCGTGTTTATATGTTTTTCATGACAAATTTTGTACATTTCAAGCTTTTCTTCTATAATATTTTCATTATTTTATTGGTCTTCTGCGAAACCAGACGTATGTTAAATCCGTTTCATCAGCAATGTTCTATCATCTATTTCCTTATATTTTACGACGGAAAGGCTGATTATATTGTCACGGTTAACAGTTAGAGCGTATTTCCTTCAAGAGATTATGAATCATATAACTTTGGAATAAAGTACGCTCTTTGTTTTCCTTCACGTACCGACGTGCAACTCCGTTCGTCAAGTTCCTCGTTTCAGGTTTCTGAGTTTTACGTGACAACATTACTTATAAAGTGGTATTCGAAACCTTTCTTATTAAAAAAAACATAACAAGAGCTGTCAAATTGGAACAATAAGACTCAAAAGCGAGAAACACGTCCCGTCGAGAGTTCAGTACAACACACTAATGACTTAGCGAAACCAACGAGCTCCTTCCAAAATTAAACAAGGTAAAAAAGCGGGCAAACGATCGATCACAGCCGGCCTCAAACAAAACACAGAAAAAACTACGAGAAAGGATGTATGAAACAAATTAAAAGCTCAGCATGAGGTGTTCAGCCCATCCACGAGCCCGGCCAAGGGCAAATATTAAAGCTGTCAGTTTTGTGTAATTTGAAGGCTCGTTTTCGAGTTATAAGTTATGTTATTGAATGTTTTGGGGGCATGCGCGCGCGCCGTGTGAACCTAATGATCTCCGAGTAAACACGAGAAAGTCCAAGCTTAGGGAATTGAAATAATATTGATACAATCAGTGTCTTTTATAGCATTCGATGGCTATCATAAATATAAGTCGATTGGCTTTATAGTTACTCGCCTCGATATTCGATCTGTATTTGAATAAACAAATTGCGTTGGTGATACTGATATAAAAGACATTGGAACGAGCTGCCATATTCTAAAATACTATAAAAACCGTTATAGTGGATAGTAAAATGGTGGAAATTATTACTAAAGCCGCGACGACTCCATTACTTATGACGCTAATGACGGTAAAGACGTTGGGTCACTTTGCTAAATTGGACGCGAGTAGGTAATAGCCGATTTTGAAGGGAAGATGGGCCGATAATGTGGCGTCAGGTGGTAACGTTACGATCGCGAAGCTCGCCACGAGGCGATGTGTCCACTTTTTCAATACAAAGGCAATAAAAAAGCGCTAGTCACGCACTAAATGCCTCCACTGCTCGCTGCAAGGCGTCGGCCAAAAGAAACAAACAAAAGTGGCAAAAGCGCACCATCACGCACCCACAAATTATTTTCGCTCCGTAACACGTGTCAAGTTTCAATTTTACTAGACGTCGAAATTAACAGTGGGCGTAAACAGATTATTGATATTTTTGTCGATAAAAAAGTAATCGATGATCGCATAGAGCTGACTCGCATTGTGATGAAAAAAGCGGCTATTGTTGCATGTTTAGTGGAGTTTTAAAATTAAATGGAGGCACGAGTTTTAACAAAAAAAAAAACTTCATCAATCAGAGATGGTTTTATTGGCCCTACAATGGCGTTTCTCGCAATCGACTTTCGTGATCTGTTAGATTCTAAGAAGGTCGTCCGATTTTTCACTTTTTAAATGGGATCAATTTAGTGACTTTCGGATTCTTAAAGATAGAGATGGGCCAATCGATCTTTAGATATTAAATTGGTTCATGTCTGTGTTTGCCTTAGAATCTGTTGATTGGGACTCTTTAAAAAATTCTTGTAAAAATTATACAATTATTTGACCATTAGAAAGAAGTAAAGTTTTAATGAGCTATGATAGAATGTGCAATTTGCAATGATGGTAATTAATTCTAAAGATAAACGTAAGAAATTTCCAACTTAAGCTGGTGAAGTCTGCGGAGACACCAGAGCAACAAAACATTATTAATTTTAATTAAAGCCTTCATTAAATTTGATTAATTGAAACGACATTTGCTCGCTCCGATGTAAGACAAGACAACGAAGTTACGATACTTATCTCGAAAGTAAAATATACACCTACATAAATATTTTGCTTTGCAAGCTCGGCCAGTACAAATTAGGCATTGGAGTACAAGTTTTAATTTACTGACTAGATATAAACCGTACGTAAAATTGTATGTCTATAATCTCTCAAGGGATAGGACTGAAATCTAGTACAGACTACATTAGCATAGTCATTAGAAGTGACATACTAGAAATATAATTTGTAATTTTAGTCTGCACAAAATGTCAAGTATTAGTATAGAGTATTTGTTATGCCGTGTGGTTTCCGGTAGAGTAGAATAGGACCACTCCAACTCTTCCCGTGGAAGTCGTACAAGACGACTAAGGGAATACATTATAAAACATCAATCAGGCCTCCCCAAGCGGGGAGTGTAGGCCAAATCCTCCGTCGGTCTCCGGCAGATGAGAGAGGGTTGTGCTCCTGCAGTGGAGACAAAAATAACCTGATGATGATGAAGTATTTGTTCCACCTGAGACTCCACAATCATTTTAACTAAGTAGGTACTCCTTTAACCCATTGGGTTTATTAATAGAAAAACATACTTGTATGTATTTTTTTGTTAATATAAATTGCTATTTTCTCCTTCTTGTTTTCGTTTGGTAATAATTATTAACACGTTGAAGCACAATCCACTCGGGCCCGTACCATTAGCCTTTATTACAGGATGCCGTACGGCGTCACTTTCCTTTAATGCTTTATACCATTTGATCCAGTTCCTTATCAACTGAAGGGAAGTTTACAAAAGTCGTTATAACTAAAATATTTACCGATATCCTGATGATGGTATCATGGTGTTTGTTTTAGACATTGCTTAGTATGATTTCCAAAACATGACGTATTTTACTTTTGTGTTCAGTGACATTGATGACGAGCTCGACAAACCCAACTTTAAAGATTTTAACTTTCATTGGTTGAATCTGCCTTTAACTATAGCAGTGTCTGCATTATACTTTTCTATTTACCATCAACAATACTCTATTTAAACACACAAATGAAATTGCAACGTTTTTTCACCACAATAGCACCCCTCTGCTAATAATGCTCTAATCATAGGTTTGACACCCCGCAATCTCTACCATTATATCAAATAACTACTGCTTTGCTCTCCACAATATACATTGCCTGTTTATATAGCACAGTGATATGAACTTCTATTACTACGCAGGTAAAGGATAGTGATGTTGGTAAGATTTCGCGTATATTTGTTGTGTAGCCTCAGGGTGCAGTCTGCTAAGCCCGGCGTACAAAGGCGAGGAAGCTAATACAGGGGATTGCAGCGGCCAATGGGTAATTATAGCAAATGTGCTGTAGTTTTGTTGACAATAGAAATGGTTTCTTGGCTTTCTCTTGTTTTTAGAACTGTATGTTCTGTAGCATTTAAAAATTACCATTAAAACAACAATGTGATTTTGTAAGTACTTTTAATTGATATTGCCTTGAATCAAATCAAAATCAAAACTTGTTTATTGTGCACCAATACATGTAAAAAACAATTATAAAAGTGAATCTAGTGTAAAATGGTAAAATCCGGAATACATCCACCGTTTAACAAAAGTCTCCTCAATATAATGACCCTTTTGGTTGGCTGTACATTGAGGGATTTACCATCACCACGCTTGGCAGGCGGATTGGTGATCGCAGTAATGATCTTAATATACTTACACAGAAGAACGCTGCTGTTCGTCCCAGGTGCAATTCCTTAGTCGCCTTGACGACACCCACGGGAAATTTAGGGGTAGCCCTATTCTAAGCCGGGAACCATACGTTAGATTTCTGCATGACAGGGGTAAATTTTTTTGCATGTTTCTCACTTTTTATTATTATTTTTTTGAATCCTTTTTTTTCTTTTGTTGAGATTTTTTTTTCCTTTGTGTATTCCATTGTATCAAGCAGTTTCCATAATTGTATTCTTTTTTCTTTGGTATCTTTAAATATATTTGGATATCTCCCAGTTTCTCCGATTCCTTCAATATTTTTAAACGAAAGAATTACTATTGCGCCATCATCGTCGCCTGCCTGTCAGGAGATGTCACAACAACCATTGACATTTTTTTTCCGTCCCACTCACAGGATGCTCGCCTACGTGCCCGTGTGGAGACAAAGCTCACGCGCATTAGCATACTGCGCAGGGGTGGGTGGAAGCGGGGAGGGGCCATCGTATTAATCACATCCCGGCCCGTGCCATGCGTCTGCGCACTGACGAACATCAGACAAGAAATAACCAAGATTTGTGCCTAAAGGATGCTGTCTCTGAAGTTGACGGGTTACATTACCTCAATCTCATTTGTACCAAGAAAATTAATAACAGGGAAACAGTTCACAGATAGTTTCGCTTTTACAGGTAATTTAAAAATTGTTATCAAAATATTCAACTGTTTCAAATTATTCGCTATTAATACTTTTCTTGGTACAATTAGTTATGTTCCAGTATTGATGGTTATACCTTTAAAATATTAAGTTAGAAATCGTGAAAACGACGTACTGGCAAGTCTACCATTTTCATCTCTTTGACGATGAATGTCGAGTCATTCAACAGACATTATAGCTAAATGGAAATACTGCATTTATGATATAGTACTTTGTTTATCACTCCTAGTATGATACTTAACTAAAGACAGCAACACAACGTTTTTATAATTCTTGAGTGTAATACTTATTAGGCCATTATTACATTTAGCGTTAAGATCAATGAATGAACCTTCAATCCTTCATTCAATCGACACAATATCAGAAACATGAATGGTCTCGAACATGAATGAAAAGCATGAAAGGTTATTGATGTACAATCAAGTACTAGCGTCAAAAAACGTACTGTTAAAAACGACTATCAAATTCTGAGCCTTAAATCAACGTTCATAGATTATGAAAATGCTTCGGCAATTGAGCTTGATAAATTGATTTGGTTTGTAACTATGTAGTTTAATATTAGAAACGGTCTTAAAGTTCTACAGATAGAACTCAAAGTGAATGTAAGATAGTTATCAGTGTAGGCTGAAATCGTCGAGTCATCAGACTAAGTACGAAGTGATAGAGATGGTGTTAGATACGGACTAACACCAGTCACAATAGCTTGTTGGAAATTGATTGGAGATCTACAATGGGAGAGTTCTATTGGATCGATTGATGCATTGCTGTGATTGTTAGCGTTCGATAAAGAGATACCTGTTTATTCAGAAATGCCTACGCTATAACTTACATTTTATTTTTTTATCATAGAATAGAATAGGATAGGATAGAAAGACTTTATTTGGCGAACACAAATACAACACAGGAATTAAAATTGACGACATAAATATGAAAAAAAAAAGAAGCAAACAAATTACATAACCGTTAAAACAAAACAGAAAAAATGACACAGTGTTGTAAGTCATCGTTTCCTAAGAAATATAAACTATAAGCTTGCACATGGATAAATTTAAAGTGGTTTGCTTTACTCAATTATTTCTGGAAGTGATATCTTTAGTAGTTTATCTTACTTCTTTGGTAGGGTTTATTGTAGATTTTTCTGCCTCAAGAAAAGCATTTATAATGATGCCTGTTATTATTAAAGGCCAATAAATAACTTCCTTGCTCTTTGAACTTTAAAGGGGTATGATTTGGATTGTCTGACGCATAATTTCATTTCCAATTTTATTATGTGTTGATTTGTTGGCTCGTGTCGGAGAGCTTTGTCCACGTAAGCAGAGTTTGAAACAATGCGGCGTCTTGTGAGGGCCCACTTTTTGTCTTTGTCTCGACGTTTTGTTGCCCTTCGGACTGAGATGCACGAATCAACTCGTGATTAGTGAAAATACGTTTGTCACTTATGTTTTTTATGTGTCAAAGTTTTAGGCTGGCTGTTTTTAGCTTGAGATATTGCTATTTTTTGCTGCCTATAGTGCATAATGCCCGGCTTAAGGCCACCCCAATCTTTCCGTTCTTCTAAATTCTTACATCTTCACGTATGTTAGCCGGTAAACTAGGATATTCTGCAGTTAAGAATTATACAAGGACATCATAATCCACAAGTATATCATTATTACACTCCCAATCTTCCCCTGAGTGTCGTCGAGGCGACTAAGGGACGACCAGGGACGGGCAGCTGCTGTCTCCTGTGTATATAAAGATCATTACTGCAATCACCAATCCGCCTACCAAGCGTGGTGATTATGTCAAATCCCCCAATGGACAGACCACCAAAAGTGGCATTTTATTGAGAAGGCTTATGTTCAGCAGTGGACGTATTTCCGTTGATGATGATTACATGAAGTACAGTTGATGTAACATTGTCTGGTTTCTAGACTTTAGCTGATGTCTCAGCTCTCGTTTTCTTAGCTCCGAGCACGTGGAGGAACATTTTGTGAGGTCGGGCTTGCGGGGCGGGGAGGCTGGAGGCGGGGCGGTGTCGTCTCGCGTCGACACGAACAAAGACGTTTAATTGTCGGTTATCGCCGATAAATCCACGTAACCGGTCATTACCGGACTTGTCGGATCATTGTTAATTGAAACTGAGCTTTTATTTATAAAAGATGGTGAAGACATTTCCAGGCATTTTGTTGTGGGCACACGTCAAAGTATTTAGTCATAGCATCTGCCAAACTTGTATGTAATAAGATATATAATTATTTAGTTATTTAATTTTGTCTTAAGATTCAGTAAATTCATTTATTATACGTATGGGTACATTATATCAGCCTTTATACGTCCACTGTTCGACATAGGCCTTCCCCAATGAACGCCACCACACCCGGTCCTCTGCACTCCGCATCCAGCCGCTACCTGCCACCTTCTTCAGGTCGTCGGTCCACCTGGCACATTGTGCAATATTTTATAATGAAATTTGAAAATGTCTTCTATACTCCTGTTTTTTTCTTTTCTAGTCTCTCATACAGTAAAAATTGGCTGAAAGAAATCTTTTGTACAGGATACCTTTGTAAACTGTTTCCATTTATGCATTTTTGTGGAATATTTTGGTGTTAGAAATAATATATAAATTTTAGGTAATATCTGCATGAAACCTATACCTGATTTGATTTTGTAATTGACAAAAGTTTTGAATAAAAATATGTCTATGAAATCATTAAATAAAAAAAAGGAAATTATTTATTAAAATACAACTATATATACAAACTAATACAAACTTCATTTTATAAAAGATGTGTTGCGTGAAGTTTGTTGCGCCGTTTCTTCTTCACAGCGCTAACACCTAGAAAGCGGTAGTCGATAAAAAAATTACGTGTATAAATGTACCAAGTGTACTCATATGCAATAAATCATTTTGACTTTGACTTTGACTAAAATAGCTAATAAATATGAGGCCATGTACTTGAACAACTAGATGTTTCACTATAAAACAAAAACAAAAAAACTCTACAATATTGTTTGAGAAGCATTGATACACATGTCTAGAAAAAAAACTGTCGTTAGATTTCCAAATATTTCTTAAAACGATACTCGCATCGCGAAAGAAATAAGAGCGAATATCGCTCTCACCTCGCGACTCGCTCTCGGATCGGACATTGATTTATAGATGCTTTATTTGATTCGATTGTATCATCAGAACGTCATAAATCGAGCTCCCCTCGCGACTCGCTGCGATATTTCCCGATACGACTCCAGTTTTCCTGATGTCATTATGTCCATGTATAGGTGATAACTGAATCGGAGGGCTGTTGCTTTCGACGTGTATTAAGGGGATACTTGGAGGATTTTCTTGTTTTCCTGTCGAGATATCTGGGACTGATACGGGATTGATATGTTGGGTTTGATGAGTTTTGATTTGTTTCACATGTGGATAGAAGTGGATACCGTATGGATGGATTTTGAGAAAAAAAAATTATTTATTTTATTTATTTAACTCTTTATTGCACACACACAGATAAAACAAAAATAATACATTAAAATGAAACACAAGTACAAAGGGCGAACTTATCTCTGAGAGAGATTTCTTCCAGCAGACCCGTTAAAAGTAAGTTAAAGTTTTGCGTTCGATTTGCTGACGACTTTAGAGAAATGGAAAGTAAAGGTGATGAATGTCAGGAACAAAAAACTCTGCGAATACCCTTGTACCTGAATAACATTATGTATCATCATCATCATGTCAGCCTCTAGAAGTCCACAGCTGGACTTAGGCCTTCCCCAAATGAACCCCACCACACCCGGTCCTCCGTCCTCCGCATCCAGCCGCTTCCGGCCACCTTCTTCAGGTCGTCGCTCCACCTGGCGGCGGGGCGTCCCACCCTGCGAGTGCCAATCTGCATTAAATAAACACATACAAAATGTTTGAACAAAACTTATTAAATTTCAGCTTCTACTTTGTACGTCATTTAGACATTTATTTATTTAAAATATTGAAACATTACAGATTATTATTCCATTGCGTTACAATAACTTTTATGGTATAGACGAAACAGGAATTCCTCTCCAGCATTCCCTTACATTCCGTCATCAGCCGTCCCATGCCGTCCACGAACACGTCACAGTGTGATGGTGGTTTTGTATCTGTATCAGCGCTGATAGAGATTGTCTGCAGAGAGGCAAATTGATAGTGTTACAACATGAAAATATTTCTCTTATAGTTTGTGAAGGTCCCACAATGTCGCTTTCCACTATGTGTATAGTGTTTATAGTAGATTAGTAGCCAAGGGCCGTAAGGCATCAATTGCAGCCCGAGATATTTGAGCACGAGCGCAGCGAGGGC
This sequence comes from Esperia sulphurella, assembly GCA_947086405.1. NCBI lineage: Eukaryota > Metazoa > Arthropoda > Insecta > Lepidoptera > Oecophoridae > Esperia > Esperia sulphurella. The sequence goes on from OX352264.1 coordinate 17,590,889, forward strand.
GCATATAGTTCGAGGGTGCAATTGATACTTACACCCGAGCTAACTACTCTGCTTTACATCTCGATAGTGAGGTAAGTAGAAAAAAAACCGGCATTACAAGAATAAAACATTTTATTAGTTATTTAAAGTAAAAGATTTCTATTCCGCCTTTTTCATCTTTTTTTTTAAATTATTTTTTTCAAGAACGAAATTGAGCTTCGCCGTTCGATATTTAAAATTGATGACTATTATACTCATACGAAGACAAGGCTGAATAGCGAAGCGACCTCTTTTGTCATTGGGCTGAATGCATGATGTCTATCGCCAGTATGATGGTTAGATGTACGCGAACTTTTTGAAAGAGTGAAGAGTTTTTTTTTATTTACTTACCGCCCTAGGGCTTTTCTAGCTACATTATTACCCTAGAGCGCTAATTGGTGACCTACAAGCCCCATTTGGGGGTAATAAGGACCTACTTACCGAATATGAGAGATGTAAAGTCTATATACCTATACCACAACAGGGCAGGGCGCTCCAAACAACCCCGTACCGTACGCCTTCCAAAAATTCTCCCAGCTTGTACAAAGTTCGCGACAGCCGCGGCCACATTTTTTCCCGTCCAAATAAATTAATACAGGCGTCTGGGGGCCCCGGCGTGGACTTGTCAAATTAATTTCTTCTCGCAAGACAATTTGTCTGTCGCCCGAGGGGCCACAAAAAACTTCAGTATCGATTGCCTGGCCATTAGTCAAAGGGCGATAGTACTGGGCCCTAGTTCTGGGAAGTTAGATACTTTGTATAGGTCCGGTGGGAAAATGTTTTGGTGAAGTATGGACACACTTTCCGGGGGAGGTTGAGGCGGGTGATAAATTCACCAGCAAACAGCTAGTCAATAATGTGGAATACCATAACGTATCAGATACAATGATGCCTTAGTACCTATGTATGGCCGAGATTGCACAACTCGTCTATACGAGTTGTGCAAACTAGTCACATATAAATGAATCCTCTTTATAGCTATCAAATTATTTATTGAATCAGACGTTAGTCCATAAAATGTTGTTAGTATAAATAAAACTTAAGTCTATGTTAGAAAGCGGACAATAAAATGAAATAAAATTAAAATAGCTTTTGTTTGTGAAGGTGGATAGTCACCCAGTGCCTGAGTATTGGACTATCCACCTTCTCCCGTATAGTGGTCAGGAAGCTGTTAATGCTGCCCCGCACGCGGCGCATCAGGGAGGCAATTCTGTTGCGCAGGATGGCGTGGAATCCATCTACACGCGCCTCGGCGAACATACCTGACGCGCTACAGTAACGCGGCAGCCCCAACAGCATCCTGAACCCATTATTATATTGAACACGCAGGGCATTGACGGCTCGCTGCGTATATCTGACCCACAGGCTGCACGTGTATAAAGACTGGCAATATGCCCTAAATAATGTTAACTAAACTTGTTTCGTACAACGTGCAAACCTGCGAGCCATCATGTCAGTGATAACTTTCAACTATCCTTATATTTAATATTCAATTACCTACTGCTGATACGTACCTACTGATATTTCGGTTGCAAGTTAACACATACCACTATAAAACCACAGGTACATTAATCTAAAACCACAGAAATAAAGGGAAGCATCCAAGGAAATCGAATTAGCACTAAAGACAGAAACCTCTACCTTACAGCTTCTAAACGTAGCAAACTTTTTATAGGTAATAAAATAAATACGCGGGCGTTACGCACGGCCGCGTCCAGGGCGCCATTACCGCGCCCAAAATTAAAGTGCGCTTTTTTGAAAGCAGCGATCTACTCGGTCACAGTCGATAAAACAGCTCCGTGCCGATTGCGGTTGGCTATTGTAGAGTTACGTGAAACGTGATTAGGGGATGAACACACAGAACATAAACACACGCTTGAACTTTAGAGATTCTCATCAGCCGGAATACGTCCACTGCTGAACATAGGCCTCCTCAATAGAATGCCACTTTTGGTGGGATGCCCATTGGGGGATTTTCCATAGATTAGATTAGATTTCTTTATTTCACATTACAAATTTTAATACATAGATTAACTTACGTAAAAGGTCAGAGTTAATGTGATCGTCAAAAAATAATAAAAAATAGTATACAAAATATCAAAAATAATAAAAATATAGTATACAAAATGTTAATTCTACACAACTCGTGTATGAGATTTATAATAATGTCATAACTTAATGTACATAATCACCACGCTTGGCAGGCGGAATGGTGATCGCAGTAGGAGAACGCTGTTGTGGTATCTGATGCATCCCTTAGTCTCCTTGACGTCACCCACGGGAAGATTTAGGCGTTGTCCTATTCTAAGCCGGGAACCATCTGACTTTTGAACTTGACTGGGTTCAAAAATCGCTGGCGTATACAAATTACCACTAATAATGACTGATAAGTAAACTGTTAATGTTAGATTATCAACAAAAAGCTTCCCAACAAAATGGTGTAAATAATCATAAAAGATATAACGAAACTACACCGTTTCATCAAAGACTAGCTGTGCCCGCGGCTCCACTCGCGTGGACTACAGAATCCGCTCCACTATGGCAATTTTTGCACCTTGGGTTACATTATGGAAGTTTTAGTAGGGATCCCTAATTTTTTATAGTAATAAATATAGCCTATGTTACTCAGGGATAATGTAGCATTCTAATGGTGAAAGAATTTTTGAAATCGGTCCAGTAGTTCTTGAGCTTATTCGTTACAAACATACGTACAAATCTTTCCTCTTTATAATATTAGTTTAGATAAAATACTGTATTGGCCATGAGTCCTCGTACTGTAAATTTTTTGGCGTGAAGAAGAAACGGCGCAATAAACTTCACACATCTTTTAAAATAAAGTTTGTTTACAATTATATAAAGATTGTTCAAAGCTGAAGCAACCAGGCATCTTTATCCTTCAAATAGAAGCCTATTTTAGAATAGGCTTTATACAAACTTGTCTTTAATTTGATTCTAAACTTTCTGAGCGTCATAAAGTAACAAAAAAACGGACAAAGTAGTCAAGCAGCTTGGTATGCAGTGGCCCTTAGAAGTCTTGCTGCAAAGATACTTCGAAGTTCCCAAGAGCTTCACAATTAGCCAGGCTAATGATACCGACTCGGTTTCAGATAGATACTATTACTAAAAATACCAAAGGAATACTTTTCTACGATCCTTCTCGAATATCATCATCATCTGGTTATTTTTGTCTCCACTGCAGGAGCACTACCCTCTCTCATCTGCCAGAGACAGACGGAGGATTTGGCCTACACTCCCCGCGCTGGCCAGACGGGTTGGGGAGGCCTGATTGATGTTTTATAATGTATTCCCTTAGTCGCCTTGTACGACATCCACGGGAAGATTTGGAGTGGTCCTATTCTACTCTACCGGAAACCACACGGCGAAATCGAATATCACTGTATCTAAACGTGAAAACATAGCTATTCTCTAGAATGGCAAATATTATTTGTAACTAGCCGTGCCCGCGGATCCGCTCGCGTGGACAACATAATTATGGTTTTAAAAAAAGCTTTTTTTTCTTTAAACAAAGTTAAACTTAGTGTTAATCCCCTTTCCCCTCCACACACCCCATTCCCAACTGCCACTGTAGTCCTAACACATCGCAATCTGAATTCCGCCGAGCATTATTCTTCTTTGAGAGAGTGTTTGAAAACTATAAATTAGCATTTTGATTGACTGAACCGATTGCTATGAAATAAAAAATAAAATTCTAGCAAATGTTTTTTTCTGAAAACTATCAGAATTGGTTCAGTGATGCGTGCACAAACAAACAGATATACAGACAAAAATTCAAAAATTGATCTTTTGTTGTTTTTTTTTTATTTTGACATTTGTGATATTAATGTTTTCTGTTACTTATCCTTATGCCCCAAATACTTTTTTTGCAGATATTTTCAATGTACAGACACAAAGACTAAGAGTATATATTAGATGAAGGTACAAAGTATGATGTAGAATTGTCAATATGAGACCGCATCCGCCCAGTTGTGATTGACAGGGCGATATGAAGTGTACACGCAACAGAGGGACGCGATATTGTATATTTGTGCTGAGACGAACTGTAACATTGTTACAATATTATAGTTTCTTTTTAGTTTATACCTACTTCTATCATCATCAGGTTATTTTTGTCTCCACTGCAGGAGCACAACCCTCTCTTATCTGCCGGAGACAGACGGAGGATTTGGCCTACACTCCCCGCGCTGGCCAGACGGGTTCGGGCGGCCTGACTGATGTTTTATAATGTATTCCCTCAGTCGCCTTGTACGACATCCACGGGAAGAGTTGGAGTGGTCCTATTCTCCTCTATCGGAAACCACACGGCATTTCAAATACATATTTGAAACAAATTGCGATTAACAACTCTACACACGGCTGTAAAGGGTTAGAACTCCTAAACCTCAGTGACCAGAATCACCGTGTACGCGCGGTCGTTACAAAGTTTCCCCCAACATAACGCAACACCGCGAAACACACCAGATATAACACGATGTTACCGCTAACAGGCGACGAATGTTTCGCACATAACGTTGAATTTGCGTTTATCTTGCTGTTTGAAAATGGTTGAATGTTTTAGAATTTTTAAATATTTTTTTATTCCAATTTAGCTTTTATTGTTTTTAAGCTCTACTAATTAAAATTTGTCAGATTTACCAAAACGATGTACAAGCTGTTGCCCGCGACTTCGTCCGCGTGGACAACTTAACATCATAAACTATTATGTATTTCCTACTTACTTGATATTTTGGACAATTCACACAATATCTTTATAAATTGTAGTCTATGTGATATTCTGATGTATAAGCTATATTAATGTAAAGTTTCATTAAAATCCATTCTGTAGTTTTTACGTGAAAGAGTAACAAATATCCATCCATACTTACAAACTTTCGCGTTTATAATATTAGTAGGATAGGATTGGTTGTTACACTCGAGCTTCAGAGTTGTGGGTATAGTATGCAATAAAATAAATATATAATGGGCTCGATTCTGAAAGCATAACGTTAAAATTTGACAGCACTAAAACTGTTGCTATCCCTGTCACACAGTATTATAAAGATAAAGACGAAACCAATTTTAGCGCTGTCAAATTTTAAATGTGTGCCTTCAGAATCGGGCCCAATATGCAAGTTAGCCCGTAGTACCTATGGATGTTAATTGACACTAATTTGTTATTTTTTGCAAGGATTTTGTACTCATTTTTCGTCCTTGTCTAGCTCCTGTCCTATCATATAGGAGAAATTCCTAGTTTGGGAACAGACAAATGTAATATGTATGTGAAATATTTATGTATAAAAAAAGTATCAAAGCAAATCGCTTTTCCATTTTCAGCTACTTCTTGACTAAACTTCGAGCTCATTTCGAGCTCTAATATGGTAGATATCTGATACATTTTGTTTGACAGCATGCAAAAATTTACGTGTATTCAAATCAAATTATTCTTTACTAGCTGTTGCCCGCGACTTTGTCCGCTTGAACAACTTGAAATCACAAATTCATATGTATTTCCCGTAGGAATGAGATGTTTTTTCGGGATAAAAATATCAGTCCTATAAATTTCCAGGACCTAATTGGGTGTTAAGTTTCATCCAGATCCGTCCAGTGGTTGAACCGTGATTTAGTAACAAACGTCCAAACTTTCGCATTTATAAATATAAGGAGGTTATTAATAACGTATTACACAATGTGGTTGATAAGGACTAAGTTATAAAATATAGGAAAAAGTTGATCAGACAGCAAGAAAATGTTCCTTGACTTGCTGTTCGAGACTTGTGTAGATATTGTACAAAGTTGTAATATTCGTTTTTCCCCTAGCTCTGGAACTGTGGTCGCTAACACCACAGTTGTAAATGCTCAGTGGTCATTAGTCGTCTCATCATCACGTACCCGACGCTCAGCACGTGGCGACGCGTCCATCACATCTCGTCTCCATCCATCACCGCCGCCATCAGCCCCCCTCGATCGGTCCCCTAAACGCCTTTATTTATTACAATTTGATTTCAACAAGCCGGCGCGACCGACGCTTACAATTCATATTATATGAGATGGGGTTTTGTTGAATATTTATTTATTTTTGTAACGTTGTCTAGTTTGTCATTGTCATCATTTTTACTGTTTTAAAGTTCCATTAAATTTTCATTCATCAAAACTTCTTGTCTGTGTAAGTCAGCTGATTTAATTTGTCAAAACCTTTTTTCTTCAGCTAACTTCGTAATTCGGACTACATCATGGCGATTTCTATCTAAGCAGTTTTTCGCTACAAAGATCGTTCACTTCACGACGGCACGCCAGACTACTTCTCTAAATACCTTACATTTCATCGTATGGGTTATATTGTTACTGAGTTAGTTCTCTTCTAACGTTAAGCACAAACTGTCAAAGTGTGTAGACTTACACTAAGATACTTTTGATTGGATAGACCGGTATTACGTCTATCGACGTACTGTCCACGAGTATAATCATAGTAAGAAAGTACTTTTGCTAAAACAGAAAGAAATTCACATGTAAGGAAATAAGATTACGCTAAAAGGTGTATGCTTTCTTTCGTCTCAAATGAAATTATTTTTTTGAGAATTGACATAATAAGAATTAATAACTTCTACAAATAGTACAAAGCGGTCTGTCAGTAGTGGGAATCGAACGCACGACCTCTTGTACTGGAGTCCAATGATCAAGCCACTAAGCAAACGAAGCTGACAGAAGAAGAGGCAGATGCAGCTTAGGGATGTTCTAAGGCACAGGTTGTTTTGACACAAAGGCAATATCAAAGCAGCTATCAGACGGGCCGCAATCAGCAGCGGACCCCAAACGAGAGTAAATTAATTAGCCACGGCCCGAATCAAGGAAACAATAACCGCAAACAGAAGGGTTCCACAGCAACATTTGTGTCAATACCAACCCTTATATTGTCAACGGGATCAAATTAGACAGGGTTATTGTATTAAAGATATTACAGCGGTTGTGTTCCAAGCCTCTAAGTTGATAAGCCTAGATCGATAAGCTGGAACTTATGGAATAATAAACAGTTTAGTTGACTATCTTAGTGCTGTGGAAAAAACATATGATACATGTTTTCTATGCATAAACAACATCTTTTTCAAGGCAAATTAGGTTACGCTATTGTTTTAATCAGTAATCGATTTGTTCGGTAGGTACGTCTTAATACGTACGACACCAAAATCGGATATAAATAATATTGGACCTAATGCAGTTTGGACTAAACTCACTTTGGACGGTAATATTTTTTTGTTTGGTTCTAAAGGACAATTTGATGAGATGATGATATTTTCTAAATATATTTTTTTAATTCTTTAAATCCCATTTTGTAACTGACCTCCTACTACCTCGTTGGCCTAGTGTTTAGTCATTGGAGTCGAGCACCAGAGATCGTGTATTCGATTCCCATTGAGGACACACAACTTTGTACAATTCGTACTAGCTGGCTCCCGTCTGGATGTTATATTTGTGAATTGTCCAATCTTTGTTTAATTCCCATAGCACAGGAGAAAATCCTAGTTTGCGATTAGACGAGTGTACCTATGTGTATTTGTAAAAAAATTGGGACGAAAGTAATTTATCAATCACTATAGTATTTGTTTCTAGCTTCAATAATATTTTTGTAATGTCAGTATGAAAATAAAACTAAACTTTCTATGTACCTATAATGTGTTCGCATTATGGCTAGGATTAAAGTTAATTCGGCGTGACTGCGGCCCGAAGTCGGTGGAAATTGACCGCATATGGCGCGTTTGGCACCCCTGCACTACTCCGATGGGTTAATTTTAAAATTAATACCAGGACTTCAGAAATAAATAGGATAATTTATAGATATTTGCTCTTTACAATAGAACTCTTACGACTTCTTTTTATTCCAGTTTTTATAATTTCAAAACTATTAAAATTAGAACTCAATATAATTATTTATATTTTTATCGAATAGGTCAACAACCGAGTATATTTCATCCAATCATATTTGTTGTATAACTATACATCATTTATAATGCCTATACTCTATAGTTTATATATACATATATTCACATAATACTTAGCATGTCGTCTATGTAGGTATATACTAAGCCTATATTTGTGTCTTTGTTGATTTTTCAAAAAGCGCTGAATGAATTTCGATAACATTTATATGGGACCACCTCTGAAGTATGACCTACCATATAAAAAACGTACCATCAAAATCCATTCAGAATTGGCGGAGAAATCGCGTAATAAACATTCAAAAAAAAAACATACCGTCGAATTGAGAACCTCCTCCTTTTTTGAAGTCGGTTGAAAAGAGAGGAAATCGAATAAACTAAGAAAGTTATATATATAATAATAATAATATATAATTTAAAAATTAAAGATAAATTTAAATAATTATGTATGTATGTATGTAAACGGTTTATTGTACCAAAAATAACAACAACAACAACAATAATAAAATAGGAATTAAATTGTGTACAAAGGCGGACTTATCCCACTTAGGGATCTCTTCCAGTAAACTTAGAGTAACCGAAAGTAAGTATGTAAGCATAATAATTTGCGCAAATGAAGTGTGTATGAGTGTTTTTGTGTATGTAGGGGGTGGGGGTGGGGGGGGGTCTAAGAAATAATTTATTTTAGTATTCTAGACAGTAAAGCTCCTGCAGTATATATAAAGCAGAGCTCCAGTCAAATGGTTTGTTAGTAAATTATTTTCGTTCGTGGTCAACGATCTCTATGTACTACTAGATGGAGCGTTCCAAACAATCGCTATGTTCCACGCAAGTAGCCACAACTCTTTCACATTCACAATGAAACTTGTGCAGTTACTACGCAGAACATTTAATTATTACTAAATATTGACGCTACGAGTGAATAATGTCAATATTTAGTAAATAATTAAATGTTTTGAATAGTAACTGCACAAGTTTCAAAGTGAATGTGAAAGAGTTGTGGCTCTGTGTGGAACAGAGCGATTGTTTGGAACGCTCCATCTAGTAGTACATAGAGATCGTTGTTCGTGGTACAGAATATACAGCATATTTATGTCCATACAATACAAAAACAATAAGAGATTCTAACCTCAAACCTATTACTCTTCGTTACCACAAGGCAATGTGCAGCAGTACTCGTGCTAAGTCAAACTCTTAAGATTTATTATTTACGTGTAAGCAATAATTTTAACCCGCCAGGTTCAATAAGGGTGCAACCGCACTACGCGGTGGGACTCAGCGCCATAATGCTATCATTAATTTCTTATAGAAATAGAAAGTACCTATAACCGCTTCGTTCATGTCAATTCCCACTGGTCCTGAGGTCCTAGTACCTCAGACTTGTCATATGACATATTTTGTTAAGTAGGGATCGGAATAAGTTAGTGTATTTTATATATATATACATAAACTATTTCTATAAGAAATTAATGATAGCATTATGGCGCTGAGTCCCACCGCGTAGTGCGGTTGCACCCTTATTGAACCTGGCGGGTTAAAATTATTGCTTACACGTAAATAATAAATCTTAAGAGTTTGACTTAGCACGAGTACTGCTGCACATTGCCTTGTGGTAACGAAGAGTAATAGGTTTGAGGTTAGAATCTCTTATTGTTTTTGTATTGTATGGACATAAATATGCTGTATATTCTGTACCACGAACAACGATCTCTATGTACTACTAGATGGAGCGTTCCAAACAATCGCTCTGTTCCACACAGAGCCACAACTCTTTCACATTCACTTTGAAACTTGTGCAGTTACTATTCAAAACATTTAATTATTTACTAAATATTGACATTATTCACTCGTAGCGTCAATATTTAGTAATAATTAAATGTTCTGCGTAGTAACTGCACAAGTTTCATTGTGAATGTGAAAGAGTTGTGGCTACTTGCGTGGAACATAGCGATTGTTTGGAACGCTCCATCTAGTAGTACATAGAGATCGTTGACCACGAACGAAAATAATTTACTAACAAACCATTTGACTGGAGCTCTGCTTTAGGGTTAGTAATATTCCCAAAATATGATTACAAAACTGACGTCGTTACTTCACTAATAATTCATATTACACCTACAACAACGTTATATACTGATTATTGTAGTATTCGTAATGCTATTTGTTGGTAAAAAATATGTTCGTTCATAAAACGGAATATAGGTGCCTACTCTGAGAAAAAAATAAGTAGCCCTCCTACTTACTTATGGATAAAAATATACCACTATACCGTAAGTAGCCGCCCCCATTATAATTGGTGTGGCTTATAACTGATTCAGTAGCCGGCCACATTACTAAGTAACCACACTACGTAATAATGTGGCCGGCTACTGAATCAGTTTCAGGCGACACCATTTGTAATGGGGGCGGCTACTTACGTAATAGTGGTATATTTTTATCCTTATGTAAGTAGGAGGGCTACTTATTTTTTTCTCAGTGTATTTGTTACTAGTGACGATACAAATAAAAATTTTGAATGACATTACATACAAAATAAGTTTTAGTAAGACTTTTCCAAAAATATAGGTTCGAAGCCATTATGAAACATCTTACAAAAGACACGCGTTTACCCTCCCTGAGTCGCTAGCCAGTGCCTCGACACACAAACTTCAGCAAGCAAACTCTATCGTACTAGTTTACACTTTCACCTTACTTCACCCTATTACATAACCATAGAGGCTCTTTTTATAAAACAGGGTTGAGGGTAAGTTGGTAGGAAAGTATGCTGAGCGAGCAGTTCTCGAAAACGTCACTCGATGTCTGCTGACGAAGTGAGTAGGGAAACAGCATTTGCTCAGTTCAAAGTAGTATCGACTACTTCAGTTCGTTAGCTCTGCTACTTGGTTTCGATCGCCGGAGGTCTTTATTTTATTTTATTTTATTTTATTTTGAGGTAGAGGTCGTAGGTATTTAGAGGTCGTAGGTTCGACCGATTTCCAAGAACAGACACCTTTGTACAATTTATACAAGTTGGTCTTGGAATGGGTGTTATGTTATAAATTGCGGTAATTAAAAAGTTTCGTTTCAATTTTAATTTTTTAATTTTTAATTTTACAGCGCACTTGAAGTCCTTCGCTAGACTCCATCCTACTGGCAGGTAGTAAGTGGTCTGGGCTGGGCCGGGCCTACAAATAGATTAATATGTATCAATGCGCGGAATCTCATAGAAAAACAATTGAAGTGTCACAGTGTGTCTTTTTTATATTGTTTTTTATTTTGGAAATTAATTAAAAACAACAATACAATACAATACACTTTATTGCACAAACAAATACAGTTACACGTTATAAAAGTTACAAATAGTACAATTTACGCGGTCTTATCGCTTTAAGCGATTTCTTCTAGACAACATTTGCGACAAAAAGACAACCGTTCTTATGTGGCTATAACAGAATCAAAATCTAACTATATACAAAATGCATTTTCTTCAAAACGCTTATTAAGTCACGTGGTTTCTAGACCCGTAGCACAGTGGGCCGATAAGGTTGATGTCGTGGAAATGGCCAAAATTAGTTTCAAGTTATAAATAGTAGCCTATATGCTTCCCTACGGTTCAGGTTATCTCCATAGTCACCAAAATCGGTTCAGTGGTTAATGTGTGACAACGTAACAGACATACAGAGTTGCTTTCGCAACATATTAGTACCTAATATCTGCTAGTTATACAATGGGCCCGATTCTGAAGACACAACGTTAAAATTTGACAGTACTAAAGCTGTTGCTTTTCTTGTTACTCAGTATTATGAAGATAAAGACGAAACCAATTTTAGCGCTGTGAAATTTTAAATGTGTTCCTTCAGAATCGGGCCCAATAAAGTTTTAAATTTAAAAATATCGATAGTTCAAATAAACAATGATACGTCATTACGGATTTTCAATTGTTTTGCTACGAGATTATGCACCTGTTTATAAATAATAACAACAGCATTCTGCAACATTCAAATCAAGAGCAAACACAAAACAATTGACTTCAAAAACTGCTAGAATAGAACAATTTGTTTGCACTAGAAACTAGTTATCCATACCCATTGTTGAAATAAATAAATAAGAATTTTTTTTGTTCCCAGCGTGACGATTAAAGGGTAGATTCAAAAAGGCAATGCACCTACACACTAGGGAAACAAATATCAAATTCAGTCACAGATAACAAATGAGACTATGGAGAATCGTCGAATTTTCAGAGCATATCACTTGCCATTAAGAACACAATTTTACTCTGTGACAGAAAAGTGTTGTGCAAGCAGTGTTGTGGCAAAGGACATGCGTGACGAAAATTGTATGCTTGGGGTGGGGTAGTTATGCAACCCTTCCGTATTCGCGCACCGGGATCTGTGGCCGCATGGGGATGATGGCGAGTGGGGTTTTATTGGTCGTGATTCTTGATACTTTTCTGTGAGATTCCGTAAGTAACCGTTTTAGTCGATACCGGCAATATCAGTGGACGTAAGGGACAAATAAAGACTTTTCAGGAGTGAGAAAAAAACTTTTTTTAAATTAAGATTGAATTTTGATTTTAACGCTTTTAAATGACGTCGAACCCCCCCGGCACTCCTTCCAAGTGACCTGATTTAATTACTTACTACTACCACAGACACCAGCCTATCTGAACACGTTTGTCTGTGTGCGTAAATTATTGTATAGCTGGCTGCACCCAGAGCGAGCGAATATATTATGATTTTTGTATGACATAATACTAATTATATTCAATTGACGATCCCTTTTATGGCTGAGATAACATATATTTTTATACATTGTTTTATGGTGTATTAGTAAAATAAATAAATCTATAGTCGATCGAGAGGGGGACAAGGTTACTCATCATTAAAATAAGTGCTTCTCTTTTTAATTTTTCTTTGTAATATAGCGTCGATCTCTCGGCGCCGCGCACTGGCTTAGTAACTTCCTACAGGATATGACTATCGCTTCTTTACTTATAAATATTTAGTATTTAACGGTTGAAGTATCAAAGTGTGCTCGTCGTAGTAGAATCAACCCTAGGTGCAAGCATGAAATTCGTACAATAAATGCCTTTGTATTGCAACGGCGGCGGGGCCTGTTGACTTTCGGACGAGCGAAACCGCGCGCTAAACAATACGCGGTTTATTGTCTACAACAGTTCTGCATTAATACAGCTGCTTTGTTATATTTGTCTGTTTATTTATACTGTAGCAGTACCAAGTCATGGTAGCCTGGTCGGAGTGCGCTCGGATCAAATTTTCGTCAGGTAGGATGTTGTAAACCGAGCCGATATTATTCTCAACTACATAACATAATACACAATGCTCACGCCCTGGTCCCAGTGAGATAGGCAGATACTATGTACTTATCACATCACTACCCTCACTCACATCCACAAACCTTTTCTTGCACCTCACAGCGGACCCCAGTCTTTTTGAGGGCTTCACCAATTGATCCTAGGATGACCTCTAGCTGTAGTTCCTAAATCTTTTTTGTCACTCTTCTTACGCTCATATGCTCTAAATTCTTCTCTACTTTCCAACCAAATGACTTGCAAAATATTAGAAGCTCTACGGGAAATCGTAAAGAAAAGTGCATATGTTATGCCAAAAAAACTGCAACCGGTATTCTGACTACTATTACTAAAAGTTATTACCGGTTTTAATTTCTTTAATACAATACAATACACTTTATTGCACAAACCAATACAGTTACACATTATAACAGTTACAAATAGTACAATTTAGGCGGTCTTATCGCTTCAAGCGATTTCTTCTTTGGGTAGAAAATATTATGCAAGAGAAATTTTAGGTTGTGCTGATTAGAAAATTTAAATGATAAATAGGTACTTAACCTTTTTTATATGAGTAAAAATGCAAAAAATGTCACGATGTTGACAATTTTATTGACGCTATAATAACTGTATTTGAAAGTACCTGTAATTAACTAACCGGTATTAATACCAGTATATAAGTTATACCTTTAAATGGGTTTTGTATATTCATATTCGTATTATTTATGGTCCGGACCCTATCAGAGTATGTGAAATTTCAAGTCCAATGAAACCCTTTACAAATAAATATAAATAAATATCTCAGACATTCACACCAATTATGCAATCCCAAACTAGGCAGAGCGTGTGCTATGGTTACTAGATAACGGATAAACATACTTAAATAAATGTATAAACATTCAAGATTTGGATACAAACATTCATATTCATCATACGAACATTTGCCCCTAGCGGGATTCCAACCCGCAACCTCCGGCGTGGCAGTCCGAGAGCTATCCCGTTCCGCCACGGAGGTCGTCAAACCAAAATCAGTAATATCTCGAAAACGTAACGGTTTCTCTGAACATACTATTTCTTATCTTATAGGGCTTAACCCCCATCTATCCCCAGTTTCGTTTTGGGTATTTATTTTTGTAAACAATATAAGTATCTAATATTTCTTATTATACCGGAAATGAATATGGATACAGACTTTTGTAAAGAACAGGTTTTGCAATAAAAATAACAGTAGTAAAAAAAGTGTTAGGTGTAATAAGAAAATTATTCGAAAAACATTCGAATCAAACCGGTAAAATCTGATAGTCTATTTACCGGTATTAATTAAAACAGGTTTAACAGTACCCACTGGACCAGTTGGTCATATGTAGGTATTTCTAATAAAAATATCTTAAGACGATATAAATATAATTATAGACATAGACATAGACATTTATTATTGGTAATCGGCAATTACAGGTCATACAATTTTAAAATCTATAACAAAACATAGTAATAAATATTATATAAAATTATTATGTCTCATAAAATAATATAAAAGAATAAACAAACATTAAACACTACTAATTACATTTACAATTTTCAATGAATTCGTCAAAGCTGTGGAGAGTTTAATAGATGAGCCACTTCTTCAGCCTCAGTTTAAATGAGGGAGTAGAAGGCGCGTCTGTTATGTCCTCGGGTATCCGGTTGTAGACGGACGGGCCTATGGTACACTTAAATTTAAACATAATATCTAGAAACCAGTGTTAGTGAAACATTATAAGAACAGAAATCTAACCCCGAGGCAAAAAGAGTGAAATGGTTGTTGACCAAAACCGAGAACGAACGGAATTGCTATTAATTACTATCATAGACTTACAATGAAAACGTACGAGTACGCCTCTGCGCATTGCTTGGTGTAGCTCTATGGGGACTAATATAGAGCTACTCGTAACGCTATGAATCTGTCTCTATCGGATATACCATGGCCTACGACCAGAGTGCCACAACAACGTCTTGATTATTTTTTTAATACAGTTCAATTACTCCATACAATTTATTCTTGAAATAAATGCAAAAAGTGAGATGAGAACTTATTTACTTTGACTATATTATGTGATTTTATTATTAGGATTTTTGTATGACATAAGATTTCTTATTATATTCTATTGACGATCCCTTTTATGGCTGAGATAATATATAATTTTGTATATTGTTTTTGTATATTTTTAGCAGTGTGGTTTCCGGTAGAGTAGAATAGGACCACTCCAACTCTTCCCGTGGATGTCGTACAAGGCGACTAAGGGAATATTATAAAACATCAATCAGGCCTCCCCAACCCGTCTGGCCAGCGCGGGGAGTGTAGGCTGAATCCTCTGTTTGTCTTCCGCAGATGAGAGAAGGTTGTGCTCCTGCAGTGGAGACAAAAATAACCTGACGATGATGATGAATTTATTCTTGAAATAAAAACAAAACAAAAAATGTAAACAGAATAATAAGAACTTATTTACTTTGACAATATTATGTGATTTTATTATGATTCTTGTATGACATATAATTTATTATTTATATTCAATTTACGATTTCTATTGTGGCTGAGATAATATATAATTTTATATAATGTTTTATGTATTTTTTTTATTTTATTTATATTTAAAAGACAACATCGGTCCATTTGTGTTAGTAAAATCTTAAAATCTTAATTGTGTGCCTAGGCCAACCGTGTACGACTGTCATGAGCTTAGGATTCAATCTGGCTCACATGGATTTTTTTTAAGTACATTACGAGAAACTAAACGAGCCTTTCTTAAGAAGTGAGCTTTATGCACTTGTATTATAACCTATTTTGTGCGTTTAGTATCTTGTATACCAATAAAAATAACAATACTAAGATATATATCTAAGCAGTATTGTTAGTACACACTAACAAAACTATGGACTAGGTCTGAAATAATTTTTTATTTAATTTATCTTACTAATATTATTATTTGTTTTATCTAGCATAATAATAAATTTTAAAGGACTATGAAGAGGGGACAATCTTCGAAGGGTTTATTCGTAAATATACCTAAACTAATTAGCATTCAGGTCTTTAGCAAATCGATTTAGAAGGAGCAAAATATTATCATGTCTAATATCAAACCAGTTTTCTGTCACTGAAGGCAGATAACACAAATCATGGAATGGCTGTAGGTACCTTATGAATATTTATATTCTGATTAAGCAACTTAGTAATCGTTGGAATGATATAACTACTAACAGGGGGCGCACCTCTCGCAGGAAAATGTCGATTGAAAACTTGTACAATAATTGCATTTCGATCATTAATAAGTTGTATTTTATATTATTTTACTGCAACTGTCTGTGCTTAAACTGAGAAGCAAATCAACTAATTACTAGCTGTGTCAGTGATATAAAACTATCTACATTCTAAAGAGAGAATTTGATACAAAAATGTTTCTGTCAATTTACGACGACCTCCGTGGCGGAACGGGTAGCTCTCGGACTGCCACGCCGGAGGTTGTGGGTTCAAATCCCGCTAGGGGAAAATGTTCGTATGATGAATATGAATGTTTGTACCCAAGTCTTGGATGTTTATATATTGATTTAAGTATGTTTATCCCTTATCTAGTAACCATAACACAGGCTCCGCCTAATTTCGGACTGGATACATATTTTTTTTCTACACTTAATATTATAAAGAGGAAAGATTTGTATGTTTGTAACGAATAAACTCAAAAAATACTAGACCGATTTTAAAAATTCTTTCATCATTAGAATGCTACATTATCCCTGAGTAACATAGGCTACATTTATTACCATAAAAAATCCATATTGTAACCCAAAGTGTAAATTTTTTTGCCATAAAATGTCTTTCATCGCATGCGCTGCGGAAACTATTGATGATAGAACCTTCGCGTGTCTGTCCATTGAAAATATTTGCAGGAGTTGGAGCTGGAGCTGAAGCGGGAGGGGGAAGTGGAAAGGGGGAAGGGGGAGGGGGACTGAAATTAACCCTTAATAAGTTTCAACCGTGTGATTTCTGGTAGAGTAAAATAGGACCACTCCAACTCTTCCCGTGGATGTCGTACAAGGCGACTAAGGGAATACATCACAAAGGATAAATTGTACTCATTTTTAAGTTTATACATTATAGTTGCACTTAATGTTTGTGTTGAGCTAATAGGTAAATAAATTTTATTTAATTTTTTATTTTAAATATTACATTATAAAACATCAACCAGGCCTCCCCGACCCGTCTGGCCAGCGTGGGGACTGTAGGCCAAATCCTCCGTCTGTCTCCGGCAGATGAGAGAGCACCTTTATACACTTTTATTTATGCCTTATTAGTTAAAATAAATATATATAGAAAAAAATATATTAGGTACATTATGTTAAGTGAACATGGTAAACACCACTCTATGTACATATGTCAAGAATATTCCACAATTAGGTGCACCGCATAATTATACCATCGGCGAAGGCGTCAATAAATTGTCGATAGTACCGAGGCTGCGCGGGCGCACGCGAGCGCGGGCGGAGGTTATGGGCTGCGCAGTTCGAGGGGCCGTGCTGACGAGCGGTTTAATAAACGCCGGTGAAACGTCGCGTCTTTTAGAATAGAATAGAATAGAATAGAACGGAACAGAACAGAATAGAGCAGAATAGAACAGAACAGAATAGAGTAGAATATAGCAGAATAGAATAGAACAGAACAGTATAGTATAGAACGGAACGGAACAGAATAGAATAGGTCATTTATTCATAGCTACGACACACACATACATGAGAAATAAACAGAACAGAATTAATAAATTACAATTTTAAAAAATCAAGGTACCTAATGTGTCGCAGCAACAAAATGGCGCTGACTCAGTATTATGCTGCAGCACGCTACGCGAACTGCGGCGCTGGTATTCTATCAGCACCAGGTCAAGTGACATAAAACGTGGGCTACTGCTAGGGTTTTCTATAGTATTTTTTAATGTAAAGTACAAGTTAAAGTACATTATTAGATAAAGGGTTTTAAATAAATATTTTAAAGTAAAGTCTGTTTATTTTAGTCCTTACTTCTGCTAAGTAAAGTCCTGATAAGCATTCAATTTTAGTACTTCGGCAATCTTCGGCTATTTTCGGAAAAAGGAACTACTTATAAATCGCAATCACAGTGTGTCTTATATCTATAAATATATATATCTACAGTACTTGAGAAGTAATTGGCCTGTCTGTTGTTAGAATACATTTCGAAGATTGACAATCGAATGTCATACGTGCTGGAATACTGCAAGTTTGAGAATATAAAGGCCCAATTCTGAAGGCTAACATTTAAAATTTGACAGCGCTAAAATTAGTTTCGTCTTTATCTTCATAATATTGTGTGACAAGGATAGCAACAGTTTTAGTGCCGTCAAATTTTAACGTTGTGCCTTCAGAATCGTGTCCAATTGTTCGTTTATGTTTATGTAATATGTATTTTCAAACTTTATTAAAAGTAGGTACATTTCTTTATCAAATTTGGTACTAACGCATTATACTTGTCCTTTCGGTTACTCGAAGGTTGACTGGAAGAGATCCCTAAGTGGGATAAGTACGCCTTTGTACACAGTTTAATTCCTATTTTATTATTGTTGTTGTTGATATTTTTGGTACAATAAAGCGTTTACACACATACATACATATGTATACATGATCATACACACATACATATATATGTTTACGTGATCTAATAATTACAAAGGACAAAACTTTATCATATACTTACATTTCTGTTTCTCATATGTATAATATATGATATGTATGTTTATTATAAGTATTTACTTTATATTTATGTAAAGTAGTTTAGGTATTTGGTTATCATGTAGTCTTTTATGCACTTTTTGTCCCCTTCGCTCTTAGTGCCTTGTCTCACACCCTGTAAGTTTGGCTGGAAGAGATCTCTTTACACAAAATTTGTAACTGCCACGGCGGAGGTTGCAGGTTCGAATCCCCCTAGGGGCAAATGTTCGTATGATGAATATGAATGTTTATACCCAAGTCGTGGATGTTTATATATTTATTTAAGTATGTCTATCCGTTATCAGTAACCATACCACAGGCTCTGCCTAATTTGGAACTGGATAATTGGTGTGAATGTTTGATATATTTATTATTATTATTAAGAAAGAAAAGAAAGAAAAGATAGAAAAAAAAACATTTATTTACTACCATAATTGGCACACACAAAGAAAAAACCAACAATGCAAGAAAAAGAACTATAGAAAACAATTTAAAAATTTTAACATAGTAAAAATAGTATGCGTGTGCCGTGGCAGCAAAAGTGCAAACGACTCAGCGTATGCCTAGACCAAGTAAGGTGCTAGGCGCTGATTTTCAGACAAGTTTGTCTACAGTGCCAAACAAAGAAGTAATAAATATGATATGTGTAATTGCAATACGTATGTACCTAGATAATATAATATAACACTTAGAATGCAATAAACAAAATAGAAATATTTACCAAAGCCGACGGTTTCCAAACCGCCCGTGTGTGCGGCCCGTACCAGCGTCAAGCCCTCACATTTGTGAACAGTCACCAATCCTATAATTTAGATACAGATGGAACAATGTTCTGTTGCCAAACGCACTACGCACAGACAGACCTACGGGCGGATAATTAGCGTGCCTCCAAGGTGATAAGTTGCCCGCCGTGACAGCTCGGGCGGTTGATTTTATCTCTACGGGTCTAGATTAGACCTTATTTATACAAGGTGCTCAGCAATGCCAGTATAACTGTCATACACCTTTATTGCTTAAGCTTTCTGGATTCGTTTTGTAAATATAATACGCTTTTGAGTCTCACCTTGCCGTGTGGTTTACGGTAGAGTAGAATAGGACCACTCCAACTCTTCCCGTGGATGTCGTACAAGGCGACTAAGGGAATACATTATAAAACATCAATCAGGCCTCCCCGACCCGTCTGGCCAGCGCGGGGAGTGTAGGCCAAATCCTCCGTCGGTCTCCGGAAGGTGAGAGAGGGTTGTGCTTTTGCAGTGGAGACAAAAATAACCTGATGATGAAGTCTGATTAGCATTGATCAGAATTGCTTGAGTTAACGTAAACTTTTATTTACGTTGCCTGGCCTAGTTGGCCTTCCCCAATGTACGCTGTCACACTCGGTCTCCGCATCCAGTCACTTCCGGCTACCTTCTTCAGGTCGTTGGTCTATCTGGCCACGCAGTGAAGCATTCCACAGATTTACTGTTAACTTCTTTTACTATAAAATTATCTTTAGTAATCACAATAAGATTTTAATATAAAATAATACCTAATAAATAAAAAAGTTTATTCTTATGTTTACATTAAAATAGGAGCGGGAGCTGGAGAAAAGCGAGAAGAAGAGGCGGATGGGGTTAATAGAAAATAAAGTAAGGGGAGGGTGAAAGGGTTAACACTAATAAATTTCAACTTTACTTAAAAAAAAACCATAGTTCTTTAGCCCACGCGAGCGGAGCTACGGGCACAGCTTGTATGTAATAAATATGCTTGCTTAGGGCGTTTTCGCACTTATCCGTATGCGATTCTTATTCGATTGATATTCGTTTCTGATCCGGTTTGGCCATCTTAGTAATTGTATGGACGTTTGCGCACTCATACGTAAACGGTACGTATTCGATATGTAAATTCTCAGTTCGGCTCGTTTACGGATCAAAACCGACCCGAAGTGGCCGCCATATAAATTGTACGTACGCTTGCCCACTACACTCGATTAAAAACGGATCAGTGCGCCGACGCTATACGTGAATTTTTCCGGCTGTATTTTTACGTATCGAACAAGAATCGAATAAGAATCGGATATGGGTAAGTGCGAAAACGCCCTTAGGCTTATAAAGATAATATAATTAATATATTATTTATTGGGATGTTCTAGCATTCTAAAAGGGTCCGTCTCTGAAGGCATAACGTTAATACTAAAATCGTTTCTATCCCTGTCACACAATATTATGAAGATAAAGATGGAGCTCATTTTAGTGCAGTCAAATTTTAAATGTGTCTTCAGAATCGGGTCTAATGATACTTTCTCGCTGGTCGATAATAGACCTTAAGTACGCTATAGACGCGCAATACATAATACACCAACGAAATACGCTTCTTAAAAGCTCATTTTGTAATTTCGACGTAGAAGCCTCAGTGACAAACAGCGATATTTTGAGCCCCAATAATTTCGCGCAGTAATTCCCGGGAAATTCCGGGAATGCCGCGCCGAATTCCGGGACGATTAATCAACGAAGGCAACACTTCATCGCGCGATTATAAGCTTTTAAATATCGGGGGGTGCAGCGGCGGGTCAATATAAATTAGCTGGCGATGAAAACGCCTGGTTAACGCTAGAGGCCCAATATGTCGATGATTAGGATATCGAATAGAACTGTCTCGGTCAGTTTTGGTGACCCCTGGTGGCAATAGAGCCCACGGTTCTCTCACTCGAATTCTGGCCACAAAGCCACTAGGTCAACGAGGTGATTTATTTATTTATTTTATTTTAAGAAAACTTACAGCTATTATAACTAAGTACAATATACATATAGCAAAGAAGAGCCAATTAAAAGCTTCCACTTCTAGAAATATATTAAATAATAATTAACATTCATAATAAACTAATGGTTCAAATATATTAAAAAAATAATACATACATACACAATACAAGCAGCAAACTACAACTGAAATCAACACTAATAAAGACAAATTGATTAAAATAAATACATAATATAAATACAGCAAAGGAATATTTCTTAATACTAGCTCTAACGAAAGAATTTAGCACTTTATTGATATTGATTACCTCATCGGGGATACTTTTAGCCTTTCTCTTATGAAAGGATGTCGTACAAGGCGACTAAGGGAATACATTATAAAACATCAATCAGGCCTCCCCAACCCGTCTGGCCAGCGCGGGGAGTGTAGGCCAAATCCTCCGTCTGTCTCCGGCAGATGAGAGAGGGTTGTGCTCCTGCAGTGGAGAACAAAATAACCTGATGATGATCTGTGGCCAGTAGAAAGTATCTTATCGAGTCGTGAAGTTTATCGATACAGTGCTATCCCATCACTATTCAACCCTTTCCCCGGCGCGGGCTGCATCGCTCGGGGCGCAGCGGAACAGTTAACTAAATTAAAGTGAGTGTGAAGACCGCTGCAGGGTTAACTATTCCATTTCGTTTATTGCGCACAATTCCCTCTTAACCCTTCGCTGCTTAATAAAGATATAGAGGCCTGTTAACGCTGACGCGGAGTTTTAAATAGATGCAGTAATGGTACAATTGTCACAACGTCCTATGTATTGTTGGTCTAATTGTCAAGATGTAATCTTTTGTCAACAATCTCTATGTACTATAGATGGAGCGTTCCAAACAATCGATCTGTTCCACGCAAGTAGCCACAACTCTTTCACATTCACAATGAAACTTGTGCAGTAACTACGCAGAACATTTAATTATTACTAAATATTGACACTACGGTTAAATAATGTCAATATTTAGAAAATAATTAAATGTTCTGCACAAGTTTCAAAGTGAATGTGAAAGAGTTGTGGCTACTTGCGTGGAACAGAGCGATTGATTGAAACGCTCCATCTAGTGGTACATAGAGATCGTTGTCTTTTGTAGACAACTTTCACCATGGTTAAAATGTACACATTTTAAATGGTGAACGTGATCTATCTGTCTATCTATAAATATGACTAGATTTTACCCAAGGCGTCCTTTGTGTGGTTATAGGAAGAAATAAAGGAGTATTTGTCTGTAGATAGACACCGATCATGAACAATCTAACTCAGACAGGATAAAAGTCACTATAACCTTTAGTCTGCCCACGTGGACTCTCGTGTGGAAGCTCTGCAGCTGCAGAATTGCACGAAGTTATATAAATTCGCGTGGAGATCACGTGGGACGCCCCCTGGCTAGATGGAGTGACGATCTGCGTAAGGCGGCTGGCAGAGACTGGATGAGAAGAACCGAGGATCGGGTTCAGTGGCGCGCCTTGGGAGAGGCGTATGTCCAACAGTGGACTCTTTCGGGCTGATGATGATGATGATATAAATTATCTATCAATTAGTACTATTCACATTAATAAGTACTGTGGTGATCATTACACCCTAAATATCGCTAATATTGGACAAAATCCGAAAGACAGATAACCTAGCACTTCTTAGATAATGGCTGCCACCACGGGAACTTATATTAGTACAGTCTTGTACAGTCTTGGAATACATTATAAAACATCAATCAGGGCTCCCCAACCCGTCTGGCCAGCGCGGGGAGTGTAGGCCAAATACTCCGTCTGTCTCCGGCAGATGAGAGAGGGTTGCGCTCCTGCAGTGGAGACAAAAATAACCTGATGATGATGAAGCTATATAAGGGTCTTCACAGACTTAATTCAATTAAGTTGCAAAAATAAAACATAATGGGTTATTAAGAACCCGCATGGCGTAGAAATAGCATCTGCGCTTTGAATATGTCATTTTTAAAAGTTATTTAATAACTTCGCCGCAATGGCTTTCAGACTAGAGACTTTGAATGGAAATGTTTATGCATTAGTGTGTACCGAAATATCATCTAAAATGATTCAGCCATTCGGCTAGGATCATCGGAATTGTTAATGATACACGGTTTTCCTATTTGCAACTGTTTTTGCAAGCATACGTTTTCAGGATTGCCCGAATTTGTCGTCTGGCTGACTCATTTCGGATGCGGATTCGAGTGGTATCCATTGACATGTGACATTTGATTATGGATTTCGTTAACAGCCCAATAATAAAACACCAACATAACTTGACATGTCGTGAGTATGCATTGGCTGCTATTGAGAGGTCCAACTATTTCATGGGAGAATGATAGATATATTTTAAGCTGAATTGGAATTTCCATCAAAATCAGTACAGTGACTTAGATAAATTTATTAAAAATATCCAAAAAAGGTGACTTAACCATACGGTTTTGATAAAACAGAAAAAAAAACATACTGTCACTTTTATGAAAACAATCGATGGAGTCAATTATAACGTTTCCATCTCCTCAACGAACACATCTACACTTAGTGTTTTTTAGAATTTTAATATCTAATATTTGCCTAGTGGTTCCCCGCTTAGAATAGGGCCACCCCTGTCTTTCCCGTGGGTGTCGTCAAGGCGACTAAGGGATTGCACCAGGAACGGGTAGAAGCGTTCTCCTGTGTGTGTATGTTAAGATCATTACTGCAATCACCAATCCGCCTGTCAAGCGTGGTGATTATGGCAAATCCCCCTATGGATAACTTACCAAAAGTGGTATTCTATTGGCCTATGTCCAGCAGTGGACAGGTATTTAGGCTGATGATGATGATGACTAATATTTAATGTAAAATTTGATTACTAATTATTACCAACCCATCCTAGTTAGATTTCACGACTGTCTTTAAAATTTAATATGCAATTTTATCCTTAATTGGTTCCGTAAAAGTAACAGAATGTATTTTTACGAAAAAGAGTATTAAATAAATAAATAAATATGTTGGGACACACACGGCCACCTGATCCCAAACTAGGCAGAACCTGTAACATGGGTATCAGACAGCTGATATACATACATAAATACATAATGTAATTATATAAATAACATCCAGTCACAAGGCAAACACAAGTGCTCATGACACGAATGTTTGGCCTGGGCGGGATTCGAACCCGCGACCCCGAGCTTCGCAGGCAGGTGTACTACCGACTAGGCTACAGGGCTGACTATTGAATTGAATAATGAAAAATTGACGACCGAGTATTGAATTGAAAAATGAAACATTCAATTTTAATTGCGTAAACATACGACGAAGTAGCCAAGTATAATATTATCGTTTGCAGCAATTATTTTATAGCTGATCATTTGTAGCTGACGTTATCTTAAACGTAGCTAAGCTATAAATTATGACATATTAATTATTTATTTCCTCACGGGCACACTTACAGTAGAATACACACCTAGAGTAACTACTTTAATTTGTATAATAATATGTAAAATTATATTATTGAGCAATGTGGATTCCGGTAGACCACTCCAACTTCCCGTGGATGTCGTGCAAGGCGACTAAGGGAATACATTATAAAACATCAACCAGGCCTCCCCAACCCGTCTGGCCAGCGCGGGGAGTGTAGGCCAAATCCTCCGTCTGTCTCAGGCAGATGAGAGAGGGTTGTGCTCCTGCAGTAGAGACAAAAATAACCTGATGATGATGATATTATTAAGGAATGATTTTGATAACTTTTATATTAAAATAACAGGTTTTAGACACTCGAGGCCTGCAGTGCCATGAATGGTACTATAGAGACAGATTTCCTTATTTCACGTAGACAACATTAGACTTTACTCCCTTTGTACGTGGACACACTGACGGTGGGCCTGATCCACAAGTTTCAAGACGCTCAGCGAGCTATGGAGAGGGCTATGCTCGAAGTTTCTGTAAGGGAAATGATCGTAATGAAGAGATCCGAAAAAGAACGAAGGTGACCGACATAGCTGAAAGGATTAGCAAGCTGAGTGGCAGTGGACGGCCGTTGGGGCAGACGAGTTCTGCAGACCGTGGGCCGACACGCGTGGGGGGCGGTCGCACCGCCGGAAGATGGACCGAGAACCCGAAGAAGGTGGCCGGAAGCGGCTAGATGCGAGTGGTGAAGGATCGAGGTTTGCTGATATGATGATAATTATAAATAAAATAAAAAGCAATCTGTAGGAAAATGGCTGATGCCAACGATCTCTATGTATTACTAGATAGAGCGTTCCAAACAATCGCTCTGTACCACGCAAGTAGCCACAACTCTTTCACATTCACTTTGAAACTCGTGCAGTTACTACTCAGAACATTTAATTATTTACTAAATATTGCCATTATTTACCCGTAGCGTAAATATTTAGTAATAATTAAATGTTCTGCGTAGTAACTGCACAAGTTTCATTGTGAATGTGAAAGAGTTGTGGCTACTTGCGTGGAACAGAGCGATTGTTTGGACCGCTCCATCTAGTAGTACATAGAGATCGTTGGCTGATGCAAAGATTTTAGATGTGACTTATTTATCTAAAGGCAAAAATAAAACTGAAAATAATCTAGGAGGAAACAGCGTTCTCTGATCGAAAAACTAAACCGCACTTTAGAACTAAAACATGGCGTCTAAAGGATTATAACAGCCGCATTAGCGTCTCATTACAGACATAATGCATTACGTAGAACTTAGAGAACCAAGTTCGAAGTCAAGTCTAAGTAACATATAAGTTACTTCTATATGTACCTATAATAGGTTTGTAAATATACACAGGAACCTACCGACGACGCGAAGGCCGTCACGATTGCACGCAGGCTTACCTTACTACGCAATTAATTATATCTCTTTACTACTGTGTATTTGCATGTTTGGAGGTAAGAGAACTAAGCATTTGTTATGTTCGTATGATGAAATGAATGTTTGTACCCAAGTCTTGGATGTTTATATATTTATTTAGGTAAGTCTATCCATTATCTAGTAACCATACCACGTCTAGTACAAAGTGCAAATTGCCATGATGATCGCTAACCTAAGGATTAAGCTCGTTAAGATACCCAAACAAAAGCGTTGTTTCACTCTATAAAACCCCGCTTTTGAGTAGTGTAGAATAGAACCACTCCAACTGTTCCCGTGGATGTCGTACAAGGCGACTAAGGGACATTATAAAACATCAATCAGGCCTCCCCAACCCGTCTGGCCAGCGCGGGGAGTGTAGGCCAAATCCTCCGTCTGTCTCCGGCAGATGAGAGAGGGTTGTGCTCCTGCAGTGGAGACAAAAATAACCTGATGATTGATAGTTTCTAGATTGAAGTGAGGTGCTATATTCTTGGCCTCTACGTGTCTAACTTCATTCCTGGGGCCATGGCTGCAACCCACGCGGAGCACGCGATGCGACATCTCGGCCGCATGACACTCGGTTTTTCACAATCAGTAGTTAAAGGTTAATAGAAAGCGCGTAAAACAATACTGCTCGCTCTGCGCCTGCGCCTGCGCCGGCCGTCACAATGCCCATTGTGTTTAGTGTTGAGTCATGCGCTGTAACAGTGACGGTGACGGTAATAGGCCTACGCAATGGAGCTGTTCTTTGCTCAGAATTTGAATCATACTTTTGGGTTTTAAGAACTTTTTCAGAGCCTACGCCATGAAGATTTCAAATCATGGTTACACTGCAGATAATCTCTATCAAAGCTGCTCTATAAAACCATCATCGTATAAAACACAAATGATCAATGATGATGAATTTAACATCATTTCCATCACCATTAACATCACCTCGAAAAGAACTTAGTTGACAGAAAACAGATCTCTTCCAAAATACCTTATGTTTTTCTTAACACAAGATATTTTATAAAATTTGGTACTAAACGTAATACCAGTCCTTTCAGTTACATTAAGGTTGACTGGAAGAGATCTCTAAGTGGGATAAGTCCTCTTATGTACACTATTTTGTTATTATTTATTGCTGTGTACTTAGGTACAACCGTACACAATGCTAAGTAGATAAGGTATTTTTTAAACAGCTAACCTAAGTTAAAAGCAGTGACCAAAAATTCTGTCCTAATTTGTGTTGTCCAAGTAAAAAACAAACCTATATACCTGACAATACCGATCAAGTTTACTTATCAATCAAACATCTGACAGTGCTACTGCTAACTGTGATTTTGATTGACTGTCAATCTTCAAGCACCAGAACTGTTTGCTCACATCGAGGTCGGATCCGCTTGTATTGTTTTCATATAAATAAGGCTAGGTGTCCAACAATGATCGGCGAAGAGATGCGAGTATCGACCTTAGAGGATCTAGAATTTCGTAGAGAGCCGTGGTAGCCGGTTGGTTGTGCACTCGCCTCACGTTCATGAGGGTCGTGGGTTGACCCCGCCCGTGCCAATGAGTTGTACGAAACTTGGGTACGGTTTATTTATAATACCACAGGCTTTTCGGTGAAGAAAAACATCGTGAGACCTGCATATGCCAAAGAAGAGATTCTGAGGCGTGTGTGAAGTCCATAAAATCGGCTTGGGGCACCGTTGGTGGTCAGGGGTTTGGCACAAAAGATCCTGAAAGGTCGAAGTGTCGCCAGGTAGTCCCGGCCCCCTAAGAATATAAGATAAGATCTAGAACTTCAATTATTAGAGCGTTCTAAATGATCTCGTTACTAGAGTTAAAGTATGCCAAGCTATAGGAATATTATTATTATTTATTAATTAACTCACATATCACTACGTATACAATATCTTAACCTAGATATCAGTTAAACAAGGGTAGCCCATAATCTTAATTTTTAGCATATTAATTTTAAATCATACATGCATACATAATGCTCACGCCTAGGTCCCAGAGGGGTAGGCAGAGACGATGTATCGCCAGTTTGCGCAATCTAATGTCGCAAAGTGGCTTTCGTTCGCCCCGTGATACTCCTTGACGTGATGTGTTGCGAACAGCATCGCCGTCTTGTTGAGGTAACACGACTAGATAGGGAAATAATGGTCCACCTCATCAGAGCCCCGCATGATTCGGGTTTTAATGCTATAATCATAAGATATCAGTCATATGGTACCCTTCTGCGACGAACTTTAACGGGTTAGAGTGCTTACATAGACCATCATCATCATCATCAGCCCGAAAGAGTCCACTGTTGTTCTTAAGCCTCTCCCAAGGTGCGCCAATGAACCCGATCCTCGGTTCTTCTCATCCAGTCACTGCCATGGAGGTATCTAACATGAAGATAGACCATGCAGGTATCTAACTACCAGTACGAGAAGCCAGTACCGCTGGCCAGACGGGTTGGGGAGGCCTGATTGATGTTTTATAATGTATTCCCTTAGTCGCCGTGTACGACATCCACGGGAAGAGTTGGAGTGGTCCTATTCTGCTCTACCGGAAACCATACGGCGAAATCGAATATCACTGTATCTAAACGTGAAAACATAGCTATTCTCTAGAATGGCAAATATTATTTGTAACTAGCCGTGCCCGCGGATCCGCTCGCGTGGACAACATAATTATGGTTTTAAAAAAAAGCTTTTTTTTCTTTAAACAAAGTTAAACTTAGTGTTAATCCCCTTTCCCCTCCACACACCCCATTCCCAACTGCCACTGTAGTCCTAACACATCGCAATCTGAATTCCGCCGAGCATTATTCTTCTTTGAGAGAGTGTTTGAAAACTATAAATTAGCATTTTGATTGACTGAACCGATTGCTATGAAATAAAAAATAAAATTCTAGCAAATGTTTTTAAAGATTATATGAGTTCTGATTACCAGTACCGACTACCAACCAGTACGTGGAACCTACATCTCTATGTAAGCACTTAAAAGGTAGATAGAATTTCCATATAAAATCGCTTATCTCTCTCTCGAACCCAGCTACCTCTCTATAACGCTCGATATCTCCGCATAGTGGACGATAGGCCTAACGTCCGACGGAGCGGGTCCGGTCCGGCCGCCGGTAGCGGCGAGAGTCGATTACCGTGTGTTTAGACAACAAAAACTGAGCAATTATTGTGAGCTTAGCGGCGCAAGCGCAGCGCTATCGATGATTGGATCGTTCTAGCCGACTCTTATTCATAGTGCGCACCTAGACTTATGTAGATGTGGAGCGGCCTACAAGGGTACTTGACCGATGACCCTGGCAAGTACTTTTAAAGACACCCCTCCACCCGATTGAGGGGTTTTTCCGCTAAGAGCATAAATATCAAAAAAGAAAACCAGAGAAAGCAACATCTGTACCGAGTTTAACAAAATTGGTGATGGAGTTGCCGTGTGGTTTCCGGTAGAGTAGAATAGGACCACTCCAACTCTTCCCGTGGATGTCGTACAAGGCGACTAAGGGAATACATTATAAAACATCAATCAGGCCTCCCCAACCCGTCTGTCCAGCGCGGGGAGTGTAGGCTACATCCTCCGTCTGTCTCCGGCAGATGAGAGAGGGTTGTGCTCCTGCAGTGGAGACAAAAATAACCTGATGATGGTGATGAACACATGAACTAAATTATCAGGTTCACTTTCTTCATGTCAGGATATTACGAATTATGTGTGAAACTGGGTACGGCGAACGATTAACCAGTTTGGAAGGCCTATAAGTCGGCTTAACCGATTAATCGGTACTAATCTATAAATTCTGAAGAAGAACGAAGGTCCCCGATAAGCCGACAGGATTATCAAGCTGAAGTGGCTGTGGACGGGCCGTTTAACAACGGCTGTTGGCCAAGGATGGGACGACAGGGCGTCAGATGGACCGACGATCTGAAGGAGGTGGCCGGAAGAGGCTGGATGCGCAGGGCAAGGTACCAGATGTGGTGACTTAAAGACGAGTCGTGACTATAAGTAGGGTCGCAAGTAACGAGTACGCAGTATCAGGCACTCATCGCGGCTTGTCCGCCGTCTGTCAATCAGCCGTCACTTTTTTGAGCCATTCATGATCCGCCAGCGCGGCCATTGAGCGCAGGCGCAGGTCGCTACCGTGCGCTGGATTCGGTGATTGGACAACAATATGACATACTATCTATAAAAACGCGCTATTATAAATGATAATAGAGATCTATGTGCCGAATAATGAACTAGACAAAAAAATATACGAACTTTTTTCGAACACACAATCTCAATTCGCCGTTTTGGGTTAGAATGGGGCCACCCCCAGTCTTCCCGTGGGTATCGTCAAGGCGACTAAGGGATTGCACCAGAGACAGGCAACAGCGTTCTCTGTGTATATTAAGATCATTGCTTCGATCACCAATCCGCTTGCCAAGCGTGGTGAATATAACAAATCTTTCTATGGACGAACCCACCAAAACTGGCATTCTATTGGGGAAGCTTACGTTCAGCAGTGGACGTATTTCCGCTGATGATGGTTATAACAAAATGATAAGTATATGTGAATAAAAAAAAGTGTACATATATGTGTATGTGTAGTTTATTACAATACACTTTATTGCACAAACAAATACAGTTACAGGTTATAAAAGTTACAAATAGTACAATTTAGGCGGTCTTATCGCTTTAAGCGATTTCTTCCAGACAACTTTATTAGTATTGTATGTTAAATACACACACATCTGCCCTAACATAAAGTCATCTCTATAACTGGTAAGTTGGCAGAAATGTTTCAAAGAGATAAGCATTACTTTTGCCCATGTTCTATTTTGTTTTTAATTTTTTTGTATGTATGCAATAAATAGTTAAAAAATTAAAGTCAAAGTCAAAATCATTTATTGCATATGAGTACACTTGGTACATTTATACACGACATTTTTTTTATCGACTACCGCTTCCTAGGCGTTAGCGCTGTGAAGAAGAAACGGCGCAACAAACTTCACACAACACATATTTTAAAAATCAAGTTTGCATACAATTAATAAAGATTTTGCGAAGCTGAATTAACATTAAATGAAAGTAACCCGGAAATGAAGTCCAAAAGACCTTCCTTTATATAATAATTTGTCAACCTACTTTACGTAATGAAGCTGTACGCCCTAAACTA
Source organism: Esperia sulphurella (assembly GCA_947086405.1). Lineage (NCBI taxonomy): Eukaryota > Metazoa > Arthropoda > Insecta > Lepidoptera > Oecophoridae > Esperia > Esperia sulphurella. The sequence goes on from OX352264.1 coordinate 17,622,616, forward strand.
TATAAACCATTTACATATAGCAAAGAAAACATACAGAGAGGAAAGGTTTCCACCGAAACGGGTAATTGTTTCCCACAATCGGATCCCTGGCCGGGGCTGGGCTGAGACCTAAATCACAGATAAATCAGATAAGAGGAAATAAAACGATGGGCCGGCCCACCGCGGCAGCTAGGACCAGCGCGGCGGGCCACGGGAACCGCGGGCTACCGGGTAAGCGAGAAGCATCGCCCACGGGAGAGCTGTGTATCCTCAGCTTAAATATGTCCACGATTAAATGATTTGAATTTGAATTTGAACTGCTGAACATAAGCCTCCCCAATAGAATGCCACTTTTGGTGGGCTGTCCATTGGGGGATTTGCATAATCACCACGCTCCTAACAACGATCTTATTATACACAGAAGAACGCTGCTGTAATCTAGTGCCGTCCCCACTTGCCGAGACCCACGGGAAGATTGGGGGATTCTAAGCCGAAAATCACACGGCATTATGAAAGTACCTTTATTGAGCGACATGTTGAAAAGCACTGTTCATCTCATGATTCGGTGGACCAACAGACAGACAATAGCCGGCTGGCACCGTCGAAAAAGCCGTCCTGTACCGCCAGATGGACCGATGACCTGAAGAAGGTGGCCGGAAGCGACTGGATGAGGAGGGATTGTGTGTGGTGGCGTTCATTGAGAAATGCCTATGTTCAGCAGTGGACGTATATGGGATGATAATATGGTGATGTAAATAACTAAGTGGAATTAAGATGGTTAAAATCTAATGCTGGAAATATTCATTGCGACATATGTGAAATCTGGATAGTAATATATTTTTTTATTAGGTTACCAACAAAGTGTACATCAATTGTTGCTTAACGAAAACTTACAATTGTACATTAGCCAGATGCTTACGTTTATGGCTTGGAAGGCGGTATTGTCGCCTCTTGAAATATTGTAATATAGAGTCTAATGCCGTGTGGTTTCTGATAGAGTAGAATAGGACTACTCCAACTCTTCGCGTGGATGTCGTACAAGGCGACTAAGGGAATACATTATAAAACATCAATCAGGCCTCCCCAACCCGTCTGGGCAGCGCGGGGAGTGTAGGCCAAATCCTCCGTCTGTCTCCGGCAGATGAGAGAGGGTTGTGCTCCTGCAGTGGAGACAAAAAATAACCTGATGATGATGATGATAGAGTCTAAAGTGTTGAGTTTATTCCACTGATCGATCTTGCGTTTCGTGGCCGCTCCGTTTGGGCAGTCGTCGGACAATAGCGGTAGGGCGGGCGGACAGCGGGCAGGCTGTAGCCGCTGGGCGGCGGGCGATTAGCGGCCGGAACAGGGAAACTACTGCTTGACATGTGTGCGCCGCCCGCCGCCCGCTGCCAGCCGTATGCAGAGCAGGCTTTCAAGACTTTTATGTAAACTTTGCTTTTCTATGTTACATTTTTTTATTGTTGAACTGGTAACGCTGGTCGTTACCAGTTCAACATTAAAAAAATCTAAGAATATTACCGCAAATAAACAGTATAAAATTCATATGTTCCTAACCCGTTACGGTTATGTTCATCATCATCAGGTTATTTTTGTCGCCACCGCAGGAGCACAACCCTCTCTCATTTGCCGGAAACAGACGGAGGATTTGGCCTACACTCCCCGCGCTGGCCAGACGGGTTGGAAAGGCCTGATTGATGTTTTATAATGTATTCCCTTAGTCGCCTTGTACGACATCCACGGAAAGAGTTGGAGTGGTCCTATTCTACTCTACCGGAAACCACACGGCATATGGTTATGTTAAAAAATCTTAAATATTTTATTTGCCAAAGCAAATCGTTAAAAAAGTAAGGCGCTTTTATTTCTTAAATTAATCGTACTAGTCCTAAATAACCTCTTAGGATAATTTTTAAAATGTTCTTCATGTTATGGTCCTAATTATTTTTATAGTTTATTATTATTTTTATTTTCATCCTACATCCATATTTTGTGTGTCACTTTGCAAAATAAACAATTTAACTGTGACTGTGAATTATGTTTCAATTTACTACAGATCGTATAACTTCAATGAACTATTTGAAAATGCTTAGGTACGCAATTCTTTCCCTCATTTCGTAGCATTTATATGTGCCACCACAGAGCCGGCCGCAGGGCTTACTCGGACAGTAAGTCACAAATCTCGGGGGCGGTTTTAGGGCTGATTGCTGCTTTTTGCGGACATCCTTATTGAAACGCCGGCCTCGCGGGATCGAACCTGCGCCATGCGGAATTCATTGGCAGGAGATTTTTCAATGCGTGTAAACTCAAAATGTATAGGTGAATAAAAAGTCACATGGATGTACTGGGGACCTAGTTGAAGGACCGTGATAGTCATCCAATAGTGCTGTGCGAAACGAATTCAATATAAGTTTGACTTTCTCTAACCCAATTCTCGGCTATTCGCGATATAATTATAATTAGCGACACAGAAATCACTAGCGTCTGCCCCAAATAGTAGATTAGTAGCCAAGGGCTGTAAGGCATCAATTGCAGCCCGAGATATTTAGTAGTTCGAGGGTGCAATTGATGCTTACACCCGAGCTAACTACTCTGCTTTACATCTCGATTGTGAGGTAACTAGAAAAAAAACCGGCATTACAAGAATAAAACATTTTATTAGTTATTTAAAGTAGAAGATTTCTATTCCCGCCTTTTTTCATCTTTTTTTTTTTATTATTTTTTTCAAGAATGAAATTGAGCTTCGCCGTTCGATATTTAAAATTGATGACTATTATACTCATACGAAGACAAGGCTGAATAGCGAAGCGACCTCTTTTGTCATTGGGCTGAATGCATGATGTATATTGCCAGTAAAATGGTTAGATGTATGCTAACTTTTTGAAAAAGTGAAGAGTTTTTTTTTATTACTTACCGCCCTAGGGCTTTTCTAGCTACATTATTACCCTAGAGCGCTAATTGGTCACCTACAAGCCCCATTTGGGGGTAATAAGGACCTACTTACCGAATATGAGAGATGTAAAAGTTACATACCTGCTCTTAACAAAACAATAGATTAATAACAAAACAATCAAATTTACATCTAACCACATAGCCTTACCGTTTATTCTTATTTCAATACGATAAAACAAAATGCATTTCAACTGAAATTCCAACAAAAAACAAATGAATCAATTACCGCCCCTAGGGCACGCGCTACAAAAACGTGTCGTTTGCGGTGGGCGATAATGTGGGTCTAATTCGGCCCATTTGTCGGCCATTTGCGGCCTTTCGACGAACACTTTATTTTGCGGTCGGTTACAAAAAAGCTCGACTTAGAATGACTTAGTATTTCATTATGCTTGTAGCTGCATTTCCGATGACAGATAGGTTCTTGCTAATTTATCAACAATCTCATTGTTTGCAAGCTTGGTGGTGGTTATAAAAATACTTTGATGTGTTTAAATGACACCGTTCTTCATTTCGGAAACACTGTCTCTTAAATAAAGCCCAGGGTGGACTTTATAAAAAACCACTCTCAATAGAGTCCAAAGGAATAGTTTCAGTTTTAGACAAATAAAGTGAGTTTTGGTTTTGTAAGAAAGATTTCCATTTTATTAAAGTTTAATAAATAAATGCATTGGCTTAATTACAGTGAAGTTCGTTTTCTTTCTTGAAGCTCTGTAATAAGAAGACGATACAAATAAAGTGGGTCTTATTTGGGTCAAGTACCTTAGTACAGCATTTAAGTTTGTATTAGTGTAGATATGATCAAAGAGCCGTGGTTGTGCACTCTTTCATGAGCTCGTGGGTTCAAACGCCCGTACCAAGAGTTTTACGAAACTTAAGTACGGTTTATTTATAATACCACAGGCTTTTCGGTGAAGGAAAACATGGTAAGGAAACCTGCATATGCCGAAGAAGAAATTCTGAGGCGTGTGTGAAGTCCACCAAATCGGCTCGGGGCACCGTTGGTGGTCAGGGGTTTGGCACAAAAGATCCTGAAGGGTCGAAGTGTCGCCAGGTCTTCCTGGCCCCCTAAGAAGATAAGATAAGTATGATCAGAGGAAGCAAAGGCCAGGTTACTAGCTCTAGAGCCCCTAGGGACTAATAAAATATAACTTTCTTATAGTTGTATGTTCCATACGAAATATTTAGGGAACGATTGACACATGACTTCACCGAGAATCGAACCGAACATTCCAACGTGGTGAAAACACAGTAGTAATACAGCAGGTAGAAATTGGGTCACCCAGACAAGCAGACCTTGGTTTGGTTAGTTAATAAGCCTCGATTGTATTGATAGTACAATATGTACATCCCTTGTCAGCATGTACATATACATGTGTACATTATATAAATCGTAGGTACGACTTCCGTGTACAAACGGTTAAATGCGGAACAATGTTTGCGCACTGCCTGTTTACCCGAGGCAAGCGCAATCAGGGCGGCCCAACCGCGGCCCGCTGCGATGAATTTATTTTATTTATCGTCCGCCGAGACGCTTCTGATTTGTGTGCCGGGCCCGCACGTGTTTGTCTTTCCCATAAACAGAGGCTTGCTTAAAGAAGTACCTTACGTTTGCAAAGAAATTGTAATCAGAATGCCGATGTTTCTTGCCTTCCATGAGAAAGTCATCAAAGCGTTCAGTGGGGGACCGAATTAAAGGCCGTCGTAAGGATGAGGTGGGGGGGAAGAGGGGGGGGGGGCTTCAAACGTTATCACACACCACTATCAGATAACTGTCATATGCCTCCGACGGTGGTCCTTTTACTGTGGATACAGTGGAGGAGTTAAGCGATTCGGGGATTGAAGTGAGCGAAACGTCAAACCATAGGACACGTAAACTTTTTTCGTCAACACCGGTCTGGGAATTAGATAAGTATCTCTCCGTGACGCTGCTGTCGTCTGCATACCCAAGGTTGAAGCAGGTCGTTGATGTGCAGCAGAAAGAGCGTCGCGGAAGGCACGGATCTCTGATGAACTCCAGCATTTATAGCCAAGTGGTCTGACGAGCAGTCGTCAGCTACTACTCGAATAGACCGCTCACTCAGAAATATTCCATTCACATAAACTGGTGGGTATTCTATAAAAAGGAAGCTTGTTTAATAGGCTATGCAGTACAATTTAGCAATTTTCATTTTGGATGACAGCTGTCAACATATAAAATATTCATATCTCAAAAATGTCAAAAACTACTGATACCAGATTGTTCGTCTTTGTTCTCTAATGAAACGACTGAGATCTTCATTTCGGATGACAGTTGTCAAAAAGGAAACGGCCATTACTCGAAAAAAATTTTTTTTTGCTTATATAAAGTTGGTGTTTTCCACGTATGCCTTTCTTCTACGAAAGGTGTTACATGAACATTACTAAAATCTGAATTAATGTATCTTATCTTATCTTCTTAGGGGGCCAGGAAGACCTGGCGACACTTCGCCCTTCAGGATCTTTTGTGCTAAACTCCTGACCACCAACGGTGTGCCGATTTGGTGGACTTCACATACGCCTCAGAAATTCTTCTTTGGCATATGCACGTTTCATTACAATGTTGTATTATATATAAACCGTACTTAAGTTTCATATAACGCATTGGTACGGGCGGTGTTTGTACCCATCACGACCTCAAGAACGTGAGGCGATGAATTAATGTATGCTAGAAGGAAAAAGGGAGAGGGAGAACGACGGGGGGGGGGGGGGGAGGGGGCAACGGCAGCAAAGACGTTTTAAATTAAACACCTTCCAACTAAACCGACCGAGCACAGTCTATACTTACTTAGCCACTTTTTAAAAGAATAAATAAAAGAAACAACCATGAATTCATAACATTTCTCAGTGGACACAGTTCATTAGAAAAAGTTCGTGTATGAGCGAGAATTGAGTATCCCCAGGCCACGGCGATCTGAGGGATAAATACGTAAAGCTGATGGTGATGCCGTGTGGTTCCCGGCTGAGAATAGGGCCACCCCCAAATCTTCCCGTGGGTGTGGTCAAGGCGACTAAGGGATTGCACCAGGGATGGATAGCAGCATTCTTCTCTGTATATTAAGATCATTACTGCGATCACCAATCCGCCTGCCAAGCCTGGTGATTATGGCAAATCCCCTAATGGAAAGCCTACTCAAAGAGGCATTATTTTGGGGAGGCTTATGCTTTTGTCCTCTAAGGGACAGGATCCGAAACGAGGTGATCCGCCAAAGAACTAAAGTCTTCGACGTAGCTCAATAAGTTAGTACGCTGAAGTGGCAGTGGCCTGGTCACATCTGTCGGAGAGTCACATCCGCTGGGGTAAACGAGTTCTCGAGTGGAAGCCACGACTGGGCAAGCGTTATGTGGGACGCCCCCTGGCTAGATGGAGCGACGATCTGCGTAAGGCGGCTGGCAGAGACTGGATGAGAAGAGCCGAGGATCGAGTTCAGTGGCGCACCTTGGGAGAGGCCTATGTCCAACAGTGGACTCTTTCAGGCTCAGCAGTGGCTGATATAGGCAGATGAAGAAAGACCTAATTATGGGAAAGTCGAGGGAAGCCAGAATGAATCATAGTATAGGCAAATTCTTCTCGTATGTTTACCGCAGACCACAGCGGTATGCTGCAGGCGTTAAAGTTGCAACTCCAACGTTTTTTGTTACATTTTAAAATGTAATGTAAACAAAACAAGGTACTTATTCGTCGGTTATTTACTCCAAAAGCCCTTGTTGCGGTCTCACAAGTCTCAATCACACTAAACGCGTGCTCATTTGCGGTCTGCTGGGGCCCGCACTAACTCGCGCCCGTTTGCGGCCCATTTGTCGACAGCCCGCGCCTTGCGGTCGCACCGCTGCCGACTGCGGTCGGTAAGTAAAGGTTTCCACCTCATTTAGTTTGTTTAAATCATTTAAAAATATGTTATTCAAATAATCTTTCTCTTGACATCATCTCTTCTAGAATGTATGGAGTATTGATTTCGCTTAAATTGACTGAAATTTTGATATGCGATAAACCTAGTTTAAAGTTTATATGGGCACTTGTATTTTCCGTCGCCGTGTGGTTTCCGGTGGAGTAGAATAGGACCACCCCAACTCTTCCCGTGGATGTCGTACAAGGCCACTAAGGGAATATACTATACATTATAAAACATCAATCAGGCCTCCCCAACCCGTCTGCCAGCGCGGGTAGTGTAGGCCAAATCCTACGTCTGTCTCCGGCAGACAGCCCGCGCCTTGCGGTCGCACCGCTGCCGACTGCGGTCGGTAAGTAAAGGTTTCCACCTCATTTAGTTTGTTTAAATCATTTAAAAATATGTTATTCAAATAATCTTTCTCTTGACATCATCTCTTCTAGAATGTATGGAGTATTGATTTCGCTTAAATTGACTGAAATTTTGATATGCGATAAACCTAGTTTAAAGTTTATATGGGCACTTGTATTTTCCGTCGCCGTGTGGTTTCCGGTGGAGTAGAATAGGACCACCCCAACTCTTCCCGTGGATGTCGTACAAGGCCACTAAGGGAATATACTATACATTATAAAACATCAATCAGGCCTCCCCAACCCGTCTGGCCAGCGCGGGTAGTGTAGGCCAAATCCTACGTCTGTCTCCGGCAGATGAGAGAGGGTTGTGCTCCTGCAGTGGAGACAAAAATAACCTGATTATGATGATGGGCACCTGGTTTAGAGTTTATATGGGCACAATTACTAAAGGTGAGTCGTTTCAGATTTTCATTATGTCAAGTTCTGAAGAAGTCCTATCTGCAGAATTACAAAGAAGTGCACTTCGTAACCTAAACCACTAGCATTCTGTGAACCTTCTAGAGCATTGTCGACGTGAAGTGAGTTCTCTGTTCACTTCACTTTTATATTTCTCTGGAATGTTTACAGAATTACTATAGGATTAGGTTTTAAAGTGAGTGAAGTCACTTGAGTGAGACTCGCACGTGAGTTTGTATTTTAAGAGAATATTTAGCTCTACTGAGGTGATCATACATCATCATCATCATCAGTCCATTGCTGGACATAGGCCTGCACAATAGAGTACCACTTTTAGTAAATTGTCCATTGGGGGATTTGCCATAATCACCACGCTGGCAGGCGGATTGGTGATCGCAGTAATGATCTTAACATACACAGGTGAACGCTGCTGCCCGACCCTGGTGCAATCCCTTAGTCAACACTCACGGGAAAGATGGCCCTATTCGAAGCCGGGTACCACACGGCAAAGTGGTGATCATTACAAACTAAATATCGCTTAAACTGAGTAAACCCCAAAAACCTAATAACTTAGCACTGCTTCCGTAATGGCTGACACCCCCCCCTTCCCCCCCTACACCCCACATACATACTCAACACAATGCACGTGACGCCCTCAGATAACAAACTCTGACACAAGACATCCCATCACACGTTAACTCTACCCCGAGGTCCGAAACTGTTTTATTATGCAGTAAACACTGCACTTGCTCCGCACACTGCGTACGTCAAGCTTAACTCCTTGATAAGGTAACGGTGGCCCGTGATACACACAGTACAAAGCGAACAGTAAAGACAGTTTGGGACATCCCCATACATTTTTATGGCTTTCTTCGATATGTCTAACAAGAAAAGTATTTTGGTAGCAAAAAGTTACAGTGACTGAATTTTGATTTTGTTTTCAAACTACTGCGGACTACAGAATAAAATTACACCTTATTCCTTATTATGGTACCTAATTCCCAAAATAATATATACTAAAACCTGGCCAGACAAAATATAAATAAATAAAATAAAAAATTAAAATATTTTTATTTCAGACAGTTTCATCCATATATTGTTATAATAATAATAATTTATTTCGTTTTTCATAACAATTCTTACAACTCATAATACAATTAGTACATAAAGTATTTCAGAAACTAACAGATACATCTAGACCTCACACTAGGGTGCCCGGTGTTGTGCGGCTACACTCTTTGCATTTGATTTAGCAATATGAATGATTTAGCTTATAAGCCGTGTGGTTTCCGATAGAGTAGAATAGGACCACTCCAACTCTTCCCGTGGATGTCGTACAAGGCGACTAAGGGAATACATTATAAAACATCGATCAGGCCTCCCCAACCCGTTTGGCCAGCGCGGGGAGTGCGCGCCTCCTGCCTGAGTGGGAACTCTCTTCCTACTTTGACTCTTTACTTCTTTAATTAACTTTGTCTGGGGCCCAAGGTAGCGTAAATTCATGACCTGGGACTTGCCCTACCTTCACTGGTAGGTGTCTTTGCAGTTACCTCCGTTGATCCTCGCTTAGAGGAGTTGCGGGGGGAGAATGGTGAGGAGGCGGGAATGCCTCCGGCAGATGAGAGAGGGTTGTGCTCCTGCATTGGAGACAAAAATAACCTGATGATGATTGTCAGTAAAGACTTACTGCTAAATGTTAATAACATCACTTACATAAATTGCACACAAGGACAGGCACATAAAATCAAATATAATAAAACCCAAAACAAAACGAGACAGAGTCGCTGGAACGGTAATACTTAACGGGTAAAAGTAGCAACGGTGGAGTGCATCGCGAGCCGGCGTTTCATGATACCGCCAGCCAGCCTCTCCGCTACTACGGTCAGGAGGCTGTCGCCGCTGCCGCGCAACCTACGGAGCGCCGCGACGCACCTTTTGCGGAGCACGGCCTGGAGTGTACTGTGTGTCCGCAAACATCCCCGACGAACTGCACCAGCGCGGCAGCCCCAACAGCGCTCTGAACGCGTTATTAAACTGGATTTGTAAGGCACCGATCGACCTTTGCGAACAGACAGCCCACAGGCTACAAGTATATAGTGATGTACATCATCATCATCATCATCACCTTTCGCCGTCGGTCCACCTGTACCTGTCCACCTGTAATGATGTACAGTACGCTCTAAACAATTTTACTTTCGCCTGAGCTATGTCTGCGTCGTCACGCAAACTTTCACTTACAAATGTCGTCCTAGATATTTAAAAGTATGCACTCTTTTCAGAGGCTTTTCAGAGAAACACTGGGGAAACATAAGATGGAAACTTAGTACCAGTCTTAAATATCAATATCTGGCTGTTGATTTCGTTATATTTCAGACCGTATTGTGCAGCACATTTCTCACATACAGTCAACAATTTTATCAGGCCACCGATCGACGGGCTCAGCGGCACCATGTCGTTAGCGTAACTAATGTTGTTCATACTTGTTTCATCTATGCGACATCCGACATTCATGCTGCTGAGCTCCTCAATCAGGGCATAAGTTATATATACATAAATTAAAAAACTAAATCGGATGAGTGGTATTCGAGTTATAGGCACACTAACGGATAGACAGACAGAACAACGTTGCTTTTTATAATATGTAGGGATATGTATTTATTTTTAAAGTAATGTCAAACTTAATGTCGATAGCTAAGTAACTTAATAGGACTAAACGTACATCTCTATTTGACAGCATGTATATCATCAAAAGTAGGTACATTTCTTTATCAAATTTGGTACTAAACGCATTATATATTGTCCTTTAGGTTACTCTAAGGTTGACTGGAAGAGATACCTAAGTGGGATAAGTCCGCCTTCGTACACAGTTTAATTCCTATTTTATTATTGTTGTTGTTGTTATTTTTGGTACAATAAAGTGTTTACATACATACATACATACATCATATCAGCCTTTAGACGTCCACTGCTGGACATAGGCCTTCCCCAACGAACGCCACCACACAGAGTCGCATCCTGCCACCAGTCTGTAGTATTTATAGCCTAATGAATGGTTATACCACCATTGTCGGTCACCAGGGCCTGCTGGTTAATCAGCAAGGTACACCGTGCGCAGGTGAGGTTGGCATTTGTAGCACCGGATGTCGTAGAGCCCCCTCTACAGCATTAGTGCCAGAAAATGTTCTAGATCTGATAATGAATACTCTCTTTATTCACTTATTTTATACTAGCTGTGCCCGCGGCTCCACTCGCGTGAACTACAGACTCCCGCTCCCGCTCCCGCTCCCGCTCATGTCCCGCTCCCGCTCCAGAGCCCTCTCCCGCTCCCGAGCCCTCTCCCGCTTCCGCTCCCAACAACACTCCCCTTTTCCCACGCCCACGCCCACGCCCACGCCCACGCCTACGCCTACGCCTACGCCCACGCCCACGCCCACTCCCATTCCAACTCCTACTCGCAGCTCCAAATGGAATCCACTCATCGCAATCTGAATAGTACGGCAATACTATTATGTGCAATATATTGCATACTAACCTTACCTACTAATGTATTTGAAAACTAAAAATGTCCATAACTTTTGATTGTGTTAGCCCATTGCGATGAAATAAAAACTAAATGTTAAGTTAAGTTAAGCCCCATATTTCTGTGTAAAGTCAATCAAAGTCTGATTAGTCGTTTTTAAGTGATGCGTGCACAAACTCACAGACAAACAGACAAAAATTTCAAAAATGATCGAAATGTGTTCTGTTGCTTATCCTTAGACCCCCAATTTTTTTTTGCAAATTTCTTCAATGTACAGACACGCCAAGTTTACGATTTTATTTATTAGATATTTCCTTAGCACCATGTAGTGCCAATACTGTTTCAGTGTACTGCAACTGGAAGGCAAGGCGTTAGGAGTTAGGGGCCGGTCATCAGATAGCAGCAAACGGTCGCAGGGCGCTTGCCATAAAAGACCCCGCGGTCAAAAGTCGCCGCTCTGCACTTACTTCCATACGCATTTCTTTGTAAAAGTTAGTTTCGGGTGTTTTTTGGGAGTTGGTCTTACCTGACTTCACTGAAACTCGACTTAAAAACACTCGCCCAAAAAAAGGTCTAATACAGCCAAGTATAAGTTTAGTTCTATTATTTATTAGTCTCATTTTTTTTCAAGTACTGCTAAGAAAAGTTAGACACTCTCATTGGTCAACATTGTTCTAAGAGCGTATTCAAATCGGTGTATTAAATAATAGTTACGCAAGATAAAATTAAGGCTTTTTCAAGTAGATACAATATAGAAACAAACAACTTTTATGAATAAACTATAAAATTATTCCCCAAGTGTAAGATAAAAAAATGTTAAGTATAAAAAAATATCACAGACATTCATACCAATTATCCAGTCCTAAACTAGGCAGAGCCTGTGGTATGGTTAGTAGATAACGGATAGACATACTTAAATAAATATATAAACATCCAAGAATTGGTTACAAACATTCATATTCATCATACGAACATTTGCCCCTAGCGGGATTCGAACCCGCAACCTCCGGCGTGGCAATACGAGAGTTCCGCCACGGAGGTCGTCTAAAAAAACCTTTCTTCCCATTTGATAACCAAATTTCGTAAATTGCTACGAAATAGGAAATACTTAATTTCCCTGTTCGAAGCCAGTTATAAAGTGTGACTCCTTCATCCCATTTAGTAACAAATTTATTCACTGGTTACAAAATGGAAATATAATTTCACTGTTCAAAGATACACAGGGTCAAGTGTAATACACTACCTTTATTCAGCAGCGAAGGAAGAACTTAAAATGACTGAAAACATAGACGAATTCTCCACAACATCCTTTTTAACTGTATCCATTATCTATAGTTCTATTTACTTAAGATACCTACGTACTTTTATAACCGAATGAGTTACTTATTCTGTATACGTCATTAGGAGCCCATCCCTCGATCGTATCCACGAGGGAGACACTTTATCTGTATCCCGTCCAAATGTTACGCGATTTAATCTTCAAATCGTTTACTTTTTATCTCAAAACCATAATAGTACTGCAGGTTTGGATAGAATCTTTTAAAGTAATTAGCAAATAAATGAGGAGAAATTAGTGAAATTCTACTAATATTATAAATGTGAAAGTTTGGATATATAAATAAATATCTCAGACATTCACACTTGGGAATTATCCAGTCCCAAACTAGGCAGAGCCTGTGGTTACTAGATAACGGATAGACATACTTAAATAAATATATAAACATCCAAGACTTGGGTACAAACATTCATATTCATCATACGAACATTTGCCCTTAACGGGATTCGAACCCGCAACCTCCGGCGTGGCAGTCCGAGAGTTACCCGTTCCGCCACGGAGGTCGTCAAAATTTGGATGTTCGTTACTCAATCACGTTTCAAGTTATGAAATTGACACACATATAGGTTAGGTCCTGGAATAGGATATAGAATAGTTTTTATCCCGAAAAAACATTCCATTTATACGGGAAATACATAATTATTTGTAATGTTAAGTTGTCCACGCGGACGAAGTCCCGGGCAATAGCTAGTTATAAATAAACTGTACTTAAGTTCTTCTTCTTCTTTCTTATCTTCTTAGGGGGCCAGGAAGACCTGACGACACTTCGCCCCTTCAGGATCTTTTGTGCCAAACCCCTGACCACCAACGGTGCCCCAAGCCGATTTGGTGGACTTCACATACGCCTCAGAATTTCTTCTTCCGCATATGCAGGTTTCCTTACCATGTTTTCCTTCACCGAAAAGCCTGTGGTATTATAAATAAACCGTACTTAAGTTTCGTAAAACTCATTGGTACGGGCGGGGCTTGAACCCACGACCTCATGAACGTGAGGCGAGTGCACAACCAACCGGCTACCACGGTTCTTTGTACTTAAGTTACGATAAACTCATCGGTACGGTTTGAGCACACGACCTCATGAACATGCCACATTACCTATACTAATAACCTGGAGATGAACATATGCTTTTATACCATGGGAAAAACTGTTCCCGCGGGTAACAAAACTGTGTAGTAACAGCCAGTTCGTTATAAACTAAACAAATTGCAAATTTAGCAACACTTTCTGACGAAGACTTATTTACCTAACTAGAGGATAGGGTAAACTGACGTGGCTGGCTGACCCTTGCTTGTAGCTTGGTCCCGACGACGGTGGTACTAACATAAGAGACAGCGGACTTCGTTTTCAAGACGACTAAGGGATTTTCGGATGGGCCTACCGCAACTTTATTTTTATTCATTATTTATCCTTAAAATCACCTATTGTTAGTAATAAGTTTACCAAAGCTACATCTGTACACAGAATTGGTGAGTGAAACCACTCGAGATTATTTTAACCATTTTTAAAGATAAATAATTCTATCTAATTCAATTACTTATTATTGCACGATAAAAAATACACAAATACAATAATAACGTATCTTACATGTAGGCGGTCTTATCGCTAAAAATTTTACCTACCGTATCTTCCAAATAACCTTTGTGTGGAGGAAATAATAAATAAACATTACATACATACATACTTGTAGTCAAGTGTCCCAAACTAAGATTGCACAATTCACTTATAACTCCAGACCAGGACCAGCTTGTACAAAGTGGTCTGTCCCCAGTGGGTTTAGAACCCATGATCTCTGGAGCTCGAATCCAATAACCAAACCACTAGGTCAACAAAACAGTTCCCTTGTTGGTGTCTAAGTCTAAGACTTGGACCATACGAAGTTCTTGTCTTTGTGTGTCATGCCATTGTTAGGGCGTCTCTATTCTAATCCCGCTCGGATTAAGGCGCTGGTCAGCTTACGCAAATACAATCCGATTGTAGTTTGTCCACGGCGGGGATACCAGCGCTGCCAGCGCTGACCCCATGTATCCGTCACTGGGATGTACATTCCAATTGCCAGCTTATTTAGAAAAAGGTTTAAGCTTGCAGCTAATCAAAGTCCAGAAGATGTAGTAACGAAGGTAGAGAAGGGTATTTTGCATTGGTTTGGATATTTAGAGCGTATGAGTGAAAGAAGAGTTACAAAAGAAATGTACAGTGCGAATATGTAAGGAAATACAGCTAGAGGTCATCCTAAGAGGACTTTCAAGGATCAAATTAGTAACGGTCTCAAAAATACTGGGGTTCGTAGTGAGAAGAATAAAAGTAGGTGCATGTAAAGGTTGGTGAATGTGAGTGAGGCTAGTGAGGTGTGTCAGGATCGCGAGAAGTGGCGATCCATCGTCTCTGCTACCCCTCTGGGACCGAGGCGTGATCATTATGTAGGTATGTAGCTAGGAGTAAGGTAACAAGACATACAATTGATGTATTGACACATGACCCATTCACTTCAAGTGTTGTTTCTTTACGTAGTCATATTTAGTACTAGCTGTTGCCCGCGACTTCGTCCGCGTGGACAACGTAACATCACAAATTATTATGTATTTCCCGTAGGGATGGGATGGTTTTTCGAGATGAAAACTACCCTATGTCCTATTCCAGGACCTAACCTATACGTGTGTCAAGTTTCATCACGATCCGTCCAGTGATTGAAGCGTGATTAACAAACTCCCAAATATCCATTATAATATTAGTTGGATTCTCTCCCCTTTACTTGATGAGTGTAATGTCATAGTTCTTGAGCCTATAGCCCACTTCATGGACGCATCAGTGGCCAATTCGCTTAATAAATTCCGTGAATCCATCAAGAAAATTCTCTTCGATTCCCCATCGAATCCGTTTCTCAGTTCCATTTGCAAATAACACCCGAATGTAAGACACGTAACCCTAAATTCCTATGTTCTCGCACGCACCCGAATGCCTGGCGAGGGGACGCGACATTCCTGGGACGTTTCCCGGAATTTTTGCAAGACAAATAGCAGCTTGACCGAGATGACATATGGCAGGAGTGGGCAGGGCTCATACACTCCCCGGAATCCGGAGTTTTCCTCCGGCCCCGGGGAGGCAGTATTTGCCAATGATTTATTCGACGGCCGCACTAAAGTTTCAGGTCTATGAGGCTGTTGGGCTATTTATGTGCTCTATTTAAAGTTAGTTTTTGTTTGGTCGATGAATTATTATGTTGTTTGGGATGTGTAAAAATATCTACTTTCAATTATTACTTGCTATCCTTTGTCTGCTGCTCTGCCTGCGTAAGATTAGTCATTTCGTTGGACAATGAGCAAAAAAATTAATTCAAATAAGATATTATAATGCTTGCCGTGTGGTTTCCGGTAGAGTAGAATAGGACCACTCCAACTCTTCCCGTGGATGTCGTACAAGGCGACTAAGGGAATATATTATAAAGCATCAATCAGGCCTCCCCAACCCGTCTGGCCAGCGCGGGGAGTGTAGGCCAAATCCTCCGTCTGTCTCCGGCAGATGAGAGAGGGTTGTGCTCCTACAGTGGAGACAAAAATAACCTGATGATTATGATATACATCTTATATTATCTTCTTATGGGGCCAGGAAGGCCTGGCAACACTTCGACCCTTCAGGATCTTTTGTGCCAAACGCAGTTTTAAAATTGCTGCTCAGTATAATAGATACTAAATAAACAACAAGTATTTGTAAACAAACTTGACTGCTGTGTATATAAGCTTGCACGCAATCGCAGTGAACTGGACACGCTGCGATATATTAAAACGTTTGTCAGATATAATATCCTGTTATGCTAATTGATCTTTATAATTACCAAGCTATATATTTTCTGTGAGAAGTGGTTTGTTTATAATCCAAGTAATATTAGACTGCTTGTAGTACTCGTTGATGTTTATGTGTATAATAAACTTTATTTCTCAAATCTTACACTATTAATCTGAATAAATAATCATTCTCTTTATTTTATAACTCAGTCGTTATCAATCCACATTGTTTAATACGGTAATTGTATGTATATATTTTTTTTATTGCCCAAATTTTAAAACTAAATACAGTTATAAATTTTGTGTACAAAGGCGAGCTTATCTCTAAAAGAGATCTCTTCCAGCCAACCTTACAGGATGTGATACAAGGCACTAAGAGCGAGGGGCAAAAGTGCATAATATGTATGTATGTATGAACATATTTGAGTATGTATATTTGTATGGACATGCCCTTACTGGTATAAACTATACTCCTTCCTTTATTTAACTGCGCAACCTACCTTTTTCTGTTATTCTTGTCCTCTACCCAAAGGTGGTCTGGAAGAAATCGCTTTTAGCGATAAGACCGCCTGTATGTACATATGTAAGTTACTTTATTATTGTACTTTTTTACGCGCAATAAAGAGTAATTGAAATAATTCCAAAAAATCTGCTCATGTAATACTTGAACGGCCACTTATGGCTGCAAATTGCGCCTGTGTACTAGGAATGTAGAAGTTATCTGAAGGTGCTGCGCGATTTCACGTTCCCCCCACCTCGCCGCACCTCATTCCCCAAAGCCCTTTCACTAGATCCCCCATTAAGAACGAAGTGAAAAATCAAGTGATAACCAAAACCAACACCGTGACAGGTACAAATAAACTAATTTGAGCCCCGACTTCACTTCACCTGTGACCCGTGACGTCATCGTTATCGAATGAGATCTCAACGGCTCATAGACGAGTACAAAATTGGGTGAAACCTCGCCGCTAATTCCGTGAGACAACCGTGTCCATTTATAAAGAACGTTAATAAAAACTTTATACTTAGCTAAATAACCTTAAAGATAGGGTGTCTTTCCGCCTTTTAACTTGCCCTAACCGTTACTTAAACTTAGCTTCAATTTACAGTCCAATAAGATGCATTTTTGGGTAAGTTTTACGTGGGAGATACGTCCTTTTGTTAGATAATAAACTGATATCTTGGTGTATCTGGACGCGGTACGTGGCAGACGCAAGGTGCGCCGCAAGGTGTGCGGCGACCGTTGCGTCGCAGGCGCACCGGCGCAGGCGCAGGCGTCCGACCACCTTACTCGCTACGGGCACCGGCCGAGACAAGTAATAATACACAGCCGTGTAACAACTGATTAGTTGAACGAAACGACACTGCCGAGGGTAGATCTACTGATAGAGTTATCGGTAATGAATTACGTAGAGTTTCACGGTTCATTTTGGAACTGGCTCTGTGTAAGATAAGGTAGTATTTATTGTTTATTTTGAACTGTGGACTACGCTACCGTACAAACCATAAACACAGTAAGAGATCGTGATATGTTTTGCAACTATGCCGTTTTGACTAGACGATTCTGGCTTACTGAATTAGTAAAGAATAGGTGGTTCAGGTGGTTAGTTTTAATTTTTTTTTATTATTTATTTCAGACATTCACACCAATTTGTGGTTTCCGGTAGAGTAGAATAGGACCACTCCAACTCTTCCCGTGGATGTCGTACAAGGCGACTAAGGGGATACATTATAAAACATCAATCAGGCCTCCCCAACCCGTCTGGCCAGCGCGGGGAGTGTAGGCCAAATCCTCCGTCTGTCTCCGGTAGATGAGCGAGGGTGGTGCTCCTGCAGTGGAGACAAAAATAACCTGATGATGATGATGATGACACCAATTATCCAGTCCCAAATTAGGCAGAGCCTGTGGTTACTAGATAACGGATACACATACTTAAATAAATGTATAAACATCCAAGACTTGGGTACGAACATTCATATTCATCATACGAACATTTGCCCCTAGCGGGATTCGAACCCGCAACCTCCGGCGTGGCAGTCCAGTTTTACAATATATTGTCTCTATTTAAAAAAAAAAATTATCATGTATGAGCATGCCGATATGTGACAACCCCATTTAAGATTAAAATTAAACGTCAAGTACATATCATACAGTTCACGACGGCACCCTCCATTGTGTCTCTAAATCGCTTACATTTCATTATATGCGATATATGGTTACTTTGTAGTTTGTCTGATATCTAAAATCGACACCATAGTTCCTTACAACAAATTATTTTATCTCTTATAGTTTCTGAATTCCCCATACTGACGGGTCTTAACCAATCATGTCGGGGGCCCCTAGTCAATGCACGTGTAGGGCCCCTTTTACCATGTTCTAACTTCCTGAAATATAGCTTTTCCTCCACAGTACAATGCGTAGACTACGACTACGAGCCCACGTCAAAGCCCACGCCTACTCCTCTGCTCACATTTAGAAACATTTTCAAAGAAGATTCGGGGCGCGGGGCCCCTATGCAGTTGCCTACACTGCCTAATGGATAATCCGGCCCTGGTCTTGATGATATACTCTGTATAAGAAACAGTTTGAAAAAAACCTAGGTTCACAGAGCTTTGGTACCATTTCGTAACCAAATTTCGTAACTAGCTATGAAATGGAAAGTGTCACCTAATTCGAAGCCAGTTACAGAATGAGACTTTTTCACCCCATTTAGTAACTAATTTCTTAATTTGCTACGTAATGGGAAATGTTCGAAGCCAGTTAAGTTACGGAATGTCGGCCCCGTAGCCTAGTCGGTAGTACACCTGCCTGCGAAGCTCGGGGTCGCGGGTTCGAATCCCGCCCAGGGCAAACATTCGTGTGATGAACACTTGTGTTTGCCTTGTGACTGGATGTTATTTATATATTATGTATTTATGTATGTATATCAGCGGTCTGACACCCATATTACAGGCTCTGCCTAGTTTGGGATCGAGCGGCCGTGTGTGAAATGTCCCCATATATTTATTTATTTATTACTTAAAAAATTGTAATGATTGTATCAGAACAAAATCAAAGGCATATTACTAATCGTAATACGTGAATTATTACTCTATTAATGTTCGAATCGCAGAAACACGCGAAATTGTAATCAAATCGAGCGTGATATTGCTCAGTATATAATTGGTGGAGTGTTTACGCACTGCGCGTACGCATCGCGGCCGTTGCGCACTTGTTGCATAGTGATAACCGGAGTCGGAATTAGGTTGTATCATATATATATTGGGCCTTGTGGTTCCCGGCTTAGAATATGGTCAGTGTTCCGTGGGTGTCGTCAAGGCGACTAAGGGATTGCACCAGGGAGGGACAGCAGCGTTCTCCTGTGTATATTAAGATCATTACTGCGATCACCAATCCGCCTGCCAAGCGTTATTAGTTTGAAGAGTTATTAGTTTGTTTTGATTAAACAAACGGATGTGAACTTTTCCTTTTCATTTTTCGTTTCTTTTTTTTAGCCGTGTGGTTCTTGGCTTAGAATATCCCAAATCTTCCCGTGGGTGTCATCAAAGTGACTAAGAGATTGCACCAGAAATGAGCAGCAACATTTTTCTGTGTATTAAAATCATTCCAGCGATCACCAATCCGTCTGCCAAGCGTGTTGATTATGAAAAATCCCACTATTTACAGCCCAAAAGTTCATTCTATTGGGAAGACATACAAATAATAAAAAAATATCTTTTCTTAATATTATATACGTTTTAATTATTAGCACTAAAATTCCCAGGATTTTCATTGAAATTCCGTTTAAAGGAATGTCCATATTAAGCATACGTAACATACTTATTTGCAAGTACGTAACTGATACCTGATGCTTGTCTGCACCGGGTGCGACTGAAAATCAGCGCCTAGCACCTTACTTGGTCTAGGCATACGCTGAGTCGTTTGCCCTTTTGCTGCCACGGCACACGCATACTATTTTAACTATGTTAAAAAATTTAAATTTTTCTCTCTAGTTCTTATAAGTTTTATTTATTTATTTTTCCTTTTTCTTGCTTTGTTGGTTTTTTCTTTGTGTGTGCCAATTGTGGTAGTGAATAAATGTTTTTCTTTCTTTCTTTCTTTGATACTACCTTATTCCGATCCCCGCTGATAGCTGGTCATAATGGAACTTGTAATCTGCGATCTCGTTTTTCGTGTTCACTGTCGAAGTCTAATTGAAGTATAGTAGTGGAAAAACAAACAATTCGTGGAAAGCGGCCATATTAACTAAGAACACGTTGTCGTTGTTTCTAAAAACTTACTAGATTAGATTAGATTAGATTTATTTATTTCACTTTTACATCTTAAAAAATCAATTTTACATGTCATTCTAGTATGGTAAAAGGGATCGTCACAAAACAAAATAATGTATAAATTACAATGTCAACAATTTAAATAATGTCATAGTATATAACATACTATCTATTTTAGTAATAGTATATAACATACTATAAATTTATGTGCAATAAAGAAAATAATAAAATTTTGAAAAAAAAAACTAACAAAAATTTTCTACATAGTATATTAGAAATAATGACGATAATACTGGGCCTGATCCATAACTTTCAAATAACTTAGCCGAAAAAAAAATGTAAAATTTATTTTAAAAAAAATTACGTGTATAAATGTACCAAGTGTACTCATATGCAATAAATGGTTTTGACTTGACATGATTAAATATATCACCAATGCAAAATCTGTGCTAGACCAGAGACTTATTTTATGATAAAAACTATAAAAATAATAAATATGTCAGACATTCACACCAATTATCCAGTCCCAAACTAGGCAGAGCCTGTGCTATGGTTACTAGATAACGGATACACATACTTAAATAAATATATAAACATCCAAGACTTGGGTACAAACATTCATATTCATCATACGAACATTTACCCATTTGAACGGGTGTTGCCTCTTCGACTTGAAGGTAACGATAACGAGTCGATTAAAACGCTTGAATGAGTCCTGCGTGAGAGTTACAAAATTGTAATTGGTAATTTTTTTTTATGATAAATTCGGTGTGAAATAAATCGACCACGCCCTGGAACCTGTGTGCAGTTACACATTGTACTGGCAATACTCGCCCACAAAAAGTGCTTATCGCATCACGGCGCTGTTCACGCGATGCATTCCGCATTATCGATTGTTTCGACATTTATTACTTAATCTTTATTCATTCGTACTGTTTTCCTTTCTTCTCTAAGTGTCATGTTACAATAGTCTGTCTGTTTATATTGAACATGCTTTCTAACATTTCGAACTATTAATTGTTCTAGCCAATGTCTACTTTTGTAAATTACCCTTGAGCAACGATCTCTATGTACTACTAGATGGAGCGTTCCACACAATCGCTCTGTTCCACGCAAGTAGCCACAACTCTTTCACATTCACTTTGAAACTTGTGCAGTTACGCAGAACATTTAATTATTACTAAATATTGACGCTACGGTAATAATGTCAATATTTAGTAAATATTTAAATGTTCTGCGTAGTAACTGCACAAGTTTCATTGTAATGTGAAAGAGTTGTGGCTACTTGCGTCGAATAGAGCGATTGTTTGGAACGCTCCATCTAGTAGTACATAGAGATCGTTGCCCTTAAGCTAGAATTGGTGTACCTACTCTCTGTTGGTGAAATAAAAAAGTAAATGAATGGAAGAATGAACGATCGAGCAAAGAATGAACGAATATACAAATTAATAATTTATTTTCACTCTTTATAAAAAACACAGTTGGATTGCTCTTTTATAGGTTTGATCGCTGAGGTTTTTTTTTTCAATTGAAAGAAAAAAGAAAGAAAAAACATTTATTTACTACCATAATTGGCACACATAAAGAAAACACCAACAAAGCAAGAAAAAGGATAAAAATAATAATTATAAGAACTAGAGAAAACAATTGAAATTTTTTAACATAGTTAAAATAGTATATGTGTGTGTGTATGTGTGTGTGTGTGTGTGTGTAATTGGTTCTTCAAAACCGAGTACGGATTGTCTATACCACAGGATTTCTTTCATAAGGAATCTCCAATCTGGAGAAAACTAATTTAGTCAATATGTGAAACAACAAAGCCAGCCTGGTGAGGGGTATCAGACACTTGACACTTCCAAAAAAAAACAACTACAGGCAAAGTAGTCGTTACATTCATACAGTCATACATAATTCTCACGCCTTGGTCCCAGAGGGGTAGGCAGAGATGATGTATCGACACTTTGCGCGATCCAGACGAAACAGAAACAGACGACTTTCCTTCGCCCTTTTTTCGCCCTGTGATACCACTTGGCGTGGTGTACTCGTAAAGTACTCGTTATCAATATAAAATAATGAAACAACTTAAAAATATATTAAACTGTATTCGACAACGTAATAAAAATATATTATTATTACGTTTTCGAATACAATTTACATTTTTTGTTAATTATTGCTTATTTTTAACACACATACCAGCGACCACAATTGAATTTTGAGTCTGAATGTATGTTTGTTTGTACGTTGTATGTTTTGAGTGTGTAAGAACCCTTTTCTCAGTCATTAGCTACTGTTTCCGACTTTCTTTCTTTTTTTAAGGTCAGGCCATATACAATTTGGCGACAAGGTGCATTCACGCACTGTTCGACCAAGCCAATTAAGTTGGTACTTAAAAATTGCATTTGGCATGTTACTAAATAGTTTGTGCGTGGCGAATGATTGTGTCGAAGTAGCCACGCATGCAGCTAATGATATGCAATTATAACATACCCTTATTAAAAACCAACTGTTGAAACTACCTCTTCAAGATTTTGCACGATTAGCCTGTTATAGTAAATTAGACCAAAAGGTACGAAAGGAGTGGGACGATGCAAATCCCATTCCGTAACCGATTACCGAATGGGAATTACAATAAATAAATAAATACAGTTACACGTTTTAAAAGTTACAAATAGTACAATTTAGGCGGTCTTATCGCTTTAAGCGATTTTTTCTAGACAACCTTTATATTAATATAATAATAATAATAAATAATATGTCAGACATTCACACCAATTATCCAGTCCCAAATTAGGCGGAGCCTGTGCTATGGTTACTAGATAACGGATAGACATACTTAAATAAATATATAAACATCCTAGACTTAGGTACAAACATTCATATTCATCATACGAACATTTGCACCTAGCGGGATTCGAACCCGCAACTTCCGGCGGGCAGGCCGAGAGCTACCCGTTCCGCCACGGAGGCCGTCAAATGAATTCCCCATTTCGTAGACAGTTACGAAATTTGTTTAGAAAACGGGAGGAATAACGTTTTTTGTAGTGCTATTCTCTAAAATACAAACTCACGTGCGAGTCTCACTCAAGTGACTTCACTCACTTTGAAATCTAATCCATTGGTAATTCTGTAAACATTTGTGAACGAGTTGCGGCTCCCGGAGCCGCTGTTGAGTGGAACACAGCGACTGTTTAGAACGCTCCATCTAGTAGTACATAGAGGGTAATTCTCGAATTGCAAGCAAGGTACAGACAGAGTTCGAATAACACGTGCATCTTCACGCTACCAGCAAACACGAAGTTAATTCCTCTTTTTTTTTTAAAAACGTCGGAAGTGGAGTGTGACAGTAACGCCGTGTTAAGTCGTCGGGCAGATGTCCGCGGGGTCACCCCACCAGACAAATGCCAATGCCGTGACATTTATTAACGGGCAAGGGTTCCGTTAAAGAATTCTCGAAGGCTATTTCTTTTCCCACCGAGGGGGTGGTTTTTGCCGCTGACGGGACATGTCCAAGTCAGAGACTTGCCTTGTCGATACCCCGGCTAATGTTGTTTACAACGTTTCTGTATAAGGAAACATAGTTATGCGTAACAATAAAATTTAAAACAGATGTGGATGACATTTTGTTACAGATTTGTAAGAGACAAAGAAGGGACAAGGGGATTATTCATATTTCATATTCATTTATTATTTCATGTGTTTACAAGATGTTAGATAACAATACACAGGTACTAACATGAACAATGTAAGGGCGCTACAATATATGTAAAATTATCAATTAAACATATAAAATTAAATTATAAAATAGTTTTTTTTTTTAAATATTTACAATGTCAGCATATGAATGAATTTAAATGTCAATAAAAAACTTATAAATCTATATAATATAAAATGTCAGAAAAACTAATAAAATAAAAACATCCATTTAAATATTATCCCTATCATTAAAAAACAATAAAATAGGTACAGATTTTTGGAAAGTGTACAAAGGCGGCCTTATCGCTTAAAGCGATCTCTTCCAGGCAACCTTTCTGAAGGAAAATAAGAAAGACATAGCGACAGAGTATTGCAGGTAAAACAAGATAAATTTATAATTTTAGTAATAGTAATTAAATTTATAATAAATACTCATTATAATGAGTAACATTTGGCAATTAAATACTTCTTCAGCTTATTATTGAATATTGTCTCCTTTTTTTCATTCACTATACATGTTGGAATTTTATTATATATTATACTTGGTATAACTTAAATATAAATAAATATGTGAGGATCTCATACACGGCCATCTGTTCCTAAACTAGGCAGTGTACGGTATACTCGTACACACATTACATCCAGACACAAGATAAACACAAATGTTCATCACACAAAAAGCACTGGGCAGGCGACCCCGATCTTCGCAAGTAGATGCACTACCAACACTTCTGAGGGGGCGTCGTTGTTATATTCATCACCATCATCATCATCAGACATCGGCCTCTCCCAAGGCCCGCCACTGAACCCGATCCTCGGCTCTTCTCATCCAGTCACTGCCAGCCGACTTACGCAGATCGTCGCTCCATCTAGCTAGGGGGTGTCCCATGCTACTCATAGTGCGAACACCAGACTTCAAAATAGGCTTTATGTGATGAATGACGGAATCTCCCCCAGGATTCTGTATAATTTTTGTTTTTTGCAACTCGTTTTGGTCTACCCGCTTGGGATCCATCACCGATCACTCATTTGCTTACTCCAAATAACATACTTTCAATTTTAAAACCAGGTGGATCGACGACCTGAAGAACGTGGCCGGAAGCGGCTGGATGTGAAGGGCGATTGGGGAAGGCCTATGACTAGCAGTGGACGGCTAAGGACAGATATGATGATGGTGATGATGATCTCAAAATCCTACTAATATTATAAATGCGAAAGTTTGGATAGTCGGCCCCGTAGCCTAGTCGGTAGTACACCTGCCTGCGAAGCTCGGGGTCGCGGGTTCGAATCCCGCCCAGGGCAAACATTCGTGTGATGAGCACTTGTGTTTGCCTTGTGACTGGATGTTATTTATATATTATATTATGTACCTATGTATGTATATCAGCTGCCTGATACCCATATTACAGGCGCTGCCTAGTTTGGGATCATGTGGCCGTGTGTGAAATGTCCCCACATATTTTATAAAAAAATTATTATTATTATTTAGATGTCTGGATATTTGGATGTTTGTTACTCAATCACGCCTCAACCACTGGACGGATCGTGATGAAACTTAGCACACCTATAGGTTAGGTTCTGACAAAGGAGATAGGATAGTTTTTTATCCCGAAAAAACGTCTAATTCCTACGGGAAATACATAATAATTTATGATATAAAGTTGTCCACGCGGACGAAGTCGCGGGCAACAGCTAGTTGCTCATAAATTATTGTGTATAAACGATATACACGAATTTATAGAAGTTGTGTCAAACTTTAGCGATAGCAAAGCAAATAAAATATCTCATGACGTTTAATCATTTCGGGAAACTTTTTAAAAGGCCATTAAAAAGTTAGGAAATGCGCGTTAACAAATCAAAACTACATAAACATTTCTCAAAACAGCCGACTGGCTGCGATAAGCGCCCACTTAGTTACTATATTGTTAAATAGTTTGCTTTGCTGTAACTGGCTTAGTTAATCGTAATGACGTAAATAAGTCAGTCACTGCATTTTGTTACTAAGAAATACGATTCGTGCAGCGTCACAGAATAGATAATAGTTGGCAGCGTAAACAGAGTCAAAGCGAAAACACGATAAAGTTCTAATTAGATCAACGTCGCATTGACTTTATTGACCGAGCGAAGTTTGACATTAGATAGAAAATTTTGGGTTTCGTCAACATGTAAAACCATAAAATAAATATAAATAAATAAATATCTCAGACATTCACACCAATTATCCAGTCCCAAACTAGGCAGAGCCTGTGCTATGGTTACTAGATAACGGATAGACATACTTAAATAAATATACTCGTACAAACATCCAAGACTTGGGTACAAACATTCATATTCGTCATACGAACATTTGCCCCTAGCGGGATTCGAACCCGCAACCTCCGGCGTGGCAGTCCTAAAGCTACCCGTTCCGCCACGGAGGTGGTCAGTATTAAGGGAATTCATATTCAATAGTCCTGAAAGTCTATAAAGCAAATTTACTTATAAACAATGTAAACTTTCTCAAAATAGCATCATTTATTTATGACTAGATGTTGCCCGCGACTTCGCGCGTGGACAACTTAACATCACAAATTATTATGTATTTCCCGGAGGAATGAGATGTTTTTCGGGATAAAAATTATCCCATTTCCTATTTCAGGACCTAACCTATATGTATGCCAAGTTTCATTACGATCCATCCAGTGGTTGAAGCGTGATTAACAAACATCCAAATATCCAAACTTTCGCATTTATAATACTAGTAGGATATATTACTATAACAGAAGTAATATAATAGTAAATATTCCAAGATGTGTCAACTATTACTGTGAGCGTACCAGCGGTTATGTATGGCTGAAATTTGGAATTCTCTGCCATCCGATTTAAAATACATTGCATCAGATAAATCACTGAGTAACAAATATCTAAATATCCAATCTTTTGCATATATTCGCCCTAACAGCATCCTGAGGGTAATCGCAGATAGGTACGACTGCCCTATTATGTGGCACCTTGTTAATGTTGTTAAATCAAATTTAATTATTTTATACTAATATAGTTCATAAGTTGCTACTAATACTTTGTGGATTTTTGTTGTCCTTAATAAAGAATTTTATTATTATTATGTGAGAAATTTAAGTTGATAACAACTAAATATAATTTAAACAAATTTAAAAACTTAATTTAATTAAGTTATTGTCTCGCCTGGCCAGCAAAATCAAAATGGCCAGACGGACTTCCTCCGGCTGAGGAGTCCAAGCGGCCGGAGGTCAGGGCGATAGAGAGAGAAACCGACGGACAATTATTATTATTATTATTATATAAAATATTAGTGGGATATGCTTAGGTAAACTAGATGTTTATTATTAATTAATAAGTACTAATTCAATAATAATTAGTTCATTAAAAGCGTGTAAAATGGAAACTTCTTAAGCGTGGCGTTAAACTTAGTGGCTCAATAACAGATGAGCTTAAAGTATTCATAAACTTTTTGTAGTCCTCTTAATACTTATTGTATCGTACACTTAACATTTTAAGGCTCATTATTGCGAGCTACTCTTGTTTTACTGACTACCAAATACTCAGTGTTAAGATTTTCGAGCCTGTGGGTATAAGTCGTCAAAGAATGATTAACATATTATTAAATTAAACATACATTACATTATAAAACATCAGTCAGGCCTCCCCAACCCGTCTGGTCAGTGCGGGGAGTGTAGGCCAAATCCTCCGTCTGTCTTCGGCAGATGAGAGAGGGTTGTGCTCCTGCAATGGAGACAAAAATAACCTGATGATGAAATTAAAACATAAAGTAGATCATTTATAAGTAAATAACCTTTTCATGTACATATTTATTGACGTGACCTTATGCGCTTTTTTGTTTATGGGGGGGAGGGGGGATATTCTTACGACACCTGATCTCTGGAAGGGAGGGGGAAGTCTGGTTATATGAGATTCTTACCCAGTAAAACTCCAGGTACTCCGAGCTCTCTTACAGATCACCCATGCACCACGTGACCTTATACGCCTAAATCAACTCTAGACAGTACCAACTTCTACAAAGTTAAAAAGTTAGAAACCAAGGATAGTAGCTTTCAAGGATATCGCTCAAAGTACTATGGTAGAAAGAAATCAAGTCTTGTATCAAAAAAATGTGATATTAAAACAGTGATGATAATTATTAACAAATGGCACAAAAAACCAGTGACATTGATAATTATTCTATACTAGCTGTGCACGCGGCTTCGCTCGCGTGGACTACAGAATCAGCTCCCGTTCCCAAACACAGACAGACAAAATTTTTGAAAATGACCGAAATGTTTTCTATAACCTATCCTTAGACCCCCAATTTTTTTTTACATATCTTCAATGTACAGACGCGCGATGTTTACGATTTTATTTATTAGATTATATGAAATAGGATTAGCAAGGTAAACCACTCCATTAACTCTACCAAGAAAAGCAAGCTCTATTAATAGAGACAGATAAAAAAGTGTTACTAAACGTAAATACCTTGCAAGATTTATAGATTGCTGCAGCGTAAGTAAATATTATAGGCGATCTATAAAGCGTGACCGGCTGGCCACACAGACAGCGGACGTATTAGAGAAGTAGTGCAAGATAACATCGTCCATTACTCACGTCTCTACAACAATTAAGCTGACCTTCCGGGTGCGTAATTACAAATCGCCATATTAGCCGTTATCGCAAGCTGGAGGTAATGCAGCGGAACATCTAGTGCAGTTCTTGTTGATCTCGGCGCCTCCACGGACCATTACGCAGAGACGCTTTTTTCCAAGGGCGCAGCAATATTAGGCCCGAGGGCAAAGTAGTTCCTGAACACGCTTTATAATGCTGGAGAGAGTTTTAGTGAAATTACATCATCATCATCAGCCTGCAAGAGTCCACTACTGGACATAAGCCTCTCCCAATTCGCGCCATAGTACCTAATCGTCGGATCTTCTCATCCAGTCACTGCCAGCCGCCTAACGCAGATCGTCGCTCCATTTAACCAGGACGGCAGTCGCGGATTCTACTCCAGAATTCGTTTACCCCAACGGTAATCGGTTCTCAGACAGACGTGACAATCCACTGCAATGTACTGACTTTTTGAGCTATGTCGAAGACTTTAGTTCTCTGGCGAATCATCTCATTTCGGATCCTGTCCCGTAGAGAAACTCCGAGCTTAGCTTTTCCATAGTCCGCTGAGCAACTTTGAGTTTTCGGACTAGACCAGTAGGTGATTATTGGGCATTCTGGCTCACTTTCAATCAACCAAAATCGATTGGGCATTCTAGCTCACTTTCAAATGACGAAAACAGATTGGGCATTCTGGCTCACTTTTCACTCGCTTCACTCGTTCGCTCGCTGCGCTCGCACAGTGAGCCAGAAAGCCCAATCTGTTTTCGTCATTTGAAAGTGAGCTAGAATGCCCAATCGATTTTGATTGTTTGAAAGTGAGCTAGAATGCCCAATCGGTTTTCGCTGTTTGAAAGTGAGCCAGAATGCCCAATCGGTTTTAGACGTTTGAAAGTGAGCTAGAATGCCCAATCGGTTTTCGCTGTTTGAAAGTGAGCCAGAATGCCCAATCGGTTTCCGACGTTTGTTTGTATTAAAATAATCGCATGACTTAGAACATCTTGACAAAAGCGACTCACGTCCAATAACGATTGCAAACATCGTCGATTAAAACCTGTTGTATGTTTCGAACGGAACGCGTTTGAGTGCGCGTTGGGTTACGTACCGACGATTACCAAGCTATGTTCGCCGTCCGACGCGCGGTTGGAGTCGAGGCGCGAGTCGCCCCTGTGTAGCGCTCTGAACGCGATTATGTTTGTGTATGCGACGTATAACGAGCTAATCGAAATTAGGTTATGTAATATAAAATTAATAAAATAATAAACTCACATGTACGAGAATCTATGTTGCGTGCACTTTGTTCTGATCACACTTTACTCACATTTATATATACATTACGAAATCTGATTTAAGGCTAACAGAGAGATATTTTAGGTTTTAACATTTTTAAGCTTCCAGCACCTAGAAACATTATTCCATCATGAGACAATTACTATTTGTAGGTACCATCCTGTCACCGCTTGTTCAAGGAATTGTTCAAGCCCGATTGGTCGTGCAGTTCGTTATAAAGAATTTCCTAAACTAACAGCACCAAGAACCTTATTCCTTCACAAGACAATTATAATCAATTATCTTGTCGCCGTTTGCTCAAGGAATTGTTCAAGCCCGATTGGTCGTACCGTTAGCAAGGACTTCCTAAAGTCACAGCACCAAGAACCTCATTCCTTCACAAGACAATACATACATTTAACTATCTCATTAGCATCTGCTTAAGGAATTTGTTCCCAGCCCGTTTGGTCGTACCGTTAGCCCAAAGTTAAAACCAAACATCTCAAGTAATTATTTTTACCTTGAACCAGCTTTCTGTATCTGAGTTACAATTTCCATAAATAACACAACAATAAACGTGGCTCCTCACCGCGTTGCAATTTACAATAATAATTACAAAATAAAAGAGTCAATGCAAACATGCTACCAATTAATTAATAAAGGGTTCTGTATATCGAAATCATTTCTCAATGTCACATTACTCGAATGTTTTATGTATTTTTACTTAGTTAGGCCCTAGACTTGATGAGTATGGCGAAAAACACATATATGGTAAAATAATTGAGTTTTGCGGACTACAATACTTTGCGCTCTATAAGCTCTCTTCTATTCATCCTGGTTGATTACATTTAATATTTCAAGTTTATTAACTAACGCGCAGGTATATCTGCATTTTATCTCTATCACATACATGTACGTAACTCCGCAAATACCAAAGAACACAAAATTTATGTCTCCGTTCAAAAGTTCATTATAAATGAACTAACATTCTTACATTGATTCATAAATGTGAAACAAAACAATGTCGACTTAGCCTAGAGTTCTCAATGTCCCAAAAGGTTGAAATAAATCAGTATGAGTATTGAAGAATTGTATAAGGGTTTTACAAATTATGTAGCGATCCCTAATACTTACATATTACGTTACGAGCATTATGTTATGTTCTTGTGTTACTTGAGTACCGAGCGCGCACAGAGCGCTTATCAAAGCAAAAGAATGTCGACGTACAGTCAAAGAAAAAACAGGAGAATACGTAATGGTATTAGTTATAATATTTCAATAGCAGGTAGGCACTATAATTTAATCGATTTTGTTTAATTGACTTTTTAAAATAGTTTCGAAAACACCCAATTCGCTGATTTATGATTTCCGGTATCATCATGATGTTTTATGTTTTTTTATTAAAGTGTTTGTTATAATACATGGTCCTAATCGCGATTATTACTAAGTATGCAATATGTTAATAAATAACTTATTCATTACAATGATTCCCACGACTGTACTTGAAATGCTGAAACTTCATTTTACATTGCGCATGGTTACGACGTATTAGAGGTATGTACACATTGATTAAATTTAGTGTGACATTAAGTTCCAACAATTTAAATATTATATAATGTTATCTAATACTCCATTTTATATTTACAAAATTTCAGTAACGCGACCAATGATAGACGTACAAAGTTTATAATGTGCAATAATGATTGTACAGAGATCAATAGAATGGGTAAGTGCTAAAAACATAATGGATAAGCACCTATAAGAATAATTTAGGTGCTTAATTACCTATAACAGTCTGTTATCTTACGATAGAATTACATATTTATAAAATAGAATCATAATTCATAATAACTTTACAAAGTTAAAGAATCTAGTTAAACTAATTGTTGTGTACCTACTTTAAGTTGAGTACTCGCCCTAACATAGCCAAGTATTAAATGACGACCGTCACCTTTTGATATTGCCGCGAATCGTAGTTCACATACACCGCAATGTGTCACTTATTTACCTATGTTCCATACACAGTTTTATGCTGATCTGATTAAAATGTCAGGGGTATTAAACAATTCACAGAACTTTCATCAAAAATTAATCAATTAAACAAGCATAAACATTTATTACATGTGTGCAGTCACGTAAAAATGTTAGTACTTTTCCTAGTAGAAGTAGCATGTTCATGTACATAAATATGTAATAAAATTACTTGCAATGATACTCAGTCAATGTTGATTTTATTACAGAAGATGTATGTATGCATATTATTGGAAGCAGATACATTTTACGTTATTAAATGTATCAGATTTTATATCAAAAACGCACCACCTAATAAGCTTATTTTATTTCTTTACCCGAAGGTTTCTCGGAAGTGATCGCATTATAGCAATAATACCGCTTCCGTTTTACTTAGACACAAATAAATGTAATTTGGTTTCTTTACCTTCCTGTGCAATAATCACTATTGCATTTTAATTGTTTGTCCGAAGGTTTTTAGTCCCTGATAATTTTATTATCATTAAAGCGCTTTGAATATTGTTCAAATTTTTTATTGTCTTTTCTGATTCGGTACGTGGTTGTCGTTAGTTCGTTTCCGCGCATCGTCAGTGTCCAGTGCCCCCGCTACCCCTCCCCGCCGTCTTCAGTTCTACCAGCGTGCGCATCTTCGCGAAAACAATAATGTTCGTAAGTTTGGATTATTATTCATTTTTAAATAAATAAAGTTTTTCAACATTATATACCTATCTAGTCGCAAACTATCATTTCCCTGTACTAAACAAGAATTTCACAAATATTTTACTCATCAGTTAAGTTTTAATGATGTTTTATTCGAAATAACAGTAAGGGTTTATTTTATTTGCAGGTCTGAATCCGAGTATTACAGTAAGAGGAGCGTGGAAGAAGCCAGTAAAAGAAAATCGTGCGCGTTTGATTCGGATGACGACGGTGACGTAAGGTTAGTTGTAGTACTTACCAAATATTTTATTTTTTATTCAATCAGAGACGCTATATGTAACAAATAATGGAGTCGTCCACTTCGGTCTCGTACTTACAGTGATTGTATATTGAAATCATAATTATAAAACCTACCCTATTCATTCACTATAAAATAGTTAAGAACTTTATCCAAAATCACAGACACACGCGGAGAGAGACTTTGTTTTACGCTATTATTATTAGATTAACGTTGTATTATTATTATTATTTCAGGTCTGTGCCATCGACTGCCGCGCCCGCCAAGCCGAAGACTAAAAAGCTGAGAACGAAGCAGGTTCCATCGTCATCGGCTGTGAGCAAAAAAGGAAGCCGCGAGTGGTCCCTGCTGTCTGACGACAGTGAGGACGAAGAGGAAGCTCGGCGCGCGGCCTCCAAGCGGCCGCCGCTCACGTCTGCTCTGACGCGGCGCGTAGCCGACGGCGTGCTGCGTCGCACCGCCCTGCTGGCCGGCGACCAGTTCGTGGAGCTGAGAGTGTACGACACGCGAGACATCCTGCGCGTCGACCCGAAGGACAGGTGGGAAAAAGCTGCAATAACTCTTAAGTATCAAGTTGGTTCGGGAGCTGATGAGCTAATTTTTTTGAAGAAATTCATTAATGCGGCAAAAACTAGGTTCAAGGAAGACGGGCAGTTCTTTTCTAATAAGAAAAAATAATTTAATTTGTATATTTTTTATTAAAATAACTTTGTGGTTTTTATATTAAATATATTAAAAACTTTCAACTGCATACAATTTAATTAATTAACCTAGGTAGGTACTAATACAAACCAGAAATCGGTCACATATTTTATATTCTCTATTTCTTTTTAAATTTTCAATTACATAAACAAGTTAGGCCTTTTAGCCTCTAGACCATCGAAGTAAAGTGTTAAAATTAATGTTTTCATCCTAGAACAAAAATATCTCAACCATGGCAGGCAGAAACATTTTCTGTACTGTTTGTGATCTAACCATCAAAAGTAAAGCCTTTTCGGGTCACCTCCGAAGTCGTTTACATAAAGATAATAACTCGATCGAAATAAGTCCAAATGTTGAAAAACTTTGTTCAGCATTTAGAAACCGAATTGCTAGTTTTAGGGTACGGGAACGCGGACGGCAGTCGGGGCCGAGACGTGGGGGTAGTGAGGCGGACTGCGACAGCGATTGTGGGAGCGAGAGCGAGCGTTCGGCTGCCCCCGCGCCCGGCGAGTTCTTGAGGCGCGTGCGCCGCCCCGTGCGGCAGTTGATCGCTGCGAAGATAGCTCAGCACAATAATATAAAAGCAAACTTTGAACTTTTTGCAGAGTTCTCGCTGCCGAAAAATGATATGGTTGAAATTAAATCTTTCGCAACGGAAAATATTTGTATACATAAACATTATGAGTTTAATGATATGTTTGCGAAGGTCATTGAAATAATATCTAATAAAGTTGATGGATTTCAAGAGAGAGACAGTGGGTGGTCCTTTTTAAGGACTTTGTACCTGGAGGTAAATATTAACAAATATTCACCTCTACGAGCTTCTAGCTATATTGAGTTACCAAAATATTTAAAAATGAAGAAAGCATGCATTAACATAAAAAACCTCTAGTAATGGCTGAAAGTTATCTATACAACGTTATAATTTCAAAACATACATATTTACATTCAAATGGTGTTAAGATAACCACCGGTTTATGGGCTTTAGACAATTTTGCACCACAAGTTCACATAGTTTGTGAAAATAGTGATATATTTTTTACATTAGAAGAATGGGGGCATATATATGAAGAATTTGAGTTATTTGGTAAATATGTGACCAACCATGACCGCTTTTATCAACTTTTTTTATACCAGCTAATGTTTTGTGATAAACGTTGTTCTATAAATATGTTGTACCTAGTGTGTGAAGCAATTAATATTTTTGCGCATTGTATACACGTAAGATTAAGAAATTTGACTGAAAACGATTATATTGAAGCTACAATGTTTGTTAGAAATATCGATAAAATTTTAAAAAATAGATTTCTTTCATCACTAGATGATATCTTATTAGTTTTAAACTGTAACAAATGTGTTAATTCTATAATTGAACAAGAAATATCTGTTCTGGGTTGCGATTATTTCATAAGATACTTATATAAATAGGAGTATAACCTGTATTATATTAGGTTAACCAAAATGTATGAGTTACCTACTTTTTTTAAATAAATTGTATTAATTATAATTTTTGTTGTTGTTATTATTTTAAATTGCATCTTCATTGTTTATATCTTAATTATGTTTCCCTTGTTTTGAGATACCGAGATAGATACAATTACGCACTTATAGGTAGATACATTTTATTTCGGCTTCTTTCAGAGGAAGCGTTACCTACATAATTTACCTATATATTACATACAATTAATATTGTTATTTATGTAGCTGAGACTGCTGATTCAGTACATTATTTTTCAAGTTTGATCATGTCTGTTGTCTTTAGCTTTGCGCCTGCGGTGTAACTCGAGCCGCGTCGCGCACACGATGTTTTTCATACAAGACTCAACTAGAAATATTGACTATAACCATCATTCGCTACCAGTCCTTCGTCGCGTCTTCTCAATTCTCTTGCTTTTAATTAATCAATTCAAGTATCCTATTTCATATCATAATGTTACGAAATCAGCAGCTACAAAACGCTAAAACCAGTTACATCGCGGTACATGACAGAGGAATACCGAAATATGTAGTTAAAATTGAAGTGTATAGTGCAGATGAAACTGAAACTGAAATCGTTATGAGGTCACAAGCCAGGACGCAATATGTGGTATATGAAGAAGGTGATAGCGTCCTATATAAAATAAGACGAATTCTGTACCAGATAAGCGCGCAACTTGGAGAACGAGCCGAAAAGTGCAAGGTACTTATTTTTTTTGTTATTTAATAGTGTTGGTTATGGATTGATTCTATACGGTTATGGTTCTAAACTAATTTTATTCTTATTAACTTTCAGAATCCATAATGTGGAACACAATTACGAATACGACTGCTGTCAGAAGTCAAGGCTACCTAACTACCTATTTTATGTTTAAGATTGTATAGCTTAAGATTAGATATTTGAATAAAAATAACACCTACTTTGTAATCTATTTACATGTAATAATTTACTTGCTTGTTTCAATTATTTAATAAATTACTTGTTTGTACCACGTTATACTGTAAATAAATAATTAAGGGCTGAATTCTACATCTTAGACTTACTTTGACATAATAAAGAGCGTCATATCTGTCTATTTTAGATAGGTTATTAATCCTTATATCTATTTGTCAATATTTTCTTTGTATAAAATACAATGCTTAATTAAAATGGTGTCTACATAGTTTTTTTGTCGATAATAAAATAAAAGAGAAGTTATTATTATTATTTTATTTACATGTATCCAAAACACAATACAAAGCTGGCAATATACTATGAAACAATAATAATTGATAAATAATTGATCTTAGCGATTAATTAAATTAAGTACCTATATTATTTTCATAACACCACTTTTTTATGGTAATTGCGTTTTTTAATGCGCAATATTTTTTATGAGATAAACAGTTATAAGTATTATTTATACAAAATGTGTTATATAAAATTACGAAACTGGGACAACCTTTTACGCCAACATCAATAACATTACAGTCACTACATAATTCTCTCATCCATTTTACTTTTTCCTGACCCTTTACGATTATGATCTTATTTTTTAACAATGGTAAAATAATAGATCTTTTAAATTCGCGATAGTCAATAAAGCCTTCTCTCCAAAGTATACCCCTGTTTCTTTCTAGCCACACGACCTGTTTTTTCTCCTCTGTTGTTAAATACGAAAAAGCGTAAGGAGGTTTGACTAAAAAGGTCTGAGAATATTCTTTTGTCACCAGGGCTAGTTCTTTAATAATAAACACATTATTGTAATCTTTGAAACCTTGTATATCCACGAATATGAAATTGTTACTCATGATATTTTCTTTACTGTACTAGTCAATGGTTTATATTCAACAATGGACTCATTAATAATTAGACAGAAAGCGGTGGTGTTGTTCGGAATGTCTGAAACACACTCAATTTCCACTTTAACATCTATGGGTCCCCCAGGTTTAACGCTATCTACTTGTCGACTACAATCAATTAGCCACAATGGCGCTTTATTTTTAAAATTTTCAAAGTTTAATAAAGGGTCTGGTCGACGTCCGTAATACGACTGCTGAAATTTTGCGTGATGTTCGTATAATAAAGAGTAATTGTTGTTGGCAAAATCAACGTTTAGGTTTTCATACGGGAAGTAAGTTGAATTCAGAAACACTTTAACGTTACGTAAATGACAGTGGTCAAATTGAGACATATCTTTAGTTACTTGATTCTTACGATCAGTTTGTAAACCCAATATTACATATCGTGGTTTTTCCAACTGAGAAGACGTTTTAATTGACCAAGTATGCTTAGACGTCTGAGGAAGTAAAGGATACTCATATAGATCCCAGTTTCTAAACATTATAGTCAATGAACGATCTTTTTCTAAATGACGAAGTAGATTAATTCTTTCACGATCAGAAACTTTCACTTGGGGTACCCGCCAAACCAACTTAGAAATTTCAACATCATGAACATATTCATTCTCGCCTAATTTTATACAATTCAAATTAGAGTTGTTACGCAATAAAATAAGCTCATGTTTACAATTCATTATTATTTTATTAAAGTCTTCTGCAAACCCCAGAACTTTATTAAGAGGTATAGATACTGAGAAATTACCTCCGTGGTTTGTAGTACCATCAAGGTTCCAACCCCAACATTCTGAAATTTTCGATTCTGCCGCACCCATCGATAACAAACCTTTCATAGTTGTAGTAATACCAACATTTTTAATTTTATCTATTTCTATACCATTAAGTTCATAACGTATGTCTTGAAATAGAAACAATATTGGATTATTTGTGAAGTGAATTTGGTTAACTTTTGTTTTTGATTGTCGGTTGTAAACTTGCACATTTCCTTCTATGTAAATGGTACTGGCCGATGGCAATACGTACAAATCCTGTTGATTTATAGGTATTCGTATCTCATCATTATTTTTAAAACTGTTTACGTATGGTTTGTATGAATAGTACTCATAACTTTCAATTGAATTGTCATAAACTGGACCATCTGTTATATTTAGGATACTCATTTTAGCCCTATGAGTTTAAGGAAGTCCTTATTTTCTTTAGTTAACTTCTTTTTTGAATATGGTTTTTTTCTAAATTGTTTTGAAGGTGCTATTGCTTTAGGAGTACAATTCACACTGCTGCTTTTTACTACAGATGCAGAGTATTTATTATTAAAGTCAATCATTTTCTTCTTAAATGTAAATATAACTGAATTTCCTCGTTCCTTAAGTTAACTAAATTACCATTTACGTCTAATATTTTAATATTAATAGAACTTATGCTACTCTGGTTTACTGGAAAATAAATTATGTTTTTAGGTACTTCTATAATTCTATAACCAGGTGGAACATTAGGCGCGAATTCATGAATAATATGACTAGGTTTTCCGTTTACAAAAGATCCGCTAATGATGTCACATTCAACCCGGAGAACGGTTGTCGACAGAATGTTGACGGGAAAGCGAGATTCGTGTAATATATTCGCGGGAAGGGTTTCTGGTCCAAAACCTAATAATTGTCCTACGGAATCTTCTTTTTGAAAATGTATGACTTTCGAACAAAAGATAGTAGTTTTCAAAGTATTGTTATTACACCTTAATTCAAATGAACCATCCTTGATATTATCTTTTAAATAGTCTCTAATATCCTGAAGTTCGTAGGAGCCCTCTGGTATTTCTATCACCTCATTGTCACCATAGTATAGTTTATTATTTCTATCATCTACATTCGGTATAGAATTAAATGTAGAAAAATACAAAAGACCACATTCATAATCATTATCTAATTGTAAATTTGGCGAATAGTTTGTTGCTAAACTCGCCTTAGTATCCGATATAGACAGCGTGAAAGTCATTTTGGTAATGACAATAAGTACAAGAGATAAGTTCTTTTAAATGTTTATCCAAAAGTTTTTCAAATATTTTATACATAAATGTCCACAATTAACAGAATTAAAACTTTGATATATATTGTAATTGTAGTAAATATCATATTTATCCAAGTATCCGATTAACTCTAATGGCGGCTTTAAATCTCCAAAACTGTCAAAATACTCACAATAATTATTTAGTTTTACATAGGCTACCCAATGAGTACCTTCGTTTTTAGAGCTGTCTAAATTAATAACACCACATTCAATACGTTTAGGTTTTTTTGGTAACTGATTTCTCATATAAACACCTCTAAAATATGGAATACCATGTGCATGTTCTATAATATCCAAATTAGTAAGCGCGCGTCTAGGTAGCCTTTTCTTTAGTTTTTTGCCGATCGTAAAAATAAACCATTGCCTTTTTTATACGGTTTGATGTACAAACCTTTACCCAAAGCAATGGATTCCATTACTTTGTTATGGCGTTCAGATTCTTGTAAATTTTTCTGTGCTGATTTATAATCATTTACTGTCTTCGCGATACCTGCTGCTCCTCCAGCTAATGTGCCCAAAGCTGACAACCCCGCAAATATAGGAATTAGAGGCAAAATTCCTCCTGTTTTAGGAATTGGTATGACGCGCGGTAATCGAAATCCATTATTTTTAGAGAATAGCTTCTTTGCAGCCAGATAGGCAAATTTAATTGCAGACTTATTATTTTTTGGTTTGTATTTTTTCAACTGACTATATATTTTAGAGACAACCTTTTTGAAGCCTTTGATACCTGCACCTGCTTTTAGTTTTGCTTTCATTACTTTACTTACTATCCAGGAAGATAATTTTTCACCTCTTCCTGCATCTTTTGACCTAAGTCTTCGATTTGCCATGTTCAATAGTTCTAAATCTGCTTTATGGCGATCTTCTAAATTAGTATAGTTGGAATATGCTATATCGTGTTGCATACAAGCGTTATCTAATTTATTAATTCCTCTATCGTTCCGTGATAATCTTTCTCGTAGTCGTGTACCGGGACCGCAGTAATTATACCCTGGTAAATGTAACTCAAAAGGTAAATTGTTTATTACACTATTAATAAGTCCTCCTCCATGCATTACAGGTATACTAATAAAAATATAATACGTATCAACTAATTATATAGATTTATACGATGGATGTTTTGTTAATCCAACTATTTTCACTTTCATTAAGGCCCAACCATTTTACAAATAGCTTATTACCTTTCTTTTTTAAAACTTTCTCAACTAAGTAAATATCAGGGTATTTTGTTTTTTGAAGTTCCTGTTCGTAAAAAGTACCTAAAATGATCTGTTTTCGTTGATCAACAATCTCATAAGTCGGTGGATTAGTCGAATTTACTTTTGACACGATAAATATTTCTGTTGACCAATTAGGGGTATATCCTTTTTGAAAAGTTCCTTTGTATTTGCTAATTCGCACATAATCTCCAACTTTGAATTTATTCCTTTTTACTGTAATATATTTTCTTGATTCCTTTATATTATTTAATATTAAAGATTCATTGTATTGATTCACGTCTTTTGGTTTATGTTTAGTAATTCGATGTACACAATTATTGTAAGAGTCAAGTATGTTACTCAACTGTTTACCAATCCATTTATAATTGCCAATGAAACTAAAATATTTATATAACTTGTTTTTCAAAGTTCTAATCAACCTTTCAACAATTGAAGCCTTTTTAGTGGAATATGTTGAATAATGGTTTATTTTGTATAACATCGTTAAGTTTCGAAAATCCTCATTATAAAATTCTTTACCTAAATCGGTTTGTAAATTTAATGGAATACGCCCATTCTTTTCAAGTACTTTTTTAAACGTGTTTGTTATTTCAGATTTAGTTTTCGTTTTAACAGGCAGTGCCCAAGCAAATTTTGAAAAGCAATCGATTATGACTAAGATGTACTTATAACCATTGTTGTCTTTTCCATAATTCTGCATATCAATTAAATCAGCTTGCCATAAATCATCGATACCTTTTAATACTACAGGACGTCTGTTAAAATTTTTTCGTGCTGCTTTGTGAATTTCGTCTACTACTTGTTGCTTACTCATTTTTGGTGACTTTTAATTTGCTGTTGGCAATGGCTTGATCTACTTCTCCTTTCATATAAAATTTTACTCTCATGAGATTAATTATATCCGTTTTTATTTTATGTAGTTCGTCTAATACATCATGTTTTGTGTAATAGTCATTCAGCAAATTATCGACATACTGCTTATTTACAGCATCATCGGAGGCTGATGGAGCCTTAACTCCTTTTAACCTTACTAAATGTAAATCAAATTCTCCGTTTTCTGACTTTAAGAGCTTGTGTGAATCCAATGATTCCGGTAAACGCAAACGTTTATGAACGTGGTGACCAAATTTATCTATATTCATTTCCTAGCGACTATCTCAACCAGCGGATAAATAAAGACTGTGAAAAACTTTCTAAATATCAGCATATATTTAATTAATGATATCACTTTCCCGCAACTCTTCGATAATAGATAGTATTTCATTGTCTAATCCTGTGTTTCCAGCATCTCGCGAAGCTATTAATAGTTTCAATCGATTAACTAATTCATTAGGATCATCCCAGTAAACATAATCTACATTCTGATTCAGCTTTTTTGTGAGTGGCAAACCAGATCCATGAGATATGCTTTCAGTGCTCACACAGTTTTTGGCCAACTTCATAAATAGAGGTCTAATTATTTGTGTATATTTTCGACCTTTATTACTTTTTATAGGCTTCATGGGATTATACTCACGGCGATGAGCATTTGTAGTCAATAATATAGTCTTATAATTTTGTTTATCATCTTCAGTTATTAATTCTAATTGCGGTGTTTTCTTAAACAATAATTCCATTAGCCCTGGAGTTTTTGCGAAAGTCTTACAACCAATAGAAATATTATGTTCAGTAACAAAAACACGTAACGTTCCCATCATGAGTTTTTCTCTCTCGTTTCTGACCCCAAAAGGAATGTTTTCTGAAGACATTCTTATGGGAGTAGTGTTGTCAGTCGATTTGAATGATAGACCGCTAGTATCAGGTTCCATATCACTATTGTCTTCATCTTTATCAGGTTCCAAATAGACGTAGTCGCTTTTTTCTTCATCTTCGTCATTAAAATAAACCTCGGATTTACGATTTTTCATAAAAACTGTATTGTTGAA
This sequence comes from Esperia sulphurella, assembly GCA_947086405.1. Taxonomy (NCBI): domain Eukaryota; kingdom Metazoa; phylum Arthropoda; class Insecta; order Lepidoptera; family Oecophoridae; genus Esperia; species Esperia sulphurella. The sequence continues at coordinate 17,664,939 of OX352264.1, forward strand.
GTCTTTACTGGATTGGTCGCTTTCGACATCATCACTAACATCGTAACTAGCCCGATGTTCCTTGCGTTTACTAAGAGGAGTGTAGCTGAGTCTTTGTTTCTTTATTTTTCTATGTGGTATTTCCATTTTTGTGTTTATAATTTGTTTCAGTGGCTCTGTTAATGGTTTAAAAACCGATTCCATTGCGAATTCGTTATTACTTTTAATGTCTCGCATCATCTTTAGTTTTCTTTTAACTGATTCAGCTGATTTTATTACTTGTTTTTTCAATGCTTGTTCATTATCCATGTTTATACCTTACCAGGCGAAGCCTTAAGTTGTAATGATGGTATAATAATAAATATAGTATTTTTAAATCATCAATGCAATTCTACAAATGTGTCAAATTTCATCCTGTAACATCCTTTACTCTTTTCACAGTCTTTGTTTATAACTAAGTAGCTATAGGGTACACTCCAAATCTTGGCACACATTTCTCGAAACGCTAACCAATTCATGTCTGTATTAACATGCTCTTCATAAACATGTCTCAAGTTCATATCGTCTTGTTTAAAAAGAATAATGAGATTAGCATTGTCCCGTATCAACTGCTTCGGGATTTTGCTATAGGTCTGGTTTAAGTAAAAACAATCTATATTCTTGTGTCTACCCATTGCAAAGTAATCTCTTATATGATTTTGGTTTTCACAAGCTACATCATCAAATATAATAATCGAATTAGAAGTTGCCTCATGAGGACTCAAAACCTCATCATTACCATGAAATTTTGTAAAAGTTACCTCTGGCACCTTTCTAAAAACTTTTTCTAAAAATACGTACTTAGGTTGAAAAAGTGTTTTAGAGTAAAGGTATACATTTCTATAATGTAGTCCATCTTTATGTAATAGTAGACCAATAATTAAATTCGTTTTACCGCAGTTGGAAGGTCCAGATATAATACAACGAATAGTATTCGGTAAAAGTTTGCCGTGACGTGAAATCTCTTTTGAATAACCCAAACAAATTTTTTCTAGTTGCAATGAATGCGGTTGTTTTACAAATTTCATTTTGTAATTAATAATAATTCAATGTTTGACATGCATGAGCCAAGGATCCCTGCAGAATGTAGACATATTTATTACATTAAGAGTTTTATACGTATCACGCTTAACCTTTTTCGTACAAAACGCTCGACGTCACCCGTTAGTCCGTTAAGCGGAGCGTATGATTCCAATCGCAATCGACGTCTTGCGATAATTTGATCTTGCGTTCTAATACAACCAACCGTCGAATGATTGGGAATTCCGGCACGCACGAAACAACGAAAACCGATTGAGCATTCTAGCTCACTTTCAAACGTCTAAAACCGATTGGGCATTCTGGCTCACTTTCAAACAGCGAAAACCGATTGGGCATTCTAGCTCACTTTCAAACAACCAAAATCGATTGGGCATTCTAGCTCACTTTAAACAGCGAAAACCGATTGGGCATTCTAGCTCACTGTGCGAGCGCAGCGAGCGAACGAGTGGAGCGAGTGAAAGTGAGCCAGAATGCCCAATAATCACCTACTTAGACCCACTGTCAGTGTCCACGTTTAGGAGCCGTAGGTCATTACGAGACAGGTTGAAGACTCATGTCTTCAAGTGCACGCTTCTTAGGCGAAGTCTCCTAAAAAAATAATGAAGTGAAAAAACTCACGCTAATATACCACAGGTGCTTTAAAAGAATCAAGAACTGCACCTTAGAATCTCACAGCCTGACTGGGCGGTGTAAAAAATACCTTACGAACGTTCAACATTGTTTGAACGTAACAATTTGTTCTCCGCTCAATGCTTTCACAAAAAAACAACAACCTCATCTCTACAGTAAACACCACGTCCTGACACCAACAATCAGAATCCGCAATTATCCATCAACCCAACACACTTGTTAACGTTTTTCCTTCGCCAATTTTACGCGCAGTTTATCTCTAGGTAATGGTGCGGCGTCACGATAGAAAAATGCATTATTAAGCTCCATAACCGTTTCCAATATCGGCGCAACGGAGGTGCGCAAACAAAACTACCCTTTCACAGGGCAAGTTGGTGTAAATTACGCGAGAGCGATCGCCTTTATGCTCCGGGCTTACGACCCCATTGTCCGTCGGACACCAGGCCACTTTGGGGGTGACTTAAATCCGAAATTGGGTATTTCGAAAAATGTGCATGTGTCATTTATCACGACCCTCCCTTTAACGCGGGGAGAAAAAAACCTAACCCTATTTAAAAAGCTGCACCCCCTCTAATCCGGCAGCTAGACCGGTGCGGCACACACTAACAGTATTAAATTTTTGTAGTATTTAATACAATTGCGTCGGCGGCGGCGAATAAATATTGGATGAATGCGATGGAGCTGCAAGCAGATAATCCTTATTAAGTGAGATTGAATATTAACGGCCTCTGCGAGAGACAATGAAGGTAATCAGCAAACAGCGAGTGAGTTTAAAGCTTTTGAACACAATACTATATTAAACAGGTGAGTAGATGAAAAACTGGGTCATGCTTATAGTGAGACATCTTTTAAACAAATCAATATTTTCATTTCAGAAGTCATCTCTCAAAGTAATAAAGCGAATCAATTAGATAACACGGCGCCTCTAGTTAACAGAAGAAATTAAGACAGCCACGTGTCGCTTTGAAAGCTAGGCTACCGTTCAGCGGTTGCTTGCAGCGTTTACAATGGGACGCGGTTTAAATTTTCAATATTTTGGTTTGGGCGCGCGGCGACACGTGCGGCCGCGAGCAGCGCCGCGTGGCAAGCGTTAGCCCCCCGCCGATCGGGCTCCGCCGCCACACCGCTTTATTTTTTATTATTTTCATAATTCATATTTCACAATAACAACTGAGAAGGCGTTTCGCACGGTTAGCTTATGAAACCACTTTCGCGATTCCGCGTGGGGCGGTTGAGACTTCGGCTTACCGCAAGGACCACTTATGGGCCCGTTTTTATTTATATCATAACATTGCGTTTTGTGATCCACTTTATCAAACGCTTTACAGAGATCGCCCGCCGTGGGGTTGAAACGACTCGGATAATAATTTAGCTGGCATTCTTCTTGTGACGCCGTGTTGGCTTATTGTGTTTTTTGACGCGGGATTAGCGGCCGCGGGCGATGGCCCATAAAAAGCTTCAGTATTGGACATTTCGTAGAACAAACACTAATCCCTTGGATTTTTGGATCGCTTTGCCAAATTCAATAAATTACTCTTCTGTGCCAAATAAGTTTGGCTTTACGGAGTCTTAAATTTACTATTTTTTTTTTATTTATTTAATAGTTTATTGTACACACAAATATACAAAGAACAACACAAAGAAAAGAAAATTATACAAAAGGATAAACTTATTGCTAAAGAAATTTCATTTATTTTATTTATTTAGTTTTATTTATTTAGTAGTTAAGCTTATCCTTTTGTATAATTTTCTTTTCTTTCCAAAAAACACAGTTCCGGTGAATACAAGACTATTTAGATGCAACGATCACATATAGTGTATCGTATTTATATTTCTATTCTAATTTTTATATTAAATTGAAAATAATAGGCGATTTTCTAATATAGGATTGATATCATGTTGTGTGGTGTCATGATTTGGTTTAAAATATGTGATGTAGTTATCATTCTTTGTATTATTAATAATTATATTATTATTTATAAGATTCAAACACAATGTAATAATTGTATATGAACTAGTAAACTTAAATTTTAAGTAAACTACTTCATTGATATTCAACCGATACAGCCTGCATGGTCTAGTGTGGGAGCTCTAATATGCATTGTCCTGTCAATTTTTATATTTTAATCGTGCTCAATTGATGTAATCATACAATTTTAAGGATGACTGTAAAAATCTATGTATCTGGTAATTTATAATAAACTTTTTTGAATTTGAATTGATTTTTCAATTAAAGCCAATTCAGTCTTCTAAGTAAAATGATCAGGAGCCAGGCATTACCAGTTTAATTCTTACGGCAGTTTTCGATTAAAGAGACTGAAGTTATATGAGCTTGCTCCTAATGGGAAAGACAGAAAAATATCGTCGTGTGCATATTGAGAGTTGTTTGTAAGTGGAATTTTTAGTGTTCCGTGCCTGGGGAGTCTTATCCAAATTGCCGGAACAGTAAGGGTTCCGTACATTGAGGGAGACTTTTTTTATTTTAGAGTAATTTCCCATTACATTTTACGTGAGTCAGGATCTTGTGGGGTAACGTTTTTTGCAAATGTCTGCTCTCTTACAAACCGCTGTTTTGTTTCTATTGTGCATCGTCTGCCTTATTGAGTTGAAGCCGACTTTATCAAAGCTTTTTTTTCTCCCAACCAGTGTTGGATTATGTACAATAACGATAGTATTTATATCACCCTTTGTACTGTATACTATTTAATGTCAAGAATCGTACGCTAAAATACTTTAATTTACTAATAGTTTTGGGTTAGGAGTTTTACTAACCACAATACTGGCAACACTTACATAAACTACAATATCTGGTGTTATAATACATATTTTTATAAGTCTGCGAGAGACGTATGCCACGACGATGAATTTAAGATTTATTTTGACGAATTTTTCAGTGTATAAATTATGAAATCAGTGTGTTTTTAATCACATTCAATTAAAAAGGATTAGAAGCGTACGATTGCCGTGTGGTTTCCGGTAGAGTAGAATAGGACCACTCCGACTCTTCCCGTGGATGTCGTACAAGGCGACTAAGGGAATACATTATAAAACATCTATCAGGCCTCCCCAACCCGTCTGGCCAGCGCGGGGAGTGTAGGCCATATCCTCCGTCTGTCTCCGGTAGATGAGAGAGGGTTGTGCTCCTGCGTCGGAGACAAAAAGAACCTGATGATGATGATGATGTGCAGTGTACACTTTTTTATCTAAATTTAGAAGTGTATTAGAATGTTGGAGTTATACATTCATTTTATTTCTTTGTACAATCCATCTCGGAGTGTCTCAGTCTAACACTGCTTCCGACTTCACTTACCTTAAAATTCTCTACATGATCCATAAATCTTTAGATCTTTTAAATCTTTATTATTACATCTATTAATTGCTGTCGGTTTAGAAACTTTCCTTTTGAAACGTTTCAAAACAGGCAATTAACTTTTTAATTTCACTTAGTTGTACACATACGTCAGCTGCAGTAAGCTCTTCCCGAGAGATAAATAAAATTAAAACATAAAATTGATAGAGATAGTACTATTTAGATGTCCCGCTACTCGCTACTGTAGCATAATGATATTAATTTAGAGTCAAATGAATTTAAACTATAGCGCTTTTATCTAATACTAGCTGTTGCCCGCGACTTCGTCCGCGTGGACAACTTAACATCACAAATTATTATGTATTTCCCGTAGGAATGAGATATTTTTTCGCGATAAAAACTATCCTATGTCCTATATGTTCGCCAAGTTTCATTACGACCCGTCCAGTAGTTGAAGCGTGATTGAGTAACAAACATCCTAATATCCAAACTTTGGACAGAATAGCTTGCAGATGGTAGATTTTTCCTACTTACTTGATATTTTGGACAATTCACACAATATCTTAATAAATTGAAGCCTATGTGTTATTCTAATGTATAAGCTATATTATTGTAAAGTTTCATTAAAATCCATTTAGTAGTTTTTACGTGAAAGAGTAACAAACATCCATCCATACTTACAAACTTTCGCGTTTATAATATTAGTAGGATGATGTGCCTGATGAATTTTCATTAAATTCCAATTGGCAGTAAAGCAATTTTAAATGCAAATGATTATGATTTTCATATACCACGATTATATCTTTACTCCGTAGCCTGACCATTACAAAACAATATAGAACAACTAAATCATAACTATTATTGTGATCATACTTAAGAAACATATTAAAATCAAATCATTAAATTCTATTCAGATAACAGCCCATAAAATGTTAGTAACAATTCAACTTAGAGACTATGTTAGTAAGTAGACAATAAAATTATGATCTCTGGTTTGTTTGTGAGTGCAGATAGTCACTCAGTGCCTGAGTATTGGACAGTAGACGTTAGTAGTCGATTATCCAAAATACCAGGAAACTGTGAGCATAGATGTCTTTCAAAGTACTCATCTTCATCAGGTTATTTTTGTCTCCACTGCAGGAGTACAACTCTCTCTCATCTGCCGGAGACAGACGGAGGATTTGGCCTACACTCCCCCTGCTGGCCAGACGGGTTGGGGACGCCTGACTGATGTTTTATAATGTATTCCCTTAGTCGCCTTGTACGACATCCACGGGAACAGTTGGAGTGGTCCTATTCTACTCTACCGGAAACCACACGGCAAATACTATTCAAAGTACTAACCTTTTCCAATATTGATCGACTACTACCAAGCGTCCTTGACTCCCTAAGCCGCACTGATCGAAAACCAGATTAAAAATTTAACGATATCACCAAAAGAAATATCATCATAGAAATGGTCTGATTGTCTGTCGTTGAAATATAGTCGGTGCGTGTAAGAAGGAAGTATTAAAGTCGTACAAGTTAACCCCACGCAGGGCCGGGTGCGCTTTAAATACATCCGATAAAAAACTAAACGACACCCCTCGGGTTTGCAAAAAAACCACCCCAAGGAAAAGGCAAATGGAAACGTCCATAAAGGAAAATTTATCCGCAAATTAATTTGTAGCGTTACGATATAAAGTCGAAAGAATTTGAATTAGTGTTTCCAAAATTAAGCGGGCGATTTCATTACAGATTTCTATCAATTTTTCTAATTTAATGTTCTGAGATTGTAAGCGAAACTTCCACTGTTTAATTCCACTGTTTAATTCCACTGTTTAATTCCACTGTTTAATTCCACTGTTTAATGGCTCATAACATCATATTATCTCTTTCTCTCTATAACTATCGCATTATCATACAACGAACTAGTGTACTTTTTGCAACGATCTCTATGTAGATACTACTAGATGGAGCGTTCCAAACAATCGCTCTGTTCCACGCAAGGAGCCGCAACTCGATTACATTCACAATAAAACTAGTGAAGTTATTACGCAGAACATTTAATTATTACTAAATATTGACGCTACGGGTAAATAGCGTCAATATTTAGTAAATTATAAAATGTTCTGCGTAGTAACTGCACAAGTTTCAAAGTAAATGTGAACGAGTTGCGGCACCTTGCGTGGAACAGAGCGATTGTTTAGAACGCTCCATCTATTAGTACATAGAGATCGTTGACTTTTTGTTATCATCATTATTTACCAATATAATCATTAATCATACTGTTACACTGTCAATTTTCAGGAGAAAAACAAAACAGATAAATAAGACGATAAAAAATTAATATAACGCACACACTCACATCGTTTTGCAATGACGAGACAAAATACTTGAATGTGTTAGAAATTTAATTATACACTTTACTGCATACATAACTAGAGTTAAAGTTTTAAAAACTTGCTAAAGTACAGTATACGAGCAATTAAGAGATTTTTTCTAGACAGCAACCAGGCACGTGATTTTATAGATAACCTAACGATTCTAAACCAAATACCATAATGTACAGGAAAAACCCTAATACAAAAACCTCTAGAGCACCTGTCTGGGTCTTTACAGAAATAATAAAATAAAAGATTCTTTTTGACAAAAAGAAAGAAAAAAGCAATTGGAATATGCTATCTAATCTATTAAAAAAAAAAGAATCACCCAGTCCTTCCGCCAGGTTGACCGACGATCTGAAGAAGGTGGCCGGAAGCGGCTGGATGCGGCGGGCAGAGGACCGCGTGTGGGGAAGGCCTATAATAATAATAATAATAATAATAAAAGCATTTATTATCAGGTAAAAACCCATATCACATATACAGCATTATAAATTATAAAACAAACAAAATAAAGTAAAATGAAGTGAACAGTATAAATATATAAGTTTAAGATTATACAATTCATTCCTATGTCCAGTAGCGGACGTCTAAGGTCTGATATGATTACCCAGTCCTTCTATTATGAGAGATATAGGTGACGATTTTCCACCAAACGATCGAACTTTCGACTTTAGAGGTTTTACCTTTCTACTGTCGATATGAAGATTGACCTCTCAGATCGCCAAGCCTGGGAAACCCATACGACACAAACATAATCCTAACTGTTTATGCTAATTTTTTACCATATATTGAACATGTCATATAGTTTTATGTGGAACCAAGTTACGGTAAAGTCATCCCAATAAATTATGTTTCGACATGGTGGAATTCTACCTTAATCCGTTTCAAAAGATGAATGGCAAAAGCGTTAATGATTTAGCTTGTTTTGTATATGTCGCATAGTTGAGAATGTGCTCGCCTTGTGGTCGTGAGGTCATTGGTTCAAACAAGTGCAACGCTGTCAGAAATATACCCCTGTTTCCGGTAGAGTAGAATAGGACCACTCCAACTCTTCCCGTGGATGTCGTACAAGGCGACTAAGGGAAATTATAAAACATCAATCAGGCCTCCCCAAACCGTCTGGCCAGCGCGGGGAGTGTAGGCCAAATCCTCCGTCTGTCTCCCGCAGATGAGTGAGGGTTGTGCTCCTGCAGTGGAGACAAAAATAACCTGATGATGATGAAATAAATAATAAATAAATGCAGCATGCAGGTAGGAAGAAAAAATCCGATTTCGTTTTGCAAAGCAAATGGTTTTCTATGTTAACTAATATCTCCGTCTCTGCATTCCAACTGGCCGTTAATTTTCAATTTGTCCCATAATAATGACAAGACACATAAACTGTGGGAACGTTGTGTGTCGAAATCGAAGAATTTTTGCCATTAAAGTCTGTGGCGCGGCTCCTACACCGAGTGTGTGATTTATTGTGTACAAACGGACATTAGATTTTTATGTCGGTGTCTCGAAGGTTGTAAATAACATTGAACTTCCCTCGTGTACAGTCGATTGCACTGATCGTTGAAGAATGATTTGAGATAGCTTGACTACATTCGATTGTAGCATAGTATCTCTAGCTTTTAGTTTACCATCTTCATCATTATGTTTAGCAATATATCATATCATCAGGTTTTTTTGTCTCCACTGCAGGAGCACAACCCTCTCTCCTCTGCCGGAGACAGACGGAGGATTTGGCCTACACTCCCCGCGCTGGCCAGACGGGTTGGGGAGGCCTGATTGATGTTTTATAATGTATTCCCTTAGTCGCCTTGTACGACATCTATGGGAAGAGTTGGAGTGGTCCTATTCTACTCTACCGGAAACCACACGGCATATTAGCAATACGACTAGATTAATAAACAGCTGGTATCTCAGCTTATATCGGTTTTCTATTAAATAATATCAAATTAAACATAACACCAATTGCGAGAGGTCCAACTTTCTATTGACTGCAATGTTCTATTTTTCTTAATATTTTAAGTTGTATTTTAGTTCAACTTCATTTTTGATAATTTTTATTTTAATATCACCTATATACTGACATAGATAGTTTGTTATATACTGTGACATTATTTTAATTGTACATTGTAATTTATATGTTGTATATTAATTTATGACGATCCCTTTTACCATATTAGAATGACATGTAAAATTGAATTTTTAAGATGTAAAAAGTGAAATAAATTAATTTAATCTAATTAACAAATCAAACTATTAAACATACCAGAAATCGTAGAAAATCTTAATTAACACTAATAATATATAAAAAAATCTAATGATTGTCAAGGAAAAAAATCGTTACAGAAAAAAATAAGTAGCCCTCCTACTTACGTAAGGATAAAAATATACAACTATTACATAAGTAGCCGCCCCCATTATAAATGGTGTCGCCTACAACTGATTCAGTAGCCAGCCACATTACTAAGTAACCAAACTACTTAATAATGTGGCCGGCACACCATTTATAATGGCTACTTATGTAATAGTGGTATATTTTTATCCTTACGTAAGTAGGAGGGCTACTTATTTTTTTCTTAGAATAAAAGATCTCCTCCAGCTCTGCGTTTTAGTTTAGTTTTATAGCGGTCAAAAGTAGGTAAAAAGTAGTGGTGAAATCTAGAAGGGGTTCAACTTCTAAATGGTTACGACCACCAAACGCAAACCGTTCTTAACGTGAATATTGTCAACATTTATGTTATAAGGAGTAGTATATCTAGCATACCCTCGGTCTTTCTCATCCCGTCGCCACAGCTGCCTTCAGGTTGTCGGTCCATATTTTTTTTTTAATTTATTTATTTAACATTAATAAGAAAATACATCTCATGTCTTACATAACTCACACATAATAAACCTCTTGGGTTTGTCCTATGTGCGGTGAGGCCGCTCGTTACAGCGACCATGCTAACACTTGTTGTACATTATAAAGAGAGTTAAGTACATAACAGATGGCAAAAAAATGTATCTATGCAACCTTGAATTGTATTTATATAATAACCTAATCTTACTTGTTTTCCTCTACTGAAGGTAGTGTTTTTTTATTACATTTTTGTATTTCTTACTGTTTACATAGGTATTTTGTATATCTTTCGGCAATTCATTTACAATTAGTGGTAACATATATTCCCACATAATATATATACCTAACAGGAGAGCGACTCACTCGTACCTATTGCTAGTACACTGTCGTCACTCTTTTACAATACAATACATTTTACAATACAATACATTTTACAATACAATACATTTTGCAATACAATACATTTTACAATACAATACATTTTACTGCACAAACAGCTACAGTAAAAATTATAAATAGTACAATTTAAGTAACTTCTTCCAGACAACATTGTCGACGATGATGTCATAGACTCTTACACAGAATTGTGACTTACCCACTACAACTTAACTCTCTTTTTGTCTCAATGACCTTAGTCGTAACGTCGTCGTCGCATCTCCTCATGCGACCAAATGATTATAATGAAGAAAAATAAAGATACATACATCTTGCTCACGCCTTGGTCCCAGAGGGGTAGGTAAAGACGATGTCTCCAATGTCGCAAAGCGACTTTCCTTCGCCCACTTTTCGCTCCGTGCTCCTCTTGACGTGATGTGTAGCGAAAAATTAATAAAAACCGTAATCTCAGAATGAACAATTAAAGTGTACTCGACTGTACAGTAAGATTAACGTTACTGATTTATTTATTTAAACGCTATGATGGATGGACCTGGCCGAATTACCTGCATTGAACTCTGGCTCACAAATAAATAATGTCTTTATACTTGACCCCGGGTTTTGCCTAATAGATACGTTTAAAACGCACCGCGCTTCTTTCTAAATCCGCTTTGTGAGAGAGTAACACTCCGAGCACTCTTGGTCCGGGTACTGCCTAAATAGACACACTCGATTTATAACAAGCAGGGATCGGAATTAGGTGTGTCATGGTTGTAGTTGCGACAAAATGTTAAGTTAATAAACGGATATAATTTTCCGAGATATATTGAAAAATTGGTCATAATTTGTTTGTCATTCATTTATATATAAATAAACTCATAAAGTATTATAGTTATGGACATTTCACTTTTCCATTTAATAATCTATACTTAATACTTCGTCCGCCTCCCGCTTACCAGTAAAATAAATAGAAATTCTCGTACTATGGGCGAGATTATAATAGCTCTCGAGCAGTTTAAGAACAAGGCGCCAGGTGACGATGGTATCACAGCGGAGCTTCTTTAGGCCGGAGGGACTCCAGTCTGGAGGACAGGAGTACAGGAGCTCTTCAATACCGTCGTTCCACTTCTTCAGAATTATAGGCCGATCTCGCTCCTGAGCCATGTCTACAAGCTATTCTCGAGGGTTATTACGAACCGTCTCTCCCGAACCTTGACGACTTTCAGCCTCCGGAACAGGCTGGGTTTCGAAGAGGCCACAGCACCGTTGACCACATCCACACATTGTCAAGTCATATTTTCATCGCAAGTATACTACCTGATTCCGATCCCTGTTTGCCATACACTTTTCTTTCAGCTAGATTCATCATCATCATCATCAGGTTATTTTTGTCTCCACTGCAGGAGCACAACCCTCTCTCATCTGCCGGAGACAGACGGAGGATTTGGCCTGCACTCCCCGCGCTGGCCAGACGGGTTGGGGAGGCCTAACTGATGTTTTATAATGTATTCCCTTCAGCTAGATTGCTGGTAACAAACTTTAGTTTTCTACGTTACGAGCTGACGAAACAAAGAACAGTACGTCAACAGACGGCATACCGGTGGCTACCGCGACAGTACGTCTATAGACGTAGTATTATTTCGTCGTCTTGTGCCGCATAACGATCTCATATCATATTCATATCGTTTATTAGAACATACATTTTTTTTCTTCTGAAAATTGACAGTGTAACAGTATGATTAGTGATTATATTGCTAAATAATGATGATAACAAAAAGTCAACGATCTCTATGTACTAATAGATGGAGTGTTCTAAATAATCGCTTTGTTCCACGCAAGGAGTCGCAACTCGTTCACATTTACTTTGAAACTTGTGCAGTTACTACGCAGAACATTTTATTAGTTATTGTAGTTAACTAGTAGTTAATTGTCACGTGGACTATGTCTACGAATGTGTTAAAACAGGTGAATGACACATAGACCATTCTCGTCAGTGTTCCTTGTATTTTGTCAAAACCATTCTTACATCTCAGAGCCCCACCGCGTCTATTGAAACTTTAATCCAATTCTTTGCTATAATTGCCTAATCTCTCGAGTTTAAATAGGTGCCCTCAATCTCCGCAACCCTCGGACAAGGTGCGCCAACCGTCTGAAACGGTTATTTTTTAGAGTTCCCCATTACAAGCTGCAAGCCGAGTGGAAAAGGGAGGCTAGATTTAAAGCAGATATTACTTAGAGGAGTTTATATTGATTGTTCGTAATCTTTTTTTTTGTATGCATCGTTGGTTGCGTGATTTAGAATGGTGTAATTCTAAATTGCAGGAGGTTACTTAAGGGTGGCAGATTCAAGTGTTGCTATAATATACTTTTACTCCCTCTTGGGAACTAGAGAATTACAGAATCTTTTGTATTTGGTTTTCTTTTTAATTTTACGAACGTTAATTTGGGACCCATTTACTACATGGGGGGGGGGGGGGGGGAGGATTGTAAAAAATGGGTCACGTAGTTTGGGTACGTTCCCCAAGTTCTTAGAACACTCATTTCAATCAAATTGCAGCTCTAGTAAAGAGATTTAATCTAGACGGGTAATATAATTATCAGAAGTATATAGTAAAAAGTTCTAATCGGGAAAAATCGTTTATACTTATTTTAGAAAAAAAGAAAACTATTTATTTATTTATTTATTTATTTATTTAGTAAACAACAATCACAGACAATATATTACACCTTGTATTGTTAAGGTCTTGTCATTTAATTAGCCTGTGTGGCACTGACACATTATTAAGATATATATGCAAATGGGTTATCAAAGAACGTCATATCCGATATGCGAGAGAAGGAAGAAAGGAAGACTTAAAACTTAGAAATTATAACTACAAAAATAAAAAATGTACATTTCTTATGCCATCGTAGGCATTCTCTTTTATCGGTATTAGCTTGCTGTAGAATATTAAGACCTAGTTAGGATCTAAATAAAAGTCCGTGACTATACTGTACGTTATATTATTATTATGTACTAGCTGTGCCCGCGGCTCTGCTCGCGTGAACTACAGAATCCGGTCCCATTACCACTCTCGCTTCCGCTCCCGCTCTCGCTCCCGCTCCAGCTCCCGCTCCCACACCCATTCCCCTTTCCCACGCCCACACCCATTCCCCTTTTCCCACGCCCACGCCCACGCCCACGTATTTGAAAAGTAAAAATGTCTATAACTTTTGATTGAGTTAGCCGATTGCGATGAAATAAAGACTAAATGTTAAGCTAAGTTAAGCCCCATGTTTTTGTGAAAGTCCATCAAAATCCGTTCAGTAGTTTTTAAGTGATGCGTGCACAAACTCACAGACAAACAGACAAAAATTCCAAAAATGATTGAAATATGTTCTATTACTTATTCTTAGACCCCTCGATTTTTTTTGCAAGTATCTTCAATGTACAGACACGCGATGTTTACGATTTTATTTATTAGATTTACTTCGAGTTTGTTAAAAAAAAACTGGTTCTAGCAGAGTCTACCTAATTTAACATCTAACTTGAACAAGTAGATACCAACCACGGATTAACCTCTAACTTCCAGATAATCATCTATTTACGACCAAACATTTCCAAATAGTCATATCGCAGAAATGTTTATGAGGAAAAGTATAGAATATAGTTTCATTTTATGGCTATTAATTAAAATTCCAATGTCAACTCTCAAGGTCGATTCGCCACACTCCATCGAGTTGCAGTGGATTTAATTTAGGATCTAGAAGCCATTAAGTTATGGAACTTCGGCATTAACATAATTAATATAAGAAAAGTACCGCTTTCTTGCTAATGAGGGGCGAATCCGAAATGATTCGGTACGGCAGATCCGGATCGGGCTGGTTAGTGCGGTACCAGTGTCTTCTCTATCAAAGATGATGGCATATTCATAAAATCAGATGGTCGATTAGGTAGAATATGTATAGTGTGCACCTCTGTGTGTAAGCATGGCAGTTGTTTTGAGATCGGGATATTTCGCGAACGGGACGTTACGAGAACGCAAAACAGCAAAAGTGACGTTATCGGCCGATAGTCGAATTCGTCCTTGTTCAAGTAAAACTTAACGCACAGTACATCTATAAAATATCTGTTCCTTATATTTTTCAATGAGTTTTTCAAACCCGTACACTTGTATTTACATTGAATTCAGTAAGTAGTGTATCAAGAAGTAAAATAATTCTTATACTCCTGTTCATCATCATCAGGTTATTTTTGTCTCCATTGCAGGAGCAAAACCCTCTCTCATCTGCCGGAGACAGACGGAGGATTTGGCCTACACTCCCCGCGCTGGCCAGACGGGTTGGGGAGGCCTGATTGATGTTTTATAATGTATTCCCTTAGTCGCCTTGTACGACATCCACGGAAGAGTTGGAGTTATACTCCTGTTGTCGAGGGAAAATTAAAATTATAGATATTTATTATTTCTCAATTATTAACTACTAGCTGTTGCCCGCGACTTCGTCCGCGTGCATAACTTAACATCACAAATTATTATATATTTCCCGTAGAATGATATGTTGTTCGTAATAAAAACTATTCTATATCCTATTCCAGGACTTAAACTATATGAGTGCAAAGTTTCATCCCGATCCGTCCAGTGGTTGAAGCGTGATTGTGTAAACAAACATCCAAACTTTCGCAGTTATAATATTAGTGGGATAACGCCAAATTGATAAAATATTCCACATTAGATATACATTTCACAAAAACACCCAACCATTTTTTTTTTTATAAATTGAACAAAGTTGCATGTCCCATAGCAAAACGAAACACCGCCAACGTGGCATTCGTTTTATCACTATCAGACCAGTATGCTACATACCATCGAAAGAATTCGCTATAAAAGGTATAATTAAAATCGCCATACCATCTGTTAGACGTCTAATCTCTGTGACCCCCGCTTTCTCCTGCCGTCTGTAATCGACCACGGGCTATAAAATAAATAATAGACTTCGCTATTAATAGTTTCCAAAACATGTCTTTTGGCACATGACCGTTGGTCTATACCGTTTCTTTTATCTTTATCGTACTATTACATCTAGAAATGGTTGTTATTGGAACGCTCCAAAATTCATTTATCTCGAACATAAATTCTATGTCAAGATTTTGGATTCATATATTATGGTTCCAGAAAATGCAGACTTCCATTTTTTATTGCTGATGGTTTTGCGCTTGACCTCAATCTCACTTGATGGTGATACGCACTCGCACCATCGCTGGGCAAAGAACATTTTAAATAGCTGTCTAACCCTCTAGGGTGAGTTCGCACATTTAATTACCCATTGTAATGCTTTGCTGTAAATTATATACATAGCCTATTAGATTCCTTGTAAATTCTAGATTAGATTAGATTAGATTTCTTTATTTCTCATTACAAATTTTAATACATAGATTAACTTACGTAAAAGGTCAGAGTTAATGTGATCGTCAAAAAAATAATAAAAAATAGTATACAAAATGTCAATTCTACACAACTCGTGTATGATATTTATAACAATGTCATAAATTAATGTACATAATAATAACAATGTATATAAAAATAAAAAAAACAATTTTCATAAACTATGTCGCAGTTTAAATTCAAAATTGTATGTCCATTAATTCTTTGACAGAGTATAATTCTTTATCCAATAAAAGGTTTTTCAGTCGGCGACTAAACGTTTCATCATTCGTTTCGTTCTGTAGGTCACCAGGGAGATGTTGGCTGTCTAGCTGCTACTTATCTAAATTACTGGACACTGGATCCTGAATCCCGGGGTCGCTGCCACACTCATAAGAAGAACTATTGTTCTAGTTTCCAGTTTACCAGATGAGTGAGGACTAAGGTGTGGAGCGTGTACCCAGAAAATTCCAAGTATTAGGGTTAAAGTAACTTCGCTTTTTTTTTCAATTCGAGGTATTTTTCGATCTCATCGTCTTTTCATTGGCGTTCTGTTTCAAAGTCAACAAATAGTAGTTTATTTCAGGATTATAAAGGAATGCAATGAGATTCACTAAGACTTTATGATCACATAGAAGGTATGTTACTGCATTTCATTAAAATCAATTATTACAATTATTTATCTTGTCACTTTGACGTCACGATAGTTAAGATAGACGGCAAAATGACATACTTATAAACTTACTAGCTGTTGCCCGCAACTTCGTCCGCGTGGACAACTTAACATCACAAATTATTATGCATTTCCCTTAGGAATGGGATGTTTTTCGGGATAAAAATTATCGTATGTCCTATTTCAGGACCTAACCTATATGTGTACCAAGTTTCATCACGATCCGTCCAGTGGTTGAAGCGTGATTGAATAACAAACATCCAAATATCCAAACATCCCAACTTTCGCATTTATAATATTAGTGGGATACCAAGGGTAGATGTGTTGTCAGGGGAGTGACACTACGCACAGAGTAGTGACTTGAAAAGTGTGATATCTGTTAGTAGGTTGTCACTTTCAAATCCCGCTATGTCATTACCCTGTGCATAGTGTAACTCCTTTGACAACACATATTTCTAACCCTGGTAAGTTTATAGGTATACCAGTTTGTTATCTACCTTCCCTATGGTGACGTCAATGCGACAAGCTAGTTATTAATCTAGATCTAAAATAAACTTTAGAACCTTCGCAGCAATTTTGTTTCAATGTGTATCATATATGGTGCCATTTGCATTATTTTGATTGACAATAAATCTCTGCGCGCGCGCAGCCTTAGATAATGGCGGGTGATTTATATGTAAATTGAATCAAATTGAAATGCCCGCGAATTATATATGTGGATTGAGGAAGTGTGTTAAGGTCTCTATTAGTATCATTCTACTGGAATGCGTGACGGATGTCTTAGGAGAGGTTGTTCTTAATAATTTTGTTACTATCATTGTCAACAGCTGCTTGGTATTAAATTATTTAGCACTAGCTGTGCCCGCGGCTCCACTCTCCTTCCCAGTCCCGCTCCAAATGTAGTACAAACTCATCGCAATACCGAACATTAAAATTATACTTACCTACTTTTTTGTTACATTGCATAAACATTTTTTTGTTCTATTATCAATAGCTTCCGCAACGCATGCGATGAAAGACATTTTACTATATATCAGAAGTAATATTAACGTAACTAAAAGACAATATTCTAAGGCAAACAAAAGAATAAATGTTCCAAGATGTGTCAACTATTCCACTGAGCGTACCAGCGGTTATGTTATGGCTAAAATTTGAAATTCTCTGCCATCCGAATTAAAGTGCATCAGGTGAATTACTAAAGCAAGAACTGCACAAGCATTTCTTGTCGACGGGTGTAGACTAATGTATTGATCACGTGAGCGCTCTGTTCACATACAAATGGGCTTCCTTTTCTGTGGACTGTACTGCAAATTATATATTTTAATATAAAAATATCCGGGTAAATCACTGAAGTGTAACATTCAAAGTCGTTTAGCGAGCTATGAAAAGAGCTATGCTCGGTGTTTCTCTACGGGACAGGATCCCAAATGAGGTGATCCGCTAGAGAACTAAAGTTTCCGACATAGCTCAAAAAGTTAGTACGTTAAAGTAGCAGTGGGCTGGTCACATCTGTCGGAGAACCGATAACCGTTGGGGTAAACGAGTTCTCGAGTGGAGACCGCGACTGGGCAAGCGTAGTGTGGGACGCCCCCTCGCTAGATGGAGCGACGATCTGCGTAGAGCGGCTGGCAGAGTCTGGATGAGAAGAACCGAAGATCGGGTTTAGTGGCGCGCTTTGGGAGAGGCCTACGTCCAGCAGTGGGCTCTTACAGGCTGATTATGATTGTGATGAACATTTAGGACATTTAATTTTTTTTTTGTATTTTGTGTTAATGTAATTTAAACTCTATGTAATTCGTAATATGACCATGTTATTTCCCTGTAAAACCTGTGGAAAGTTATTGACGACCTCCGTGGCGGAACGTGTAGCTCTCGGACTGCCACGCCGGAGGTTGCGGGTTCGAGTCCCGTTAGGGGCAAATGTTCGTATGATGAATATGAATGTTTGTACTCAAGTCTTGGATGATTATATATTTACTTAAGTATGTCTATCCGTTATCTAGTATACTACAGGCTCTGCCTAGTTTGGGACTGGATAATTCGTATGAATGTCTGTGATATTTATTTGTTTATCATTTAACTATAAGCTTTGTACCTACGATAGTTATTCTTGCAAGTAGGTTGGTTAGTACACAGTAGGCAGTATGTGTCACCCTTGCTAGTGCGGGTCGCAGTCGGTGCGCATTCCTCGCGGCGACATTCCAGCAGCGACACGTGGTAGGAAGTGGCGCCAGACAGCGCCGACTGGTACCTAGTACCGACGTGAGCTTACCTATGCATACCTAGCTCGCTATGTGCGAATAGTTACACATGTGACTCCAGGTACACAGATCCCATTAATATTATAAATGCGAAAGTTTGGATGTTTGTTACTATGCACAGGGTAATGACATAGCGGGATTTGAAAGTGACAACCTACTAGCAGATATCACACTTTTCAAGTCACTACTCTGTGCGTAGTGTCACTCCCCTGACAACACATCTACCCTTGGTATCCCACTAATATAATAAATGCGAAAGTTGGGATTTTTGGATATTTGGATATATGGATGTTTGTTACTCAATAACGCTTCAACCACTGGACGGATCGGGATGAAACTTGGCACACATATAGGTTTGATCCTGGAATAGGACATAGGATAGTTTTTATACTAAAAATACATCTAATTCCTACGGGAAATTAAAAAAGTGTATCTATATCTAAGATGTATAACTATCGAAACTTACGCGGACAAATTCCCGGGCAAAAGCTAGTTTACTATAATAATGTTCAATCTGAGAAAAGTCCATTCTGAAAGATTAAAAAAATTCTGAAAAATTACAATTCTAAAAGATGTCCAATCTGAAAAAGAAATCATTCTGAAACTGTTTTTCTATATACAAGGTAGTCAGGATATTATTCCGTGTCGACATTATTCAGTTTGGACATTAGGTAAGTATACTACGTGACAAATTTTTGGCAACTTTTGACCCCCTCCCTTCCCCCTGTAGTAAATATCAAGATGCTCTCCCCGCTCGAGTTTCCACATAGTATTTTACTCGGTAAAGTAAAACGATAGATTCCTAAAGCTAGAGCGAGACACACTAATGGGCTGGCGCCCGAGAGATCGACGCTATCAGTTAGAAAGGGACGCACTTATAGTACAAGAATATCCTATTATTAACATAATCTTCTTGTAATGTATTACTAAAGTCCTAACTGGATGCAGTATCTCGCGCTGGTAGTGTCCGGCTCAATAAGTCTTGCTCGCTGGATGAGGCAATTGGCAGTGGACGGGCCGCAAATAACATAATGCGATTTGTGTGACAGCCGTCCCCGGCCACCATCCACCGTCCACCGTCCCGACGTCGGCCGGTGGGCGTAGATTATGACGAGTCTCGTTATCCAAGCTTTATGCCTTACATTGTTTATCGACAAGAATACGGTATTTGTGAAGGAATTCTTTGAAAACAGATTTACATTTATTTCACTCATTGGCTTCCTGATTTATCTTATTAGGCGGGCAGGAAGAAATAAGTGAAATCCTACTAATATTATAAACGGGAAAGTTTGTACGTATGGATGGACGTTTGTTACTCTTTCACGTAAAAACTACTGAATGGATTTTAATGAAACTTTACAATAATATAGCTTATACATCAGAATAACACATAGGCTACAATTTATAAAGATATTGTGTGAATTGTCCAAAATATCAAGTAAGTAGGAAAAAAAATACCATCTGCGAGCTATTCTGGCGTGCGCTGCCAAAACCGCTAGAGTTACACCTATGAAATGTATGATGGAAATGTTTTAAATCCATTCAGTAGTTTTTACGTGAAATAGTAACAAACATCCATCCACACTTACAAACTTTCGCGTTTATAATATTAGTAGTATAGGGTATTGGCAAGTACTCGTAATATTTAAATCTGATACTTATAATAGAAAACATTATCTTGGGAAATAGTTTAACAGCTATGAGTTGACTAAGGGCGATTACACATCGATGGCAATGCGTCAAACGCCGGCAGTGTGCGCTGGCAGCGCGCACGTAGGAGTCCGTCACACCGCCAGGTGTGGCAGCAGCCTTATTTATGGCGCACCGTGGGCCCGTACATTTATCACACCCTGTAATGTAGCGCGGGAGACCGAGTCCGAAAATATTTAATTGGAAAAATATCCAACAACGTGCTTTATAGTGCAATTATAATATGTTATTAATTATTCAATAAGTTATTTCGCTGCAAACAAGTGAACAGTTTTACAATTACTTATAAGTAGGGTTCGGAATTAGGTAATTAGGTAGTGTCATATACTGACGAAAATCTCGGGATTTTTTAGTAGTAATAATTAAAAAACGGGAATATTAAATGAGGGATGTTAAATTTCCATATTTATATCCATACTAGCTGTTGCCCGCGACTTAGTCCGCGTGGACAACTTAACATCACAAATTATTATGTATTTCCCGTAGGAATGGGATGATTTTTCGGGATAAAGACTATCCTATGTCCTATTCTAGGATCTAACCTATATGTGTGCCAAGTTTCATCACGATCCGTCCAGTGGTTGAAGCGTGATTGAGTAACAAACATCCACACATCCAAATATCCAAACATTCACATTTATAATATTAGTAGGATAGGATAGGATTACATAAACGGAATGACGAACAAACAATGAACTTTTTTTAGATAAATGTATCTCAAAAAAATCCCTGAATATAAGGAATAAACACCGTGGAATTATGTCTATTAAAATGAATTAAATGAATGAATGAAATAATTGATAGGTAATTATTTCTAGAGTCACTACACTTCATTTGATCACCACTTATGGGACATTCAATTCAATTCAAATGTTTTTTATTGTGCAAAAATCAAAATCAAAATATTTATTTTCAAAATTGTAATACATTATTCTCTTTTTGACGTCAAATTCTACCTAAAACTACTCCACTTCCACCTGTATAACCGAGGGGAAGAAGTGGCAACAAACCCAACGGCACAGGGCCCTACATTTGATTTATCTTCATTACAATCATTAAGTCTACCTATGCTGAGCCATCAAGCACTCCATGGACTTATATATTTTTTAATAAAAACAAAACTTACTTATAAGGATGAATTTAGTGTACAACGGCGGCCTTTCAGCGATTTCTGTATCAACTAACAAAATTTACATTTCTATATGTATTAGTGTAGATGGGAATAATGAACAAATGGTCAGGTAAATATTGACTTAGTCTCATCACATTGCTGTTTACGAAATCTGAGTTGGAACATAGCCACGGTAGACGACTCCGGCTCAAATCAATTCAAATATTCTTTATTGTGCACCAAAACATATACATTTTTTAATAAAAACAAAACTTACATAGAAGGATGAATTTAGTGTACAACGGCGGCCTTATCGCTTTCAGCGATTTCTTACAGGCAACCTTTGGGTAGTGGCGAATTTTTTTGAGGAGTGGAAATACTGGATGCAGAGAGTATACAATTTATATAACATAAACTTGTATGAATACTTGAATAAATATATGCCTACATACCGATAACTAGTAATACGAAATACATACTTAACTTAATACATATAAATAACTAGTAAATACATACTTAAATAAATACATACAAATAGAAGAGTAAATACAAAACACTGTCTATTATGTCATCTGTTCAGTATCCTGCTCCTGGACTATGTCTCTCATCTCATTATGAATTAGTTGTTTGCGTATTTACAACACTCGTCCCTCGTATTTGCTTGTGTCTGTGCGTGAGTTATAGACTTTGTTTATGTTTACTTGTCTGGATTCATACTTAGAAATTACCTGTAGATAGCCTAAAAAACCCGTTACATTTCAGCCATAGAAAGGTTCTAGTAATGTTTACAACAGGTTTCTTTAAGTTATAATTATAAAATTAAGTTCTAAATTTCAAATTGGTAGAGTATTTAAGTTAATAGAGACAGCAGAACAGCTTAAAATAATCATCATCATCATGTCAGCCCTTAGCCATCCACTGCTGGACATAGGCCTTCCCCAATGAACGCTAATACACCCGGTCCTCCGCCCTCCGCACCCAGCCTCTTCCGGACACCAGCTTCAGTAAAAATAATAGGGTTACATAACCATCCGTAACACCTATATAACTCTAAAAGCAGATCAGAGAATCAAGCATAAAATCTATCCTACTAATATTATAAACGCGAAAGTTTGTAAGTATGGATGGATGTTTGTTACTCTTTCACGTAAAAACTACTGAATAGATTTTAATGAAACTTTACAATAATATAGCTTATACATCAGAATAACACATAGGCTACAATTTATAAAGATATTGTGTGAATTGTCCAAAATATCAAGTGAGTAGGAAAAAATCTACCATCTGCGAGCTATTCTGGCGTGCGCCATAATTTAAATAATTTTAATGTCATAATGTTAGTTCTTTTCTACGCCACGCTAATATAAGCTACTCGAAATACTAATCCTGCGCAGACGAAGTCGCAGGCACCAGCTAGTACTAAATATAACTACGTAAAGAAGCGACACTAACCTCCCCTCGCCAGTTAAACGTCGCCCGTAGAATAGAGCACGGCTGGCAGCACGCACTACTGGGCTACTGCCTTTCGGCTTGCTCCGTGCCGCCCACCGGTACAAAGTTACTACTCCAGCGCGCTATAGACCGGCGCTGAGAGATAGACGCTATAAGATATAAAGAGAAATCCTTATGTTGTCCCTTTCTCGATCAACTATGTTCATGAGCGAGATGAAACAGCCCTACAACAAATTACGCACACACACACACACACAAGCATGTACGGAACTGGTACTCCTATAGTATTAGCAAGTAGTTAAATATGTTAATGCCGTCTGATTTCCGGTAGAGTAGAATAGGACCACTCCAACTCTTCTCGTGGAATCAACAAGGCGACTAAGGGAATACATTATAAAACATCAATCAGGCCTCCCCAACCCGTCTGGCCAGCGCGGGGAGTGTAGGCCAAATCCTCCGTCTGTCTCCGGCAGATGAGAGAGGGTTGTGCTCCTGCAGTGGAGACTAATATGTTCGCTTGTATGACTGTCAGGGATGTGCTTCAGGTATTCGTGGTAAAAAAGTCTATTATCTCTTCCAAAAGACCACAGATTAACCATTCTTTATAAACGTCCTCCCTGCGATAAAAACGGAGACCGTTAAGCCGGTTCGTTACTTCTCTGACAGAGATATTAGGTATAAACCGGATCCCCTAAATCCAGGTTTAGATAGAGCCAACCCTTCTTTCGCCGGGGTTATGGCGACCCCGCTCATTAAGAAAGGGTTAAGGAGCTCCCGGGGTCTTACGGACCCCGGGTTTGCAGTCAACGGTGCAGTGTTTTAAGTCGAATTAACTATCTAGCTAAACTTGGGGAGGTTTCAAACTTTTTGATAAGGTTTTGGGCGAAAATTACGTCGTTCAGAGTTTATTTCTGTCATTTTATATTCTTGTTGGCTACTTTTTTTTTCTCAGTGGCTCTGAGTTCCTGTTTCTGCATGATCTTCAACCAAATCAGGCAGATCAAACAATCAAATTCATCATCATCATGTCAGCCCCTAGAAGTCCACTGCTGGACATGGGCCTTCCCAATAGAATACCACTTTTGGTAAGTTGTCCATTGGGGGATTTGCCATAATCACCATGCTTGGCAGGCGAATTCGTGATCGCAGTAATGATCTTAACATACACACACAGGAGAACGCTGCTTCCTGTCCCTGGTGCAATCCCTTAGTCGCTGTGACGACATCCACGGGAAAGATAGGGGTGGCTCTATTCTAAGCCGGGAACCACACGGCACTACCCGTGGTTATTATGGCAAATCCCCCAATTTACAGCCCAGCAGAGGCATTCTATTGGGGAGGCTCGTGTTCAGCAGTTGACTTATATACACTGATGATGATGAACCGTAAGTATATAAGGCTGATGATGATGATGATATTGACAGTTAAATGAGAATGCCAAAGCGTAGTTACATTACACCGCCAGATGATAAATTAGGCACCTCACAGCCCCGGCCGTAAAAACTGTTCAAACCTGGCGGGCAATAAAACTGCGTAAAACTCTGGCCTCACATCGGCCATTACTATGTTTATACTGCTTATTACCAGTGTCGATACCTTACTAATGATTAATGATTTACGCAGACGCGACGACGCGAGTATTGAATCTTTGGTTATACCTACTTAATAAAATCGTAAACTTCGCGTGTCTGCACATTGAAGATATTTGCAAAAAAAAAATTGGCGTCTAAGGATAAGCAACAGAACACATTTCGATCATTTTTGAAATTTTTGTCTGTTTGTCTGTGAGTTTGTGCACGCATCACTTAAAAACTACTGAACGGATTTTGATGGAATTTTCACAGAAAAATGGGGCTTAACGTAACTTAACATTTAGTCTTTATTTCATCGCAATCGGTTTACTCAATCAAAAGTTATGGACATTTTTAGTTTTCAAATACATTAGTAGGTAAGGTTAGTATGCAATATATTGCACATAATAGTATTTCCGTACTATTCAGATTGCGATAAATTTGGACTACATTTGGAGCTGGTAGTGGGAGTGGGAGTGGGAGCGGGATTGAGAGTGAGATTGAGAGTCTGAGTGGAAGTGGGAGGGGGATAGGGAGCGAAAGTGGGAATGGGAGCGGAACCTGTAGTCCACGCGAGCGGAGCCGCGGGCACAGCTAGTACCTACTAAATTGTTTAGCTGTATATTCCTGTAAGTTTCCACATGTAATTGTGACCTTCATAACGCATCCTCTCTAATATAACGGTCCTGGCAGAATATCAGCGTCGCGCCCCTGGGCTGCGACATCACGCTGAGTGCGGGCCCTTTCTGCAGCACAGCATTACACACACTGCTACTGTCTCATTGTTATGTTTACCTGGTACCTCTGTGTCAATATGTGACCTATTTGTAACATTGTATTTGTGCTGTGTCTAAGAATAAATGAATTATCTATCTATCTATCTAACCTCCATAGAAGACTATCCTTAATTTATTTTAGGTATTAGCTAAAATGGTTCCTTTTATAGCCAATTATCTATCTCTTATTTCAATTATCTCTCTCGCGGGTCTGCTGGAAGAAATCTCTCTCAGAGATAAGTTCGCCCTTTGTACTTGTGTTTCTTTTTGATGTATTATTTTTAGTTTTATCTGGGTGTGCAATAAAGAGTTAAATAAATAAATAAATGTTTTTTCTGAGATATTCCAGGACAATCCGGAATTTGTACATTATCTACCAGTAGACTTTCAAATAATAACATAAATAATTTAAAAAATCATAATAATAAAATCATTTATTCATCTCTTAAAAAATATACATACAATAACTCCGCCAAACTGTATAATAAAGTTTGTTGGCAGAAATAGCTCTCTTATTTTATACACATCTATGGCAGAGAATACTAAATATCACTACGCAATGGTGAATAGCAGAGCAAATTACAAAGTTTTTAATTATGATATTAGCACAAAAAGATTGAGGTTATGTTAATGAGTTTACTAGATATTTCTTATATTTAATTCTGAAACTGTTTTTGTTGATTACATTGCTTCATGTTTTAGTTTGTTCTAAATGTCGAAAAATCCCGATCCGACCTATGTTCAACTGTAAACGAAATATCTTATTGTCTACAGAGGATCGCTTGTTGTAGCTTGTTGACTTGCTGTAAATAGAACACCTATTATACTACCGACCGGGTGTGGTGGCGTTCGTTGGGGAAGGCCTATGTCCAGCAGTGGACTTCTAGGGGCTGACATGATGATTATACTAGTAGTGATACGCGATACATCAGTTTTGCATTTTGAAACTCCTCATCATGTGGCAATCCAACATTGTACCCAAAGGTTGTCTGGAAGAAATCGCTTAAAGCGATAAGACCGCCTGAATTGTACTATTTGTAACTTTTATAACGTGTCACTGTATTTGTTTGTGCAATAAAGTGTATTGTATTGTATTGTTTGTTCATACAACCAGTGTGGTCTTCTTCATGATAGTCATATATGTATAACTGGCATTGACATATTTAACGAGTAAATAATTTTGAAATAACTGTAAATATGAATTGACGATGTTAATATAATTAATTATGGATGATATGTTATTTAAGTTTCTGATTGTTTTCATATTATTTTTTAATTATTTATTCACAATATTTCAAAATTTTGTAATGATTCTTATATTTTATTTTGTAATGTTTTTTCTATAGGATAAACTGGCCTGAAATAAATACAATTTAATTTTAATTTATAACTTCACTATTCACGCGTCTACATCTTATTTAATACTTGATCTATGATTAGAATCATTGAAACACCGCTGCGGGCGACATGGCCGAAATAATTTAATTACCTCTCATGTTATTACCGATGACCGAGCACCTGCGCCTGCGCCGCTCTCCGCCTCCATCTCAACCAATTAAGAATTACGTTACAAAATCGGACCTCTCTTTCCAAATCTTGACTACAAAACGTGAGATCCGATTATGTCAGATAACTTGTAACTTGGTAGAATTTTAGCTCACTCCAGGAAATGTCTTGATTGTAGGAACAAATAAAATGTTGCACGTAATTTATTCAGCTTTATTAACTTATCTGGTCTATGTTGTGGTCGTGACCAAATATACTGGGAAGGTCGATCGAGGCACTTGTCAGTTGTTGATTGTAATAAATAACAAACACTTGACAATATATTATTGAGCTGTTTGCGTTGGAACGGCTGTACAATATCATGCTATTCTGTATTCTGTCATCATGTCCACTGCGGACGGACATAGGACATGGACTGCTGCTTTCCCCAATGAATTGGAAGAATTTCTTGGTGAATGTATCTAATTAACACTTAAACTTTTTTTTGTAACTTTGTTTTTAAATGCATGCTTTAATGCGGGCATACAACACAATGTTGTATGCCCCCGTGGCGGGACATAGCTGAGCTCTATGACATGTAATCCTATAGATACCTATGATCCACAATAATGATATTTCATTTCATTTCAATGAACGTCACCACACCCGGTCTTCCACCCTACGCATCCAGCTGCTTCCGGTCACCTTCTTTAGGTCGTCGGTCCACGTGGCGGCGGGGCGTCCCGCCCTGCGCGTGTCGATCCGCGGTCTCCACTCCAGAACACGTCTCTGCGAGAGATGTGACCTGCTACTACCAGCTTTCATCTATGTCGGTGACCTTCGTTTTCCGTCGGATCTCCTCATTACGAATCATATCCTTCAAAGAAACCCCGAGCGGAGCCCTCTCCATAGCTCATTGAGCGACTTGAAACTTGTGGATCCGGCCCACCGTCAGTGTCCACGTTTCTGCGCCGTAGGTCATGACAGGAAGGACGCATTGATTAAATTACCAGGGTTAAGACTAAGTAAGGTCAGTAAATCGTTCACGGGGCATTGTATACGCTTCCACAACAAACTACCAGAGGAAATCTTAAATATGACGGACAGAAAGTTCAAGATTCACATTAAAAAACAACTTTGTAAGAAAGCATATTATAAAATAAACGATTATTTGAATGACAAAGATGCCTGTTACTAATGTTAATTCAGCTTCGCAAAATCTTTATTAATTGTATGCAAACTTGATTTTTAAAAGATGTGTTGCGTGAAGTTTATTGCGCCGTTTCTTCTTCACAGCGCTAACACCTAGGAAGCGGTAGTCGATAAAAAAAATGACTTGTATAAATGTACCAAGTGTACTCATATGCAATAAATGATTTTGACTTTGACTTTGAAGACTTTTGTCTTTAAATATTGTGGATATAAAACTGGTAATGAATATACTAAGAAAGATATGTGAAACGTCATTGAGCAAAAGCATCTTAATTACATGCAAACCCACAGGCGATAACTAGTAGCAAGTTTAAAGACAAGTTTAGTTCGAGTGATCGATATAGTGCCCATTTATCTAGTATAGTCGATAGTTAGCGCAGGTTAGAGATGAAATTGTGGACTCTATCGCGACGAGCTAAGAGTGTGGTGTGTGGTGACGTTGACGAATGGTCGAGGCTGACAGACTGCTGGTCGTGCGAACGGTAATTATCGGCATATAGATAAGGTAGCTGGTAGGTGCCTAGGTACATACTTGTCGGAGAACTTGTTGATTATATAGAATGCAGTTAAACACCTGTTATACCACAGTATATATTTTTTAACGTAAATTAGATCAAGTACGTCCATTACTGAATTTATAAGCCTTCACAATAGAATGGCATTTTTGATGGACTCCCATTAGGGCATTTGTAATCACCACGCTTGGCAGACGTATTAGTGATCGCAGTTAGGGTCTTAATATACAGAAGCGGAAGCGGTAGGGGCTGGAGATCTGAATTTTGGATATGTGGAGCGCATGTTCGAAGACAAGTTTTGTACTATTACAGAATTGAAATGAATCATTTCATTTCAATTCTGTAATAGTACAAAACTGAAATGAAATGAAATATCTTTATTGTGGATCATAGGTATATAAAGGATTAAATGTCATAATTAGAGCTCAGCTATCTCCCGCCACATGGGCATACAACATTGTGTCGCAGTAAAGCATGCATTTAAAAACAAAGTTACAATTTTTTTTATTTTTTTTTAGAGTTAATTAGATACATATAGAAACCTTAAATTAAACCGTCACCAAGAAATTCTTCCAAACTACAATAACATTTTTCTATTAATATGTGAGGTATCCTGCAGAATAGGCTTTTGTGTAACAAGGCAGTGTTTGCTGGTAACACTGCCATTTTATCTAATTGCCTCATACGAATTTTAAATGTGAACATGTTAATATTAGATTTTGCAAAAACCGCCGATTCATATATATACATACACGGGAGAGTCAGTATTTTTAGTTTTATAAAATGCGACCTACATGAATCTATTTGTTTCAAATTGCATATTGCCCGAATGCATCGTTTTTGAGCTCTAAAAGCAAGTTCTTTGTTTGTTGAGTTTAATTTTGATATCTTTTGTGGTTTTCTAGATGTAGCGTGGCGCTGTTATAGTGACGTCGTTTTGGCGGAGCCACCAATGTACCCCTGTAACTTTTAAACGGCTGAAGTACAAATTCTAATTTTCGAGTACAAGGTGGTACATTTCCAGGACAAGTTTTCTGCATAGTCGGATTTCAAATCGGAGGCTGTGGCTCTGCCAAAATGGCGCAAGCTAATGTTAACTAGATATAGAGGAGCATGACCTTCTGACACAGCTATATTTCACTTAATAGAAGGTCACAACAACATGATCTGTATGTAACATACTCGTTGTCAAAATAAACTATTTTTCATTTGTTTTTCCCGAACAGGAGAACGCTGCTGGCCATCCCTGGTGATATCTCTTAGTCGCCTTGACGACCTGCGGGATAATTGGGGGGCCCTATTCAAAGGCTTCACGGAGTGAAAGTGTAAACACAAAGAAATCTATTGTACATTAATTTTATTGATATAGCACTAATACTGTGATAGAATTACGCCAAAGTACAGCCATGAAAACAAATAAATTATTACTAAGCAATAATATACAGCGGTCGTTCCTTAGGACTTGCATAGACGTAGTAACTACTAGATATGACAATATTCTTATAGTTATTATGTTTATAATCAAATTTTAGTATGCCATCAGCATTTTCCAATTTCCTACGAAAAAAATTATAAAATCATTAATTAGGATTTTATAGTGGAATTATTCCTTGACCAACTTAATTTGGAGGTATCTTTCTTATAGCATACATGAAAGAATCCTATACCTTCATCATCATCAGGTTATTTTTGTCTCCACTGCAGGAGCATAACAGTCTCTCGTCTGCCGGAGACAGGCGAAGGATTTGGGATACACTCCCCGCGCTGGCCAGACGGGTTGAGGAGGCCTGATTGATGTTTTATAATGTATTATTCCCTTAGTCGCCTTGTACGACATCCACGGGAAAAGTTGGAGTGGTCCTATTCTACTCTACCAGAAACCACACGGAAGCCTATACCATACATACCATTTTTTTATATAATGATAAGTAGAAAGGAAATTGGTATTTATTGGGATACGCCAGGGGAGTATTGTACCTACAGGTAAGTGACAAACAGTGAATTACGAAGTTGTGCCATAATATAAGACGTGGGAAGAAATGGGTAGTACATTATAATAGCAGTTGAATAAACTTTCATCGAAATAAAAAATATATATATTCGAAAATATTGATAGTATCATTCGTTTTTGCGTAAATCCAATGTATATATCTAATTACTATAGATATTCATGCAACGATATAATTAAAATATAAGATATATTAGTGCCGTGTGGTTTCCGGTAGAGTAGAATAGGACCACTCCAACTCTTCCCGTGGATGTCGTACAAGGCGACTAAGGGAATACATTATAAAACATCAATCAGGCCTCCCCAACCCATCTGGCAAGCGCGGGGAGTGTAGGCCAAATCCTCTGTCTGTCTCCGGCAGATGAGAGAGGGTTGTGCTCCTGCAGTGGAGACAAAAATAACCTGATGATGATGATGATATATTACTCTAGATTACTTACAATAATTCCTACGCAACTCTTCCAGTGAACTGTATATTTGTCGTTGCCCTGTAATTGTGAGTTACGGTACGCGTATGGGGCGCACGGAAGTGTTATGGCCGGACTAACTGCCGGATTACCATCCACGGAGTGGAGGATGGCAACACAAACACCGTTCGTTTCCCATCGCTACACTAACAGTTTTTTTTCTAGTTGAAATCATCATCATCATCAGGTTATTTTTGTCTCCACTGCAGGAGCACAACCCTCTCTCATCTGCCGGAGACAGACGGAGGATTTGGCCTACACTCCCCGCGCTGGCCAGACGGGTTGGGGAGGCCTGATTGATGTTTTATAATGTATTCCCTTAGTCGCCTTGTACGACATCCACGGGAAGAGTTGTAGTGGTCCTATTCTACTCTACCGGAAACCACACGGCATACACGGCAAGCCTATACTATAGATATAAATTCAATAAGTCATTATCATCAGTCTTAGGTCATTTCGAAGACTACTTTTGCATTTTGAAGGCGACTCCCGACTGATCGCAAATAAGCTTACCTCTAGTATTGTGAGCTCATTTGCGTTGTCGTTTTTTCCCCGCAGATTAGTAATCTAGTTACTTATAGAACATCATTGGACAAACCCGATAAGTTAATTAAGACAACTTTTCAAAGTTTTAAAATCAAGTTGGATGGAGTATTGAGAAATCACAATTAAGCAAAATGTTATTTATTTTAAGTCGCAATGTATAACTATTTATACAATACAACACAATACAATACACTTTATTGCACAAACATATACAGTTACACGTTACAAATAGTACAATTTAGGCTGTTTTATCGCTTTAAGCGATTTCTTCCAAACAACCTATAATACATGTCGTACAATACAGAAAAACTAGCTAATTTAGGCATCGAAACTTGTTGAAATCTGACCTAATTCAGACAAAGAATTCTCCGTCACATCACGAAAATAACACTAACCATACATATACAGATATACACGCCGCCGTTTATGCGCGGCGGCGTCCTCTCTCCAGAAATCACTATTTAGGATATCGACACCACTCAATTTCGCGAATAGATTCCCCGATTTTTTTTTACAAGTGAGTGTATGAAATATATTAGAGCCATAAAAAGAGGCTCCCAGCATCGAAGCGTCGTCGTAAAAATAGATGTACAACGCGTAACGCGCGTTCCGCATCAATAATTCAAGATTACTTACCGCGGCGGCCGCGCGGATAGATTTCTCATTTCTAGTATTTACTTAACCCTGTGGTGCTTACTCGAATGTAAACCGAGATGCTCGCTATTAAAGATTATTTTCCTTTGTAGGGATATTTGGTGGTATTTTATTGTAGAGAGTGGAAATGACGAGCCGACAACATAATTAGTATAACGTTAATTGAGAAAATATATTTGGAAAACCGAATGAGTAACTTTATCACGAGGTGTCAAGACCAGTTTTGAAATTTTTTTTTACTTAGAAGAGAGCCTCGGTGCTCCAAATGCCCTGCTGATTAACCAACGACGCACAGACTGACAATGTCAGTATAACCATTCAACAATTTACTAGTCCATAAATACCACAGATCGGTGGTGGCGGGCAGCAGTGTCACCGGCGCGAGACCTAGAACTAGCCAACACGTCTGCCCAGCATGGCCATTGTGGATAAAACTCACGAGCAGCAATGCGGAGAATGGGGACCTGGTGTGGTGGCGTTCATCAGGGATGGCCTATGTCCAGCAGTGGACGTCTAAGGACTGATATGATGTAATAAATAATAAATAAATATGTCAGACATTCACACCAAATATCCAGTCCCAAACTAGGCAGAGCCTGTGCTATGGTTACTAGATAACGGATACATACTTAAATAAATATATAAACATCCACGACTTGGGTACAATAATTCATATTCATCATACGAACATTTGCCCCTAGCGGGATTCGAACCCGCAACCTCCGGCGTGGCAGGCCGAGAGCTACCCCGCTCCGCCACGGAGGTTGTCGGAATGAAAAGACACTTATAGAAATAACCTTTTCCCTGGAAATAAAACGGGACATCAAATTTTTCGGGGAACAAGCCGGTGGATCCAAAACCGTAGGGCTGTCAAAAAAATAACGTGTACCGTTTAAAAAGAAATATAGTAACGACGCGGGACGGGACGTGCCGCGGAGGGGACAATGTTTTGCCTTTTTTTATTTTCCGTGTGTTATTCGCTTTAATTTTAAAAAGTAAAGAATAGGTAAAGAAACGTATGTGCTAATCTTAAAGCAATCTGATAGAGTATTTTCTAGATTCAGTCCAGAGCTTTGACAAATCACTTTTCACTCCAAAAAGGTATACCTTAAAAGGAAAAGATCGCCTAAATTATACTATTTTTAACTTTGAAAACTTGTAACTGTATTTGTTCGAGTTATGACAGTTTTAAAACTGTTTTATGTAGTCTTTAGTTCACCTGCTGAATGAACAGATGAATATGCTGACTTCATCATCATCAGGTTATTTTTGTCTCCACTACAGGAGCACAACCCTCTCTCATCTGCCGGAGACAAACGGAGGATTCGGCCTACACTCCCCGCGCTGGCCAGCCGGTTGGGGAGGCCTGATTGACGTTTTATAATGTATTCCCTTAGTCGTCTTGTACGACATCCACGAGAAGAGTTGGAGTGCTCCTATTCTACTCTACCGGAAACCACACGGCCATACTGACTTACTCACTGATATATTATATATCAATAAGTTTATTACATAAAGTGACATCCTACTAATATTATATATTTTTTTGATGTTTGTTACTCAATCACGCTTCAACCACGGGACAGATCGTAATGAAACTAGGCACATATATAGGTTAGGTCCTGGAATAGGACATAGGATTGTTTTTATCCCGAAAAACATCCTATTTCTATGTGAAAACATAATAATTTGTGATGTTAAGTTGTCCACGCGGACGATGCGCGGGCAACAGCTAGTATAGAAATAAATGAATAATTTGATAATGACTGTAGATATGAATTGATCATATTATTATTGATGGTAAAATAATGTTATTTAAGTTTAAATATTTTATTATTTATATTAATTTAAATGTTTATAAGATAAATTGTATTAAAGTAAATAATATTTAACTTAACAATTCTATTGTTAAGTCGATTTCCCGATTTCACTGACATGAAATACAATACAATATACTTTATTCCACAAACAAACACAGTAACAATTTATATAGAATAGTTAAGTTAGTTATGATTTAGTTGTTTGATATATAATTCAATATTCGATTGATACGTTATGGAGTTTTTTTAGGTTTACTGCAGTAACAAAGTTGACAATGGGCCCGATTCTGAAGGCACACATTTAAAAACTGCCAGTTCTATAATTGATTTCGTCTTTATCTTCATAATACTGTGTGACAAGGATAGCAACAGTTTTAGTGCTGTCAAATTTTAACGTTTTGTCTTCAGAATCGAGCCCAGTGTTTATGTAATAGTAAAAAATATTACATATACTTGACTAATGCTAGGATTATCTCCTGTGCTGTGGCAATTAAAAAGGATAGGATAATTTACAAAAATAAAATCCAGACTGGGTTGAACTTGTACGAAGTTGTCGCTAATATTTTATTCATTGCGGAGTCTTTTAAATGTTTTACGAAGTCAGTAGTAGATCATGCTCTAGACATAATTACGGCAATTTAATCTAGATCTCTCATGAGATTAAAGGCTAGATTGGCGGCGCGTTGCGAGACACGAGCAACCGGGATCCATTCAATTTCGCGTCGCCGGCAATAAAGTGCGATTGTCACGCACGTACACATTGCATAAAGCCGCATTACTGCGAGGGGGCGCCCCCCTCCCCCCAAGGGTGGCGTTTAACGCACGAAGGGATTTTTAAAAAATACACTTCTCTGGGTTACACGGTTGCGCTTGTGACGGAGGATGGAAATATTGGTCGCAACTTGTTCGATAACTCGTGGTACAATTAATTATGTTACTGTTTACATTTGAGACATACCATTTTGTAACCAGTGTTTTTAATACATTTAAGCAGTTTTTGTGTCTAACTTTATTGATTTCGGTAGAGAATAGAGGCTGACATAATAATAAGGTTAGGAAGAAAATTCCGTAAAACGCGTCTTCTTTTTAAAGAATGTATCTTGGAAGGATGCAACCAGTGTACAATGGCGGCTTTATTGCTTTCAGCGATTTCTTTCAGGCAACCACTGGGACTTTTTATATATAAGTACTTGGTGCAAACATTTATGAAACAGATTTTTTGTTCAACAGTTCAATACATTATAATATGATCAATGTACTTACATAAACGATTTAATATATGTACGATATAGAATCGTCACAAAGACCTACCTGTTTATAAGAATCGTGTGTCCGGAATTAGTCTTCTAGAATACTTACGAGTATATACAATAATTCTAATTCATTGAATGTGGGTCGTTTCCGTGTGGTATCCGGTAGAGTAGAATAGGACCACTCCAACTCTCCCCGTGGATGTCGTACAAGGCGACTGAGGGAATACGTTATAAAACATCAATCAGGCCTCCCGAACCCGTCTGGCCAGCGCGGGGAGTGTAGGCCAAATCCTCCGTCTGTCTCCGGTAGATGAGAGAGGGTTGTGCTCCTGCAGTGGAGACAAAAATAACCTGATGATGATGATGATAAATGTGGGTCAATGTAACAGTGCCTTGGCTTTTCCACTATCAGATGCTGCCAAGGCACTTTATAGGTTAGTTAAGATTGGAATTAACAGAAGAAATCCAGAAGTCATGTAGATTTCTTCTGATAACTGTGTTGTCACCAATAGAGCGACATAGTCGCTGAAGCTAAGCTCTTTAAAGAAAGATTTAAAAAAATTCATTACTACTTAAGTATCCTGTATTCAGCAGCCAGGTGGACCGGCGACCTGAAGAAGGTGGCCGGAAGCGGCTGGATGCGTAGGGCGGAGGACCGGTTGTGGTGGCGTTCATTGAGGAAGGCCTATGTCCAGCAGTGGACGTCTCAGGGCTGTCATGATGATCCTGTACCCGCGCTTGGTCAGTAAACAATAAGCAAACCGTAGTTCCGATATAACAACTCTTAGATTCCTTACATCTTTAAGTACATAATAACTTAATTCCATGTTAATCTTCAGAAGCAATGTGATTTGTAGAATCGTCGAGTATCAGCTCTGCGCTGAGCGGCCTCCTGGGAGACGCATCGATTGACCGGCTCCGGCTCCGGCCGTCTCCTGCGGGCTCCGCGCGCGTAATTTCTCCGGCAGCGACGTGCGCCGCATGCGTAATTACGCGCAATCGCTCACCCCATTACGCTACGATACGCGACGTGCGGCGTAGTGTAGCGGCGGTGGCGGAGGTGAGGTAGAATTAAAAACAGCTTGCGATTTTAAGTCAAAGTCGATCAATATTTTTATTAAATCTTTAAAATTATCGCCATTATAAGCTCACTGTTTCAGTTAATTTCTTTTGATCTGACTGCTTCTTTCATCACTAGAGTTTTTCTAAACCATAGGTTTGATTCGAACTGATAAAGTTAACTTTGTTTCAGTGAATTTCCTATAGTAATAAAAAAATATTTTGTTCTCTATCTTTATTCAGTAGATATTATGTATACGATATTAAATATATATAACGAGTCATTGTAAGCATTAAAATTCATAAGCCATAGGCTAGTGCAAAAACAAATTCTTTCGTAACCAATTACGAAAAAGGAATTAATTTCCCATTTCGTAGCCAGTTACGAAATTTGGTTATGAAATGAGACGACAGGTCATTTTTGAAGCCGGTTACAAAATGGAACTCCTTCATCCCATTTAGTAACTAATTCCCTAACTGATTATGAAATGAGAACTGAGATTTCCCTGATCGAAACCAGTTACAAAATGGGATTCCCTTATCCTATTTCGTAGCTAAAGGACAACTAAACGGGACGAAAATCGTAGTCTCTTGTAACTCAGGTCGCACAACGCTTTACTGGGATCGATGTCAGATCGAAGCGGGGCAATCAAGTTTCTTACAACTGAAAACAGACTCTATATAACTACATTTATAACTACTTATTCTATATATCTTATATGATTAGAAAAAAGTCTATCAGTCGAGGGATTAACGCAGAAAACTTAAAGCTTATATAATAAAACACAAATCAAGAAAGTTATAAATTAATTTAAAAAATAGCTTTCTTGATATGTATTTTACTTTATAATTGTTGTTGTAGGTTTTCCGAAATAAATAAACGTGAGTTTTGTTTATTTATTTATGTCGGCCCCGTAGCCTAGTCGGTAGTACACCTGCCTGCGAAGCTCGGGGTTGCGGGTTCGAATCCCGCCCAGGGCAAACATTCGTGTGATGAACTTGTGTTTGCCTTGGGACTGGATGTTATTTATATATTATATTATATATTTATGTATGTACATCAGCTGTCTGATACCCATATTACAGGCTCTGCCTAGTTTGGGATCAGGTGGCCGTGTGTGAAATGTCCCCACATATTAATTTATAAAAAAAAAATTTAGTACCTATTTATTGCACACACAAAAAAAGGATAAAATACCTACCTAATTAAAAACGAAAACAAAACATTCAAAATAATATGGTGAAACTTATTTCTTCGAGAAATTTCTACCAACCTATCAGAGACATATGTTTGGTACGAGTATGAAACGAAAATTAGTTATATTCAATTGTAGGTCAGGAATTAAAGATTTACCAAATTTAGGCTATATCTGACGTGGAATGGTGTAGAACCTATGAAGTATAGAACCTTTTCTATGTATATGAAGATACCATATACATCCCATAACTTTACGGCAAATAGGATTGAATAACTAACCTTTCCCCTTAACCCTAAATTTTAATGATCACAAAAAACTACTTTATCATACATAATATCATGCAAAAATTAACTTTAAAAACCCATGAATAATTTTGACGTACATACATTGATTTAAATAGAATATTAGCAAGAAGTTGTCGATTTATTTCCTGTCAAATTACTTATAATTATTTCTTAATCTCATCCGAAAGAAACTCATCAATCGAAGTGTAATAAGAAAATTGCAAAGTTGAGTTGGTTATGCCAACATTGTTTTGCAGTTTGTTTCAGCTATAGGTGTGAATTATTAAAAGAAAAAACGGGGTAATTACCAAATGTTTTAATTACTACTTCTTGGTCTTTAAATTGCCTTCATTATAAGATTTTTCCAATGTCAAGTGAATAAGGCGAATACAAACATGGAGAGCACGCTTTAACCGCTCGGTCACGACTTTTGGCTTAGCGGGACGCGGCGCGGTGAGCGGCGCGGTTACGGCAGGCGGAGGGTTGGCCGCTGATTGCGGCGCCTCGTGGCGTGCTGCTAACGTTTTTGTACATTTGTTCTCGCCGCTCGCCGCCCCGCTCCTAGCTGCCGCTGGCAGCGGCAAGGTCGTGGCCGAGCGGTAACGGAGTAAAGCTGTGGGTTGTACCACTAGAGCACCGAGGGAGTGTCCCTCAGATCAAAAGGATATCACCATAACCTTTGATCTGCCCATGTGGATTCTCGTAGAGAAGCTCTACAGCTGCAGAAGTGCAAAGAACATTGCCATTGTACGAAGTTATTCAAATTGCCTCCAGGTGGACCGACGATCTGAAGCAGGTGGCCGGTAGCGGCTGGATGCGGAGGGCGGAGGACCGGGTGTGGTGGCGTTCATTGGGGAAGGCAATCCAGCAGTGGACTTCTAGGGGCTGACATGATGATTCAAATTACAAGTAAATTAGTAAGTACACTGTGGGTCATTAGCGAACTAAATATCGTTAAAACCGAATAAACATATAAACCAAATAACCCAGCACCGTTTCCGTAATGTCTGCCACCATAGAAATCAAGGAACTGGCCGGCGAGGTTGGTTGTGCACTCGCCTCACGTTCATGAGGTCCTGGTACAAACCCCGCCCGTACCAATGAGTTTTACCAAACTTAAGTACGGTTTATTTATAATACCACAGGCTTTTCGTTGAAGGAATAACATCGTAAGGAAACCTGCATATGCCGAAGAAGAAATTCTGAGGCGTGTGTGAAGTCCACCAAATCGGCTTGGGGCACCGTCGGTGGTCAGGGGTTTGGCACAAAAGATCCTGAAGGGTCGAAGTGTCGCCAGGTCTTCCTGGCCCCCTAAGAAGATAAGATAACTGGTCGGCGAAGAGTAACGTTGACAGCAAAGTGACAGATGTCAGTTGCGTTCTGATTTACGTTTACGTTCATATTACAAAAAAAAAACTGAAACACGAACAACGCAGCGCACTACCTAGTTGTGAGTGTAGGGCTATTCCCAACAGTGGTAAATAATTATAGGCTTTAGATTTAATGATTTATGTATGTAAACACAAAAACAACAGATCGTTCACCTCTTCATTCATAACTCATATCCACTTCCGATTCACGAACTAAAATATGAAAATTTATTCAAAATAATTCGTTAAAAATTACCCGGTCTATTTGTCAAAACAAATATGGTCATATTTGAAATATTTGGGCAATTAAATGTGAATTAGCATCTCAATGAATGGGCACGGAGCGTGCTGCATACATACATATTATTTGCATTTAACTGTATGGAATAGTTTAATGTAACAAATCATCATTGTATTGTAACAAGTATGTACATATTGTGGTAATAGGTTACTATTCTTCACCACTTGTTATGAAAAAGGATTTTATTTTGACTGACATACATACATGCTCAAGCCCTAGTCCTAGAGGTGTAGGCAGACGATGTATCGCCACTTTGCGTGATCCTAATACAAATTCTCATACGTCATTTCTTTTGTATTATGTGGATGACTATTCAAAATATATCTATAAATCCTATATATTGTAAGCATAAGAGATTTTTAATTAGTTTTCGCATAATTTTTGCACATTTTTTGTCGCACAAAGAAAAAGAATAGGTTTAGTTTAAGTAGTTGAAATTTTTTTTTTGTTTTTGTGTTTCATTAAGTATTATTGTTATTATTAATGTAAATATTTGCATGCTCTTGTAAATAGCAGAATTAGGAGATCGTACCTTCATAATGACCATCTTATGAACTGTAGGTACCCTATTCTATAGCAAATAAAATCTTATCTTATCTATCTGGGTCAATAAAAAAATGGCAATAAATCTTAAATATTATCATTTATTATTTAATAATAAATTATTAAAAAGAACATTTGAAATCTTTTGCGTGGCTAGTTACGAAAACATGATCACACAGCATTATTTTTATATAATAACATTTTGTTATAAAGTGACATCCTACTAATATACCCGGTAAGGTTAAAAGTAAAATACAGTAATTAATATTACGTACAAAGGCGACCTTATCTCTAAAAGAGATTTCTTCCAGTCAACCTTACAGAGTACCTTGTTATTAAATAATAAATAATAATATTTATGATTGATTTAAATTTTTTTTATAGACCCAAATATATAGGATTCATCAATATGTTTTGAAGTTGTTTTAATTAAATAACAAGTGACGAAAAATAGTAAGGAAAACGGAACAAGGGGTATTTTGAATAAAAATGTGTTATCGTTTATTTTCGCTTTATATACGCACCATCAACTTATGATAAAAGACAACAATAATACTTAAAAGTCGAACATAAACTGACGTAGCAAGCGGAGTCGAGAGTAGCGTTTTCCCGCATATCCGATTTTATTG
The DNA here is from genome assembly GCA_947086405.1 of Esperia sulphurella. Taxonomy (NCBI): domain Eukaryota; kingdom Metazoa; phylum Arthropoda; class Insecta; order Lepidoptera; family Oecophoridae; genus Esperia; species Esperia sulphurella. The sequence continues at coordinate 17,705,813 of OX352264.1, forward strand.
TTACGGTTTTAATTATTTTACATATAAATAAAGCTCTAACAATAAATTAGGGTTGACTGGAAGAGACCCCTAAGTATTATAAGTAGGAGCAGAGCCAACATTATAACTGACGTTAGTCGCCACAGTAAAATGAGAAGAACCATAGAAATCCTATCAATCTTAACAAACAACATCTAGAACGGTTATAGTCACTTGTTTACTTCAGTGCCTCGCGTGCCGATTTTCGGACATAGCGCGCCCCTTCTGCGCACCCTTAATGCGTCTCGGTCACATTTCTAGTGAGAAGATGCAGTTATGCAGTTGCAAACCGCTCAATTTATGCAGATTTATGCAGATTTATTGCCGATGTTTACCCGACCTTGACTTTCGCGAAAAGAGTAAAATGTTTGATAGTTTTTTTACATTAATAAGAAAATACATCATATGTCTTACATAACTCACACATAATAAACCTATGTGCGGGTTTGTCCTATGTGCGGTGAGGCCGCTCGTCACAGCGGACCATGCTAACGCTTGTTGTACATTATAAGTTAATGCAATATATTACAAATCGTTGGCACGCACCTACTTCACCTTTCTATGTTGATAGGATTTCTGTGTGAATAACCGAGGATCGGGTTAATTGGAGAAGCATATGTCCAGCAGTGGACTCTTTATGCCTGAAAATAATAGTAACTAAATAAAGTCCATTATAAAACCAGATAGGACAGTATACATTCCAACATACATACATTCCTATCGTCTTTAATTACGAGTTAATGTAGGTATTAACAATAGTTAGTTTTAGTTATACGTAGGTTAGATAATGCGCAGCGGTCTGCGCGGCGCCCGCGCAGCACCAAGGTCGCATGGCGACTCCTGCGCGTGCGCATGCCTCGCGCGATAAACAAAACCATAAAATACAAGTTTCTATTATACCTGTTAGATTTTTTCTGTCGCACAGACTTGATTTGATTGCGAACGTTATCGATGCAAATTAAAATTAACGTACGGTCGACCACAGTCAAAGTTATGCAAAGCCATAGAAATTTAGTCGGAATTACCGTTGCAATACTGACATTATTTATAGCTGTAACATTTTTGACTACATATTGGAACAGAAACTTGAAGTGAATTTTATTTATTTTACTTTAAATGGAAAGGCAGCTTATAGCATTTCATCCCATTTCGTAATCAAATTTTGAAACTGGCTACAAAATAAAAAATTTAATTTGTCCGCACGAAGCTAGTTACAAAATGAGACCATCACTCACTCAATTTAGTAACTAATTTCTTAGCTGGTGCTTCCATATCAGTAGTCGACTTGATAATGTTATTTAAGAAATGGTTTAGTCTGTTCTTAAACATGGTTATTGATGTGGTAGATACAACAGATTCTGGCGAATTGTTCATCTGGATAAAACCCTGTTACTTAAAATATATTTTGAGGGTTCACGTGAGCATTTTATCTTTGAAATCTTAGATTATGTCCTCTAAATCGTTCAATTGGGTTAAATATATTCTTTAAATTTGATGAGTTATAGTGATTGATGAAAATCTTGAAGGTTTCATTAGATCTCCTCCTTCTCTGCGTTCTTTAAGAATAGTAAGATTTAGGCGTAACAATCTAGTTTCGTATTAAAATCTTTTGAAAGCATGCGGTACTTTTGTAGCTCTCCTCTGCACATTCTCCAGGAGAGTGATATCTTTCTCGAGGTAGAGACTCCATACTTAAAATTCATACTCCAAGATTGGTCTGATGTAGGTTCAGGAATAGTAAAAAAATAATGACTTTCTCACAAGATAAGGTACAATTGGAGTTTGACAAGTTTTAAAGTTACACGAAATTGAAGTTTGAACGCTGACTCCCAAACTAGGTAAACCTGTGTAGCTCAGGAGTCAGTGCTCTTCCGTGCTTGGAATTGTTTATCAGGAAATAGAAATGTACTGTTACAGTTCTTAGGACGACGGACGTACGTGCGTGTGTATCTTAATGTATATGTGTGTTCGTCGAATTGCCGACGTCATCAATAGTGGATTCGATGTCAGCCTTGTACAATTTGGTCTAGTCCTTACGATGATACTAATTAGTGAACATAGTACCATTATATAATATCTTTACGACAGCCACGGGAAGAGTTGGAGTGGTCCTATTCCACTCTACCGGAAACCACACGGCAAGTATTTATATATGTACCATATTATGGACATTAGATGACATTAGATGGCTACTTAAATGATAAAAGTCCATGGAGTGCTTGATGGCTCAGCATAGGTAGACTTAATGATTGTAATGAATAAGATAAATCAAAGGTAGGGCCCTGTGCCGTTGGGTTTGTTGCCACTTCTTCCCCTCGGTTATACAGGTGGAAGTGGAGTAGTTTTAGGCAGAATGTGACATCAAAAAGAGAATAATGTATTCCAATTTTGAAAATATAAATATTTTGATTTTGACATTAGATTTTAACATTTCCTATATATTTTCTGTATACTAAGTATACAATTCATGGAGTTTGCCGAGAATGAATACCTAATCCCTGGACTCAACAACAGGAATGATAATTTGAATAATCTCAAGTCAATCAAACTGGTTCTATCAAAATTGCTAAAATTCCACGGCGGTCGCAAACATGGCGTGAGCACGCTAACAACGCGGACGGTCGCGAATTGGGCCGTAATGGTGACCGGCGGCCATCGTCGCCCGTCGGCGGGCCGCGCGGGGGGCAGGGCCGCTCCGGGACACAGACTGGATTAAATTACACAACCTGGATCATCCCGCAACGCCTCGGGTAGAATTAACTTATATACAGTTCCACTACGAAGTATGTCTACATGACACATAAACATAACAAAAATGATAAGATGTAAGGAATGGGGGGCTATGTTCAGCAGTGGGCTCTTACAGGCTGATGATGATGATGAAGGAATGCCAGCAACGAAATAGAAGAGAAAGAAAATATAGAGCGAAAGTATTAGTAACAAAATCTTAAATTGAAACTAAAAATCGCTTTCAGCGAAAAGATCGCCTAGATATACTAGTGTAAGCAACCTTATTATTGTTTCTATAACAGTAACCGAATTGAATTGAAATGAATAATTTGTTAGTATGCAACTTAAGAAAACGATGACGTGGTTCAAACTATTAAAATTTAAACAAAACGTCGAAAACTTTATTAGGTAAGGCACATTTCGATTTATTGTTGATCAGTTTGAGTTCAGACCTTTTTTACAATAATGACAATGAAAGATGTGTAATTGAAAATACGAGAGTAAGACTCCCATCCGTGTTGTCAACAAATGAAAAAACTACTATTACTGCATATTACGCATATGCATACTCGTGGATCAAATATGGACTAATTCTCTGGGTAAATAGTTCAAACGTAACCGATGCATTTATGAAACAAAAAAAGTGTATACGTATTATAGCAAAAATAGATCAATTAACAAGTTGCGTACCATAGTTAAAAAAATATACAATTCTCACTATACCATGCATTTACATCTTATAAATCAGCTGCTTTGTCAGAAAATATTACAACATTTTTTATACAAACCCTAACATACATAATATTAACACGAAACAAAAGTTATGTCAACCAGTGTCTCGACTATAACTACAAACAGACAGTACATACTTCATGGCAATAAAAATATTCAATCACCTCCCTGAAAAACTAAAACAAATAGATGCGGACAAACTTTACCAACGAGCCTTAGAAAAACTACTAACACTGAAATGTTATTACACAGTTGATGAGGATTTAGCCGACAAAATGTTAGATTTAAGTTATGTAGTTAAAAAAATCGTCATCATCATTGTTTTGCCGTACGGATAAGGTCAATCACGTTAGATCTTAAATAAATATTGTAATAACTATATAACTCTCGATTGTGCAAATAAACGAATTATGAAATTATGAAAAGTTGATATTTGCCGTGTGGTTTCCGGTAGAGTAGAATAGAACCACTCCAACTCTTCCCGTGGGTGTCGTACAAGGCGACTACATTATAAAACTCGTACAAGGCGACTAAGGGAATACATTATAAAACATCAATCAGGCCTCCCCAACCCGTCTGGCCAGCGCGGGGAGTGTAGGCCAAATCCTCCGTCTGTCTCCGGCAGATGAGAGAGGGTTGTGCTCCTGTAGTGGAGACAAAAATAACCTGATGATGAATGATGATATTCAACAAATATTCAAGTTGAAAATAACCGTAGTCTAACTTTACCACATCACTAACACGAGAGTAACCTGCGCACGCGACAAGTCCTTACCACTTAATCATTCCACTGCATTCGAACCAGCCGCCTTAGATGCCAGCGCTGACTGAGTAACGATGCAAGTGCTGGAGTCTAGTAGCTGGACGATGATTGTAAATATTGGATTAGGAGAGCTTCTTCATTTGCCCATGCAGAGTTATTGACTACCAGTGAAAGCTTTATAGAGGCTGCTTGAAAGGTTTCATGTTTACATGTAACGAGGTTTAAATCTGCTTATGTTGTTATAATAATGAAATTTAGATAAGTCAGGGGACTTGGTTGAGGTAGTTGCCTGTTCGGTGCTATCCAGACGAGTCACGGGTATACGGTCCCGGCTTCCCGAGTTATCGCTTCTACAATAGCGGTATCTCTTCCGTAATAGCGGTATCCCATACCTACCCTATACTCCTTACTAATGCCCCATCTCCTGTCTCTCGCCCCGATCCCTGTCCCATCCGCCAATCCAAGGTCTGCCGTGCCGATGGATGCGTATCCAGGGTCTAGCCTGGTCGTAAGCGTGCTTACATCCCGGAGCTGGGTCAACTCCGTGCACTATTAGCCTTACCGAATCATGCGGGGCTCTGATGAGGTGGACAATTATTTCCCTAGCTAACCGTGGTACCTCAACAAGGCGGCGATGCTGTTCGCAACACATCACGTCAAGAGGTATCACGGAGTGAAAAGCGGGCGAAGGAAAGTCACTTTGCGACATTAGAATGCGCAAAGTGGTGATAAATCGTCTCTGCCTACCCCTCTGAGACCAAGGCGTGAGCATTATGTATGTAGATAAGGGCATAAAACTTCATGTCTGTGGAATGATGGAAAATGATCTTTCAATGATAAGAATGGCTCTGATTCTGTTTCCACTGGATTTACTGTCAGTTCCTGCACCAATCAACTTAGAAAGAGTACACTGGGAACAGAAATGCAGCTGTGAAGTATATCTTTGTATTTGTGATAAAAAGAAAATATTTGAAAAACATTTCACTATTCATGGCGCATTGCTGAAAACAAAAATATCTTTCTTTAAGCCCCAAACATATAAAAAGCGAATGCGTGGCGAAGGCGTGCTCTGGTTTTTTTGTATTGTTCGATTTAGTATGAGATACTTCACGAAGCGGGATTTGTACGAAGTATACCGCTACTGCCACGCCTCTGCCACGTATTCACCTTCTGTGTGTTTCGGGCATTATTGTTTCAGAAATCAATATTAACAGAACTTATGGCATTGAGATTAACGGGGATGTCATGTAAAAACTAGTAACTACTGCCTTGATAAAATTCGGACCTAATTCAGATGTATGTACCGGAGTTTTACAAACTAGTAAGGTACTGATATGATTCCAAAATCTCCAAGACATGGTCATAAAATATAGACACAGTGGTTTGTTTGGCAATACATTTGAGTGACCGTCACCTATTAACTATGAAGCTCCGACCACGGCTCAGAAAGATATCAGCATGACTACAGTAGCAACACTTCAAGCTAAAACTTCGACTTGGGTTTATAATGAGTTTATGATACCTGATGTTATCGTCTGTTGATTGATATATTCATTTCATTTCAGTTTTTTTTGTCTCTATAATAAATTTAAAAGATGATTACTAATTATTTATACTAGCGTTAGTTTTAGATGATGAAAAAATGAAAAAATAAGCAGCGTTCGTAGATAATATACAGTTGGAAACGATAAGTACTCAGTTTTTTCTGTAGATTAAAAGGTACAACAATAAAACTATTTGTCAGATATCAAAACTATGTTAATAAAAACTTTCTGGGAAAAAAATTGGACATTTTCCTACTGAAAATCTAAGCAATATTTAACAATATTAAAAAAATGCTTTATTTGTAACAGCGATACAAAAAAAAATCAACTTTAAATTAATTACGTATTTGATGATATTCCTCAAATCACAAATGTATTAAAAATAAAATGTGATTATGGATGGAAGTAAAAAAAAAAATATCGGATACATCCAGTTTCTTTTTCAGGAAATTATTAAGTTAAGATGCAGTTTCAACGTCAGTAAAAAGTTTTACTATACCTTTTAAACTACAGAACAAATTGGCTGTAAGTTTAATTACTATTTCAATAGTGCAAAAATTTAAAGAAACGAAACTGAAAATGTGATGGGTGCTCTAAAAGACGAGAATTATAACACACACGGTGATAAACTACACAAATCAATCAAGGAAATCAATATACCGGAAGCACAATAACCTTTATCCAAACCTAATTGCAATCGATCGCACGAAATTGATCCCAAATATATATACATCATACGTGTAACAAAAAGCGTTCAATGCAAGGCTGCACTTTACCTGCCTCATAAATCAACGGACCTCATGTGGAGATTCGGTATTTTTTCCTCTCGTAATGTGATTAGAGTTACGAAACTATATTTTATTGCCCCGACTCCGCTCGGAGTGCGCGGTATGAGGCTAACCGCTTTCGTGTCAGAAATGTCGAAGGTTGTGTATCCTCTTTATTGATTATGAGAGTGCATTAGTGATGGTTTCGAAATGTTTGTTAAACGGGTCGAGGTGTTAAACTAATATTGATAATTTTACAATGTCAAAACTGTCATTATGTTTAATTAATTTACTAATTTGCAATAGTGTCTGCGGCCATGGGGAGGATGCCGCAAGGATTGCTAAAATATTATTCTCCATGACATGAATCTCATTAAGGTTATTTTTTTAAGTCACCGAAATGTGTGACAAAATTTTATTTTTGATCTATTGGAATAAATTTTTTCCTGCCGGCCAATATTATAGCTATGTTCTAAATTTCAGCTCAAACGGCCTAGCACTTTTTGAGTTATCCAGAGGTCTGGTAGGTAGACAAAAATGCTTAGCTGTGAGGATATCCGTTTTGACCGAAAGTTAACAAAATTTTAATACCAAATTATTTTGGCTACCATTATAATTTTTTTTGTCATTTCCCATTATTTTCTGGTTTTTCAATAGATCTTCGTACCGTTCATAACTCTTCGAATTTAGTTGGCCCTACCTCAAAATCTTCCTTTAATTTGGCGCTAGCATTCGGTCACAGCCATTTCAATCGTTATGGTCGTTGAGATATACGAGTATCTTATGTAATTGAGTTATTGCGATTTAATCCTAATTATCATGTAATATTGTTTTCTTTCCATCGTCAATGGTATTTAGTTGTTTCTCTACATCATTAAAAATCGTCGGCCTTCGATCTCTACTCCCAAAAAACTATAATAGCACAACTCCCCGCGTCCGTCCGTGACGTGAGGATCGATTAGCAACGATTCGATCTCTCGCGTAATTGTCGACACGAAGCCTGCGCCTGCGATTACTGCCGAGCGAGGAACAAAGGTTGTGTCTAAACTTTTTCTGTCAAGGATCGTATAAAGAAAATAACTATACCTGTCGAAACTTGAAGAGTTATTAGTTTGTTTTGATTAAACAACGGATGTGAACTTTTCCTTTTCATTTGTTTTTTTTTGCCGTGTGGTTCCTGGCTTAGAATAGGGCCACCCCAAATCTTCCCTTGGGTGTCATCAAAGCGACTAAGAGACTGCACCAGGATGGGCAGCAGCATTTTTCTGTGTATATTAAGATTATTCCTGCGATCACCAATCCGTATGCCAAGCGTGGTGATTATGGCAAATCCCCCAATGGACAGCCCACCAAAAGTCGCATTCTATTGGGGAGGCTTGTGTTCAACAGTGGACGTATATAGGCTGATGATGATGATGATGTGAACATTTTCCTAATAAAAAGCAGTATAAGCTAACACAGGTACAATTTCTGCTACCCAAGAAGGCTGCCAGAGTTATGCAACCTTTTGGAAATTGTCAAAAAAGGGTCAAACTAGTTATCTAGAATTCTATTATTGATGAATTCTAAGTCTTCAATTGGCGAAGAAACTCTAGTAGTTTTTAAATAATTGTAGATTCTAGAATTATATTATAAAATATCTGTTTGACCCCTTTTTTAGTAATTTCCAAAAAGTAGCCAAAACACTTAATATAACTTCTTTTGAGTGTTTTGGCAACTGAAAGGAAACGTAATAATATTGTAAATCTCTAAGATAACCTATGGGTAGAGAATAAGAATTTCGGTAGGTTGTGCAGTTAATAAAATAAGGAGTATATACCTAAATGTATTGACAATAAGATTGATAACAACTGAGTTCTAAAAGACAGAGGGAGTGAGATGATCTGTCAGTAAGAAAATGTACCTTGACTTGTCGCTTGAACACGTCTAAGGATTGCACATGTCTGATTGAAATAGGCAAGGAGTTACAAAGAATTATAGCGTGAAATGTAAAAGATTGATCGTAGAATTTAGCGGAGTGAGTGACGTGAAGGAGAAGATTTTCAGAAGAACCAACGAAACGATCGTGAGGTGCAGAAATTGACAGTGTTCTTAAAGATAGAAAGGAGTTATTGGGTTTAAAAGAACAGAATGGAGAAGAAGAAAAATATGAGCATATCTGCGACGACTAATGGGTAGACATTTCGTATGAATAATATATGTCGTCTATTAATAACAGCATAATTTAGGTTTGCTGCTGATAATAAATTATAATGATGAATTGAAGACATAAGTATAGTCATTAATTTGAATTGCAAAATAAACACGATATAGACATTTCGGCAAAATTATAGTCTCGCTATAGTCTATCGTTTTCTTAAAGAAGGTACTTGTAGTGGGGGCCAAGTTAAAGGACCGTCAGAGGAATGTGACTGTTTAAAATAACCTTTAAGATTCACTAGAAATGCCGAGATATACTTTTATAAATAACAGCGAAAGATTCTTATAAACGATTTAAGATTTTAAAATACTCCAAGGGCGTTGGAGTTGAGAAGATCATTAAGTAGTTATTTATCATGTGAATTATCGCGCACAAACAAATTATTGCGCGAACACAACGTAACATAGAACCAGCGGTTGTGGGCAATCAAATCAGCGTGAACGTGTTTTTAATCCACACCAATTAACACTTAGCAGTAATCACTATAGAATTGGTTTCCGTTAATCTTAAATCATGATTGCCTTAGACTGACTTTGATTTCGCATGTATTGATATTGTTGTTTTGATATAAAACAGGAATTTTAAACCGTTTCTTTAATCTATTAAGAAATGTTATCGCAGTAGTAGCCTATCGCAGGAGTAGGCAATAATGTATCTGCAGTTGTAAAAAAATGGTAGCTGAGCTGTTAATAGAATGAAGTCGTACTACGTGACGGGTTTGGGGGGGAAGGGGGTTATATCTACATCACCACATCACTACTTCATCATATGAAATACTAGTGCATTAATTTTGCGATTTTTGTCGTCTAGAGGAATACTAAGTGAAAACAGGAGGGGTCTTATACTACAGGGGTCACAGTACGTTCCCTTATTCCCTACCATATAATATTCTCTATGGTTCCAATACATGGCTTGGGCCTGGGTGTGATTTTTTTTCAAATTTCTTGCACTATGTCAGCTTTTTTCATTCTCTATGATGCATTCTATACGCTTTAGCTTAGCATAAAGGTATTTTCTGCTCGGCGATCGGTCTTCGCAATGTCACAGGATAATAAATCATAAACGCTTGTCAATAGATCTTTAACTTTTGCATCAACTAGTCGTTTTCTGTAATCTCTATTTGCTTGACGATCTTGCGTCGACCTCATAATCCTTTCTGACGCGTGCTAAACATTATTACGACAGATTTGTATCTCAGCAATGCCGTAGTTCTCATAAAAACGTAAAACGAGCGCGATATTCGCGTAACGTGTGCCTAATAGCATAATACTTGTCGAGTACGATGCACATTTCGTCGTTTGTTAGGTCCAGCGCGGTTTCGACACGAGAACTAAACGGTGACACAGTTTTTGGTCGTTCGACGCGTTGTTCTATTGTTTTGTTTGTTTTGCGAAATTGTCGTTAGGAAATAGACAAACATTTTAGTTAGAGCACTTCAGAAGTCACGCGTAGGTAGCAATGCTATATCGCACATTTATTTGACAGTGGAAAGGTAAATACGTTTAAGCGCCATTTTGGAACTTCGAAGACTAGCAATTTTCGTAATTTTCGCCAATTGGTCACTTTCCTTATTCGTCACTTTCTCTAGTTCGTCACTTTCGTTACAAAGAAAGTTCAAAGCATCTTTGGGCTAAGAAAAAATATTTTTCGTGAAGAGTATTTTCACGGATAAATTCCTTAGAATCTGCTATCTTAGCAATGTCAATTAGAAGAAAGAATCCTTGTGTTTTGCACAACAGTGGTCGATTTTCAACTATATGGGGCTGTATCACACACACTCTTTTCTCACGTATTCGTGTGCGTCACAACTCTGGTAAAGTCGAATTTCAGTAATCTGACTCAGGCAGGACTTTAGTAGTAGTTTATTTCATCATCATCATCATCATCATGTCAGCCTTTAGACGTCCACTGCTGGACATAGGCCTTCCCCAATGAACGCCACCACACCCGGTCCTCCGCCCTCCGCATCCAGCCGCTTCCGGCCACCTTCTTTAGGTCGTCGGTCCATCTGGCGGCGGGGCGTCCCACCCTGCGCGTGCCAATCCGTGGTCTCCACTCCAGAACTCGTCTGCCCCAACTGCCGTCGGTTCTGTGACAGATGTGGCCCGCCCACTGCCACTTCAGCCTGCTAATCCTTTCGGCTATGTTGGTCTAATTAGATCAAAAGATACGAGGGGGTATTGAAGTTCCAGCTGGACTGACGTCACCGCAGCTCGGAAATTTTGAATAAGAATTATAAGAGAAGAGAAGTCCAGAAGTTGACCACAGATCAAGCAGATACTCCTACAGGCTTACTACCCAGTAGGTACGTATGGGAAAGTCTTTTAACCGATTACGCAGCCTAATTTACAACCGTGCCTGGCGTCGGTACTAGAGATGAGCATTTGATGAAATAAATTCGGTATCTAAAGTAACGGACCGGTACCAGATACCGGATACCGGTCTCTCGGCAAGTTTATGACCCAATAAAACTGTGGGCCCGTGTCCCCGCGGCGCACATCACATCGCGGCCGCTAGACTGGCCGGTACCGACGACACCACAGGCCCATGCAAATCATACTTTAAAATTTTGATTAAGTTTCTAAAATTTAATTTAGATTTTTTGAACACCAAAGGTTGTCATAAGTCTTGAGAATCTTACGTCTTAGCACCTTACGTCTCTCCTGTGTGGATTATATACCGTATCCCTTATTATAAAGGTAGGATTTTACCTAGCAGTAGATGAGAAGTTCGGTACTTATTTCGACTTGTTTGTTTACTTTCATTATTACATATTTACTAAACTCTTTAAACCAGATCTTAATATCACTACTTATCATCAGGCTACGTCATTAAAAACTCATCTATTACAATAAATGTCAGTCTTGACGATTTTATTTTTAATTTAGTAGAATTAGGTTTATAATTCAACAACTTTATTAAGACATATTTTTTTTACTTTGACTTGTTTTAATTTATATTTTTATTAAATGCATCCAATCTCTTATTGCCAAAGCAGGAAGTTTGCAATGTATGTAAGAGAGATCGAATAAAAATTAGGTTCAAGTATTTCTGTTTAAGATATGCAGAATTTAAGACGATTTTGGAGTTTGTGGACAATCGAAACTTTCACATTTTGATGTCAAAAGTAAGTTTTAAAGGAAATCAAAAAATAATTAAGTTTTACATTAAATTAGTATTTGTATGCTGTCGTTACTTTATGTATTTCGTAAAGAGGACTATAAATTCAAGGTTATTTCGTTATTACAGAGAGATTGTACAACATTTGTGGGTGATAAAACGTTATCACGCGCCGTAACTTATTCCACAGTAACTTCATATTTCACACGTTTGGACATATCACTCTCTCCGTTCTTGTAATTACTCTCTGATCCTGAAACATTTTCTTTATCACCACATCGAGAAATGTTCAGGAACTAAAAAACAAAATCATATCTAACTAATATATAAATACGTAAACTGCGTTAAAGAGATTGAAGATATTTAGAAAAAAAATTAGGGGGTAAAAGGATAAGCAACAGAACACATTTCAATTATTTTTGAAATTTATGTCTGTTTTAGTCAACAGACTACAAATGATTTGATGATTGTGACAAATTTATGTCACAATCATCAAATTAGTGCTCAAGTAATCAAAACTCTTTTACAAAAAAGTTTGGACGAGTAATGAAGTATCTGCTGCTGATAGTTGATTTTCTAAAAGACAAACATGAACAATAATTTTGACTAAAAAGAAATTACAGTACTCAATTGAATTTTTCTGTTGTTCTTTAAACTGGTCTACGTCAAACTAAATGTCGATAGGTAATTTAAAAGAGTAAATAAGTATACATCTCTAGGTTATTTTGGTCTCCACTGCAGGAGCACAACCCTCTCTCATCTGCCGGAGACAGACGGAGGATTTGGCCTACACTCCCCACGTTGGCCAGACGGGTTGGGGAGGCTCGATTGGTGTTTTATAATGTATTCCCTTAGTAGCCTTGTACGACATCCACGGGAAGAGTTGGAGTGGTCCTATTCTACTCTACCGGAAACCACACGGCAAATAAGATTGCATGAAAGATAAATGACTAATTCCCACCCTACTAATAGTAAAATGTCATATTCAGTTGGATTTCTCCACAACATCCTCCTAGTTTAACGACTCAAAACTTATTTAAGCACGGATAAACCTAAATTTATTTTGATTGTAAACTTTTTATAACCTTTAGCTAAAACGGTGTTTCTACATATTGCGCCTGTCAAATAAACGTAAATTATGATTATTGCGTCTACTTTAGCGCAAAAGTACTTTGACCTTACGATTCGGAGAAAGTGAATTCCGTTGGTATCCACAGAATTCATCAATTTGACTAAGTCTTTATCAACTGTTAGAAATATTTTCTAAGAAGGTAGGTAGTTAAAATTGATATAACGTGAGTGAATAAACACTAAGACGTGTTATTAAATATGAAATCATAAGTAGAATGAACAGTTTATCCAAAATAAAATGAAACTTGCTAAACCATAACTAGGGCTATGCTCGTGGTTTCTTTGAGGGATATGATTCGTAATGAAGAGATTCAACGAAGAACGAACATCACCGACATAGCCGTAAGGATTAGCAAACTGAAGTGGTTAATGGTCGGGTCACATCTGTCGCAGAACTCACTGCCATTGGGAAAGATGAGTTCTAACGACTAGATGCGGAGGGCATAGGAGCGGGTGTGTTAGTGTTTAACGGGGAAGGACTATGTCTAGCAGTAAATATCTGGGGGCTGATATGACGGTGAAACCAGCTTATATAGCTTCACCAATTTTATTCAGTACAAAGTTCATTCTCTTCTTTTATATCGTTGACAAAAGTTCGATCACCTCGTTGTTTCTTTAGCTACCACCCCAATTGAAGCTTGAGGTTGAATTCTCGACATTGCAATTTATGCGTGTCAGAATAAAGTTCTTAGTGGGAAAGTATGCTAATGGTCCAATAAAGCAATGCTTCGCTAACTGCCGGACGATTAGCGATGTATTACAGTGGTCGGTGTTGCTACCAACCGGCAACCGTAACTTGTGAATTGAGTCGTAACGAGCAGCATATTGGCTCTAAAATCATAAATTTTTACAGGTTTAACATTATAATAATAAACATCAATCAATCCTCTTCTATGGGTAGCTGTCCTTGTATCATCAAGACCGGTTAGTATGGAGAAGTCAGAAACTATAAGATATATATTTTTTTTAAATGTCCGGATTAGATTCCCGAGTCGCGTGGAGTTATTTTAAAAATCTCTGAATGCAGTTTTTCTTATCTCTAAAATCGAGGCCATAGTTCCTTATAACAAATTACACTATCTCTTATACTTTCTGACTTCCCCATACTATGATCTTCTTCGGTCTTGATGATAACCTGGTATACAATTTGAAAAAAAAATTCGATCTATTTTGAAGATCTCTTCGTTTTATTAAGGTTAGTTAACATTTAGTATAGATTGTACTTCCGCGATTTAGTAACACGTTTTTATTGTTGACATTAGAAAAAGAGTTTTCAAAATGGCACCATTTGTTGTCTGCATAAATCAGTATGTCCATATTTGGGATTATATTGTCACTTATCCTTATCACCTCTACCATTGAGAGCAGTGTGTTGTGTATCAGACTCTGCGACTGCGGCTCCGACATCGGCAGTAATTTATGTTTATATATGCAGAAATGTACAAAGTGGGCGCCCGTTTACGATCACGACATCGTAATCGTCGAGAGGTGTTAACAGGAATTTAACGTCCCTAATTATATTGATTTACAAGCCAAATAGATCGCCACGTGTGCTGCTTAACGAGGCTATTTGTTTTGGTGATGGCTCCGGGTGTGTTACCAGAAGATTCGGGTCACTTTCTTATTGGAGTGTCGCTCTTAGCTTTCGATTACTTACAAAAATCCTCTTAGTCTCATTCTGTGTATGTATTAGAATAATTTTCATCAATGTATCTGTAAGCTCATACTATGATGTTATTATTTTTCACAAAGGTAATTTGAGTTAACTTTGCGTCATTGTTATCTTGCGATTCGGAAGTGGAATCAAAATGCTTCTTATCGAAGCGGCACACAACATCGTCAATATAACATAGATTAACATTTATAAATTTCGTACTTACAAATATATGATATAATGTTGTATTTGATGCTGTATCAATTACTTGCCCGTATCTTATCCACAAATGTTTTTAAAGTGGACAAAAGATCAAATTGCAATATCTTACATCTACCTATCGCAAATTTTCAGCATGATCCAAACGTTGACCGGTAGATAATGTCTTCGGAATTAGGTTCGCCTGTTGTGCAACTGTTTGCAATAAAGCTTAAATAACCAGGTAACTTGTCACAAAATTAGGTTAAGCAAGTGTTGTTGGCGAACAGTTCCCTGGGCTAACACAGAGTGACATAAAGCCCCATCAACCACCGCACCGGTCGTATAAAGTGTGCAGGTTGTTTGTTTGTTTGTTTCGCAAGCTGGCCGCACGGCTTGGCGTAGAGCCGCTCTATTAGCTGCCTGACCTGTCGCCAAGGAAGGTCGTCCGGTGCTGATGCCTGCGACTGCGACCAGTGTGGCGGCTTATTGGAACTTGCGAGCAGTTAGCACTAGTGTGGACATGACGTTAATTTAATAATATCCAAAAATCACATGACAACATCTTAAACATTTCATTTACTTATACTTTATTGTTAACAATGTAAGTTACACACAACTAATTTTAATATATAGAAAGAAAAAAAGAAAGAAAGAAAGAAAAAACATTTATTTACTACCATAACTGGCACACACAAAGAAAAAACCAACAAAGCAAGAAAAAGGTTTTTTTTATAAGAACTAGAGAAAACAATTTAAATTTTTTAACATACTACTTATATATGATATACAAATGCATGCTTACATATGTAAGAATGATTTTCCAGTAGATCTTTAGATTAAAGTTACCAGTTAAAGCAAATATGCAGACAGCATCAGTTCACATTATGATAAAAACAAACGGGGAAGAAACAAAACCAATATAATATTTTAGACATACTTATAATTATCTACATAAATAAATATATATACACGTACATTAAAGGACATTTCATAATGATTGGCGCCTTTGGAAACTGTTACACTATTGTATACTTGTTGTTTTATAAAGAAAAGTTAATATGGCCAGTTTTAGTCCATAGTTTGTTCTAATAAGTCTTATTACGACCAAGGTTGAATTTCCTCATGTTGTTTTTACTTACCAATTGGCATTGGATTTTTACTTCAACTTTTTTGGCTAGATCGATCACCTGAGAAAGCATTAAATCTTTAATACCTACTAAAGTCAAATTAACCCATGGTAACAGTAAAAGTTTTCCTCAATTTTAAAAGTCTGCCAGTAGATTAAACGAATGGTAGAAACTCAATTAAATGATATGTCTTATCTATGTTACTGCGGTCGTCCACCATCTCACGTGTCCATTTAGCTATCTCTATCTCAAACGTAAACAATCTGGTCCGAGTCGATTTCAACAGCGGTCGTCGGAATGTATCCACGGACTGGTCACATTACTGTTAGCTCGGCTAAAATATCGCCGAGGCGGCCCACCTCACCATCCAGGTGTATCCAGAAAACATCTGCTCTTCATATAACTTCTTGTTGTCGCAAGCCTAAATGGTTTCTTCGATAATTTGCTTGCGGAGAATGATTCTTTGTTTTTCTCTGCGTAATATACTGTGTTTGCTACTGTAATGTTATGTGTTTGTTAATATAGAAACGCTGTTTAATTATCAACGATTTCTATGTACTACTAGATGGAGTGTTCCAAACAATCGCTCTGTTCCACGCAAGTAGCCACAACTCTTTCACATTCACAATGAAACTTGTGCAGTTACTACGCAGAACATTTAATTATTACTAAATTTTGACGCTACGGTTAAATAATGTCAGTATTTAGAAAATAAATGTTCTGAGTAGTAACTGCACAAGTTTTAAAGTGAATGTGAAAGAGTTGTGGCTACTTGCGTGGAACAGAGCGATTGTTTGGAACGCTCCATCTAGTAGTATTAATTATAGGGATTGAATTTATTTAAAACAATGAAAGTTTTAATTATAATTGACATACAAGTACCACACCCCCGACACACTAATACAAGTTAACAGATTTAATCACCAATTACCAACACACGCGCTCCAGTCTGTCCGTACCTACACGTTTGTGTAAACGAGAAAGCTATTGAGAGAAGGACAACGATATACGTCAACACACAAGCGACACTTTCGTACTTTAGGTGAGTTTTGCTTTTTTACGTAGTAATATTTAAGTAATATCTGGTAGTACTTTACTTTTCGCTCGAAGATTTCGTCATTGTTCGCTTCCGAAAACTATATCTCCGGTATACAATTTGGCCGCTTATATATCCAGCGAGAGGATTTACTCGAACGCTCCAGGCGTGTGGCGTTGTTTAGCGACATGACTCTTACATATCACCTACTATTACTGTTTCCATTACTTCCTTGCATTGAGCCTTCCTTCTCAAACATACTCTTGTATATTTGGTTGCATTTTGCATGCTTTAAGATCGTTTATGTTGTTTACACCGATGGCGCAACAGTTAATAGCAGCTACGCTTTGTTTATATTTATCATCATCATCATCATCAGGTAATTTTTGTCTCCACTGCAGGAGCACAACCCTCTCTTATCTGCCGGAGTCAGACGGAGGATTTGGCCTACACTCCCCGCACTGGCCAGACGGGTTGGGGAGGCCTGATTGATGTTTTGTAATGTATTCCCTTAGTCGCCTTGTACGACATCCACGGGAAGGGTTGGAGTGGTCCTATTCTACTCTACCGGATACCACACGGCATGTTTATATTTAACAGTTAGTTAATATTTCCAACTCCTCTTGCTTCATCATTGTTTTAAACTAATCTTTCTCCTTTAAATCTACGTATAGTACGATGACGACTTTTGCTATCACC
Organism: Esperia sulphurella; assembly: GCA_947086405.1. Lineage (NCBI taxonomy): Eukaryota > Metazoa > Arthropoda > Insecta > Lepidoptera > Oecophoridae > Esperia > Esperia sulphurella. The sequence continues at coordinate 17,723,535 of OX352264.1, forward strand.
ACCTTCGACTGCAGTATTTTTATTCAATCATTCCAATTTTTCACTATTGTGACTTAATAGGAATGCTGAGGTTTCCCCTTCTGCTTCATAAGTAATCTGCTTTGTTATTGTGTCTTTTTAGCAAATACTACGTTTCTGGTTTGTGTTTATGCAGTTTTATGGTGAGATATAAAATCTCATATTCCGATTCCGAATCGATTACGTGAAATTCTATTCTCCTACCTGCCAACCCTAGTGTAGCCGGAGCCGAGTATTCCAAATGACCTCGAGAGCTTATATCGTCGATAACGATTTGCGCGATATTGTATCCTTCCCTCGAATTGATTTTATACCGATTCCCGCAATAGTTTACCGGCAGATGTAGGAAGCTGCGATTGCGATGGCAATGGCATCTCTTAAACTTATACTGTTTTCAAATTAGCAAAAAAAAAAGTTGATATCTAACTATAAATATTGGATTAGTTGACGATGGGGGAGGCCTATGTCTTGGGAGAGGCTTATGTATTGGGAGAAGCCTATGTCCAACATGGATGAGTAATTGGAACTTCTTGTTAGAACCTGATTAATCGCTTCTACAGCGTCTTCATCATCAATCAGTTTAATCTTTTCTATCCGAATTAAAAATGAGTTCCTATAATTTAAAACTCTTGTCATTTAATTTCAGTCAAAAGGGCTGTCAGCTCGTAATAAAATAACAGGTACTTTCAAAATTATATCTAATAAGATTTATCTCAAACAAAGTAAACTTCAGATATCTCCAGTGCCACCCGTACTCAGGAATCCGGATGGCAGCCGTCGTCCTGTTGTCAAACCATTCCGCACACAACAAGTTCCCCGGCGGCCGTTCGAGGTAAATTTTATTTTTATCTACTTTTTATATAGCTATCGGTTATAGACGGTAATTACAGCTAAATAATAATACCGTTCCCCGCTTATATGGAGATAGAGTCCGGAGGGCGATTATATCCATTAACTACTTAAATGAATTGCTAAGTTTACATTTTTCCTCTAATCACTGGCAATTTACTCACATTCCGCTATTATGACGTAAAAAATGACGTACGATGAAAGAATACGAATGGGTTTCGTTTCAATGAACGTACAAAATCTGTGAAGACGTTATATGCAATTAGAAACTTTTATGTTTTGGTTAAAAATAATTTAAAGTAATTGCAACCGATATCTCTACAATGTCTTATCATAAGTTGTCATCTTCTGCTCGTTGTATAGCAGTTACACTAAGACTGTTTACGTATCTAAGATACAAGTCTCTATAGCCAGTAAGCTGATCCCACTTTGTGTACACAAACCCATTTCAACAAATAATAAAAGAAGACACAACCGAGCTAATAGTGTTCAACAGAATAATTTTACTGTCAGTCCGTCATTGCACATAGTAAATCTTTCATTCATCATACTTTAATCGAAAATAAGATCAACAGCTATCCTGTATTACCATTGAGATTATTGAATGAAGGTGAGTGAGACACACTGAGTCTAGCGTGTGAGGAAGAGAGACGGGGACAAGATTACTGCGCCGTTCGATTTCTTTTCAAGATCGATACACAATAAATCTTTGGTATGTTTTCTTTTTGTCGAGTCGTCGGATAAGTACCCTCTACGCACGAGACAGCTCGCAGCTACTGGCTTTGGGGTTCAATTTCTGTGACGCGGTTACATCGGATTTATCGTCACTACGCTTTTATGGCTTTGAATGGATTGTATTAATTTCAATGGAATAGCCTTTTTGTTTTATCTCATAACTGAACGATTGGAGGTGCTCGTAAATGTGAATGCTAGATTTAAATCGATATTGGTCTTCAATTTTATATTCAACTGTTTTGAATTTGCTTCTTTTACAGCCTTGAATAGCGTTTATATTAGACTGTCATGTACTGTCATGTACTAGGTTGGTCTGAACCTCAGAAGAACGAATGGATATATCCAACTTCTGAGGTCTGAACTATCTTGATGACTTCATCGTTGATGTCAACTGCTAGACTTACCAGCTAATTAGTACTGACAAAACTGTCTTGATTTCTCTTTCAAACCTCCTTTTGATTATAAGTGGAACTAAACTGTTTTAATAGTTACTTCTGTAATAATAATGTCTGTACTACATTAAAATTTTTAGTCATTATTTTCGTTTCCTTTTAATGCCATGTTATCTTCCCTATCGCTTCAACCATTTTGAACCCGTTATTCAGCATTTCTAACACCATGGCTATAATTAAACCATAGGTTATCAGTATCAGCAAAGTTAAACCTATACGAGACTGCAGTGGTATGGTTGGATCTAGGAGTAGGATATTTAAATTATTAATAGAATAATGTTACTATTCTATAAACGAATTTCTAACTGACAACAGTTTTGTCTGTAATGTACAATATCAACGTAATTGTATAAATTAATAGATACTTTGCTTAACTCGTATTATTTACATGTAATCATTGGTAATTCATTAATTAGATTTTTTTAAATAAACGACGTGTTTTTATTCTAATTGTAGATTCATTTCTGCATGCACATGTGCATACTAATGTTATGTATCTGTATGCCGTACACTATCTATTATTAATACCATATTTAACCTAGGTATGTTCACAAATAAATGATTTGATTTGATTATTAGGCCATCAGAGATGTCTTTAAGATATACAGATATTTGACACGCCAACGGTTATAATATTATATTTGTTACGAATAGCTCCGTGAACAGAACTGGTAACTACGGCTTTCACTTCAAATGCTCAGGAGTTAGGAAGACTGGTTTTGTTAACACGGTTTTAACAGAAATTACGAGTGTTATAAATGAAAAGTTTTACCTAAAAATAAGAGATAGAAATTTGTTTTAAATTTTATGAGCTATCAGTATAAGTACAACGGCGGTAAGAAAAGGTTAGTTAGTCTCTTTTTGCTGTAGGTTGTATCCCACTATCCCACTAATATTATTAATGCGAAGGTTTATTTTTACTCAATCACGCTTCAACCACTGGACGGATCGGGATGAAACTTGGCACACATATATGTTAGGTCCTGGAATAGGACATAGGATAGTTTTTATCCCGAAAAACATCCCATTCCTACGGGAAACCAAATTAATCTTTAAAAGTAGTGAAGATTTGTAAATATCAAAACGTACGCGGACCAAGTCGCGGGAAATAGCTAGTGTAATTATCTCAGAACAGTGTCCAGAGTCTGGATGTTATATGTGTGAATTGTCCTATACTTGTCTAATTCTCGTAGTACAGGAGAAATTCCTAGTTTGGGATTAGACAAGCGTATGTATACCTATATAGCCGTGTGGTTACCGGCTTAGAATAGGGCCAGCTTCCCGTGGATATCGTCAAGGCGACTAAGGGAATACATTATAAAACATCAATCAGGCCTCCCCAACCCGTCTGGCCAGCGCGGGGAGTGTAGGCCAAATCCTCAGTCTGTCTCCGGCAGATGAGAGAGAATTGTGCTCCTGCAGTGGAGACAAAAATAACCTGATGATGACTAAGGGAGTCCAACAAAACTGTCATTCTATTGGGGAGGCTTATATTTAGCAATTGACGTATTTCAGCTGATGATGATGATACAGTCAATTCCTCATGTATACAGTCCATCACACTAATGGTCCATTGGTCCATATACCAACTGGTGTTTAAATTATATGGATGCGTCTTTTAACTGAAGCCCCAGGGATCTGGCCACCAACGAGATAAACTTTTAAGGCGCCCACTTCTAACAACTATTATAATGTTTTATTTATTCAAATGTATGTGTGTTAAATCCCTAATTTATTTATGTTGTATCTTATTAATTATTTCACGCCCCTCATAATGGCTACCTTATGATTTGTTTAGCATAATGTTATGCGAAGTGTTGATTGATATAGTAATAAGCAGAGATTCGGAAAGGATTAGCAGGCTGAAGTGGCAATGGGCGGGCTACATCTGTCGCAGAACCGACGGCCGTTGGGGCAGACGAGTTCTGGAGTGGAGACCACGGATTGGCACGCGCAGGGTGTGACGCCCCGCCGCCAGGTGGACCGACGACCTGAAGAAGGTGGCCGGAAGCGGCTGGATGTGGAGGGCGGAGGACCGGGTGTGGTGGCGTTCATTAGGAAAGGCCTATGTCCAGCAGTGGACGTCTAAAGGCTGACATGAATGATGATGGAATTAGGTAGTGTCATTGCGAGGAAATGTTATATTCATATTCCGGCATTTAATCAGAGATTTCTTCCTAAAAGATTTTAGCTCTGTTTGTTATTAATTTACGTACAAACTTATACAGTAATATAAATGTTGACAATCCACATCACTCGATTGACAATCTGATTTAACAACCGATGACGCTGCTGTCCGCCACCAGTCTGTAGTATTTGTGGTCTACTGAATTATTAAATAATTTTACTACCATTGTCGTTCATCAGAGCGTCGTTGGTCAATCAGCAGAGTGCACCGCGTGTACTTGAGGTTGGTATTTGGAGCACCGGATGTCTTTGCGTGCCCTTACACTTCCATCAGATAATTTTCGACATCGATAGGGTTCGAATCTCGCCCAGGGCAAACATTCGTGTGATGAGCACTTGTGTGGCCTGTTACTGGATGTTATTTATATATTATATTGTATTTATGTATGTATATCAGCTGTCTGATACCCATATTACAGGCTCTGCCTAGTTTGGGATCAGGTGGCCGTGTGTGAAATGTCCCCACATATCATTTATAAATCAGCTGCCTCTTTATCCATATAATAAGATATTCTGTATTGCACATATAAAAAACGTACACAAATCCATACATGAAAAACTGTACTAAGGTGGACTTATCTCTATAGGAAATCTCTTACAGCCAATATTCACTGTAAAGAAAGGGAGAAAGAAAAAATAGCGGAAGATCAAAAAATATGCGTGGACATATTGATTTAAAATATATATATATATATTGTAAATACCATAATATGAAGATATATTTATTTATTATATTTTTAGGAGTATTTTCTTAGAACTCGAAAATACCTTTAGGATATGACATCTAATCGTATATTAAGACAAAGAATAACCTAAATAACTTTGTGGTCGATTTTTGATCAAGTTTTACCTTTCTACCCGCGACATACAAATTTCAAAATACTAAAATCATAGTTATTCTTGCACACTATCTCGGTGCAGTTGCTCAGGAGTTAACATAATTTACAGCGACAGATATTACGGTTGCGCCCGCGCCGTTCGATATCGATTTCTGTATCGACGTATCGCGGGCCTCCAATAAAATCGATACTCGCCAAAATTACAGCTCGCTATAAAAATGAAAAACGCGCCGATCTCGGAGGTAATGTATATTTAATTACTGGACACTTTTGATTGGAAAACTGATTTATCGCCCCAGTGTCCTCTGAGCTGATTTAGTAACGGTAATTTGTCTCGAGTGAAATATTTTGTGACTCCAGTACCGTCTTCATAAATTTATACGCCAGTATAGGCCAGTGTTTCTCTTTATAATTATTAGGAGAAAAATTACCCTATACAAGGTAGAATTTTTACACAAAGGGCTCTGTCATTTATTTTTAACTAGCTGTTGCCCGCGACTTCGTCCGCGTGGACAACTTAAGATCACAAATTATTATGTATTTCCCGTAAGAATGGGATTCTTTTTCGGGATAAAACCTATCATGTGTCCTATTCCAGGACCTAACCTATATGTGTGCCAAGTTTCATCCCGATCCGTCCAGTGGTTGAAGCGTGATTGAGTAACAAACATCCAAATCTCCGGCGTCATCGTTCTATATCAGTGGGTTTACCAACCTCTCCTACAAGTTGAGCAATCTGGCGTTCTTATATTTTTACACTCATATTAACGTTTCAGTTTCAGCTTCGGTTCAAACCACACTTTAATCGACTACAGAATTTAGTAAATTTGAACACTTTGATAGTCATATTTTTCATTAAATACCTTTAACTTTAACTTAACAAATATCCAAACTTTCGCATTTATAATATTAGTAGGATAGTCTCTTTCATCATCATCATCAGCCTAATTACGTACTCTGCTGCCTTTCCAAAAGAATGCCACTATTGGTGGTCTTGTCCAATAGGGGTTTACCATAATCACCACGCTCGGCATGTGGATTCGTGATCGCAATAATGATCTTAATATACACAGGAGAACGCTCCTATCCGTCCCTGGTGCATCCCTTAGTCGCCTTGATACCTACGGGAAGACTGGAGGTGGGCATATTCTAAGCCGGGAACCATACATCGAAAGACCCTTTTCTCCGCCAGAAATCGAACCGACAGAAATGAGAACAATAATACCATGTGCTTTTTGTGGCACCAATCGATAGAGTCAATCATGAGGATCATATATAAATATAAATATCTCAGACATTCACACCAATTATCCAGTCCCAAACTAGGCAGAGCCTGTGTTATGGTTACCAGATAACGCATAGACATACTTAAATAAATATATAAACATCCAAGACTTGGGTACAAACTTTCATATTCATAATACGAACATTTGCCCCTAGCGGGATTCGAACCCGCAACCTCCGGCGTGGTAGTCCGAGTGCTACCCGCTCCGCCACGGAGGCGGAATATAACTGGAAGCCAGTTACAGAATGGGACTCCTTAATCCCATTTAGTAACTAATTTCTTAACTGGCTACGAAATACTGTTCGAAGCCAGTTAGAAAATGCGACCCCTTCATCCCATTTTGTAACTAAGTATCTTTTCTTAGAATGAGAATAATTATAAAATTAAAAAATATATATATAGAAGTGTAGAGGTACGTATAATAGAAGATAGATATCTTATCACTCACTACATAGTAACAAAAAAAATACCGTCGAATTGAGAACCTCCTCCTTTTTTGAAGTCGGTTGAAAATAAAAGTGATCATGCAATTTTAACTCAGCCAAGTTTGTTACCACTTTCGGAAATATACGTACTCGTCTTACACCATAAGGATTAAAATAGTGACCCACATTAATCAAAAAACGATTATTTACATCAAAACCTATTAAAAGATACATCAGTCTCTTTATTCGGTAATGAAAGGTCACACATAATTGCAAATTAACGTAACCACCGGATGATTATTATAAAATGCGAAAATTACAATCGCGTCATATTATTACAAGCGCGTAAATGACGCCATAATTAAAGCCGATCGGCATTTATCTCGGTAATCACGTTAATCAATCATCAAAACTGTTACACACTTTCTTTACGAGAATCTCACGTTTTTATAGTAGGCAGAAACACGTTATTATAGAATGTCTTGTCACTTCTGTAAAAACTCATTCCGTCACCACACTTTTACACAAAGTAATAAATAAATCATTACTGACTGATTTTATAAGGGCTAGACATACATATATTCAGAAGCTGACCTAATAGGAAACTGATCAACATGCTATCCTATCCTATCCTAATAATATTATAAATGCATTGAATAGTTGGATGTTTATTACTCAATCACGCTTCAACCACTGGACAGATCGGGATGAAACTTGGCACACATAGGTTAGGTCCTTGAATAGGACATAGGATAGTTTTTATCCTGAAAAACATCCCATTCCTACGGTAAATACATAATAATTTGTGATGTTAAGTTGTCCACGCGGACGAAGTCGCGGGCAACAGCTGGTAGAATATACACTAGCGGAGCATGGATGAGTCTTAAAAGAATCAAAGAATCTGAATTGCTCTGTCCGAAATACTTCTACCAGAGAATACCAAATATTACTTAAGGAGCGACCCTCCCCCCCCCCCCCCCCCACCCCCCTCCTCAACCTCATCCCCCTAATGTAAATAAAAGAAATTGTAAATTGAGATAATACAAAACAAATAGCAGTTTTTTGTCGAAAACTTTTGCGAGACTTTTTCACAATTTATCAAGTTTTTTTAGACTCTATAGACCCCAATCATCTCGTGTAGGTATAGTCAAGATGACTAAAGAATTGTACCAGGTACGTGCAACAACGTTCTCCTATGTAAAATAAGATAATCACTGCGATCACTAATCCGACTGCCAAGCGTGGGGATTATGGCAAATCCCCCAATGGACAGCCCACCAAGAGTGTCAGTCTATTGGGGAGGCTTGTGTTCAGCAGTGGACGAGAGATTTCTTCCAGCAGACCCGCGAGAGAGATAACTGAAATAAGAGAGGCAGACATAGTGTGTACGTAAATAAAAAAACATATACATACATACTCTAATACCCACTTACATAGATTATAACCTACACGATAAAATATATAAGTATATAAATAAATATTTCTTACTTACTTTTCTTGGTAGTTCTGTATTCATACGAAATATTCCATTGTGAACGGCGCTCGTTTGTTATCTTACATTTGGTGCGCGCGCGCATCCCGCCAGAGCCAAATTTGTATTTCGAATCTCATTTTGTAAGTTTACTATATGACTAATCCTAATATGGAGTAAGATAGCTTGTTGGTTATGTAGTTTATTGTTCTGAGATATGTTCGATCACACTGAACGAAAATTATAGCATTCTCAGACCAAGGAAACTGCGTCGTTGGTATTTGGTATTGATTCACGCACAGATAATATCGTTGTGTGCGTGTTGTATTTTAATCTAATAATAAATATTTAATAATACTGTTGTTAAATTGGATTAATAACCGAAGATCGGGTTCAGTGGCGCACCTTGGGAGAGGCCTATGTCCAACAGTGGACTCTTTCAGGCTGATTATGATGATGATGACTGTTAGGGAAGGTTAGGACAATTCACGAATATAACATCATACATACATACATAATGATCACGCCTTGGTCCCAGAAGGGTAGGCAGAGACGATGGATCGCCACTTTGCGCGATCCTGGCACACCTCACTAGCCTCACTTACAAATTGTACCAAGTTCTTAATCCCTCGTGAGACAAATCAAATATCGATCGGTTAACCTCTTCCCTCCCCCCTCCCCCCTATACCTTTGCCCCTCCCCCACCCCTCTCTCCCAACCCATAGTCTAATTCCATAGCATAGGAAGCCATATCAACTCTGAGGCATCCACTGCTGGATATAAGTCATACCGTATTCTCCTATTAAAGTTAAAACAAACGTAGTTATACAAATGGTGTTTATTTCTCCTGTACATCGAATGAATGATATATTCAACGTACTTAACGTACGAGTATTATGTAACGGTGCTATTCCGCAGTATTTAATACGCTCCATCGATACTAGCTCCAGCAATAGCACGTTGCGAGAAAACCAACTCTCGCCGACTTATTGGGACGATTAATCTCCCGCAAACCACAGCCCAGACGGTTGTAATCAACGACACGCGGCGGTAACACCATAAAAAACCGCAACACAAACAATTTAGGAGAATAATTTCAAGCTCCACGTCTATATCACTCTATTGAAATAAATATTTAGTCGAAACAAGGCCATACAGCAGCTTATACATCATCAAAGCCAAAATACGTACACTGCTGAACATCATCATCATCATCAGATTATTTTTGTCTCTACTGCAGGAGCACAACCCTCTCTCATCTGCCGGAGACAGACGGAGGATTTGGCCTACACTCCCCGCGCTGGCCAGACGGGTTGGGGAGGCCTGATTGATGTTTTATAATGTATTCCCTTAGTCGCCTTGTACGATATCCACGGGAAGAGTTGGAGTGGTCCTATGTTAAGACGGGAACCACACAGCTATTGGTCGATGACACGGGACTTAGGCAATTCGACGTAAAGAAAACTGATGCTGAATTAACAAAAATGTTACAGGTACTCGTATGTGGGTTACGGCGATTATGTTTTTTTGCGACGACATGCTCCTACCACTTAATTTGTACATTTTGAGCGTGGTGCATTCTGTCTACAGAAAATTGTACATTTTCACAATTAAATGGTACCATTTAATACCTGGCGTAGGTAATTTACTTAGTGTCTAGACAGATAGACATGCATTTCGCATATTTTGACTATGATCTTAAAATGGCTGTTTCCCGTCCCTGGTGCTTGTCCTTAGTCGCCTTGTCGATACCCACAGGAAGGTTAGGGTGGGCTTATTCTAGAAACTTGTTTGCTCTTTGCCAAGTCCCAAAAAGACCGAAATTAATAAGTAAGATAAAAATTTAAGTTGACTGAATAAAAAGTATCATTCTTGCTTCAATAAGTATCTTGGTAGGACATGTTGCATCTTATAGCGCAAAAATCAACGATCTCTATGTACTACTAGATGGAGCGTTCCAAACAATCGCTCTGTTCCACGCAAGTAGCCACAACTCTTTCATATTCACTTTGAAACTTGTGCAGTTACTACTCAGAACATTTAATTATTTACTAAATATTGACATTATTTAACCGTAGCGTCAATATTTAGTAGTCATTAAATGTTCTGCGTAGTAACTGAACAAGTTTCATTGTGAATGTGAAAGAGTTGTGGCACTTGCGTGGCACAGACCGATTGTTTGGATCGCTCCATCTAGTAGTACATAGAGATCGTTGGCAAAGATTGGATTACCTGGCAGCTCGCGTGGCTGGCGGCGGTACCAGGCGCCCAGCCCACCGAGGAGCTACCGTATAAACACTATTATAGCTGCCAGAGCGTATGGACTACCGAGTAATAGTAATGCTAGATTACCCGCTCGCCATCGGCTACCGTTTCGGCGGAAAATTGCCTCTAATACCGCGTTTAGCGTCAAACGCTGCCACCTGATGACAGGCTCGACGGGTTGATGGCATAAGTGTTGCTATTACTGTTTTATAAATAAAACCTTGTGAGCTTTTGAAAAAGCACATGAACTGTTTAAATATTACGCTTTTGTCAGCGTTTTTAATGGATGCTCACTTATCGTCGATCGTTTTATATTAGTATATATTCTAAATTGCTCCCTGTTACCTGTCAGATACTCCACTCGTTGGAAACCATTCGACTTTTTATTGATAAAATAACACGGCCCATATACGCCATATTCGAAATACCAATAAATCACTAACGTGAATGAAACGTCCGCACCCATTTAACGACTGCATTCCTTCGGCTCGTTGCACCTTGTACATTTGAGATACAATACAGAATTGAATGGTTTTAGTGTACAAGGCATACACGCGGCGTAGGCAGTGGACGGTGGATGGCAACACAAACACAAGGTGGATAGAGAGGGTCGCGGCGGCTGGCGGCCGACCAGGCGAGCAGGGCCGCGAGGAGGTGCGCGCTCGGTAGCGAGATGGCGAGCGACCGGTCCGGTAATGATACCACTGCCTTATAGGGAACATGTTATGATGGTTGATCGCAGTTGTATGGATAAGACAGAATTTAATTGGAAGTGTACCTTCTGTTACTCTTGTATTTCAAGCCTACCGTCGATAGAACTCATATCGATTTAAAGTTTTAGTATGAATTTTACGGTCAGTATATACATTTTGAACGATTGTTAAGCATTTAAAGCAGTAAATATTTATTGGTTAAAATCAGCTCTTATCCACTATAGTCACAACGGCGAGGCCCTTCAGCAGCCAGTTTGTCCACTCTCATTAAGATCGCTATGTGTACTTGCGACTGCGTTCACCCGTCGACACTTGACAGAGACAACGCAAGCTCCGCGCGACTCCTGCGCCCCTGGTACCTGCGGCTCGCCTACGAGCTGTCTATGATCATAGATAATCCTAGTTTTTGCACCACGCCTCGTCTGTGACAACAGGTTGTCTTATAAGGCAGGCCGAGTATGTTTTAATGGTGTTATTGGTTTCTTGCTTACTTGTTAAGAATGTAACTTGTAAATTTTATCTTTAGTTTTTGTTCCTATGCTCTATCTTTAGGTTTAAGGCTCTAGTTTTTAAATGTATCTTTGATATAAAAAACCGTCGTCAAACTAACATCTTCTAAAAATACACTTATAAAGACTTGTATGAAAGTGTACAAGTGTTAACACATAAGAGCTTTTGACACCCACACGGCAGCGGCCCACCTGCTTATCTGCTCTATCTATCAGTGGGTGATAAAACCGAGGCTCGAACCCACTATCAGTACAACGGCTACCGGCCTCTCAAATGCATTTCCCTTGTTACGTTTAATAAGACTCGGCTTAGGAATCTGACCTTGGAGGTGTAAATGATATAAGATTATTAAGCCTTCAGTGAGCTAAAGCTTAGTGAATATAAATATAATATGTGATCTTTTTATAGTTGGTAAATTGTAGTAATATTGTTATCTTTTATTTCATTAAGAAGACGTACTAATATTCATTCATTTCACCGTCTAGGGACATTAAGAATTGTTTATATTCTGTATTTTAATATTTATTTTACACATGACTGGCGTTAAAGCATCTTTTGGAAATACAAAGCAAAAAGCAATAAGTTTCTATATAATATTTATTGACATTTAATTTATGTAATGTTTTTGGTGATTTTGTTAGATATTTTATCATTTTTAATCAAGTATAAATTAAAATAATGAGTACACAATCAATAATGAATGATAATTAATTAATAAACCAGAATATTCATCTATTATGAGTATTATAATAATCTTAATGTTTTTAAGCTAATTTAATGAGTATGTGCCTGCACAGGTAGAGTTTAATTGTTTTCAGAATTACAATGTTATAAAATCTACATTAGATTACATTATACTATGTACACAAATAAAGAATAAAGATTAAAATGAAGCTGCTGTAACTGACATTGTCAAACAACCTATCAGTTTGTAAGCTGCTCTAAAAGGCTTTGTCTGTAAGTGGTAGTAATTGTAATAATAAATTAATACTAAACAATAACATTAATAGATTTTCAATCAACTACAAGTGAAAAATTATAGGTCTAGAATCATAAGACTCAATTATTTTATACTAAGACACAATTATCATTGCTTGGAGCGATTTACCTGTTCACTCTATCGACTGAGCCAGTTACTGCTCAATAAATCGTATTAGAAAACCATTACAGATAATCTGTTATGAACCTAAATCCAATTTGTCCTTTTGTACAAAGCAGTACCTTTTGACAATTGTCAATTGAATTGTATTTTTCTGCCCTATTATGGAAGAGATACTATATTTTCCCAGACATATGACTACATTTCTTCCAAGAAGCTAAAAATAAATAACGTAATCCTTTTTTTCCAGCCTGAGACGCGTATTGTAACTTTCTCCAGTAAGATAACCGAGTGTCGCTGGTCCCCATATCGCGGGGATCGGATCCCGCGGCGCCTGCGCCCGCGCCGCGCTAATTACCCGCAAATGGACCAAAACCACAACGTCTTTATATTAGTATCGAACTCGTGACCGGCCATGTGGGAGCCGAGATCAACTCGTGTCCGAATCCCATTCTGCAGCACGATCTCCTTACTGATACAATTTTCGTGGAGGACTTTATCAGTATCTAAAACTAAGGTATAACAGAAACGAATTGTTAAGACAAAGATGTTCTGAGGCATTACAAAGTAATATGTTTTTTAGAACAGAAGTGTTAAAGAGAAAAAGCATTTAAAATGATAGAAGTATGAACAGAAATACAACGTAAACACTTCAGTAATAAGAATATTAGTACATCTTATTGCAATTTGCATAAAACGAACAAAGTACCTAGTTTATTTATAGAATATTTCCAACAAAGCTCCGTTTGAATTACAGATGTAACTCCAGTATAAACTAAAAAAATATAATATATCTTTTAGTTATTAGAATTAGCAAAACTAATTCATAACTGGAATACTGGAAAATTCTTATAGAACTTAAAGTCAGATGAATTACATGAGTAATCACGTTAGATTTAAGTGAGGCCTTCGAATGTGTCACACAGTCTCTGCACCGATATTGATTTAGCCAGTGCATTGGTAAGGGTACTTGAACTCTCATAATAAGATTCCAGCGCGACACGTTCAGATTCCGGCGTCAGCACCAAGCGTGCCACAATTCGGCCCATTTGGGGGCCACGTAATTGGACCCATAAATCGTGCCCACGATTGATCCTACCGAGGATTATCGCACACTTTAGAAAAAAACACATAAATTATGAGAGTTGTTCATATTGACGTGAATGATCAGAATATATTTTATTTTGTAACAGCGTTGCCAGTGGCTTCTTTAAAGTCATGTTTTACAGAAAATTTCGCTGTTCGGTGATGGTAGTATGATTTGTTAAATAAACGCAAACAAATGATCCTGTAAATTATTCAAAAAATCTTTATACATATTTTTATATAGTTCGTAAACTTCTAATAGGTTTCTAAATAACTTTATCTAAGAAGAAATTACAACATTCCAGTAAGATTATACTGAGCATCAAAAATTGATTTAATAAATAAAGATGCCGGTCAATATGACTACCTCTTTACAAGTATCAAACTCCAGTAGCTTAATTTATTCCGTGTCGCTTGTATCGGAGGATTGGACGGACGACGAAAAAAGAAATAAAGAAAAACAAATACATCGAAAACGTATGAATACACTTATCGCAAAGGAGCCGACGGAGATATCGACTTGTAGAGAGGTCTTTCTTCGGGTGACATGGATGGTCTCAGTAACGGAAATGTACTAAGTGGAATTGAAACTGATAAAGAAGATCACATACAACAGGAATATTAGTAAAACAGAATAGAATCAGCAATAAAAGACAAAATACTTTTAACCAAAAAAATATTAATCAGTGGAACATAAGCAGCGAGAGGTAAATGAGATTTCCATAGAGTTGTAGCCTTGCGGTAAAATTAGTCAGCAGTAGTCTAATTTTCATTAAACAATGCCTTAAAATATAGTAACAATGGACATTTCCAAGTCTTAGTGTCAGGTAGCATTATAAATGAAATCATTAACAGAAATATGCGTAGCGGATTCCTTTAAGATAAGAGTTTTCTTTTCATTCAGAGGAGGAGATCTAAATAAGTAAATATAAGATTTTGAGACGGGAATATTATATCAAGATTCTCCCTGTTTGCTATTACCAATAGGATTATTAATAGAACTATAGGATTTTACATACAACTGATTTTAAATGTCTGAACATCATGAATCTTTCTATTGTAACGTGTCATGATCCACACGCACACGAGTAGAAGCGCTAATGAACGGGTTAATTAGCCGGTGCGCAGGAGTCGTTGGTCTCACCGGCGCAGGGCAGGGCATCGCCAGATAACGCTATCGCGTCGCGCCCACGGGTCCACTCAAATGCCCCCAGAATTACCTTACCTTACAGAACCTATACTTTGGTTTGTATGGGGTCGAGTTTGTTTATCTTATTGATGTTTTTCCTTGGACGTGTTGCAAATTTTTAAGCATGTAGATAGTTTGACAAATGTTCATTGGGCTCGATTCTGAAGGCACAATGTTAAAATTTGACAGCACTAAAACTGTTGCTATTCTTGTCACACATTATTATGAAGATAGAGACGAAACCAATTTTAGCGCTGTCAAATTTTAAATCTGTGCCTTCAGAATCGGGCCCACTGTCACATCAATTTTATGCTGATCTACTTTAAATAAAACTTTTTAAACAAGTATATTCAACATCCCAGAGGCTAGATTATACTTAGGTATGATTCAATCCTATCTTGATTTCGATCAAGTCGTTGAACTACTGATGAAATAAAGGACCCTGAGTTACTCCAGTACCCACTTGACACTGGCTAAATTATTCTAAGAGTTACCATTAATTAATAAAAGTAAGAAGCGACCGACAACAAGGCCGTAGCGTTTCACAATAACAACAGACCGACGCGACGAGCTCTTCTAATTAGATAGATAGCTATCGCCACAAAATATCGTTTCCCTGGTATAATTGGCTGCGGAGGGCAATGAAAATTTCACGCTGGCCTAATAGTGCTCTCTCACACGCACTGCGGCCGACAGACAGCAAGAGCTGTCCGAGTTAGAGGCCGACCGTATGACGTTCTGGTCCAACCTGGTCAGGTGGTATGACACGGTATGAAGGAAGGAGTTATATATATAATAATGTCCTATAGTCATTGATCACTTCATCTTTTTTTTTAATACTATTATTTACTTTTATATTAGAATCATCATCACCTCACTGCTGCTTCACGATAATTAAATTTCTATGTATATGTATACGGGTCGATGTAAATATTGTGTTATTTATGTTTATGTAATATGTGCATAATTTTGTGTTAATGTATATTTAATAGTTTCTTTAATCATCGTACGAAACGCATTATACCAGTCCTTTAAATTACTCTAAGGTTGACTGGACGAGATCCCTAAGTATGATAAATCCGTATTTGTAAATAATTTTATTCCTATTTGATATTGCTGTTATTAATTTTGCTACAATAAAGAGTTTACATATAATAAATAAAGTTCGTTTGCTCGACTACTTAGTTATTTACTTAATAATTTATTGTACACACAAACATACAGAGAACAACACAAAGAAAAGAAAATTATACAAAAGGTCAATTTTATTTCTAAAGAAATTTCTTCCAGCTAACCTGCTAAAGTTAAAGTTAATGTAAGCCCAAAAACGTTATCACCTGACACTATGAAGGTAATGGAATTGAACGCCGAAAATTCGACTGCTTCAGTGGGATCGTGTGTAGTACTCACACGATCCTACTGCTGCATAGGAATGGCCGAGTATCGAAATTATTTTATTGACGGAAGCCGATAGTCATTAATGAGCTACCGGGCGCGGCCGCGGCAGCGGAGAGGCACTCACATAAACTCGGACTATCTCACCCGACACACCACCAAGTCTACAGCATGATGCGTATTGGAACTGAATGGGTATTAAAAATCGGGATCTTAATTCCAAGCAGAATATCAATTCTGACTATATGTAAGACGGCTTTCAATTATTTCTTTGGATTTTTTTTTGCATCTTAATTGTGTCAATAGAAGAATCGCCTAATTCAGTGATAATGCCTCTTTACAAAGCTTAATTGTATTCTGAAGGGGCTGGTCGTTCTTTACGTGGATTTTCTATGGCGCCAGCCATGTATAAAATAAAATAAAACTAAATGTAATCAAAACAATGTCAATTTAGTCTAAAGTTATCATTATCAATGCTCCTATACGCCTAAATATATAAGTGTTAGTATTTAAATGCTTTTGTTGACAATATTTTTAGTTTTATCAATATCTGCAAACAGTGAAGAATGTATATTTAATTTACCTTTATAATTATGTATGTATGTAAACGCTTTATTGTACCAAAATTAACAACAACAACAATAAATAAGAGAATAAAGTTGTGTACAAACGCGGACTTATCCCACTTAGGGATCTCTTTCAGTCAACGTTAGAGTAACTGAAAGGACTGGTATAATGCCTTTATACCAAAGTTATAAAAGAAACGTACAATCAAATATACACTTACACTAATATGTATATAATATTGCATAAACATAAATTATATTTGTATTTATTTATTGTATAACAATTTCTTGTGTACGAATATCTTAACTTATTCTAACAATTCTATAATCCTAGGTGCTTACTATCAATAAAATATTTTCAATTAAAAATTAGATATTAACAAATTACTTATAATAATTAAAATTAAAATACTTAAAATAATGCAAACGATGTCATAATTATATACATAAAATTAACTATGAGTGGCATCAAAGTCTAAATACACAATATACACGAACACGACGTTCGTGTATATACAATATATACACGAACTGATACAAATGATACAATAATTATATAGGTAACTTGTATAATTCAATCATCAACCGCATCAGCCTGTGTCGGTCGGTAGGCTGCCGGTGTGTACGGCGCGGATTGAGTTAAATGCCTCCTTATCTCGACCCTAATGGCCCCTGGAACATGTCAATTCATCACACGCATGTCTCACGCGCTCTTGTTTTTCTAAATAATCCTTTTTCCAACTGCGTGCCGTACGTTCGTTTTATTTTCCACCGGAGATCCGATTGCATTGAATGTGCTTGTCAATAAATGCGTAAACTAAGTAGCCACTTTATTCACGACCACAGAAAACTAAAGTTCGGTGTTATGTATTTTATAGAAATCATCAAAGTCAAAGTTAAAATCATTTATTGCATATGTACACTTGGTACATTTATACACGTCATTTTTTTTTTTCGACTACCGCTTCCTAGGTTAGCTAACGCTGTGAAGAAGAAACGGCGCAACAAACTTCACGCAACACATCTTTTAAAAATCTAGTTTGCATACAATTAATAAAGATTTTGCGAAGCTGAATTAACATTAGTACCAGGCATCTTTGTCATTCAAATAATCGATTATTTATAATAGGCTTTCTTACAAAGTTGTTTTTTAATGTGAATCTTAAATCGTTCATAGTATCATTGATAATGAGGTAATGGTTGGTTTCTGATCGCCTCGTTGTATTCGGTACGATTCCTCCAGAGACATACAACTTTGTCTCCTGTTCTGGGTATGATGTTTGGGATTTGTGATGTCTGTCTGATTACCATAATACATGCAATCCAGATTTCCTAGTTTAATTTCGACCAGCGTCGTGGTCTTACATTATTTATTACTATGACGAATTCCACAAATATAACAACAATTAACATGGTGTCGTCAAGTCTTTAGATAGTGTCATTTCTTTTAATTCGATGACGGCTTTCTTATTGATTCTTAAATCATTTTCTCTTGGTCTTTTAGATAATGCAATAAAAATTTTATTGTACAAATCGAAAGATTTGTCACTTTAAACCAATAATGTATGTTTATCTTGATGCATCTTTACAGAAGCTAATGACGTGCGAAAATACCAATAAAGTGCGAAGTATTAATAAAGAGTGGTTGCGATTTTAGTGCCCATTCGTCGGCCGTAAACTTTCGACGACTGAATAAAACGAGCAAAATTTGCACACTTATTGTAAAAATGTAAACACGTTCACTCTTACTACATCAGCGCTTTATGACTCAGAAACAAACGTATCTTTACAAGATGAGGGTTCCTTTAGTTAGATTAAGGTTCAAGTCTAGTAAGTTATAACAGACTTCAGGCATTGGTGATTAACTAGATTACTAATTTAGATTTTTTACCGATCAAGTTACTCTTTCTCAAGTCTGTTGTCGTCCGTTCGCCATCAATGCGATGGTTTCCAGTTTCAACCCCATGCGAGTCGAATGCCTATACACAAGCTGTTACTGGATTTCTGTGTTGTTTTGTCTATAGTTTTATAGAATCCTAGTTTGAGCTATTGTATCTGCTCTTCTTATCAATCAATTTGTGTTATGTTAAGATATTAAGCAAATGTCATCAATAATTGTTTATACATCTCAATAATTTGGCACAGGTCTTTTCCTTGCCATGGGAACGTGATGGCAGTTTTACGCATGGCCAGATATATTGGATAGAATTAGTGTTCTTCAGTATATAAAAGTTTCTGTACAAGGCTTTCAGGATTACGGCCCCGTAGCCTAGTCGGTAGTACACCTGCCTGCGAAGTTCGGGGTCACGGGTTCGAATCCCGCCCGGGGCAAACATTCGTGTGATGAGCACTTGTGTTTGCCTTGTGACTGGATGTTATTTATATATTATATTATGTATTTATGTATGTATATCAGCTGTCTGATACCCATATTACAGGCTCTGCCTAGTTTGGGATCAGGTGGCCGTGTGTAAAATGACCCCATATATTTATTTATTTATTATTATTAACAAATGTCTCTAGGCCAATTCTTTGAATCACATCACAAAGTTAAATCACATGTAAGAACATGTTTCATTCGTGGCTGTTACAAAAGGATTGGTCCTCACCGAGGAACCCTCGACCGGTACCTCTCAGCAACTCGCAGACGAACAAAAAGACACGAAGTCAAGCGGAAGCCGGCTCTAAGCCTCGATAAGGGAAGCCGACAAAGCTACTAATACGTTTAGAAGGCATTATAAATCACTGAGAGCATAGTTATCGCGGCGCACAATTAAGACGTCTCGAGCGCAGCCGCGGCCGGCGTGCCGCAGGGATCGTTTCTCGGCCCCCGAATTAACAAATGTGTCACCAATTTTATTGACCATTTTAATGGAAATTTTGTGCAGCAAATTCTTTTTGAGGAAACAATAATTAAGCCCCTTAAATGTGATTAAAACACGGGTTCAGTACGAGACTGGAACATTTATAGGTATCTGGATTAAATAATACAATATTATGTCGAAAGCCGTGTGGTTCCCGGCTTAGAATAGGGCCACCCCAAATCTTCCCGTGGGTGTAGTCTAGGCGTCTAAGTGTAGCGTTCTCTTTTCTATATTTAAATCAATCCGCCTGCCAAGCGTGGTGATTATCTCAATGTACAAATAAAAGTGGTGTTATATTGGGTAGGCTTTTGTTCAGCAGTGGACGTATTTAGGCTGATGATAATGATGATGTCAATGTTGATGTCTTATAAGGAAAAACATTAAGAACATACTAGCTTTATGATTGGACAAGTGTATATAAAATATGTAAAGTAGGCCTACTATTCCGTAAAGGAATTTTTGGACGAAAATCTCTAATTACCATATTTGTAGTCAAAGTCAAAATCATTTATTGCATATGAGTGCACTTGTACATTTATACACGTCATTTTTTTATCGACTACCGTTTCCTAGGTGTTAGCGCTGTGAAGAAGAAACGGCGCAACAAACTTCACGCAACACATCTTTTAAAAATCAAGTTTGCATACAATTAATAAAGATTTTGCGAAGCTGAATCAATATTAGTACCAGGCATCTTTGTCATTCAAATAATCGTTTATTTTATAATAGGCTTTCTTACAAAGTTGTTTTTTAATGTGAATCTTAAACTTTCTGTCCGTCATATTTAAGATTTCCTCTGGTAGTTTGTTGTAGAAGCGTATACATTGCCCCGTGAACGATTTGCTGACCTTACTTAGTCCTGGTAACTTACAAAACACCGTATTGACATTCTTTTGATATCTGAGGATATGATACAATATGACGTTACACATTTTAATTTACTTACTTTTGACACATTATGATTTTATTTCTGTTATATTTTACATTGTATTCCTATTTATGGTTTTACTTGCTTTGACATTAATTTAATGCAGTATTAACTTGACGCTGTATAATTAATACAAATAAATGAATATAAATAATTGAAATACTTTTTTTTTGTTATTAAAATCATTGCAGGGTCATGCAATGGACAGGAAGGAAAACCAATCGACTATCCAAACACTAGCTGTAATCAAGTCCCCAAGTTCAACAACATGCAATTATAGACAAACTGTGCAAACCCTATCACCAATTAATTTCTAATCAATACCGCAAACCAATTCCGTTAATTGCGATGTAATCAAACAAAACCAGTCGTATAGGAAAGTTGCGCCCACGACTCGCAAAAAGTTCCAGACTTTTTTTCCATCGTGCCAAAATAATTGAGTGTGCCTATTTGTTTTCGAACTTTTACTTCTAAATGACAGCTGCTGTGACGGAGAAAGCAGAAAGCAACAAGCTTTATAGCAATGTCCACGGTACAATGTCGCATGTGATTTGCTTTATCTTTCAATCGTAACTCCTGTTACTAAGTATATAAAAACAACTTTGTAAAAAATCCTTTTATAAAATAGATGATTATTTGACCACGTTGTTGACCTAGTTTTGCCGTGTGGTTTCCGGTAGAGTAGAATAGGACCACTCCAACTCTTCCCGTGGATATCGTACAAGGCGACTAGGGGAATACATTATAAAACATCAGTCAGGCCTCCCCGACCCGTCTCGCCAGCGTGGGGAGTGTAGGCCAAATCCTCCGTCTGTCTCCGGCAGATGAGAGAGGGTTGTGCTCCTGCAGTGGAGACAAAAATAACCTGATGATGTTGTTGACCTAGTTAGACTCGAGAGTCGGAGGACATGGGATCGATTCTCTCCGGGGGCAGATTACTTTGTAGAAGATCTTTCTTCTTCACAGCGCGACACCTATGAACCGGTAAAAGTGACGTGTATAAATGTACCAAGTGTACTCATGTGCAGTAAAAGATGTTGACTTTGACTTTGGCGTTGGAATGAATTTTGAAGCCCGATTGGAACATCGCCTAAGGATTCTAATTAGATTTCTCGGGTCTCCACGAAAAAAGGTAAAAAAACATCGTGACATGAGTGTAGCAACGGTTTCGAGGATAAAAACAAAGATAAAGGGGGTCTATTACGTAAGCTTTTCTGCTAATACGAGTATCCGTCGAATTGAAAAGCATTTTATACTTCATATTCATTTATCTATCTAACCTATTCTCATATTATACATATTCTGTTTCTTAGTCAAATTTTCTGCGTAGAATTCGTATATTTTGCAGAAATTCTTTGATATCTACGGATAAGCATTTGGCGCCTAAGATACCACATGTCCCGATTGAGAGTACAAAATTGCTTTTCAGTTCTACGGATAAAAGCAGAAATTCTTAATAGTAGGCCCCCAGGTCTGGAGGAGGACTATTTCGCTCGCCGAAAAAGGGAACAAATAAATCTCCTCTCGATAACAACACTCGAGAATCGATTTGGAGAGTAACCATTTAATTATTTTATCGATAATCTCGCAACGAGTGGCCAGCAGAAAAATAAGAGGAGTGCGCAGTAATCGTCGCTTAGTTCGACGCCCGGTAGCCGGCGGCGGTTGCGGCCGATTTTATCGTCTCATAACCGACTCGATTTATAAGTATCGATTATATGTATCGATCCCTCTCGGTCATTTGGCGCGTTTTTTCGCCGGCCGTCCGTCTGGCAACATGTTTTCTAAATAACAATTTTGTTCGATAACTAATTAATAGTGGTTTTTATGGTAAGTACATATTTTTATAATAATAACTCGGTTGTTTATAACAGGGCTGCGCATGCGCATTCCTGTAAGAACCGCCGCGGGAATCTCAGTGAGTAATCTCGAATGTTACGTCTTAGCGTTTGTTGTTCTGTTTATTAACCGCTAGCTGTTGCCCGCGACTTCGTCCGCGTGGACAACTTAACATCACAAATTATTATGTATTTCCCGTAGGAATGAGATGTTTTATCGGGATAAAAACTATCCTATATTTGTGCCAAGTTTCATCCTGATCCGTCCAGTGGTTGAAGCGTGATTGAGTAACAAACATCCAAACATCCGAATTTATAATATTAGTAGAGTTATACCTGTCCTCAATTACTCCAAGATTGACTGGAAGATATCCCTAAAAGAGGGATACGTTCGCCTTTGTTGTACACAATGTTTTTGCACTCCATGCCGAACAGATTCTAGCAGCTACTACTACTAAAGATCCACCAGCCTGTCCGTACATATTTGTGCGTGCGTGAATTATGGTAGGGCCACTGCACCCAGCGCGCGAACATAGTCGATCAAGAGAGGTACAACGTTATACGTGAATAACATAAATGCTTCTCTTTCTAACTTATAGCGTCGATATCCCCGCGCTTTGCGATAGTATAGTAACTTTGAACGGCGGCAGCCCAGTAGTGCGTACTGGCAGCCGTAGTCCATTTTGCGGGCGACGTTAAACTAGCGGGAAGGTGAATGTTACTTTTTTATGTAGTAATATTTAGTATTTTCTGATACTCAAATATATAAAATATTTCCTACTAACCTAATTTAAGACCTACTAATTATATGGAAAGTATATTTCCGAAACAAAATAAAAAAAAATTCAAAGAGGAAAAAAGGAAATTTTTTGAGGAATTGATAATGAGTAAGTTATAAAATATAGAAAATGGGGGAGTGAGATGATTGCAGCAAGAAAGTGTTCCTTGACTTGCCGATTCAGGCATTGCTCTCTCTAGCAATCTTGCTGATGACTTTGTAGTCAGTCAGTAAACATTATAAAGGTGGAATTATGAATCCTAAGAAATACTCGACCTGATAAGATAAAATTTAAATCTTACTGCAGGGAAAGAAGACGTAGGAATATCGGCGAGGTCCGTCTCGTCGAAACTCGGAGTGTTATCGGCGCCCGCGCAATAAACTGCGAGACAAACTGCGCCCGAGTGCAGTGCAACTTCACAGTAGGGAAACTGGTGTTTGATAAACACACCTGAGTAGATAAAATTCACTAATATTATAGGTATATTATAAATCATCGTCATCATTATCATTAGCCTAAATACGTCCACTGCTGGACATAGGCCTCCCCAATAGACTACCACTTTTAGTTAGATGTCCATTGGGGTATTGGCCATAATCACCACGCTTGGCAGGCGGATTGGTGATCTTAGTGATGATCTTAACATACACACACAGGAGAACGCTGCTGCCCGTCCCTGGTGCAATCCCTTTGTCGCCTTGACGACACCCACGGGAAAGATAGGGGTGGTCCTATTCTAAGCCGGGAACCACACGGCAAAGTATTATAAATGCTACTTAGAAATTATGGTGGCGATGTTGTTCGCAACACGTCACGTCAAGGGTTATCACGGGGCGAAATGAGGGCGAAGGAAAGCCACTTTGCGACATTAGATTACGCAAAGTGGCGATACATCGTGTCTGCCTACCCCTCTGGGACCAAGGCGTGAGTATCATATATGTATGTATGTACTTAGAAATTTAAAAATAGCTCATCTACAGGACCATAAAACATTTATCAAGATAAAACTAGATAGATAAGATAGATAGATAGATAAACTCTTTATTGCACACAAATTAAGGATAACAATAGAATAGGTACAGATTTTTGGAAAGTGTACAAAGGCGGCCTTATCGCTTAAAGCGATCTATTCCAGGCAACCTTTCTGAAGGTTGACTAGACTACTAAACTAGAATTAGTTAAATTGTCCTGGGCTGGCGAATTCTGACTCAAACAAAGGTTGTGGATTCGATTCCAATTGGAAACAGACAACTTTGTACAATTTGTACGAGTAGTTCTTGTCTTTGATATCGTATTTAAAAAGTGTAATGTCTCAGGGAATTGTAGTTTGCGACAAGTCATGTTTGAACGCTGTTGTGGAACTTCGGGCGGGCGACAATTCTTTGCTCGTCTGATTCTTAAAATAGGACTGTGGCATAGTAACATTTATTTATATCTCTGTAGGGTACAAATTTGATTAGACGTGTCTACATTAACTCATTTTCAAACCATTTATCTCTTGCTACTGTTCTAAACTACTTGAAGCTGTACGGTTATTCCTAAAGATCGCCGGTGAGACCAAACCTATAGAGAGAGAGAAACAGCTTTTAGAGATAATACCACCTATATGTACAAATGTAAAAAGTAATTGAATTGAATCCAGACAATACAACAGATAATTGCCGTGTGTTTTCCGGTAGAGTAGAATAGGACCACTCCAACTCTTCCCGTGGATGTCGTACAAGGCGACTAAGGGATTACATTATAAAACATCAATCAGGCCTCCCCAACCCGTCTGGCCAGCGCGGGGAGTGTAGGCCAAATCCTCCGTCTGTCTCCGGCAGATGAGAGAGGGTTGTGCTCCTGCAGTGGAGACCACAATAACCTGATGATGAATACAACAGAAGCACTTCAGGCGGAGTCAGATTCTTAGAAGAATCTGATCTGATCCGCAAATACAGATTCTATGCTCATCATCATCATCATATCAGCCCTTAGACGTCCACTGCTGGACATAGCCCTTCCCCAATGAACGCCACCACACCCGGTCCTCCGCCCTCCGCATCCAGCCGCTTCCGGCCACCTTCTTCAGGTCGCGGTCCACCTAGCGGATTCTATGCTCGTCAGTTTCTTATTAGTTCAAATTCGGAGTTGGCCAGATTCAATATAAAACACAGTCAAGCTCACAAAACATCCTTGATAACCATAGGTACTTGTCTATAGTTCTACAGTGTCTCTACTGAACCTGAGTATACTTCAGGTAAGGCTGCGGTGATCCAGCCTGCTTTGGCTCGTATACGTGTCAAATTTTAATTGAATCCCGCTTTAAATTTCCTCAACGCACGCGGTCGGATATCTCCGTAGATAATAGTGTGTATGTATTAGAATACTAGCTGTTGCCCGCGACTTCGTCCGCGTGGACAACTGAACATCGCAAATTATTATGTATTTCCCGTAGGAATGAGATGTTTTTCGGGATTAAAACTATCCTATGTCCTATTACAGGCCCTAACCTCTATTTGCCCCAATTTTTTTTAAATACATACACATACATTTGTCTATCCGGGAATCGAACCCACACCCTTTGGCACTCGAGTCAAACGACCAACCCATTGAGCCAATAAGGCGGTCAAGTCTACATTAACAGAAAAACTCTACCACAGCAGAAGAAACATCAGTCACGGCTGCAGTCACAAATTTACAACCATTTTAATTTGGACAATAAGCTGTCTCCAGCGACGTCAGAAAGGAATTTTTTAGCCAAGAATATACCCCGAAGCACTTTGTTTATGAACGAATTTGCATATTTTTAACCCTTCTATGTCCCGGACGGACTGCATGACGGGTTATTGTAGCAAAAAATGCGACTCCCATCAAATTGTTTGCCGACGATTTCTTTACGGTGAAAGCCGGAGCTGTAGCCAAATAGCCCAATACTATAAACACAGCATGATGCATATTCAATTCCCAGTTATAATTAAGAAAACATATACTTTTAATGTATCTAGCCGATAGTAATAAAATAAATAATATATATATTTAATTAATGATATTAAAATATTCGTCTAATCATACTGATTATATGACCTCCTGTGTTCCACATTATGTGTGATCGGCTATTACTACCAGATAGACATTTACATAAGGGTTTTTATATGTTAATATTATGTATAGTAGCCGATATAGCTCTTTTATTATCTACTTGTTAATTTGACTGACTTTTTAATTTTTTTATTAAGTAAAAGTGGTTGACAGGTGAAAGTACCCCGTAAGATTTGTATGCAGTATGTCGTTTTAGTTAAATTGGTTGCAATTTTTATATGATAATATTAATTCATTTGCCGTGTGGTTTTCGGTAGAGTAGAATAGGACCACTCCAACTCTTCCTGTGGATGTCGTACAAGGCGACTAAGGGAATACATTATAACACATCAACCAGGCCTCCCCAACCCGTCTGGCCAGCGCGGGGAGTGTAGGCCAAATCCTCCGTCTGTCTCCGGCAGATGAGAGAGAGTTGTGCTCCTGCAGTGGAGTTAAAAATAACCTGATGATGAATTCATTTATTTCAGATGCAATCCATAATTATTGTACATTAAATATTGCTGCTCTGGACTCCACATGTATGCGGCTCCAGAACCTTACAACTGGGGTATCAGCCCGCTCCAGGAGGTATGGTGTTACGACCATATTTCTTGACAAAAAAAAAACATTCTGTCGAATTGAGAACCTCCTCCTTTTTTGAAGTCGGTTAAATACTAAATTGAACTTGACATAACTCTGAGTGATGTATTTCAATTTCTTTCTCAAAATAATATAGCATCCTGTAGGAACCGCAAACACTGACACAATTAAAGTTTATGACGCGAGTTTTTGCTAACTCTTTCCTTTTGTCCGTCTGTTGCGTCATAACTCCGAGTACACGGACAATATCGGCGACCGGCCGTGTTTGTTTTGGAACAAACATGCGCAAAAACTGGAGCAAATTGTTGTCTTTTGGAAAAAATGCCGCAACGTCGAATGAAAAAGGGGTGATCGGAGTTCATCTGTTTGCGTAGGCGCACGGAGATAGAGTAACTGTTAAGATTTTTTAGATTATTTTTGAAAAATTTCTTGCTAAATAAGTAAGTCTGTACTATGAGTATCAGACGGTTGATATATTCGTATGCCGTGTGGTTTCCGGTAGAGTAGAATAGGACCACTCCAACTCTTCCCGTGGATGTCGTACAAGGTGACTAAGGGAATACATTATAAATCATCAACAAGGCCTCCCCAACCCGTCTGGGCAGCGCGAGGAGTGTAGGCCAAATCCTCCGTCTGTCTCCGTCAGATGAGAGAGGGTTGTGCTCCTGCAGTGGAGACAAAAATAACCTGATGATGATATATTCGTACACATACATAGATAAATTACATCCAGGGTTGGATAAAAAACAGTTTTTTTTTATATAAAACATGTTTTAAACAATTTAAACAGTTTTAAATAATAAAAACATGTTTAAAACACTTTGTTTAAAAAATGCCAACCCTGATTACATCCAGACACAAACAAAATCCTGGGGGATTCGAACTCGCAACCCCGAACGTCGCAAGTAGGTGCACTACCGACTATGCTGCGGGGCCGTCAATATTATTATTAATATAGTTATTATATATTAAAGATGCGATCATTGTCGACCGAGTCGACTGCCCCATATTGTGACACTCGATTCGATTACACATAAATAAATGAATAATTATGTCGTACATTCTTTCGCAATTTATAATTTAAATTTTAAATTTTGTGATATTTTAATGTTTGAAATTTTTTACTTTTTACTTTAATTTTAATATTATTTTAAAATCGTTAATAGTTTTATAAGACTCTCCTAACAAAAATATGGACAAATGTCTGAAATAAATGTTCAGAATTTGAAATTTAAATTGCCGATTAATCGATTAATCGATTAAGTCGATTAAATGGCATCCTAACTGATAAAACGACTTATGTAATAATATTTATTTGTTAGAAATCTTACAGTAATCCAACACGCAAATGACGTAAAAACCAATTAACTTTTATTGTCATTAATGATTGATAACAAAGTGAGTTTGGTATCTTTTATTCAATTGAAATCTGTATTACATATTTTAACTTTAACTAATGGTAATAAGTGTTCACTTTAAGTATTTAATAAGTATTCAGTTAAAGGCGTGATTTTTTTTTACAACAGTGGAAGATTATGTTGTAAAAAAGTAATGCTATTACAGTTTTAAATAATGTTTTTAAAGAACAACCGATTAATCGGCTTTAAGTTCTCTGATTAATCGTTAATCGGCTTAAAGTATGATCGGTATATCTCTAATATATATTTTGTACTTCGTCCGCGTGGACAACTTAACATCACAAATTATTATGTATTTCCCGTAGTAATGGGATGTTTTTTGGGATAAAAACTATCCTATGTCCTATTCCAGGACCTAACCTCTACGTGTGCCAAGTTTCATTACGATCCGTCAAGTGGTTGAAGCATGATTGAGTAACAAATATCCAAACATTCAAATGTCCAAACTTACACATTTATTATATTAGTAGGATAGGATTGTCTTCATAAAAAACAAGGTTTTCTTATCGAACTTCGGGTAACTTACTCAGATTCCGCAGTTCCAATATATCAACAAAAAATATCTTAAGTCCAAGATAATAATTTACTTGCTCAGTAAATATTATCCCTTCCCCGAAAAATAATATGTTTCTTTAAATATATATATATATATATATATATATATATGACAAATTATTAATACCATATTAATATTAATGTAAATTCACGTTTAAAGTCCATTCATTAATGTAAATCCATTTACAAGAAACGTTTCAAAAGTTCTTGTTTTAGGAAATTTCTTGATCAATATATTTAATTATCAGGTTAGACTGCGTATTTATATTAATAACGTAAATGTGTCAAAAATAACTTTGTTTAGACTGGTCAATGAGAAAATTACCAAATCACTAAGAAAATATTAATTTCTCAAACTACCGCAATAAAGCAAAAGCGTGTAGCGTACAAATTAAACGGTTACTTCAATAAAAACATAAAAGATATGTACCGTTACCTTGGAACAATACACGCCCGGTCTCGGACAGTAGTCTTCGCTACTTAAAAAACTGTAACGGTCCTGACTTTTTAACTACCATTTTTTGAGATCAACCCTTTATAGAGAAAAATTCCGTTGGAGACGAACAAAGCGCTCCACGGTCACAAACTAATACTAATAGATTATGCAAAAACCGTACTAGCTCTTCCGTTACACTGTATTAATTCCCATGCTCTTATAAAGGGATCCAACGGCAATCGATATTCACAAAGATGACACCTTGTTTGAATATTCACATCTTTCCCATGAAGTCTTTACAATCGATCTAAAGGGTTGCCTAGACTGGGGTGGAACGCGGCTATAGGCAAATTCGATTATCTCACAGAATTCTCACGCACATCCCGCCGAGCAACAATAAATCTTTGCATACGGTCTATAATAAAAAAACGCTATTAAAAAAGCAGCTATCTCCAAGCGCGACCCCGACTCGATATGCATAAGAAAAGAACCCGTACACACCCAAATTATACGCAAAGGTAACAAGTGCTGACTACCTAACAAGTATCACAATAATCCGGGACCCTTTCCGTTGCAATAATTGCTATACTTTCTGCGCTTGCGATTTTTTTTCTATGCGATTCGTATACCTGTAACCCTCGCCCGACGTGGGGACAGTTTATTTGCATTTTTTTTTCTATTATTCCTTTTCAAATAGTATCTTACTCCATTCAGTAATGTCAGGGGTTATGTTGCACTTAATATTCAACAAGGGCAGGTACATTTCTCTTAATATTCTCGCATAAATTATAGTCAGGTACATTTTGGTCTATTGTGCATCACGGAAGGGGTTCGCGTGCAAAACCGTGTAACCCCATATCTGCAGCGATGCAATTTTGTTTTCTATTACAGTATTTTTTAGGGTGGAATTTTGTAACATTGTTTATTTGTACTTTCGCTATTTAAATAGGCATGTTAGCGGATCTACGACATTTTACTTCCTGAATGGTTTAACCCGTTGCCTTTGTAAGAATTTATGCAAAAAAGTTCTACCCATCCTATTTTTTTATTCAATAAAATTTAGGGTCTATGCACATTATGCAAATGCGGTGCATAAATTTTAATGCGACACGCATTACGATTGCTGTTCTAAAATGTTCTTTACTCCGTCACTTTAAGGAATAATTTATCTTGCACGAGCTTTATTGTTTTTGGGGATTAGAAGTAAGTATGCAATTTTTTTCGTATCGCCGTGTGTTCGGAAACGCGGTTCTTGATGATTTTTTTTCTCAGGGCCGCTAAGAAAGAGTCTACCGTTATAAGGAGGTGGTTGGTGTGTTACCTTTTTGTGTGCGGAGTGACATATGAACCGGGACCCGGGATTCGGATTAGAATATGTAATTACTTCCTTTACGATTTTCGGAAACGGTTGTTGGCGACCGTTGCGGAGTGCTGGCACCTTTGGCACGTTTGGCACCTTGGGCACCTTGATACGTGCTGTCGGTGGGCTCATCGCGGCCTGCACCTATTGTCGTATAAACCGGGCTTTTTATATGTTAATGAGCTTATTATGTATATACGTTTAGGTATTTTTAGGCGACATTAAACATGCTTTGTATCGGTTTTCAACAATCGTTTAAATTTTTTATAGGTAAAAAACTTATGATAGAAAAATTTGTACGTTTTGATAATTTGTAGCTACGTATCGACATTCAATAGACTTCATATTCATAGATATATTTTAATATCTGCCAAGGTTGTTAACCGTGTGGCATTTTTCAAATCTATACATACTGTGACTGGCTTCGAACAGGGAAATTACGTTTCCCATTTTGTAACCAATTAAACCATTAGTTACTAAATGGGATGAAGCAGTCCCATTCTGTAACTGGCATCGAACAGAAAAATTACATTTTACCATTTCGTAGCCGGTTACAAAATTACGTTACCAAATGAGACGAAAGGCAAGAGACCATTATACTCGTACATACACATTTTTCTTTCTCTGCTATACTTATCTTCTACCCAAAGGTTGTCTGGAAGAAATCGCTATAAGACCGCCTAGGTGTATTTTTTTCCGGGTGAACTGTAAGGCACATGGTACAATTTAAATATGTAATGTCTATATACGAACAAATTACCAGCACGTAAAAAAATATCCCTTATTTTTTTTGCCCATACAAATGTTAGTTGACTTACTTTTTACCAATAATATCGCTTAACCGACAAAAATAAACAAACCTCAGGTCCGTTATTCAAAAAAAATACCCACCGAATAGGGCGGTACACTGATTGTTGTCGAAGCGGGGCTTTCGCAAAAAACCGCACTTTTTTTAAAAAAAGACTTGGCCCCTTTTTGCGCCTGCCCATTGTCTCCGCTCTATTGTCTTGGCGATTTGAAATATTTTTACGCTTTCCGGATGACGATAAAGTTTTTGACTTATTTTTCGATAACTATTATTAAGCGAATTTATTGATTTTCGTTGGAGCGCCCATTGTTTTTGTGCGGAACGGTAGTTGGTAGGTAGCGAGAGATGCTATCGTTATAAAGACCCATTTGTACACGGATGCCGACATCTAATAGTGCAATAAAACTGCCTAATTGTTTATTTTGTTGACAGTCCTGTAATTTTTCTAATTTGATGGCTGTCAGATAATGGCGGCGGACT
Source organism: Esperia sulphurella (assembly GCA_947086405.1). Classification (NCBI taxonomy): domain Eukaryota; kingdom Metazoa; phylum Arthropoda; class Insecta; order Lepidoptera; family Oecophoridae; genus Esperia; species Esperia sulphurella. Next base: position 17,755,745 of record OX352264.1, read on the forward strand.
CTGCCAGCATAAATACATTAGCCCTTCGGGGTAGGCAGAGACGATGGAACTCCACTTTGAGCGATCCTGACACACCTCACTAGCCTCACATACATTCTTCAACCTTTTCATGTACCTCCTTTTATTCTTCTCACTACGGACCCCAGTCTTTTTGAGGACATTACTAATTAGATCCTTAAACGACCTCTAGCTGTAGTTCCTTCCACATTCGCACTGTAAATTTCTTTTGTCACTCTTCTTTCACTCATACGCTCTAAATGTCCAAACCAACGCAACATACCTCCGCGTCATAACTTTGACGACCTCCGTGGCGGAACGGGTAGCTCTCGGACTGCCACGCTGGAGGTTGCGGGTTCGAATCCCGCTAGGGGCAAATGTTCGTATGATGAATTTGAATATTTGTACCCAAGTCTTGGATGTTTATATATTTATTTAAGTATGTCTATCCGTTATCTAGTAACCATACCACAGGCTCTGCCTAGTTTAGGACTGGATAATTGGTGTGAATGTCTGAGATATTTATTTATTTATTTATTATACCTTTTTCTACCATCGTTACTACATCTTCTTTATACCAAACTTCTCTATCCAAACATCCAAACTTTTGTATTTATACTATTAGTAGGAAGTAGGATAGTATGATAGGATAGGATTAGTAGGATATCTCACACGTTCCTATGGAGTTAAAATGACTGTTTCAAATCAGTCCACACTGCTCGTGATCTTAGTATGGTTAGAAAGTTTTCGACATGATGACGTTGGAAAAAATGGTACTCGGTGACATTTGTCCTATCCCAGCAGATAGATGATCATTTATCTCTCTTTCGCAAGCGTTTGATAGTGAAATTAGCATGATTTATTTGCCAATTATTCAAATGAGCACCCATCGATTCCATCGATGGTTTTTGTCGGATCAACGATCATTAGCATCAGAATTCCAAAGGTGTAAGTTTGCACACACGTATAATATTAAAACTATAATGCATTTGTTGACTTATGACTTGCAGCAGCTGTCGTTCGATGCCTACCTATCTATTACAGCCATTATTTTCTATAAGTATTTTCTAATGCTAATTTTTTGGCATATGAAAGTACAATGAAAGGAATTTATCTATACTTATTTAAATAAATACAGCTTTTCTGTGTTTTGTCTTGAGCGTTAACATTCTTTTCCGAAGTTGAAGGATGATTAGGAATCGGATGGGTCTGTGAATTCACTATCGACACGATCCGTCCAGTGGTTGAAGCATGATTGAGTAACAAACATCCAAATATCCAAACATCCAAATATCCAAACTTTCACATTTATAATATTAGTAGGATACCATAGGCTTTTCGGTGAAGGAAAACATCGTAAAGAAACCTTTATATACAAAAAAAATACATTCTAAGGCGTATGTGAAGTCCAGCAAAAGCTTGGAGCACCGTTGGTGGACAGGGGTTTGGCACAAAAGATCCTGAAGGGTCGAAATGTCGCCAGGTCTTTCTGCTCCCTTGGCAAGATAAGTACCTGTATGTCATATCTATTTAATTTAGAAAGTGAAAAATTACCCCATACATCATCAGGTATTTTTTTGTCTCCACTGCAGGAGCACAACCGTCTCTCATCTGCCGGAGACAGACGGAGGATTTGACCTACACTCCCCGCGCTGGCCAGACGGGTTGGGGAGGCCTGATTGATGTTTTATAATGTATTCCCTCAGTCGCCTTGTACGACATCCACGGGAAGAGTTGGAGTGGTCCTATTCTACTCTACCGGAAATCACACGGCAAAGCCGGGTACCTTTTCGTACTTAACACAAATGGGAATCAAAGAATGAAAGTTTTAGGGTAAAACAGAACTTTGTACTACTGAGAATAACTATATGTAGTGTATTTATTATGTAAGTATAGTATATAACCAACTTTTTTATGTAATTTTTTTTGCGCCTACCACTCTTTATCTGCATAACCCAAAGCTCAACTGGAAGAGAATGCCATATTGGCATTATGTTCGCCTTTTGTACTTACTGTGCATTAAAGTATTTAAATAAATAAATAATGACCTAAATATTAAGGATTCTTACGATAAAGGTAGCGTATTAACAAATATTTTTATTCAGATATCAATTTCTGGAAAAATCCATTACGAAAGTATAGAGTGACACCTTCCCACCAGCTGCATAGAGCACAAATAATTCATCCCTACAATTTGCCTGTAACCGTACCGTATGCAAATTAAACTATAGTAGACCGACACATAAATAAGGCGCGTTTAAAACCGTCAATAGTTCAAAAATCACTTGTTATTTATATGTTAATACGCGTAACCCCGCGGGGTGAGCGTAGTGTAATATACAGGATGTAAGTGTCGCCAGACGAATATTTATTTATGAACTCAGTGACATAATTAATTAGGTTGAAATCTATACACCTTATGTGACATTTTTATTTTTGATTATTATTTTTATTTGGTTTTACAATACAATACACTTTATTGCACAAACAAATACAGTTACACGTTATAGAAGTTACAAATAGTAAACTTTAGGCGGTATTATCGCTTTAAGCGATTTCTTCCAGACAACCTTTGGGTAGAATAATATTATGCCAGAGTAATTGTAGGTTGCGCTGATTAGGAAATTTAAATGATAAATAGGTACTTATATGACTATAAAAAATAAAATAAAATAGCAAATAACTTAAGAATTAAGTTTTAATTGGTTTCTATTTAATTTGATTGTGTTTTGGTTTTATTTATTTGTAATTAACCTGATTCCATTTTATAACTGACGTGTAAGAAAAGTTATAAATAAAAATATTTCTATATCTATGGCATTATCGCCTGGCGTCACATAACGAAGAAATCGCTTAATATGACCGCCTAAATTGTATTATTTTTAACTTTTAAAACTTGTAACTGTATTTTGGCCCTCTGGCACAGACATTTATATGTCTAAAAGAGGGCCCCAACTATCCTCTGTAACCCCCTAAGTTTCGGTAATAAACATTTTTGTATTATTTTTTTTGTTTGTGCAATAAAGTGTATTGTAACGATAACGCCCTGTATATGGTGTGACATCGAAGGAATGCGAGCTGATTTGCAATGCTAAGCAGCCTCCAGGTTCCGGTATACGCGTACGGTATTGACACTCGATGATTAACCGTCGGTTTTTGTTGGATTTTTGCACCGTAACCGCGAGGCAGATGCGTCGCGTCCGAACTGGCGCATTTAAGCATCAACCAAACTAATGCGCAGCGGGAGTAAATAAATAAATAAAAATATTAATTTTATTTATTTAATAGTTTATTGTACACACAAACATATAAAGAACAACACAAAGAAAAGAAAATTATACAAAAAGTTAAGCTTATTTCTAAAGACATTTCTTCCAGCTAACGAAACAAGGGATTGTGAAGAGGCAGTAGTCGCGTGTACCTTCTATATACTCGTATTAAATAATCATACTGTATATAATACAATACACATTAACTAATAAATATATAAATACCAATACAGATACATAAATATATTCATCATCAGGTTATTTTTGTCTCCACTGCAGGAGCGCAACCCTCTCTCATCTGCCGGAGACAGACGGAGGATTTGGCCTACACCCCCCGCGCTGGCCAGACGGGTTGGGGAGGCCTGATTGACGTTTTTTAATGTATTCCCTTAGTCGCCTTGTACGACATCCACGGGAAGAGTTGGAGTGGTCCTATTCTACTCTACCGGAAACCACATCTTCCTTATAATATATGCCAACTCTTTAAATAAGTCGACTGCAAGTTAAAAACAGTGACACTTGACATTCATAGATTTTTGATATTATGATCCGTCAGGTCGCAGCAGTTTGGACTTCTAGACATATTGTATTGAACAAACGCATATGAGAATTTAAACGAACTCCTTTTGCAGAGTTTTTCGGTCCGCATTCGTACGTCTCGCTGACGTACTGGTTTAGATGAGCCTTTATCTGTATGTTGCACTTTGTCGCCAGGTGGCGATGCTTGTTATAATTAAACGATCGATAAAATTAATAATTGTTACTAGTACAATTATTTTCATGACATCTCTTTGTAACGCAAAACTAAATGAAAAAATATTGTTATCAAAATTATTTTTAATAAAAAAAACAACCCCCAATCTTCTTGAGGGTGTCGTCTAGGCTACTCGGGACGAGGATCCGCATTCTCCTGTTTATATTAAGATCAGTTGACGACCTCCGTGGCGGAACGGGGAACTCTCGGACTGCCACGCCGGAAGTTGCGGATTCGAATCCCGCTAGGGGCAAATATTATCAGTACTGCGATCACCAATCCGCCTGCCAAGCATGGTGATAATGCCCCCCCCCCCCTTCCCCCTATACTTTGGGGGGGGGGGTCTGTATGTTCAGCAGTGGACTTATTTCGGCCGATGGAGAAACAATTAGTCACATACGTATCTACAAAATCACTCAATGCAAAATTTATTATTTCAAAAATTTTTTATGCCGTATTCGTAACCTCATTAGAATAATTATGTTAATGTCTAAGAGTTCTTTTTGCAACAAGTGAATCACATACGAGTACCTACGTGTCACTTACCAGAAGGTTTTGTCACCGCATGCGTCCATTGCGTAGCGTCGAGACGCGTCTACTTGTATGTCGCGAGGCTGTGTCTACCACGAAACACACCGCGCAAAATAAACGATGCGGTTAAAAAACGACCGTCTAAAAGCAAACATAAATTATAAGAACTAAATTAATTAAACATATCACGTAATTAATATGAAATATCGTCGTAAAAAGAATATTTCACAAAAATCAAAATCAAAATATTTATTTTCAAAATTGGAATACAGTATTCTCTTTTTGACGTCAAATTCTGCCTAAAACTACTCCACTTCCACCTGTATAACCGAGGGGAAGAAGTGGCAACAAACCCAACGGCACAGGGCCCTACCTTTAATTAATCTTATTCATTACAAACATTAAATCTACCTATGCTGAGCCATCAAGCACTCCATGGACTTTTATCATTTAAGTAGTCATCTAACATATCAGTGTCTTTGTCATTCAGAAACCCAGTCACTGAGTAGTCAGAAATAAGCCATACTTTAAGTATGTCTAAAGATAGGTTCAATAGTCGTAACTCGAAAAACACTTTTCTGAAATAATTAACTTTTAAGTTTTTTACTCTCATAATCAATCAATCATTTGTACGAGTATAAGGGAACATCTCAGTTAGAGGTAATTAAAAATAGATTTTTTAGGTAAACTCCGGGTAAAGCGATGGCATTATTTATTACCTATTGAATAGACTAATCGATGTACTTAAGAGAAAAATATTAATTTATTTAAATTATTTAATACGGATTTTGTGATCCATAGAGTGTTAGTAACTCGATATTAACATAATTACTTAAAAAAACAGTAACATACAAAAAAAATTGTAACCCAGGGGACAATTTTGACCTGAATTTTGTATGAAAATCCTCTAATTGGAAATATCTTAAAACTATCTGAAAGTTTTTGGAATTACGAAATAATTTACTTTTTATACAAATTACCTACTCTAATTAATATTCGAAGACCAAATCACAAGAAATATATAAATTGATAACTCATTTAATATCTAATATAAGCTACCTAATATTAATGATATAATTACATTACATAATGGTCACGCCTTGGTCCCAGAGGGGTAGGCAGCGACGATGTATCGCCACTTTGCGCAATCTAATGTCGCAAAGTGGCTTTTTCGCCCGCTTTTCGCCCCGTATCCCTTGACGTGATGTGTTGCGAACAGCAACGCCGCCTATTAATGATGTAATCATCATCATCACAGAAAGAGTCCACTGTTGGACATAGATAGGCCTATGTCCAATGATATAGGTAATAATTATGGAAAATAGAGAAATAGTAAGTACAGTTTGGTTTGGTACCGTGTGGTTTCCGGTAGAGTAGAATAGGACCACTCCAACTCTTCCCGTGGATGTCGTACAAGGCGACTAAGGGAATACATTATAAAACATCAATCAGGCCTCCCCAACCCGTCTGGCCAGCGCGGGGAGCGTAGGCCAAATCCTCCGTCTGTGTCCGGCAGATGAGAGAGGGTTGTGCTCCTGTAGTGGAGACAAAAATAACCTGATGATGAAGTACAGTTACAGAGCACTATCTTTACGGCGTGTAGTGAGCATAGTGAGAACGCGAGCGTGAGAGGTGTTATTTTTGTCACATTGTCATTACAAGACGGTTCCGGCCAAATTGCACCGACGCGATGCCTCCATGCATATTCATCGCGCCCATTGTCTCAGTCTGTATATTGTGGCCCACCTGAAACTTACCACCATAACCTGGCCCCTCGCAACACTAGACTCTACGCCTCTCCTCTCAGCGCTAGTGAGAGAGTGTAGGAGCAGGGGAGAGCCAGTTCTGCTGGATATGTGACACAAAAGAGCGTTCATAAAATGTCAAGTGAGATCCGTCACTCAAACAGCGAGTCACAAATGAGAGGTTGGAGTTAATCATAGTGTAGTATGATTTGTTATTACACGAGTAGGTATGTAGTCTTAAAACCTTTGACATTTTATAGTTTCAGCCTATAGAGAATCCATTGGTAGCAGCCATTACCGAGGCAGTTCTTGAGGAGCCGTGGTAGCCGGTTGGTGGTGCACTCGCCTCACGTTCATGAGGTCCTGGTACAAACCCCGCCCGTACCAATGTGTTTTACGAAACTTAAGTACGGTTTATTTGTAATACCACAGGCTTTTCTGTGATGGAAAACATCGTAAGGAAACCTGCATAGGCCAAAGAAGAAATTCTAAGGCGTATGTTAAGTCCACCAAAGCAGCCTGGGGCACCGTCGGTGGTCAGGGGTTTGGCACAAAAGATCCTGAAGGGTCGAAGTGTCGCCAGGTCTTCCTGACCCCCTAAGAAGATAAGAGGCAGTTCTAGGTTATTTGACCTTCGTGTTTATTCCAGTTTAGCTATATTTAGTATGTAATGATCACCACAGTACTCATTAACGTTTGTCATCATCATCATGTCAGCCTTTAGACGTCCACTGCTGGACATAGGCCTTCCCCAATGAACGCCACCACACCCGGTCCTCCGCCCTCCGCATCCAGCCGCTTCCGGCCACCTTCTTTAGGTCGTCGGTCCATCTGGCGGCAGGGCGTCCCACCCTGCGCGTGCCAATCCGTGGTCTCCACTCCTGAACTCGATGCTACGGTTAAATAATGTCAATATTAAGTAAATAATTAAATATTCTGAGTAGTAACTGCACAAGTTTCAAAGTGTATGTGAAAGAGTTGTGGCTTGCGTGGCACAGAGCGATTGTTTGGAACGCTCCATCTGGTAGTACATGGAGATCGTTGTAATCAACTAAGTAGCATTGTCTTGGTTGCTGTATGTTGGCTAAAGTAATCACTTTTATGATCGTTTGAAACAAGATGGTGATCAAGTTAACAAGTTAAGTTAGTTCAAGGGAACAAGATCTTGGTGCGCTCGTATAGAGTTAAGTTCTTGTTCAAATCAACAACAACAAAAAACGTTGCAAGTATGCCTCTATCGGCTTGTCTTCTGTAGAAAAGAAATACATTAGACGAAGTAATTGATGATTTTGCACCGCAGCCATCTCTGTGTGAATGGTAACACAGCTTTCGTTCCAAATATTTTGTTACATGCCCCTTACATAGCTTTATAATGATTCTATACTAAACTTGTAGTTAAATTTATATAATAATAATAAATAAATAATTATCTCAGACATTCAAACCAATTATCCAGTCCCAAACTAGGCAGAGCCTGTGGTATGGTTACTAGATAACGGATAGACATACTTAAATAAATATATAAACATCCTAGACTTGTGTACAAATATTCATATTCATCATACGAACATTTGCCCCTAGCGGGATTCGAACCCGCAACCTCCGGCGTGGCAGTCCGAGAGCTACCCGTTCCGCCACGGAGGTCGTCGTTTTGAACATTGATCAAATATAAAACATTGATGTCTGGGAGAATTCTGATATTTTCTGTCAATTCAGTACTTATTTGCACATCATATTTTTAAATATTTCTGTTTTTATATGTATTACACATATACCTAAAATTTTCTAATACGAAACTAGAATTTTCTCCTGTGCTATGCAAAATTAAACAAAGATAGGACAATTCACAAATATAACATCCAGAACAGGACCAACATGTCTCCGATGGGAATCTAACCCACGACCTCTGGCACACGAGTACAAAAGAGCTACTAAGCCAACGAGGCGGTCTCTATAAAAAATATTTAGGAATTTGTTCAAAAAACCATCTAAAGACTGGACGCCGCCAGTGTCCTGGGAACCATGCCGCACACAGGCGAGCTGGACGACGTGTTCATACTGTGACGCGTTTTTATATTAGTTTATAATACTAGTTTGTAATACTGTTAGAATGTAAGTTTGATAATCTATTAGCACTTAATTTTAAAATTAATAAACGTTTCCATTAGATGACTTATATAAAAAAACTAAAGACTTAAAACACTATGAATATGAATGTTTGTACCAAAGTCTTGGATGTTTATATATTTATTTAAGTATGTGTATCCGTTATCTAGTAACCATAGCACAGGCTCTGCCTAGTTTGGGACTGGATAATTGGTGTGAATGTCTGACATATTTATATTTATATTTATGACAATAAATAATCACTGAGCAATCAAATTATTAATGTGTCGAATTAACTCCCCGATCGCGAACACTATTCTTATTAATGTTTTTGACACCGTTGACTTAATCGCCATCCATTTTGTTGCCCGGACACGTGTTTTTATCAAAGTTTTCAAACAAATTTGCATTTTATCGCCCAAAAGCTTCGTCGTGACAAACCGTTCAAATGAAAGTTTACTTTCTATTGTCACTTTTATATTCGCTTAGTTAGCAAACTGTGCTGTGGACACTGGAAAACGTTGTCTGGAAGAAATAGCTTCATGCGATAAGACCGCCTAAATTGTATTGTTGTAACTTCTAACAATTGTAACTGTATTTGTTTGTTCTATAAAGTGTTATTATATGGAATCAAACTCACCACCTTTGAAGCAAACGCTGATATCGGTAATCATCATCAGGTTATTTTTGTCTCTACTGCAGGAGCACAATCCTCTCTCATCTGCCGGAGACAGGCGGAGGATTTGTCCTACACTCCCCGCGCTGGCCAGACGGGTTGGGGAGGCCTGATTGATGTTTTATAATGTATTCCCTTAGTCGCCTTGTACGACATCCACGGGAAGAGTTGGACTGGTCCCATTCTACTCTACCGGAAACCACACGGCTTGGATATTGATATATGATATCGGTAATCCACTAGAAATTCAAAGTAGTTGAAGACTAAACTAATTATATGCTTTTATTTGGTACCACGATTAGCTAGGAAAATAATTGTCCACCTCATCAGAGCCCCACATGATTCGGTAAGGCTAATAGTGCCCGGAGTTCACCCAGCTCTGGGATATTGAGATATCTGGGATAAGAGTTATATCATCAGCCGAACGTCCACTGCTGTACATAAGCGTCTCCAATAGACTGCTACTTTTGGCGGGCTGTCCATTGGGGAATTTGCCATAGTCACCACGCTTGGTAGGCGGATTGGTGATCGAAGTAATGATCTTAATATACAGAGGGGTGGCAATATTCTAAGCCGGGAATCCAGACAGCTCTGCCCATATCCCGTTGGAAAGTCGCTTCCGTGCCCAGTTCGCGCCGCGTCTTCTCCTCGCCCTCGCCCCACGCCTCCTCTATGTGGCTTGCACCTAAGGAACACGTTAGTGTAAATACAGTTTTAGTCTTGTCCCACAAAACATACTTTTAATTGTGCCGTTCAGAAAACTAGCGATAAATCGCGTTTTCTAGCGACTCGTACGCGCAAAAAGTTTGAGCGGTCACGCCACGCTGCGCTGCCGTCGGTTTTCTGCACTTGGCCTGTTTTTGTCGCAGGTGAGGTGAGCACCGGTGAGAACCCGTAAGCAGTTAACAGACTTTCGATGCTTTTATATGTAAATAAATAAATAATAAATGTGTGGGGACATTTCACACACGGCCACCTGATCCCAAACTAGGCAGAGCCTGTAATATGGGTATCAGACAGCTCAGGCATCAGAATACATAATATAATATATAAATAACATCCAGTCACAAGGCAAACACAAGTGCTCAGCACACGAATGTTTGCCCTGGGCGGGGTTCGAACCCGCGACCCCGAGCTTCGCAGGCAGGTGTACTACCGACTAGGCTACGGGGCCGACTAAATGTATTCTTGATTTCGTTCTAACTTTTTTTTTATTACAAACCTGTTAAAAATTTATGCGTTCCAGTGGAGAGCTTGGTAGTCTAGTTGTTTGAGCCTCTCGCCTCACGTTCACGAGGACCGAACACATCGGTACCGCGCATGACCAGGTGGTCCTGTACTTTCGGTAGAGAGGGATGCCTAAGTAAGGCGACTTCTCTCCGTATCGCTTTAATGATTCCTCACTAAGTAACTTATCCGCAGCTGTCACGTAAACACGTAATATATTTTTCACGATACTTCTCGGAAACATTGTATTGTTTTATTATCAGTGTCATTTCTGTTCTGGAGAAAAAAATTCTATGTTAATAAATACATACATACTGCTCACGCCTTGGTCACAGAGGGGTAGGCAGACGATGTATCGCCACTTTGCGCAATCCAATGTCGCAAAGCGGCTTTCCTTCGCCCGCTTTTCGCTCCGTGATACCCCTTGACGTGATGTGTTGCGAACATCGCCACCTCCGTGTTGAGGTACCACGACTATCTAGGCAAATAATTGTCCACCTCGTCAGAGCCCCGCATGACTAGGTATCATGGATATTCTGGGTTAATTATTTATTAGACATTTATTTATGCAGTAAACTCATACAGTAATATACTCGTAAATAGGCCGAGGTTCAGCGTAACTATCATCCAAGAATCGCTAATCTTATCTTATCTTCTTAGGGGGCCAGGAAGACCTGGCGACACTTCGACCCTTCAGGATCTTTTGTGCCAAACCCCTGACCACCAACGGTGCCCCAAGCCGATTTGGTGGACTTCACATACGCCTCAGATCTTCGGCATATGCAGGTTTCCTTACGATGTTTTCCTTCACCGACAAGCCTGTGGTATTATATATAAGAATCGCTTACTTAACGTTTTGAAAAATTTTAATTGCAGTTTCTAAAGAAGTTTAAATAATCCTTCTACTATTTGTCTCTTGTGGACATTAAGGAGTCGAAATGAAAACCTCAACTCTTCGGAATTTAGTATAATTGCAGTTTTTAAATAAATTGTAGTGTATAGTAACTGTAGATAGAATGACAAGAATATTGATTTAATTTAAGTATTCTTACTTAAATTAAATCAATATTCTTGTCATTCTATCTACAGTTACTTTATATATGTATACGATATTTATATATGTATACCTTCTGGTATACATATATAAATATCGTAGACAAAAGGAAGTGTCACTCTCGACGAGGACATTGGTAACGGGCGCCATACAGCTCATCTTGTGGCGATGTAGATCCGAAAGACTATTATAAATACGAAAGTTAGGATATTTGGATGTTTGTTACTCAATCACGCATCAACCACTGGACGAATCGCGATGAAACATATAGGTTATTTCCTGGAATAGGGCACAGGATAGATTTTATCTTGAAAAACATCTCATTCGTACGGGAAATACATAACAATTTGTGATGTTAAGTTGTCCACGCGGACGAAGTCGCGGGCAACAGCTAGTAATGAAATAAAATTCTTTATTTAAGGACAACAATAATCCACAATAGTGTCAGGAGCAACTTATGAACTATGTTAGTATAAAATAATAAAATTAGATTTAACAGTATTAAAAAGGTGCCACATAACAGGGCAGTCGGATTACCCTCAAGATGCTGTTAGGGCTGCCCCGATCTCTCCGTAGTAACGACGTTATTTTTTTTCGCAACGAGCCTACCAACACTGTTCGCCCGTCCGCCGTCGGCCCAACTCCACCAACATGCCCAAATCGGTGCGAGGGGTCCTATTGAACGCACTCCTTTTAAGGAGTCTATTGGCAGGTCTGATGACGTCACTCCCTTGCATTGTTGGTGCAGGACGTGCCAACACGACCTGTCGACACAAACGGATGTAACTAATGTCAGGTATTTTTTTTAAACACCGCACTCGTAATAACTATATTATCAAAACTGTGTGTAGACAACGTGAACATAGAATATTTAGGTATAAGATAAGGTCCTCAGCTCTTTAGCTATAAAAATATAGCTACGCAACGCGGCCCCGACTGCCGTGGCACCTAGGCGAATTACATACAACTGTCAATGCTTACGTAACATGGACTTTCTTCTATGCACGTAGAATTTAATTTGGTTTGCATTGAATTTGTAAGTACGATAAAGGCGATTTTTTCAACTAAACACTTTATGAATTTGGACCGATAAAAAAGTAGACGGTTAAATGCAACGATCTCTATGTACTACTAGATGGAGCGTTCCAAACAATCGCTCTGTTCCACGCAAGTAGCCACAACTCTTTCACATTCACAATGAAACTTGTGCAGTTACTACACAGAACATTTAATTATTACTAAATATTGACGCTACGGTTAAATAATGTCAATATTTAGTAAATAATTAAATGTTCTGAGTAGTAACTGCACAAGTTTCAAAGTGAATGTGAAAGAGTTGTGGCTACTTTCGTGGAACAGAGCAATTGTTTGGAACGCTCCATCTAGAGATCGTTGGTTAAATGGCATATTCTAACAAGTTTATTTCCAAATCCATTAAAATATTCAAATAAAATTATACATACATACATAATGCTCACGCCTTGGTCCCAGAGGGGTAGGCAGAGACGATGGATGGCCATTTTGCGCGATCCTGACACACAAAAAAATTATATTTGGTCAAAAATAATATCCAAGCAGTATTGTTCACAAAATAGCGATTTAGTGGCTCTAACTCTCCACTGAGGATATTATTTTCGTTGTTACAGATACAGCCTTTTCCGTCTGATACCTAAAGGCGGTGAGGTCATTCACCATCGACAAGGAATGATTGATGGGCCGAGCGTGCGCACATCGCGTCACGTGGTGCGATGCGGCGCGACGACGCGCGTCACGCGCTCTCACATTTGGCAAGCGCGAAAAAGGACATTCGGATGCCGATCGTTGACGAGGCATTTGGAACAATGGTTGGATTGACGTTTGGACGGAGCCAATTACGTTGGCACGAAAATGTAGTCAAAGAAGTCATTGTGAAAATTATCTGATGGGAGTGTAAGGGGGCGCAAAGACATCCGGTGCTCCAAATGCCAACCTCTCCTGCACGCGGTGCACTCTGCTGATTGACCAACGATGCTCTCACGAACGACAATGGTAGTTAAATTATTCAACTAAATTATTCACTAGACCATAAATACTACAGACTGGTGGCGGACTAAATAGAATAGAATAGAATAGAATAGAATAGAATAGAATAGGTCATTTATTCATTACATTACGACACACACATACATGAGAAATAAACAGAACAGAATTAATAAATTACAATTTAAAAATAATCAAGGTACCTATGTGTCGCAGCAACAAAATGGCGCTGACATAGCATAATGCTGCAGCACGCTACGCGAACTCCAGCGCTGGTATGACAGCAGCGTCATCGGTCGTTAAATCAGATTGTCAATTGAGTGATGTGGATTGTCAACATTTATATTACTGTATAAGTTTGTACGTAAATTAATAACAAACAGAGCTAAAATATTTTAAACATAAATCTCTGATTAAATGTCGGAATATAAATATAAGCATTTCGTCGCAATGACACTACCTAATTCCATCATCATTTATGTCAGCCTTTAGACGTCCACTGCTGGACATAGGCCCCAATGAACGCCACCACACACGGTCCTCCGCCCTCCGCATCCAGCATCCAACTTCTAGTGCTCGAGTCCAATGAACAAACGAGGCGGTAAATCAAATAAGAAGTAACTGACACAGCCACCTTGACGCCACTGGCAATTATCTATTTATCGGCTAAACTAGCAAATTATTGGAGAAACCATTGAGCTGTCCGTCAGAAGCACCTAATGAAGATTTAATTACATTTGTACAAAAACATCAGACCCGCTGTAAAAATATTTTTCTTAAACACGTTTGCGTTACTTCGAAAAATTAACATACCATATTTATGTTCACAGCACCTCGTAGCTGACCTAAGCTATCAATGTTAGTATGAAAATCCATTATTGTGCTTTTAAATTAGTCAAAGCTGCATATTAAACCAAGTAATGAAGAAACAACGCCATTCAACTAACTGCCCGCTGTCTTCTTATAATGTTACTAGCTGTCTGCCCGCGACTTCGTCCGCGTGGACCACGGAACTTTATAAATTATATAGCATATGACACTTGTAGATTTTTTCCTACTTACTTGATATTTTGGAAAATTCACACAATATCTTTATACATTGTAGCCTATGTGTTATTCTGATGTATAAGCTATATTATTGTAAAGTTTCATTAAAATCCATTCAGTAGTTTTTACGTGAAAGAGTAAGAAACATCCATCCATACTTACAAACTTTCGCGTTTATTATATCAGTAGGATAGAGAAACGTTCATGGAATCTCTTTCGTCCCATTTGGTAACTGGCTACAAAATGGAAAATGTAGTATCCCTGTTCGTAACCAGTTACAAAAGGCGACTCCTTTGTCCCATTTAGTGACTACGTCTTAACTGGCTACAAAATGGGAAATGTAATTTCCCTGTTCGAAGCCAGTTACAAAATGGAAAACTTGCGTCCAACCAAATCTTTATATACTATTATTGAAAGATTTTTGTACATACATTGTTATATTAGACACTTTAATATATCTATAAACATTTAACCAAATCCTGTTTAAAAATTTGTTAGAAAATATTGACAAATAAATAAAACAACATTAAAACTACTTTGTCTCTAAAATTAAAGAGAGTTATTTCTCTTTTTTCGAGTATTTTCTCTAGAGTTATTTCCTAAAGTTATTTTTTCTTAGAAAACACTATACATATCTCGGTGAGAATGACCATGCATTACTCGTATTACAGACGGCTCAACCTTATAACTTACTGCTCTCTGCAATATTATTCCAGCATTAAAATTATAGATATTGTCTGGCTCTGTAGACGCAGGCCGCGGTGGGTGCGCAGCGCATGCTCGCGGGTCCGACCTCGATGCGCACGCGCAGAACGCCCGCAGTTTCACGCAGCTACGACCGCACTCCTCTAAAAACGCTCATTTTCGGATTTTAACGGTACCTACGTTATCTTACAGTCTTAATTTGACTTCGCGGGCACACAGATAGGCATCTAGAATAATAGCTATTATTTAATTTAATTATAACGTATCAGTGACCCACCTGGTCCGCCAGCCACGACCAACCAACCAAAGTTTTTAAATTGAAGAATATTTTTTTAATTCATTTTAGGATCAATTAATTTTATTTTTAGCCTAGCGGCTGACCGCGAGTCAAGCGCGACTTCGCTCACGTGGGCAATTTCCTTTCGTCCCATTTCGTAACCAGATTTCGTAACTGGCTACGAAATGGGAATTTATGTCCCATTCTGTAACCGGTTACGAAATGGGAATTGCGTTGTCCCATTTGGTAACTTACTTTCATAATTGGTTACGAAATTATAATGTAATTATAAAACCATATGAAAATGTTTGTAAAAACCCACTCAAATACCTACTGTTCAGTAGTTCCAAGATTAACTAGTACAAACATACATACAGACAGACACGAATATTAAAAAAAATTGACTCCGCTAGTCTAAGTGATATCTGGGAACTGAACTTTTATGTATAATAATATACAGAAACGTCTTTTTACTATTTTATATTAATTTTGTATTGACTAGAGTAAATTTGACTTATTTTATTATGTAAATGTCATCATCATCAGCCTAAATACGTCCACTGCTGGACATAGGCCTTCCCAATAGAATACCACTTTTATTAAGTTGACCATTGGAGGTTTTGCCATAATCACTACGCTTGGCAGGCGTATTGGTGATCGCAGTAATGATCTTAACATACACACAGGATCAATATGTATTGATCTTTATGATATTATTATTTTTAAATTAATTCAGGCAATATCCAAAGTAATAAATATATAATTGTCTAGGTACTCAACTGTTATCTAAATCAGGCTGTATCAATATATCTTTTTAACAGACTGCGCCAGCGAGGAATGCTAACAACTAGCTGCCTAAGTTTTGTTTCCCGCGGGAAGAGTATTCCCATAGTAAACACTTGTTCATGTTCACCTCTATGACACCAGCTGCAGATTTATAGTTAGTGAAGGGGACAATTTAAATAAAAAATTTATACGATGACAACAAAGTAACATTCAACTATTTACTTGTTTGATTTTAATACTACATGAACTTAGAGTTCAATATCTATTAGCAATACTAAGGCATCAGGAAAAGATAAACAGTCAATTAAATAAACCACTTACCATCGACAATGAAAACACCACAATAAATAAATGCCACATAAAGTACAAGACATTAAATACGTCTCCATTGCTGTGTACCTAATGCATTACCTCAGCAAATAACAAGAAGTCTCAATCCAGTAACAGAAAAGCAGCAATGTAAAGCTGATAACAGTTTAGAAACAAAGCGATTTGCAACATGTCATTGATATGCATTATGCACGTGAAAGTAATTATAATGATTATAAAACGTGTGCAGACTGTATTGAGGATTACTGCAGTTTTTTGCATAACCACCATTGATCTCTTCATTACAGGTCTGGAGGAGATCGCTTCGAGCGACTACAGCACACAACAATAGTTTTTCATATTTGCTCTCAGTTGCATTATGTATATTTTAACAAGTCATTTTGTAATCGCTTTTCAAAACATAATACTAAGTGCTCTGCTGGATCTAGTTAGTTCTCGCTACTGTTGCAGATGTCCTGTTGTTTGTCGGCCCCGTAGCCTAGTCGGTAGTACACCTGCCTGCGAAGCTCGGCGTCGCGGGTTCGAATCCCGCCCAGGGCAAACATTCGTGTGCTGAGCACTTGTGTTTGCCTTGTGACTGGATGTTATTTATATGTATTATGTATATATATCAGCTGTCTGACACCCATATTACAGGCTTTGCCTAGTTTGGGATCAGGTGGCCGTGTGTAAAATGTCCCCACATATTTATTTATTTATTTAATAGTTTATTGTACACACAAATATACAAAGAACAACACAAAGAAAACAAAATTATACAAAAGAATAAGCTTATTTCTAAAGATATTTCTTTCAGCTAACCTGCGGTGAAGACAAGGGATTATGGAGAGGCAGTAGTCGCGTGTACCTACTTTATATTAAATAAGAGACTTCCTGTTTTTCAGCCCGGCGTCCCGCCAACAGCCTGAGCGGGACACCTACATCCCGCTTTTCCATCGTAATAACCTATTATTTGCTGTAGGTACATTAATAATAATTGGGCAGAAAAGGGAGAAGCGAGTTAACAAGCACACTACAAGTAATAGTAGAAATCTTTAGGTTTTATTAAAATCGGTGATTTTGAATTAATCATTGTCGTCAACGATCTCTATGTACTACTAGATGCAGCGTTCCAAACAATCGCTCTGTTCCACGCAAGGAGACGCAAATCTTTCACATTCACTTGTGCAGTTACATAATTAATAAGCAGTAATTTTTAAATTTAAGTCCCGATATTTGGAGAAAAATTTCTGGCAACTCTAGTTACAGCCCTAAACGACTAAACTAAACAATGAAACTATTATTCTAGTAAAGCATTTGATAGGATATGGTTGGATACTGTGTGGTCCAGAGGTTTCCAATGTACTGAAGTTAGCGAACTGAAGGGTTGGATAATTACCCCCCCCCCCCCCTCACTTCCGTCCCTATGAAAAAGCAAAAAAGGTATCCGATGCAGCAATTAAATTTACAATTTAATAGTGATAAATGCGATACGAGTAAATCTACAACCGTTAATACCTTGAGCACGCGGCGAGCGATATTTCACCGCGCGGTGACGGCCCAATGCTAACCGCCACCGCTACCGTGCTGCGGACTACGATGACCACATTGTTACGAGAACCTACTTGTACTTCGTACTTATGATTGGATATGTCGGGTAAGGCTCGTAATTTTAGACTCCAATTCCAATTTAAGATTATGGCTCCATCGAGTTGATTCTGCCAATGTCAAGGTTAAAGAAGACACAGTGCCTTGAATTTTGTATGGTACGGTAGGCTGGTCGAACTTGAGTTCTGAAACAGAAACTTGCAAAGGGACCATACAAACACATATCGTAAAACATAGAATCATAAAACATAGAACGCATGGCATAGTTATGGTATATACTACGGTAAAAAATAATATTGGGAGATAAAATTACTTGTAAATTTCATAATCTAATTTTATTAACAGAGATGAATTTAGGAAGGATAGACAAAGGCTTACTTACATACTTACATAAATGTATTTATGTAAGTATGTTTATTATAGTTATTATTATTTATTATATGTATATATATAGTTCAGGTATTTAGTTATTATGTAGTTTATTATGCACTTATTTTTGCCCCCCTCGCTCTTACTGCCTTGTCTCACACCCTGTAGGGTTGGCTGGAAGAGATCTCTTTTAGAGATAAGCTCACCTTTGTACACACCATTTATTACTGTATTTAGTTTTAAGTTGTGCAATAAAGAATATATAAGACAAAGGGAGAATGGATCAATATTAACATAAATTTAATGTTTACAGGGAGCTTAGCAGGGAGGACCGATTTCAGACTCAGGAACTCGACGATTGGAGTTAAATGTCAGGACTAACAAAGAGCAAACTAGTGTACATGGCTTTCAGCGATTTCTTCCAGGCAACCTTTGGGTGACAGCAAATTTTTCGAGGTGTGGAATTACGTCTTCTATTTCTGTTCCTATTAGATTTAATATCCTTGTCTTGGCGCTGGCCAGTCAGATGCGTGTCGCGTTATCGCGGCGATCTGTCGCGCGACATTAATCCGCGTCGCGCTGCCGCGATGATTGTCCAAGGTCGCTATTTAGAAAGGCAGTTGCCACTGCTCTAAATCTTAGACCTATAAATACAAATCCTTCTAAGTTATTATTGTAATCTAGCCATAAATTATATCTAGAACTAGATTTATACGAAAGGTCATGTAGAGAAGAGTCGGGCAGTTTAAAACTTTAGACGCTCTTAACTTCGTACTGAGTTAGGAAGAGTGCCTCATTCCAGCTCGAACAAAATCTACTGAGTACCCAATATGTACTATCTGCCGTGTGGTTTCTGGTAGAGTAGAATAGGACCACTCCAACTCTTCCCGTGGATGTCGTACAAAGCGACTAGGGGAATACATTATAAAACATCAATCAGGCCTCCCCGACCCGTCTGGCCAGCGCGGGGAGTGTAGGCCAAATCCTCCGTCTGTCTCCGGCAGATGAGAGAGGGTTGTGCTCCTGCAGTGGAGACAAAAATAACCTGATGATGATGATGAATTCAGTATATTCATCTGTGCATTCAGCAGGTGTACTAAAGTAAAACTGTCTTAACACAAACAAATACAGTTAGAAGTTTTCAATGTAAAAATCGTATAATTTAGGCTATCTTTTCCTTTTACGGATTACCTTTTTGGTGTGAAAAGTGATTAATTCTTGTGAGTTGTCAAAGCTCTGTACTGAATCTAGAAGAAATACTCTATCAGATTGCTTTAAGATTAGAACCCTGGAACTGCCAACAGCGTTCTCCTGTGTATATTAAGATCATTACTGCGATCACCAATCCTCCAAGCGTGGTGTTTATGGTAAATTCCCCAATGGACAGCCCACCAAAAGTGGAGATCTATTGGGGAGGCTTATGTTCAGCAGTGGATGTATTTCGGCTGATGATGGTGCACTATTTTGTACTCAAATTTCAGATTTTGTACTTAAATAGATCAAGAGATACATGTGAGGAATGCTAGGAAGGCAAGTGTAATTGGTCAAATTACCAAACTAGTTAGAAGTATCAAAGTGAACAACACAACATGTGACAGTGTTATCTATCAGCTGACGAGAGTGACGCCGTGTGACATGTCGGGTGTGGGACGGCGCGATAAATCACTCCGCGACACCTGCTCTCGTCGCTCTTGCCCAATTTGAAGTGACAGTTGACCAAATATTGGGCCCGATTCTGAAGGCACAACGTTAAAATTTGACAGCGCTAAAATTGGTTTCGTCTTTATCTTCATAATACTGTGTGACAAGGATAGCAACAGTTTTAGTGCTGTCAAATTTTAACGTTGTGCCTTCAGAATCGAGCCCATTGCCATACTTAAAATAAAGCATATTAGATAATATACCATTTTTTTGAGAATGACGAAAAACCCGGTGGTACCGTTGATGTCTTTTCAATGGCGGAATAGTAAGTACTACGATTATAGTAACGCTCTGGTAAATTTGTATCAGTTAAAAACCAACAAAATCATAATATTGTCTATGATCGTCATATACCTCTAGCAACGTCCACTGCTGAACACAGGCATTGTCTTATGCAATGGTAACACCAGCAGAAGTGTTGCAAGCGAATCGCTCACAGTCGAATTAACACTATATAGAATACTAGCTGGTGCCCGCGACTTCGTCTGCGCAGGATTAGTATTTCGAGTAGCTTATATTAGCGTGGCGTAGAAAAGAACTAACATTATGACATTAAAATTATTTAAATTATGGCGCACGCCAGAATAGCTCGCAGATGGTAGATTTTTTCCTACTTACTTGATATTTTGGACAATTCACACAATATCTTTATAAATTGTAGCCTGTGTATTATTCTGATATATAAGCTATATTATTGTAAAGTTTCATTAAAATCCATTCAGTAGTTTTTACGTGAAAGAGTAACAAACATCCATCCATACTTACAAACTTTCGCGTTTATAACATTAGTAGGATACTATTTTTAGTAATGAAAATATTAATTTTTTACTTTATTTTGGTTTTATTTAACTTGATATTGGCGTGGGGACTGTTACTGGATGTATTAGACGTTCCAATCCCTTAGCTATCAACCAATCGCTGCGACAAATTAATAAATTTGTAAGATTTAACATTGTTTTGTATAGTCTACTAGCTGTTGCCTGCGACTTCGCGAATTGTTGCGAAAATTAAATAAATTATTATTAAATTTCTTCATTCATCATCATCAGGTTATTTTTGTCTCCACTGCAGGAGAACAACCCTCTCTCATCTGCCGGAGACAGACGGAGGATTTGGCCTACACTCCGCGCGCTGGCTAGACGGGTTGGGGAGGCCTGACTGATGTTTTATAATGTATTATTCCCTTAGTCGCCTTGTACGACATCCACGGGAAGAGTTGGAGAAATTTCTTCATTGCTAGGGTCATAATGGAAACGTTAGAATTCGACCATATATATTCATGATATATATAATATTAAAGTATTTTTTAATGTGACGTCAACAACTCAAGCAATTCCGATCACCGGTGATTAATGCGTATGATGGACAGAGTTCCGCAGTGTAACATAATAATAATAAAGCGTGTGTCGCTCTGTCCGCTGATCGATCATGTTATGACAGCGGCTCACGCGCAGCGCATTGTCCCAGTCCGTGGGGTAGCCGCGGGCACACGGATGTGGGAAGCTAACAGGAAACAGAAACCATGACGCAAGTTCCCCCTTTCTTGGTTACGGTATAGTGATATGAAATCCCTGATAGTCTTCCAGCAAGTGTAGAAATGGTTTTATTGCACAAGCGGCTACAGTTACAATATTTTTGGAAGTTTCTTTTTAATTTGACCCCCAAGAGATCAGGTATTCATAATCATATCATTTATTTTATCATCTTCCCATCTCCAACTCTTCCCGTGGATGTCGTACAAGACGACTAAGGGAAAACAAAAAAAAATCTCATTATAAAACATCAATCAGGCCTCCCCAACCCGTCTGGCCAGCGCTGGGAGTGCAGGCCAAATCTTCCGTCTGTCTCCGGCAGATGGTGACAAAAATAACCTGATGGTGATTGTGTCATGTAGTTAATAAATTCCCCTCCCCCCCCCTTCCCTCCTCGTTGAAAAATATATGCGGAATACTGACAAAATGATTATTAACGTTTTCTGGAAGAAATAGCTTACAGAAGAGAACCTCGTTTCTGTGATGCTTTGGAACATTTACTTACAAACGAATCCTACTAATATTATAAATGCGAAAGTTTAGATGTTTGTTACTCAATCACGCTTCAACCACTGGAAGGATCGTGATGAAACTTAGCACACATATAGGTTAGGTCCTGGAATAGGACATAGGATAATTTTTACCTCGATAAAACATCCAATTCGTACGAGAAATACATAATAATTTGTGATGTTGCTCACGCGAACAATATCGCGGGCAACAGCTAGTTCTATGCATCAATATCAATCAATTGCATTTGGAGGTTGGCAAGTATTTTTGAAGACATAAAAGTATTGTTGTCAAAATTATTCAATACAGCAAAGCCACATCTGTACCAACTTCAATTAAAATCGGTGAACACCTCGCTAGTTCTAACTCCCTGGTATGTATTGTATAACATAGGCTAATGATTAAATTAAAGGTTGACTCGTGCCAATATGCCTTATGATTCATCACAAATGCACACACCTCACTTGAGTAGACACCGTTCTGACTCATCTGACAGTCATGCCCACAATAATGGGTTTGTTCTGTTTATACGTACGCAATACATAACAATAATATTTCTTGCTAGTAGGTAGTTATTCGATATCATCATCAATTATAAATTGACATCATGTTTCCGCTCACTGACCTTTAGTCCTCGGTCGAACGTAGACATCTAGACACACGTAAGTAATATTTTTTTATACTCGCAGAGATCTCAATTAAAAGAGAGATCTGAAAATACTGATCCACAAGTTTCAAGGCTCGGACGAGCTATGGAGGGGGCTATTCTCGGGGTTTGTTTAAAGGATATGATTCGTAATGAGGAGATCCTCGATTAGACGAACGAACAGAGACGAATGGATTAGCAAGCTTAAGTGGCAGTGGGCGGGCCGCGGTCGTTATATTAGACGAGACCGCGGATCCGTGGACCGACGACCTGCTGAAGGTGTCCGGAAGCGGCTAGATGCGGATGGCGGAGAACCGGGAGTGGTGGCGTTTATTGGAGAAGGCCTTATGTCCAGCAATGGAGGTGTGATCCACAGTTTCTACTCCATAACTCTTCTGCCTCATGAAATATTTATTATTATAGTAATATTTGAAGGAGCGTTTAATTTGCCATATCCATGTTGATTATGCTTTCTGTCATAAAACTGCAAAGTATTGTGACGTAGGCGGGCGCGGTAGGGTAAGAGTCCGGAGGGTGCTGCTATTGTCCACCGACTCCTCTCGACGATTGATGGTGCCGGATTACCGATAGCGCCTTATTGAGCTTCTGTGGAACTCGCGCCTTGATGGAAGCAAAGGGTCGCCAGCTTATGAAGCGCGAAATGCGTATATTAAGACCGATTTGACGATTTATACGAGCTTGATTGAATAGCTTATGTTTTATGTATAAAAAATAGCTAAGTGAAAGTAGCTTCTTATGTAAGACTCCACAATATATCCAAAATAGTAACGAATTTCCAACCACTGACAGAAATTTCCAACTACAACCCCAAATTTCACGTAGCGTTGAGAATAGTCTTTATGAGAGCTGAAAAGTAGTTAAAATTAACACCTTCAGTTCTATACTAACAAGCACTATTTTAGGAAGCTTAAAGTTTTCTCCATAGCGTCGAAATATTGCTCCCTCGAGCCAGAAGTCGGAACTGAGGAATACACCCTGGTAATTTGTAGTAACCTGGAAGTCTGCAGGTTCTAAAGCTGTTAAAGCTAGACTCCAGGAACTGCTGCATGTCGTCATCTGTCGTTGTCATCGCATCCAGAACGGAGTGGTATATAGGAGTTATTAGTGTTGCAGCCTTCAGGTTAGACGAGGCTGTAGGGTAGTTTCTAAGTTTAACCCTATACCCCCAAATTGCCTAACTCATATCACCCTAGGTTCTACAGTGGTAATACAATAGTGATAAAAGCGTGATATTGAGGGGTCAATTCAACGATCTCTATGTTCTCCGTGACTTTGACGACCTCCGTGGCGGAACAGGGTACCTCTCGGACTGCCACGCCGGAGGTTGCGGGTTCGAATCCCGCTAGGGGCAAATGTTCATATGATGAATATGAATGTTTGTACCCAAGTCTTGGATGTTTATATATTTATTTAAGTATGTTTATCCGTTATCTAGTAACCATATCACAGGCTCTGCGTAGTTTGGCACTGGATAATTGGTGTGAATGTCTGACATATTTATTAATTTATAAACTCCTAGATGGAGCGTTCCAAACAATGGCTCTGTTTCACGTAGGTAGCCACAACTCTTTCACATTCACTTTGAAACTTGTGCAGTTACTACTCAGAACATTTAATTATTTACTAAATATTGGCATTATTTAACCGTGGCGTCAATATTTAGTAATAATTAAATGTTCTGCGTAGTAACTGTACAAGTTTCAATGTGAATGTGAAAGAGTTGTGGCTACTTGCGTGGAACAGAGCGATTGTTTGGAACGCTCCAGCTAGTAGTACATAGAGATCGTTGGGGTATATATACTTTATAGTAGCATATTTAGTAAGATATTAGCACTGCTTGTTTCTTCGAAGCAGAAGTAAGAAAATAAGCCCATAGATTAAAAACGAAATCTCTTTAGCGTTCTCTCTAAAGGCATTCTTAGATGTACAAGGTTCGCATGTGTTTGTGGGACAGGGCTGTCCTCAACACTGGCGTATTATATAGCCATTATACTTATACTAAATCAACAAATGATATTTTCAACACAGCATATGAGCTAATTAACACACTATGAGCAGTACTCACTTAATTATAACAAAATATGACTATGCCTGCTCGGTGGCTGCTAAATAAAGCTTTGAATCAAGACTAATGCATGACAGCGCACGTCACGCGATTGCACCGTTTGACACTGACATTTAGTTTAATCAAGTTAGTTTTCATTCTGTGTTTATAATTCACTTTTATGTGAGGACTGGCAACCCTGCCCCCATGAGACGCGCTGAAAGTGTTTTTTTTTTAATAATATTGTTATGTTTAGTTTATATTACATAGTTAAACGAGAATAAATTTATATGCGAAAAGTGGATGAAGGAAAGTCGCTTTGCGACGTTCGATCGCGCAGAATGTATATGAATCGTCTCTTTCTACCCCTCTGGGACCAGGGCGTGAGCATTATGTATGTATGTATGTATGTATGTATGTATGTATGTATGTATGTATGTATGTATGTATGTATGTATGTATGTATGTATGTATGTAAAACAGTAAATTGGTTGAAGTTTAAGGTTACTTGCAGTGTCTAGAACACAACGGGGGTCGTTGTATTGCGCATGATTCGATCAAAGATATGATCACTATGAATCAATATAGAAAACTAATTGCTTGTCCTTCTGTTCTAACGACTACCTTATTTCATGTACATATAAACATTTAATTTATGTATGTATGTAAATGTACATATTTCAATATTATATATGTAAAAACTTATTATAATAGCCACATGAAAACTATGAAACGGTTTTACTAACAACGGACCCGAGGTATCCTTACCGATTTTGAAATTTACTACACATAATGCTCACGTTTTGGTCCTAGAGGGGTAGGCAGAGACGATGGATCGCCACCCTGCTTTGGGCGATCCTGAGAAACGTCGCAAAGTGCCACTTCGCCCGCTTTTCGCCCCGTGATACCACTTGGCGGAATGTGTGGCGAAGAACATCGCCGGCTCTGTGTTTGGACACATATTGTGATACCACGGTTAGCTAGGCAAATAATTTTCCAGCTCATCAAAGCCGATATAAACCTTCTCCTCCGTATATTAGTCAAAATCAAAGTCAAAATCATTTATTGCATATGAGTACACTTGGTACATTTATACACGTCATTGTTTTTATCGACTACCGCTTCCTGGTGTTAGCGCTGTGAAGAAGAAACGGCGCAACAAACTTCACGCAGCACATCTTTTAAAAATCAAGTTTGCATACAATTAATAAAGATTTTGCTAAGCTGAATTAACATTATACAGTCCACGATTTCATTTTAAAAGACCTTCACCCAACAGTCCACTAAAAGTGTTATTCTATTGGGAAGGCTTATGTTCAGCAGTTCGGCTGATGATGACAGTGAAGAGTTAATTAAAATTATAAACAACAATTATGTAAAAAACTTATAGTCCTTCAAGATACTTCTCTAAAAACAACAGAACCTGTACCCAAGTGACTTCACACGGTACCAGCGCACAAGATATACGTGTAATTAAATTAAACAATTTTCCGAAGAAAAAACTATAAGAGTTTTTGTCACGACCAACCAGTTTCGATATCGTGAATTTTTTGTTGGGGGAAAAAAACAATATATCAAAAACATTTATCCGTGGGCCACGGAAATATAAAAAATAAGTACCTACATGTTACCTGACAACTTCTAATTGCATTGAACAAATAAATCGCCTTAATTTGTTTTAAGTTTGGCGTCATCCCTTCCAAAGTACACAAAAGCATCAGGAGCCGAAATACGTCCACTACTGACCACAAACCTCCCCACTTTTTGGTGGACTGTCCATTGGGGAATTTGCTATAATCACCACGCTTGGTAGGTGAATTGGTGATCGCAGTAATGCTCAGGAAAGTCATCCATGATGCAATCCCCCTTAGTCACCTTGACGACACCCACCCGGAAACCGTACGGCAGCAAAACTAATGCGCAGTATTATACTAGCTGATGCCCGCGACTTCATCTGCGCACGATTAGTATTTCGAGTAGCTTTTTCGTAGGACTATTTAAGATAACCATTTCCATCATACATTACATATGTGTAACTCTAGCGGTTTTGGCAGCGCACGCCAGAATAGCTCGCAGATGGTCGATTTTTTCCTACTTACTTGATATTTTGGACAATTCACATAATATCTTTATAAATTGTAGCCTCTGTGTTATTCTGATGTATAAGCTATATTATTGTAAAGTTTCATTAAAATCCATTCAGTAGTTTTTACGTGAAAGAGTAACAAACGGGTGTTTGTAAGTATGGGTATACTTACAAACTTTCGCGTTTATAATATTATAACAGTATATATATAGTAGGATGTTTTATTTAAAGGAAAAATATAATTCGGCAACAGAAATTAAAATAAAACTGCATTAGGTGTAGGTAGATTTTTGAGCGTTTCAACCGACGTCATTATTTTCATTCAATTGTAGAAGAAACAACACCAGTTATTCTTGATCTGTCCTAGTACAGATTCTGTAGTGGTGAAATATTTAATTAAATATGATCATCATATCAGCCCTTAGAAGTCCACTGTTGGACATAGGCCTTCCCCAATGAACGCCACTACACCCGCTCCTCCGCATCCAGCCGCTTCCGGCCACCTTCTTCAGGTCGTCGGACCGCCTGGCGGGGGGGCGTCCCACCCTGCGCGTGCAGATCCGCGGTCTCCACTCCAGAACCCGTCTGCCCCAACGGCCGTCGGTTCTGCGACAGATGTGGCCCGCCCACTGTCGCCTAATCCTTTCGGCTATGTCGGTTACTTCGTTCTTCGTCGGATCTGTTCATTACGAATCATATCCTTATCCTTGGTCTAGGCATATGCTGAGTCGTTTGCCCTTTTGCTGCCACGGCACACGCTTACTATTTTAACTATGTTATAAAATTGTTTTCTCTAGTTCTTATATATATTTTTTTTACTTTTTCTTGCTTTGTTGGTTTTTTTCTTTGTGTGTGCCAATTATGGTAGTAAATAAATGTATTTTTTTCTTTCTTTCTTTTTTTTCTTTTAAAAGAAACCCCGAGCAGAGCCCTTTCCATAAAATATGATTTTTTTCATCAACCCTAAGCCAGCGCCCCTTATCGTACGTTAGATACAAGATCTAATAATATTTATTGAACTAAACTCTTGTAGAAGTTAGAATTAATGAGGAAATGTAACAAAGTACATATAACGTTACAAGTAGGAAGGTATTAGAATTTACCTCCAGTGAGTTATTTTTATCGCCTCGCCGGTATCTCGCGTCCTTGTCGCGGTGACGCACAGCAAGCCGCTTCCTCAATAAGGCTTTACGAGCATCCAGCACAGCCTGCCAGTACTCATGCCAGCGCTGTCGCTACCGGGAACAAGGACAAGCTACTAGTATTACTTTGCTGATAGCACTGGCTTCCGCGTTGTCGATCAACCACCAAAATATGGTGGACGGAATTTAACTTGGTGTAACTAATAAAAATGTAGAATTAGTCATGATTTGACAGATCAGCCTTTTATTTCAATAAGGAGTTGACTACATACATACATAATGCTCACGCGGTGGCCCCAGAGGGGTAGGCAGAGACGATGCATATTTCCTTCGTCCGTTTTTGCCCCATGATACCACTTGGCGTGATGTGTGGCGAACAACATCGCCGCCTCCATGTTGAGACACGCTGTGGTACCACGGTTAGCTAGGGAAATACTTGTCCACCTCACCAGAGCCCCGCATGACTCGGTAAGGCTAATAGGAGTTAACTACATTGCATAAAACTATGTCAATACAAATTTTGTATTTTGTAACTTCACCTTATGTAGTAGACATACTACACGAAACGTTTTGCTTCCTCTTTCATAAAGCGATCTGCTAAGGAATGTCATTTTTCTGTAACTACGGTTTTCCATACAATTTGGATCTATCTTTTTAACTCCCTGAGTAGGCATCTTATATCCACCAACGATCTCTATGTACTACTAGATGGAGCGTTCCAAACAATCGCCCTGTTCCACGCTACTGCGGCTCCGGGAGCCGAATTGAATCTTGTGCAGTTACTTACTAAGCGGAATATTTTTTGAATGCAAAAATTTGGATGTTTGGATATTTGGATGATTAGATGTTTGTTACTCAATCACGCTTCAACCACTGGACGGATCGTGATGAAACTTGGCACACATATAGGTTAGGTGCTGGAATAGTTAGTTTATGATAAACCACCTAAGTTTGAAATAAATCAGATGTGTCTTTAAGATATTGATATGACAAACGTGTAGTCAATCTAAAAATACATATCCGGCAGACGGTTGGTCAAATATAATGGGTGGATAGGTGGAAGTTACTTGCCTCGCATGAACCTCGCGTGAATCATATTCTTATGGTTTTTGAGACATATATTCTATGCATCTAAAAGACTGAAATTCGGGATAACTTCAAAAATATCACCTATTTTGGTTTAGTTTGGTAAACCATTTGCCGAACACCCTGTATACATATTAATTACTTCATTAATTCAATTGGACGTAGGATAGTTTTTATCCCCAAAAAAACAACTCATTTCTACGGGAAATACATAATAATTTAAAAGGTTGACTGGAAGAGATCCCTAAGTGGGATAAGTCCGCCTTTGTACACAGTTTAATTCCTATTTTATTATTGTTGTTGTTGTTATTTTTGGTACAATAAAGCGTTTACATACATACATAATTTGTGACGTTAAGTTGTCCACGCGGACGAAGTCGCGGGCAACAGTTAGTATCTTATATTTAATAAAATCTTATATTATAATCATAAGACAATGTATCGAGTGTTATCCGAGCTTATTAAGTTATCTACTACGATCTCACGCCACTCTGCCCGTCTGTCTGTCCGTCCGTCCGCGCGGTCGTTACTACGGAACCCCCGACACGGCCACGTGGGAAGCGCACAAACAATACAGCAGATATTAACACAGATAACAGCGAGCCAGCGATACGCTACACGGCGATCAAGAAGTTTACATTACAATGAATTTGGGAAAAATATTAAATAAACAATTCAATTTTACATTTAATAGAACTCATCTTAATTAAGTTAGGAATGCCCTCAGTTGTATAATCTGAGACTATAACAATTTTCATTGTTCTACACACGGATACAGGAAAACATTTTGTGGAAATTTTGATCTTGAGACGTGATTTGGAGGTAATTTCAACGTCCTTGTTTCCTTATAGATAAAGTATGCTCTGTGCCTGTCACTAAAACTGTTGGTCGATTGTCGGCCCCGTAGCCTAGTCGGTAGTACACCTGCCTGCGAAGCTCGGGGTAGCGGATTCGAATACCGCCCAGGGCAAACATTCGTGTGCTGAGCACTTGTGTTTGCCTTGTGACTGGATGTTATTTATATATTATATTATGTATGTATATCAGCTGTCTGATACCCATTGTACAGGCTTTGCCTAGTTTGGGATCAGGTGGCCGTGTGTGAAATGTCCCCACACATTTTTATTTTTTTAAACTTGTAACTGTATTTTAAGTGCAATAAAGTGTATTGTATTGTAAAACTTACACTCTTTAGAAAAGGTAGACATTTGGAGTAAGAATTATTTATACGTATGTATGTATGACCCTTATCCATATATCGAGACTGAGCTGTCGCCTACCTCGCACAACGTGTGAGCCTCGCAATCCAGCGAGGTAATAGCGCCAGCGTCCTAGGGACTATGCCTCACCACGAGGGGTTGGACGGCGTACACCTGTTGTAAATAATTGCATTTTTCTTATAATTACTGTATTTCTAAACTTAATCTAATGAATGGTTTTAAGCAATGATCAGAATTGCTTGATTTCGTACAATGAGTACGAAATCTCAACAAGGACACACCCCCGGCACTCCAAACGAATACATGTCATCATCATCATCATCAGGTTATTTTTGTCTCCACTGCAGGAGCACAACCCTCTCTCATCTGCCGGAGACAGACGGAGGATTTGGCCTACACTCCCCACGCTGGCCAGACGGGTTGGGGGGCCTGATTGAAGTTTTATAATGTATTCCCTTAGTCGCCTTGTACGACATCCACGGGAAGAGTTGGAGTGGTCCTATTCTACTCTACCGGAAACCACACGGCAAGAATCGAATACATGTAATGCCCTACTATTACTTCGGACGCACAAGCCTGTCGGCACACGTTTGTGTATGTGCGTAACGCCGCAGCCCAGTAGCGCGTACTGCCAGCCGTGTACGTGTGCGATACCTCTTTACCTAGTTATATTTAGTACTAGCTTCGTCCGCGTGGACAACTTACCATCACAAATTATTATGTATTTCCCGTAGGAATGAGATATTTTTTCAGGATAAATACTATTCTAAGTCCTTTTCCAGAACCTAATCTATATGTGTGCCAAGTTTCATCCCGATCCGTTGAAGCGTGATTGAGTGATTGATTTTGATTTTTAAAAATTCTTTATTTGTCCATAACATTTATATACAGTAGTAACAATATAGGTACATACAGTTACACATTACTATCTATTAATAATTTCACTTTATCCGGCTGAACTTTAACCTTTCAAAGTTTATAACTTAAATATTACATAAATCTTTTAGACAATGTGTTCATGTAAATCATTAATGGATATGGTGTGAACTTATTGTTGTCTAAGTTCACTTATTGCATGATTGAGTAACAAACATCCAAACATCCAAACTTTCGAATTTATAATATTAGTGAGATGGGATAACACAAACGATAAAATATCTGTACGTGACATCGTGGACGAACGACTGGTATCCGATTCCGACGACGAAAGAGGAAGTATAGAAGGGTGACAAATGGTACTCAAACTGTAACGTGGTGATCAGATAATCACAGTGTCACATCACATATCAGCCGCGGCGCTCGCGTCCGACGTAAAACTTTTAATTGCCACAATTATGTAAGGGAATTTATGGACGGCGATACGAGAGGCATTGTTCGCGTATTCCCACGGTTTGGGACACGTACCGCCAACCAAGTTTATCTAGATTTTGGACCTCCGGTCGTGACCTTGCGCCGGGGCGTGACCTTTGTTTTCTCACTTCATTCGCAGGTGGAACTGATACTTCCTTAATAAATATTAATGTTTGTCTTGCGATTACAATAGGTATTTTCTCTCGTTTCCTTGTACGTACTCTATTGTTGAATAAATGTTTGTACAAGTAATTAATGTGACAGTGTGTTGACTGTATCTTCCGCAAAGTGAAGTTTATTAGTGAATATTCATCATCAGGTTATTTTTGTCTCCACTGCAGGAGCACAACCCTCTCTCATCTGCCGGAGACAGACGGAGGATTTGGCCTACACTCCCCGCGCTGGCCAGACGGGTTGGGGAGGCCTGATTGACGTTTTATAATGTATTCCCTTAGTCGCCTTGTACGACATCCACGGGAAGGGTTTGAGTGCTCCTATTCTACTCTACCGGAAACTACAAAGCTAGCAGCACGGATATACTGAAATGCTATATCTATAATATCTTATACAATTTTTACCATTTATATTCAACTAGCTGTTGCCCGCGACTTCGCCCGCGTTGACAAAATAACATTACAAATTATTATGAATTTCCCCAAGAAATGGGATGTTTTTTTTAGATAAAACTATCCTATGTCCTATTCCAGGACCTAATCTATATGTGTGCTAAGTTTCATAACGATCCATCCAGTGGTTGAAGCGTGATTGAGTAACAAACATACAAACTTTCACATTTATAATATTAGTAGTAAGTAAGATATCCATTCAGTATCTTGACTTTCGATATCTAAATTTGTAGGTCTATTATCTGTCTGCATTTTTATTATAAAAAAAATATTATTGCAACTTATTTAAATAATGCGGTATAATGGGCAGCAGCGTTCTCCTGTGTGTGTATGTTAAGATCATTACTGCGATAAACAATCCGCTTGCCAAACGTGGTGACTATGGCAAATCCCCAATGGACAACCCACCAATAGTAGCATTCTGTAGAGGATTATGTTCAACAGTGGACATATTTTGGCTGAAGATACTATGATATTCAAAATGTCGTTAATTATTCGAATGAAGTCGTAAAAACTAGATTTAGTCGGTTGAGGATTTGTTGGTGGTTTAGTCTTATTCTTTCCTGCTGTTCCAAAAACAACTCTCTTCTCGTCGAACTAACCTGCAAACTCATCGAGTACCACCTCATAATCCAAGCCACTGCCTCTTCTCGTATCTCTCGCCTCGTCTCGTCTTGTCACAATAAACCACTGTATTTACGGAACATTGTCGCTAGAGATGGGGCCGCGATACAACGACACCATTGTCACCGGATCGGCTCGAGCATTATCGTATTTGACCTAATCGGATCTCACCACCCACCAAACTTATCCATTACCATCAGTTCCGTCAAATTTAAATCTTGACACGAAGTAACAGAGGCTCTGACTGCTGTAGAAGATGTTTGCTCAGTTGCTTGTGACACAAGGATTTGTCTGCAGCGTTTAGAAATAAACGAGATGTTGATTGTGTTATGTAAGATGACGGATTTAGATGTGTGGCTGTCTCGGCGTGGTGTCGGGATTACGGGCCGCGGTTTTGCTTTATTTTTGCGACGGTGTTTGTAGAACATTGTACTCCATAAGCTGAAGCAATGACAGATCGATACAAAGAAACTAAACTAAGGAGTTTTTACCGGCGACTTGGGTATAAGTCACCTCCTGCACAAGATGGGACAGTCAATGATCTTCAACTGTAGAGCCTGTGGAGAGGACAGAGATACTAGCACTGTATCCAATGATGATATAGCTGAAATAAGAATGAACTTGGTTATTTATCGTAGGGCACTGTCCTTTCACCAGTATAATGTGTACATTATTATATTGCGAATATAAATGCCATACAAACAAGCCTTAGTTCCGTGCAGGACTGAGAAAACGAGGTTAAATTGGACTCACTTTTGTAGGACCATACGCGTTAAGTAACGTATCTTCTTCTTTATATTTTCTTCTAAGGTTTTTGATCTTTATTTCAATTTTTACACATCTTTTTGCTCGGAATCTGTTACTCGACTGGTCGAGGTAATGTTTCCTTCTTCACAGGCTCAGTTGATAGGTAAGTAATCCATGAGAGCGAAGTCCCGGCGACAACCAGTGTTGCCATATAAGTAGCCAGTGACAGCAACTATTGAAACGCAGTCAATAAACAAAGTTGACGTTTTGTAGGCAGTCTGGACACGTCTAGAGACGGCGTCGCTCCTAATACGGACGTGCGCGGGGGCAGGTTGAGGGGGGCTGGCTCGCGGGGCGCAGGCGCGGAGCCAGGGTCCAACTGACACATCACGAATCTATTATTTAAGGGGAGAACTAGTCTCTCAATCTACATTCCATCTGCAGGACATCTGCAGGCTTACCATCAGCAATAATGACGATGAGGTTATCAATATACTTATACTGATTTTACCATTACATATATAGATAGGACGGGCTTTGCCCAAAAGTGGTAGTGGATTTGAAGGAGCTTCGGGGGAACGTGACAGTTATCTAACAGTGCTGTCCGGTACGTACGTTTAACTTTCCCCCCGCCCACCTCATACCACCTCATTCCCCGTAGTCCTCTAACTCAGAACCCTGTTACTATCGCACTGACCTTGGTTTTTATACCACTACAGAGTATGTCAATATTCCCGATTAATGCAATCATTAATCCACCTGCCAAGCATGGTGATTATAGCAAATACACAAATGGACCCTAAAGTCCACCAAAAGTGGCATTCTATTGGACAGGCTTATGTTCAGTAGTGGACATATTTTGACTTGATAATATTACATATATTTTAATATTGCAACATACTCGTTATGGGGAGGAACTTCTATATGACAAGGAGTTCCCCGACCCCCACCTGACTACGTCCCTGGACGATGGCATATAAAAACCTTAGGTTAATGTGACTAGCGTCTTTGTAAGGGCACGTACGCGCATCCTTCCTTTTGTCGTTACTTCATGTTGGCGGGGCCCGTCGCGGGATCACGCGGCTATATCCCAAGATTGATTTGACAACAACAACATATATATATATAACATATATGGACCTATAATTCTAAAATGTTAAATTCACAAGTTACCCGGCAGAACGGAGATTATTTTATTATTTTTTAGGAAACAAACGTTACACAATAACATTGTGTAACGTAATTGTATGTATGTATTCATCATGTCAGCCCCTAGAAGTCCACTGCTGGACAAGGCCTTCACCAATGAACGCCACCACACCCGGTCCTCCGCCCTCCGCATCCAGCCGCTACCGGCCACCTTCTTCAGGTCGTCGGTCCACCTGGCGGCGGGGCGTCCCACGTAAGTATGTATGTATGTATTTATTTGAATATGTATGGGTATGCTCTTACTGGTATATAATCTATACTCCTACCTTTCTCTGCTATTCTTATCCTCTATTCAAAGTATGTCTGGAAGAAATCGCCTTTAGCATAAAACCACCTTTAGATGTACATATACTACATTGATACTTTATTATTGTACCTTTGTATTTTTTGTCGTACAATAAACAGTAATTGAATTGAATGGAATTGAAATAACAGTACATTGACAGAGACAGTACCCTATAATAAAAAGTTAAAAGTTAAATAAAAGAAAGATGCAAATGGAGCAGTAATGGAAACAACTTTATCTGAAAGGTGACGTAGGTATATAATGTATAGTGTGTAGGTAGGTATGTACATGCGTATAAAATAAACTGAAGTTCATAACCCATACGTACATCGACGCAAAAAAACATATACTCTGATCTGAAACTTTAATTATTTCAAATTCGCCATAAGAACAATAAGAACACAAATCTTCGTCGAATGTCTATAGAGTCTCGACGAGAGAGTAGGCACTCGACGTAATTTCTTTTTTCTGATTCCGAATTTGCAGGAACAAAAATGTTACAACGATGTGGGTTTACACAGCGTTTATGATTTTTTTCGTCGACATACGTATGGGTTATGAATATGTATAAGTAAATTTTATGATTTTATGTGTATGTATAAATAGATTTAAAAATTCACTAGCTGTTACCCGCGAGTTCGTCCGCGTGGACAACTTACATCACAAATTATTATGTATTTCCCGTAGGAATGGGATGTTTTTTCGGGATAAAAACTATCGTATGTCCTATTCCAGGACCTAACCTATATGTGTACCAAGTTTCATCCCGATCCGTCCAGTGGTTGAAGCGTGATTGAGTAACAAACATCCAAATATCCAAGTATCAAAACTTTTACATTTATATTAGTAGGATAGGATAGTAGGATAGAATTAGCCAGTTAAGATGCTAAAATAAAACATTTACTTATTCCTCGATCTCTTCCCGAGCAAACTTCAGTAAACTATACAAAAATAACATTGTAATAACCTAACAGTTGATTTAAAGAGGCTGATAATATAATAACTACCTTACATTCAAATATCTATGAATGATAACACTTTCCTGAGCAACAATTTGTGAATATTATTAAATGTACAAAAGGAAAGAGTGAATCATACAGATGTATAATTCAAGCTTACACTGCGTGGATCCCATCCGAGATACACATCACGAGCGACGTCGTCAATGAATACTGCGTTTTTATGAATGCGCTGCGCCCGCGCCGCCGTGACGTCACGGGCCGGCCGAGGATCATTCACTCGCACGCACACATGCACGTTTCTATTCAAACTCCTACAGAAGCTTCCTTCGACTCTTCTCAAGTGTTAGACGAATTTAATTAAATTTTAACGACCTATTTAGAGATGCCAATGCCTGACAAACAGTCATCAACTTGTCAAATTGTTTAGCTTACACCATCATCATATCAGCTCTTAGAAGTCCACTGCTGGAAATAGGCCTTCCCCAATGAACGTCGCCACACCCACGCTACACGCTTCCGCCCTCCGCATCCAGCCGCTTCCGGCCACCTTCTTTAAGTCGTCGGTCCATCTCGCGGTGGGGCGTCCAACCCCGCGTGCATCCTGTTTAATTATGAAAATTAAATGTTTCATATATACATTTACCAAATCCCAAATTTGGTTTTCTTTATAAATTAAATAATCCGTCTCGTTGTCTGTCCCTGGAAATCGAACTCACGACCTCTGGGTCACTGAGCACTTGAGGCTAAGGCCCAAACCTCTATTCCCAAAAGACGGTCTTTAATTTTCAATAAGAATTACAATTCAAAAATCAGTTTGTCACGAAGATGTCTCGCGGTTTAATGCTGTAGCTAACTGCGTTAACCTCGACGCAGTGCAGTCCACGACATGGAATTAATAAATTACGTGCGTTTAGGAATAAAGCGACAAGCGATTGATAAGCTAATTGCAAACAACAACAAACCGCGATATGATCGGCTCGCTCGCACTTCGCGTTAGCACCCGCTAACGAGCGGTATCGGCGATCTATTCAAATGCTTCCGTCCTATAAATATTAATATCAAACATTGTGCTGCATTATGTATTCACCAATTTGTTTAATGAAACGCTCGATTGTCTTGTTTTTATTGTCGGAGAATGTTGCCCGCTCTGTGATTTGCCTCGGGTCATGAGAATTATTACCTACAGGCTGCTTCACTTTTCACTGCGAAACAGAGACCAGGCAATACGTAATATCTTAAAAAGACTCATCTGTTTAACCAATTTAAACCCCAAACTTAATTATTCCACTGGTTCTTAGTAATGATGATAAACTTCAGTAAAAGTTCATAGGTTTACAGAGCATTGAAAAAGAAACCGACACGTTTTTTTTTATCGGCCCAAATTCATGGTTAGTGGCCGAAATCGCCCTACAAAATTATCAAAACGTAAGTGAAATGTGTCTATGTAATTCAGAATTGATTCATCTGATTAGATTCGTTTTGACATGGTTTCAGGGCACTTAAAAATAAACGATATTTTTTTTGTCGGCCCAAATTGTTAACCAACACATTAATTGCCAGTAAAAATAGTTTTAAATTATCAAATTACACAAAGGTCTATAATTTTATTACTTCAATGGGCACGTTGGCTATGCCTACTCGGCTATTCTATTTCAAACGGCTATTGCCACCACCAAATATGAATTTGGGCCGAGAAAAAAAAACATATCTGCAATATATCAAAGCGGGCCGGACGCCTTGCCGTGTGGTTTCCGGTAGAGTAGAATAGGACCACTCCAACTCTTCCTGTGGATGTCGTACAAGGCGACTTCGGGGATACATTATGAAACATCAGTCAGGCCTCCCCAACCTCTGGCCAGCGCGGGGAGTGTAGGCCAAATCCTCCGTCTGTCTCCGGCAGATGAGAGAGGGTTGTGCTCCTGCAGTCGAGACAAAAATAACCTGATTATAATTATGATGGTGGACACCTGTGGGGTATGGAAAAATATATGGCAAATAGTTGTCAATTTAAAGCAATTTCAAGGAATATGTAGGTACGCGGTACGCAACCAAAACAGAGATGTTATAGGTGTCAGCGGTTGCGTAATGCGATTTCTATGGGTAGATAAGAGGCATTGTTCTGCAAGTATCCCAGATAGTGTTGCTATTGTGGGTGACGTCACGCGGCTCGGCGCGGCGGCCGCGCGGGCCGCGCGTGGGCGCACCGTCGCCGGCTCACCTTGAGCGGCTTATTTATCGCGACTATCGATTTAAAAACTACATTTGATCACATTTCTGCCCGACTAGATATCATAAAATCCCAAA
The DNA here is from genome assembly GCA_947086405.1 of Esperia sulphurella. NCBI lineage: Eukaryota > Metazoa > Arthropoda > Insecta > Lepidoptera > Oecophoridae > Esperia > Esperia sulphurella. The sequence goes on from OX352264.1 coordinate 17,794,320, forward strand.
CGAATTTATCACGACACTAAAACTAAGATGTTTATTAGCTGTATTACCCGTTCGCGAACAGAATGGCATGGCACGTTTTAACTCGTTTCACATACAATGACATTAAGTAGTCCATAGTATATACGTACATACAGTTCCTTGCAGATTGTTGAATAATCCAATATATTTTTGATGTAATCATATAATCATACGAATTTGTGGGAACCCTATCGTCACCCCCCCCCCCTTCACCCCCTTTTTGATAATGAATGTATAATACCTGCTAGAATATCAATTAGCCTAAGGGACAAAGTAATAAAAATAAGGTTTATAAATAAATTAATAAATAAATATTACATAATATACATACTCGTACATCCCCTTTTAATCCTAAACTACCACGTTTTGTGCTATGGAAATTAAACAGGGATAGGACAATTCACAAATATAACATCCAGACCGGGCCCAACTTGTACAAATTGTATAAAGTATGTGGGTATCGAATCCACGACCTCTACGTATCATAATTGTACAATTCAAAATTGGATTTAGAATATGAAAATCTAACACACATTTACTGTCATTTAAATAGCATCAAAAAAAAAGTTATTCGACATAAAAAAATGGCTCACCTGAAAAGTCCGTTATATGTCCCTTTCGATAATTGATATTTCTCGCATCAGCTTCACCTCGGCGCAGAGATGGAGCGAGAAACGGATCACCCTGTACTACTACGACTCACGACTATTTGTTTTAGTAATGAACATTCCAAGTTTTAAATAATAAAATTTATTCATAAGCCGGTACTTACCATACTCGAGTGTGCGAGCGTTTGTTCATATGTATGAGTGGTTAAGATATTCTTATTTATGGGTCTATGTCAAGGTCGACGTCCGGCGGCGGTAAGTGAGGTATTATCACTTTGCATAATATCAAATTATTTATTCGCCCCGCGCTAAAACTGTCTGGTACGTACAATTTGTAATTCAAATAAATTCTCGCATTATTCTCGGCGGCGAGCTGTCATAATTGTAACGTGCGAGATTTTTTGCTTGTTTGAATAGCGTTCGGGGCATGGCACGTGCCATACGACAACGGAAAAGTTGTTTCGTACTCTCTAACAGTTCTGTTAATATATTCGAATGAGCGTTTGGCGTCTAACTATCCGTCGATGGCTTGGCACACAGGCCTAGTCCAAAAGCATTTCTGGTTACATCCGTCGAACTAACAACAATTTTGTACTTTCTAACAGCTTATTTGATGTATATGGATAAGTATTTGGCGTTGAACTCCGACAGATGTATTATATTTATTAGGTTGTCTTGTGGTTTCCGGTAGAGTAGAATAGGACCACTCCAACTCTTCCCGTGGATGTTGTACAAGGCGACTGAGGGATTACATTATAAAACATCAATCAGGCCTCCCCAACCCGTCTGGCCAGCGCGGGGAGTGTAGGCCAAATCCTCCGGCTGTCTCCGGCAGATGAGAGAGGGTTGTACTCCTGCAGTGGAGATAAAAATAACCTGATGATGAATGCAACATATGTGAGTTTTTGAATTCGCTTAGTTTCTTCTGATCGAGTGAGCGGATCTTCAGAATGGTTCAGTCTGGTTCAGTGGTTTATGAGATGCGTTCACAAACAAACAGATAATCCTTCATTCCTCAAATTGACTGAGCAAGCGTAGTGTGGGACGCCCCCTGGCTAGATGGAGCGACGATCTGCGTAAGGCGGCTGGCAGTGACTGGATGAGAAGAACCGAGGATCGGGTTCAGTGGCGCGCCTCGGGAGAGGCCTATATCCAACAGTGGACTCTTGCTCATGATTCCACAACTTTTGACGACCTCCGTGGCGGAACGGGTAGCTCTCGGACTGCCACGCCGGAGGTTGCGGGTTCGAATCCCGCTAGGGGCAAATGTTCGTATGATGAATATGAATGTTTGTACCCAAGTCTTGGATGTTTATATATTTATTTAAGTATGTGTATAGTAACCATACCACAGGCTCTGCCTAGTTTGGGACTGGATAATTGGTGTGAATATCTGAGATATTATTATTTATTATTTTAAAATTAGTTTTATTAATTAGATTATATTAAAACTAAGTGTATCTTATTACTTGTTAATGGGGTCGGCTCGCGTGCCGAGTGCCCACCGCGAGTGACGCTCGTGACGTCATCGTCAGCAGGGCGCGTGCTGACGCTAATTCGAGTCACCTAATGAACTTGTCAGCGGGCCCACTAACGCACTACTCATGTAAATTTTGTAGGTGATAAAATTATGCATGATGTTATTTTTAGGCGTACTTAACATGCATTGCTAAAATTGGGCAAACGAGCACAAATATTAGGCTCGATTCTGAAGGCACAATGTTAAAATTTGACAGCACTAGAACTGTTGCTATCCTTGTCACACAGTATTATGAAGATAAAGACGAAACCAATTTTAGCGCTGACAAATTTTAAATGTGTGCCTTCAGAATCACACCCATTGGGCCTGATTCTGAAGGCACACATTTAAAATTTGACAGCTCTAAAATTGGTTTCATCTTTATCTTCATAATACTGTGTGACAAGGATAGCAACAGTTCTAGTGCTGTCAAATTTTAACATTGTGCCTTCAGAATCGAGCCCATTATGTATCTAGTCATTATTTATAAAAGTTTAGTTTCACTTTTAAAACTCACGGTCACAGTAAGTTATTTATTTTATTTACATACTTATTTATTTTATTTTAAATGGAAAGGCAGCTTATAGCTGGTACTTCCATATCAGTAGTCGACTATTTTCTTCTAAGAAATTATCTAGTCTTTTCTTAAACATGTTCTTATGATGTAAAATTTTTGTAATTAGATTTAAATTGAAAACTCCTTTGCAATCATTATCTGTTGCTTAATTCATCATTGTCATCACCAGTCTGAAAAAGTCCACTGCTAGACATAGGCCTCTCCCAAGGGTCGGGTTTCAGTGTTGAGGAGCTGTGGGTAAAATAACTTGCTAGGGTCAACGATCTCTATGTACTACTAGATGGAGCGTTCCAAACAATCGCTCTGTTCCACGCAAGTAGCCACAACTGTTTCACATTCACTTTGAAACTTGTGCAGTTACCACGCAGAACATTTATTTATTACTTAGAAAATAATTAAATGTTCTGAGTAGTAACTGCACAAGTTTCAAAGTGAATGTGAAAGAGTTGTGGCTACTTGCGCGGACCAGAGCGATTGTTTGGAACGCTCCATCTAGTAGTACATAGAGATCGTTGGCTAGGAAAGATAACCAGGTATACTATATTGTTGCTAACACCAACTGAGATATAAAAACAAAAGACTGTGTGTAAAAAGGAAAAATAAAACTGCCAGTATGCAACAGCAGTCATGATCTTAATATAAAAAGGAGAACGCTGCTGCCCGTCGCTGGTGCAATCCCTTAGTCGCCTTGACGACACCCACGGGAAGACTAGGGGTGGGCATATTCTGACTGGTTTTGCGTCACGCCTATAAAATAGCGATCGATATATTTTTCACACCGCTTCATCGGCAATTAATCTTTACAGCAACGTCTGCTGACAGTGACGTCTAGTTACATTGTATGTTCTCTCGAAATCGGTGGAGCGTGCTTCCTTGAGCCAATTAAAACAAGTCCGACCCCCCGCGCGCTGCCCCGCCCTCCCCCCTAGACCTGGCGGCGAAGGCTCGGCAAAAACAGCTGATAACAGCGAGTCGCGAGTGATAGCGGTGCTACACGGTACAATGATCATGACATTTTAGTGTAACCCATTTATTCAGCTTGCTTTTTTCGACATCTTGAACAAATTAAATTAAATTAAATAAAACTTTATTTCAGTTATTTAGTTTAGTGTGTTAGTAATGATAATGCTTAGGTATATAAGTTAGTATTATTATTTTTATGGCTATGATATAATTTATTTTTCAGACCTATGACTGTCTCCACCCAGTGTTTCTGGAAAGAACAGTGCGGTCCGAACAAATTACATAATTTTTTTTATGGAGCTCCTGTTTTTTTGAATGATATGATTTGTAATGAGGAAATCCGACGAAGAACGAAGGTGATCGACATAGCCGAAAAGATTAGCAAGATAAAGGCTGTCGCAGAACCTATGGCCGTTGTGTTTGTTACTCAATCACTCTTCAACCACTGGACGGATCGAGATGAAACTTGGCACACATATAGGTTAGGTCCTGGAATTGGACATAGGATAGTTTTTATCCCGAAAAAACATCCCATTGTGATGTTAAGTTGTCCACGCGGATGGAGTCGCGGGCAACACCTAGCATATAATATTCATTCATCATCATCAGGTTATTTTTGTCTCCACAGCAGGAGCACAACCCTCTCTCATCTGCCGGAGACACACGGAGGATTTGGCCTACACTCCCCGCGCTGGCCAGACGGGTTGGGGAGGCCTGATTGTGTTTTATAATGTATTCCCTCAGTCGCCTTGTACGACATCCACGGGAAGAGTTGGAGTGGTCCTATTCTATCAACTCTACCGGAATCCACACCGCATATATATAATATTACTTAGTGAGATAGTAAGATACGAGTTCTAGCCAGTGAACACCAGAAGTCGCAGATTATATTAAAATTACTTTTTACTTATCGAAACCAATTTATAAATACCACTACCATAGCCTCATTCGTTAATTTTATTAGTGTTTGCGGATATTACAATTTTATGGTAGATAATAACTTATTCTAACTACTCTATAGATGAACAATTTTATTATGTTAATAAAAAAAGTGGTAAATATATAAATCATTCTAGAATTAAAATAACTGAATGTCACACAGAGATGAGAATGGATTTAATTACCTACTACCACTACAGGAGCACTAGCCTGCACGTGCGTATGTGTGCGTTATTAGTGTAGGGCTGCTCCATCCAGCGTGCGAGCATAGCCGATCGAGACAACGTTATGCATCACCAACACAGTGTATCTCTTTCTAACTTATAGCGACGATCTCTCGCATAGGCCTTCCCCAACGAACGCCACCACACCCGATCCTTCGCCCTCCGCATCCAGCCGCTACCGGCCACCTTCTTCAGGTCGTCGGTCCACCTGGCGGCGGGGCGTCCCACCCTGCACATGCCGATCCGCGATGTCCACTCCAGAACTCGTCTGCCCCAACGGCCGTCGGTTCTGCGACAGATGTGGCCCGCCCACTGCCACTTCAGCTTGCTAATCCTTTCGGCTATGTCGGTCACCTTCGTTCTTCGTCGGATCTCTTCATTACGAATCATATCCTTCAAAGAAACCCGAGCATAGCCCTCTCCATAGCTCGCTGAGCGACTTGAAACTTGTGGATCAGGCTCTACTCCTGAGCTCGTCTGCCCCAACGGCCGTCGGTTAACAAATCTTAGAACAAATCATGTCGGGGCCGGACACCTGAGCCCTTACCTTGTGGGCCACAGGTATACAGACAGTGTATGTACGTGGGAACCTTCGCAGAGAAACACGTAACGGAGACAGCATAACCCCATTGGCAGACGTTACATAACCGTGGACAAAAACCACCCGCCGTTTTCGCAGTCGGGCAAAAAGTTGTCGCTCCATAGCTGTAAGCCAAGAGCAACTCTTGGGAATCGTAAACATTCTGTACGTATTCTTGTTCGAAGCACTTTGGTAATAAACAACGATCTCTATGTACTTACTAGATGGAGCGGACCAAACAATGGCTCTGCTCCACGCAACTGCGGCTCCCGGTGCAGTTACTACGCAGAACATTTAATTGTGGCATCAAACTGGAGTGACATTGTACTAGAGATGCAACGACGTCCTTGGACGTCCACTATTGGACATAGGCCTTCCCCAACGAACGCCACCACACCCGGTCCTCCGCCCTCCCGAATGTAACGAATATTCGGCTACTATTCGGTATTCGACCTTTTCGGCATTTTTTGTATTTAGTCGAATATTGCCTTCTATTCGACCTGGAGGTTGTATATACTTTCAATCTACACCTCATACCATGAAACAAAGTAATTTTTCGCACCTCATAAGTCACCTCAAAGATTTTACCTTCATGATTGACACCAATTGGTAATTAAATTAGATAACAGATGACAACTGTTATCTAATTTAATAACCAATTAGTGTCAATTATAAAGGTAAAATTTTGAGGTGACTCATGAATAACAAAAATCATCTGTTATCTAATTTAATAACCAATTAGTGTCAATTATAAAGGTAAAATTTTGAGGTGACTCATGAATAACAAAAATCATCTGTTATCTAATTTAATAACCAATTAGTGTCAATTATAAAGGTAAAACTTTGAGGTGACTTATGAGGTGCGAAAAATATTACTATGGTATGACCAGTAGTGCTCTAGGTTTTGGCATGTAAATCCGCAGAGCGGCAGAGCAAACAATTATTTTTGTAATCTTTACAAAAACATATGTGTCTAATGTTCAAAGTTCCATGAGAACCTTTTCCTGGTGACAATCAGCTCTAATGATATAAAAAATACCAGATCAATTGGTTTATCAAATCTTATTTCAATTTATTCTTTATCTAGAGTGGGCTTTCAACTTTATAGTCGGGTGCGCGGCGCGGGGGCCGGGCGCCGCGGTATAAAGACGCGTGTTCATCGGCCGCGATACCGCGCGCGGTAATTATGCCCACGATCGGTGAACGCGGGCGTCTCCGCTCATAACGTTGACATGTTTACGAGACAACATGGCGGCGGTTTTGCCGCTGACAGTACGGTACAGATAAGCGTTTAGAACGCTCGGTCGATCTGAAGTTTAAATAATTTAGTTTTGGTATGTAACTGAGCAAGGATATTGTTGATAGTGAAATTGTCTACTGGTAGAAAACTTTCTCAGAGTTAAGTACGCACTTGTATTTCATACTACTGTGTGTAACTTGTATTGTGTACAATAATTAAAAAATTAAAATATATATAAATTTAGTATTAGTTTATGGTTGATTACCTAGATTTTAATATTTATTTATACTGGATATGACAAAAACTTTTGAAGATCAGGAAATATTTATATATGAAATGAAATACCCAAACGTTGTCTGATAGAAGTCGCCTTTAGCGATAAGGCCGCCTCATACCTACCTACATACGTAAGCCATATTATTATTATTGTATCTATGTATTTTTTATCGTGCAATAAAGAGTAATTAAAATGAATTGAAATAACCAATATTAAAATGAATTTCGTTTCATTTCAGGATAAAGTTCGTAAAAATCGTCACAGTAAAATAAACGCCGCGTGCGAACCGCCGGTGTGTGCAGCCGCAACGATACCGTTGTAAGTGTATCCAGTGCGTAGGATCGCCTATTGCGATATCCGATGTGTTTATTGGTCGCATCCAATAACTTTGATATAAAAATTGTGAAATTCCACTCGCCAAGGTTAAGTGGAACTAGACCGGTTGCCACTCGAGCCATCTGACAGCCTCCATAAATTATATGGCTCTTTTAACCGTTCCATATGGAACTAGAAAATTAAATACCACCAAAACCAATACTGTAAATAGAGCCAAGTTCTCATTGGATAATTGATGGCCTGACAAAACATTGCTATCGATAGTATCGTCGGTTAACAATAGCATTTGTTCATTGATACGACTCGTGTATCATTCATGAGCTCGTAAATCAGTCACAATATTTCGAGCTGAGAAGAATAAGGACAAGTATTTTTTCGAAAAAAAAATCGTTTTAGTTTCATTACTGCCAGCTGTACAGTTTTCTCGACAACAAATACGCTATTTTCAAACTATGTGATATAATAATCAACAAACACTTTCAGATTTCAAACGTAAAAACCGTTTTTAACTATATATATAAGAAGCCTAAATATTTTGATTATATTTCAGTCAGTGAGTACTAAAATTAACAATCCCATAACTTTGGATATTAAAACAAAAATTCTGAAATTTAGCTCTGTGTATGAACGTGTATATTATTACTTGTGTAAAGTTCATCATTATAAAACATCAGTCAGGCCTCCCCAACCCGTCTGGCCAGCGCGGGGAGTGTAGGCCAAATCCTCCGTCTGTCTCCGGCAGATGAGAGAGGGTTGTGCTCCTGCAGTGGAGACAAAAATAACCTGATGATGAAAGTTCATCTGCATATTTCGAAAAAATATGCATATGTCAAAAGTATCTCAGAATGCATCTTGTAAATAGTGCAAAGCTTACTTGCGGCCGGTGTTTTGGGAACTTGCCTTTCCGTACTGTCTGTGCGCTTAGATGCCTATATGGGTTTGACACGGTTTCCATCCATTTACCTGTCCGATGACTTTCTTGTAAAATCGTAAATATCTTGTAATAGAGTCCTCGTATGGTGAGCATCTTTATCATAAATTTGTAAACCTAATAAAGATTTTAATCTTTTCTTTGTTGTTGTTTTTTATATTACAAAAACCTAATTAATACAAGCAGTTTCCTACTAAATAGTCATATCAGTATACTATATAATCATATATATTTTTTATTGTAAAAAAGTGTACATAGGTGGACAAATCTCTATAAGAGATCTCTTCCAGCCAATCTTTACTGTGGAGTAAATAAAACTGGACAAAGACAACAAACTGTCATATTAATTACACATATACATACCTAAAGACAAAAGTCTTCAACCAGTGCGTCCTACCCGTAATGACCTACGGCGCCGAAACGTGGACACTGACAGTGGGACTAGTCCGAAAACTCAAGGTCGCTCAGCGGGCGGTGGAGAGAGCTATGCTCGGAGTTTCTCTAAGAGACAGGATCAGAAGTGAGGTGATCCGCCAGAGAACTAAAGTCTTTGACATAGCTCAAAAAGTTAGTACGCTAAAGTGGCAGTGGACTGGTCACATCTGTCGGAGAACCGATTACCGCTGGGGTAAACGAGTTATCGAGTGGAGACCGGGACTGGGCAAGCGTAGTGAGCTAGATGGAGCGACGATCTGCGTAAGGCGGCTGGAAGAGACTGGATGAGAAGAACCGAGGATCAGGTTCAGTGGCACACCTTGGGAGAGGCCTATGTCCAACAGTACACTCTTTCGGGCTGATGATGATGATGATGATACATACACTTGTCTAATCCCAAACCAGGATTTTCTCCTGTGCTATGGGAATTAAACAAGGATAACGAAGGATTCACGAATATAACATCCAGAAACATCCAAAACAGGACCAGATTGTCTGTCAATAGGAATCGAACCAACGAATTCTGGCGCTCGAGTACAATGACCAAGTTACTAGACCAATGAGGCTTCTAACATTAATCATGATTATCATCAGGTTATTTTTGTCTCCACTGCAGGAGCACAACCCTCTCTCATCTGCCGGGGACAGACGGAGGATTTGGCCTACACTCCCCGCGCTGGCCAAACGGGTTGGGGAGGCCTGATTGATGTTTTATAATGTATTCCCTTAGTCGCCTTGTACGACATCCACGGGAAGAGTTGGAGTGGTCCTATTCTACTCTACCGGAAATAACACGGCAACATTAATACTCTATAACAATCTGTTATAAAAAAAATAGTTTCATATACATAATGCTTGGCATACTGCAAATGATGAGGGTAATTTAAAAGATACATTGTAATCAAAGAACAAACTATCAACAGCGATTCACAACTTACCTAGTTTTAATATTCATTAGAGATGCGAAGCGTAGACAATATTTCACCGGCACCGAGTACATTACCGTTTTTGTTGCGGAGTTAATCATGAGTAATGTAACTCAGACGGTAATGTATCTTTTGGCACTCTTCGTGGTACAAGTTAGGAGGTTAGCGTTTATAAATTTGGATACTAATAACTGATATTCTATCACCTTAATTGGGCAGATCCGATATCCTGAAGCTGGGCGAACTCCGGACACTATTAGCCTTACCGAATCATGCGGGGCTCTGATGTCTCAAAACAGAGGCTTCGATGTTGTTCGCCACACATCACGCCAAGTAGTATCACGGAGCGACAAGTGGACGAAGGATAGCGTTTTGCGATGTTGGCTCGCGTAAAGTGGCGATGCATCGTCTCTGCCTACCCCTCTGGGACCAGGGCGTGAACGTTATGTATTTATCTAGTTACTTATTTACTTTCACAATTATGCCACTTCGGCAGCCCAGAAGTGCATACTGCCAGCTGTACAACTATTTTACGGGCCTCGTTTAACCCGGGGGGGGGGGGGGGGGGGGGTTAGCTTCTTTATGTAGTAATATTCAGTACTCTTTGCACCAGTCCATTCACAAAAAAACTTATAAAAAATTATCGTAGGAAGATGAATCGGCCTTATTTCAGAGATTTCTTCCCAACAATTTTTGGGTGATGGGAATTTACAAAGAAATTGTGGAATAGTGCATGGTGTTACTTATTTATTTAGTTTGGGTATAATTGAGTATTTTTTTTAAATTAAAAATACTTTTATTATAACTTTTACACTACAGTTAGACAACACAAAACTAATTACTCAGTTTGACTAAGGAGAAACAGTCTCACAAACATATTTAGTACCATACCATAGCAGTTATACAAAGAAATATGGATGTACAATTTAGAACTCAGTCTGTACTAATTGTACGAACTGATTATTATTCGTACTACGAATGGCTCAGCTTCCCATCCCTGGTCTCCCGCTCGCATGCTCTGAGTGTGAAGTCGACATGTTTTTGTGTCCGCAATTACTCTTAAATGATCGACATGCGTGCTCCGCGCGCGCGCTGGAAACTTGCGTCTCGTATGCGCGTGCGCACGCGCGGCTACACTGCGTAGCGCACTGCTACGACATCTACAGGCAGATGAAAAAAACAATATTATGTTTTAGTATTTATTAAAAATAGTAGTAATAAAGCGTCCAAAATTTTATATGAACGTATTTATCAAAAAAATCCTAGTACATTTTCGGAGATGGCCAAATTCAAATTAAAAAATTCTATATTGTGCACCAATACATACACAAAATTAACATAGAAGGATAAATTCACTGCACAATGGCGACCTCATGGCTTTCATCGATTTCTTCCAGGCAACCTTTGGGCAATGAGAAATTTTTCGAGAAATTGAGAAACTAGGCAATAGTGGATGGTGATATGGAGCTAAAACTATTTAGTTTGAATTTATGAGTGTTGACAAGTTTAAAACAAAACTTTTATTATAACAAAGGTTGTCTGGAAGAAATCGCTTAAAGCGATAAGACCGCCTAAGTTGTACTATTTGTAACATTTATAACGTGTAACTGTATTTGTTTGTGCAATAAAGTGTATGGTAACTTTTACACACTTAACAGTTAAATGCCACAACACTGATTTCTCAGTCAGACTAAGGAATAACAGTCTCACAACCATATTTAATACTATACCATAGGAATTATACATTGAAATATGCTACATTATTTTATATTTTTTATGTTATATACCTTGCTGAAAGGGCAAGTCACAGTTCCCGAGTAGGCAGTATAGTATTATCTATATTGTTAATTTTATCTACTCAGAAATCTTTTATTGCATGATAAAAAGTTGCAGTTGCATTTTGCTAAAATGTCACGCGGTCTGACCTACTGCCTAGTTTCGAAATGAGATTTATATATATTTAGTGAGCGTGCAATATTCTTCAACGACGAGGACGAATTCGTTGATCCATATTAGGTAATGATTTATAGAACCATTTGTCACTTGGCAGATGTTATAGTTTTAAACACTTTCAGAAACAGACTGTTGCTTCACGGTTTAAATTTTATTTTTATTTTATTTTATTTATTTTCACAAAATCCACAGCACTTAGTATACAGTATTATTCTAATTTATAGTTCTTACTGCCAATAACGGATTTACAATATATTTATATTACAGTCTAGAGTTTGTTTGTGTGTGTGTGTGTGTGTGTTTGTGTGCGTGTGTGTGGGTGTGTGTGTGTATTTGTATATATATTGTATGATCTAATAAAGTCGGTTACTGCAGTGAGGCAGTCTAGTTGTTGAGGAAATGTGAATAGAGAAACCAACTACAGTGCATAAACAAAGAAACTGCTGAACATGCCCTCCGAATAGAATGCCACTCTTGGTAGGCTGTCCATTAGGAATTTACCATATTGACGACATTTAGCAGGCAGATCTTAATAAACAGGAAAACTGGTACAATTCCATAGTCACCTTGACAATATCCACGAGAAGATTGGGTGGTGCCCCTGTTCTAAGCCGGGAACCATATGGGCAAACAGTTTCGGTTTTCGTTCACTAGCTGGCAAAAAAAACCATTGAACCGTAAGAAAAATTAGACAATTGACTTATGTTGCTGCCGCGAGGTTAGTATACTTTATTAGCTTCTTCCACAGTATAGTGGCATCCTATTGTGGGGTCAAGCAGCAGATATATAGAAAGAGACCATTATTTTGCAAAATAGAGGTATTAGAGCTATTCATTTTAGATATTATTATGTATTTCCGAAAAAGTTACAAGAAAGACAGAAGACATTAGAGAATCCTTTGGACATCATCATCAGGTTATTTTTGTCTCCACTGCAGGAGCACCACCCTCTCTCATCTGCCGGAGACAGGCGGAGGATTTGGCCTACACTCCCCGCGCTGGCCAGACGGGTTTGGGAGGCCTGATTGATGTTTTATAATGTATTCCCTCAGTCGCCTTGTACGACATCCAGGGGAAGAGTTGGAGTGGTCCAATTCTACTCTACCGGAAACCACACGGCAACCTAATAAATATAGTAGTTATATATTATCTATAGATATTTGTATTATTCTACGACTAACCTTTTAATAATTGCTTACATGATAATAAAACCAATAGTGATGTTTTTGGACATAATATTATGTAATTGTATGATTTTGTTTGATTTTAAATTGTTATTCAAATTTCCTACACGATATTTTGTACCTATTATTAATGGAATAAATGACGAATGAATTTCAACCAAGTGTTGGCTTGAACACAAATATAATAACTCAAGCATTTACCTGGCGCGGGGCAATCCTTGTACGGCGTCCCCCAGGGTGGAGCAATTATACCAGCTTATTTATTGTGAGTATTTTCGCAACTTTCCCAGCCTGTATCGTGTCCAACCATCCGGAACACGCTGCAAAAACGTCCACCGCATCACGGTCAAATGAAGATATGTAATTATATGTTTTTGCGACCGATCGCCGTTTTTTACCGCCTTATATGGCCGAGAGCCAACGCCCGTTTGCGTTGGATGGACTTCAAAATAATAACTTGGTTCTGTTTTAACCCTCGTCGTCGAGAGAGCGTCTGCGATACCAGTAATAAAGAGTTTTTTTTTTTTGTATTATCTTGTCTCCGACCAAGCTGAACTGACAAGGACCGTTTGAATACCTATCTGAGTTGTTCCGAGAACATCTCGTCCAAGCGATTTGCAGTAGAGGGGCTGTGTCTGCGACTCTGCGCTAGACGGTTCTAATGTAAGAAATGTAGTTGCATTGTGAAAACCTTCAAGAAATATTAAAATTTCTGTTAAATGATTACAAATACTTAGTAACATAACTGAAGAGGGAACCTCGCGCGGAGTCCTTCATCGATTTTGATAAAACTCCGTACATATATTTATCTGGTAAACTGATTAAATTTCACATTCATCGCCGAGTTTAATGAAACAAGGTATGTTTCATTCAAATTAAAAGTCTGTTTCATTAAAATCGGCGAGATTTTGACATTCGTATTGCTACTTAAGTGCGGGTGTGGTGGCGTTCATTGGGGAAGACCTATGTCCAGCAGTGGACTTCTAGGGGCTGATATGATGATGATGATGATTGCTACTTGGATCAATATCAAGTGATTGCATAATATATTTGAAAGCTGCTGAGTATGTTTTAAAGTAAGGTGTCCGGAAGAGGCTGGTTGCGGAGGGCGGAGGATCGGGTGTGGTGGTTCACTGGGTACGGCCTATCCAGCAGTAGAACTCGCAGGACTAATATAAGGAGTATTTTGAAGTAAGGCCTGAACCACAAAATTAATCAGTTTACCAATTTACATATGTCTCAAGTTTAATCAAAATCAGTGCAGTGACACCCTGCGGTTCCCTTGGAAGAATTTCTAATTAATTTATTTGTGTTAATGTGTAAAACGGTGCACCAGAACTTCGGAAACTAAGCAGGACGGGGTAAGCTTAGGTTATTTACGTTTATTTTTGTATATATCGGACTTTGTATATATTATTTTTGTATATATTGGACGACAAAACGGCATGGTGTTAGTCCATCTCAGTACTTTTATTATTTGTATTGTGTATTATTGTGTTTGTGTGTAATTTGGTATATTTAGTTTTATAAGTATTTGTTTATTAATTTGTTTATTTATAAGAAATGTGACGACGACGGATGTATACAATGTATACTCCAAACATAATACCCTTATAGTTTATAATGTTTAATAAGTGATACATGTATCCTATATTGAATAAATTAATTTGAATTTGAATTGAATTTGATTTGAAAAACCTACATAGTAGAACCAAACAAAGATTTTCGGATATTTTACCAGCGACCTAAATTCGGAATTTCCGGCTGGTGTCCAGACTGAAGAAGATCTAGCCGCGGGTGAGGTGCGAAAGAACTCACATTTTTGGTCCTTCGAGCCGGATCGGTTTTCTGAATTTAAAAACTCATATCAAAATCAAACATTACCTCAGGCCTGACCATGACCGCTGGGAATATAGTATGGAGAGGTCCAAAATACTTCCCAACAGAGTTTGAATTTAGCAAGCGTAATTTCGCCACGCAGTTACCACGGGGGCTATAAATATTGTGCGTGCAGTTTTATGGCGTCGCAGGGCATCCTCCACCTTGCGAATTAAACGTTCCGCCATCAGAATTATGTTTTATAACAAAATTCGCATTTCCCTTCAAATCGGCAATAAATTATTTAGCCCGAGGTGCGCGGGCGCCGAGTCGCGCTGTGCTAATGGCCAGGCAAAAAAACGCGCTTAAATGAAAATGGCGGACAATTATTATATAAGCCGGTTGGACCTTTAGAGACCCCCGGGGCGACTTGCTTGCCGGACCATGCGTTGGAAATAAAAAGCAGTGTTGCCATATTTTTTCCTTTCAAAGTCCTAAACTTTCCAGTATTGCTGAATTTTACACGTTTAAAACAATTGCCGTGTGGTTCACGGCTTAGAATAGGGCCACCCCTATCTTTCCCGTGAGTGTCGTCAAGGGATTGCACTTCTGGTACATTTATACACATTGTCGTGTATAAATGTACCAAGTGTACTCATATGCAATAAAAGATTTTGACTTTAACTTTGACTTTGGCACCAGGGACGGGCAGCAGCATTCTCTTGTGTGTTAAGATCATTACTGCGATCACCAATCCGCCTGCCAAGCGTGGTGGTTATGGCAAGTCCCCCAATGACAACCTACCAAGAGTGGTATTCTATTGGGGAGGCCTGTGTCCAGCAGTGGACGTGTTACGGCTGATGATGATGATGTTGAACACACCAAAAAAAAATTGCTTATAAACTTATCTTTATTTCATGCGCAATAATATATTTAATTTTTTCATTTCATTTATTACTCATGAACAGTATAAATTGTATTCGAAACTAAATTATACTAAAATATTTTTTTTTATTAGTATTTACAATAAAAAATAAAAAAAAAATCAAATAAATGTCATCAATTGAACGTAATAACAAATGTCAAATTATTATATTTTTAACTCAAATGTTCCTTCGAAGGTAAAACAGGATGAGGCAGCACAAATTAAAATAAAATTGCATCCAATGACGCATTCCCGCTAAATGAACAAGTGCAGGATGATAGAGGACGCAATTAGAGGCGGCGGTTAAATTAAATGGCGAAATGGATACTACATTATTATAATATCCACGAGATAGTGGCGTCTCCGTAAAAGATAAAGAAATAAATGACGACGATGACTCCGCAAAGCTACAAGATCTTGTCATCAAAACCTGTGTTAAAAATGATTTTGCCGATGCTTATCTTTACTCCAAAAATAATTTCTTTTAAAAGCAGCCACCTCATTTGTATGGCCAGGCCTGTCTCCCTCGGCGCTTTAGGTGTAAAATAAATACCTATGTGCGCGCGGCCCCGACTGCCGGGGCCAATCGGTCGGGAGCGATGTGACGAATTTGTATAAAATCCCGCGCCACACCACAATCCTAAAGCTTAAGTACCAGCCCTAGGCGAATCATATACGAATGTCAATGTGTGAGTAATTCAGCGTAATATCTATTTTCTTCCTTGCGCGTAGGATTCAATTTCCCTTGCATTCTTCTTATCTTATCTTCTCAGGGGGCCAGGAAGACCTGGCGACAATTCGACCCTTCAGGATCTTTTGTGCCAAACCCCTGACCACCAACGGTGCCCCAAGCCGACTTGGTGGACTTCACATACACTTCAGAATTTCTTCTACGGCATATGCAGATTTCCTTACGATATTTTCCTTCACCGAAAAGCCTGTGGTATCTATACATATAATAAAAGAGTAGAAAAAACAAAAGAAAAGCGAATCTGTACATTAAAATTAAAAAAAAAATTTCACTGCCCGGACGTTACTGAAGACCAGTAGAGTCCAAAAATATAATTAAAAAATTTCTTATCTGTCTGTATGTATGTATGTATGTACGGGCTAATCTTGGAAACTGCTGAACAGAATTTGACGGCGTTTTCACTGTTAAATAGCTTTGAGTTCGGGCCTCATACTGGTATAAGTCATATCTCAATAAAATGTTAGGATGCTGAAATACAAGTTGACCTCTCATTTCATATCATTTGTAAATCAAATCAAATCATATTTATTGTTGAACTATAGGTAAGATTAAGATATTACATTGCTATTGTATGTTCTCCATAGTTTACCTATTAGGTGTACAATAATTATTTATACAATCTAAATTTACTTAATAATCATTTGAAATTGAACATGTCATCAATCATTAAACAAAATTAATATTACATAAAATTACACAAGTCATTACATAAAATTACATTAGTTAAATACAACACAATACACTTTCTGCACAAATACAATACTTATGTCCTATTGGTAAAGTCACGCTTCGAGTAATACTATACACAGTGCAACACCGCTACTTTGCTTTGTCATCGATAAATTCCTGCACACTGTAGTAAAGTTTAGACATTAACCAGTCAGTTAGAGATTTTTTAAATTTTAAATAATCAAGCTGTATATAACAATCAGGAATGTTGTTGTATATTTTTATGGACATATAGTACAGGCTTTTGTGGAAGAATGCTGAGGTATGAACATTTAAATGAAGAAGGCGGTGATTTTGTCTCAAATTTCTCTGAAATTTACTCACAGATTCGAACAAATGATAATTCTTTTTGACGAAAGTAGCTACCTCTTTAATATATAGACATGGAAGAGGGAGTATTTTATATTTAACGAAGAGGGGTTTACATGAGTCTCTCTGTGACCACCCACAAAGTGCTCTTACGCAGCGTTTTTGTATTTTAAATGCATTAATGAAGTCTACAGAGTTTCCCCACATTATTAGGTTATAGCTTAGTATAGAGTGTACATGTCCAAAATATGCAAGTAACCCAGTTTTTTCAGATGAGTTTTGTACGATTCTTCTTAATGGATACACGAAACGTGACAGTCTATCACACATACTCTTAATATGTTCTTTCCAGTTGCAATTGCTATCTATCACGAGACCTAGAAATCGAGTACTAGTAACCTGTTCTATAACATCAGAATTATAAGCAATATTCAAATTTAGTGGTTGCCTCATATGGGAATGAAATTGCATGATGTTTGTTTTAGACAGATTTATATGCAGACCATTTTTGTCCATCCAACCTATTATGTCCCTTAATGTGTTAGTTATTTCAAGTTCATGTTGTTTTCTAGAATTACATTTTACCAATGCCGTGCTATCATCTGCATATAAAATCATTTGTTGTCTCGTGCTTTTTGGAAGGTCATTAATATAAAAATTAAACAGTAGTGGTCCCAAAATACTGCCCTGCGGTACACCTCTGTTATGAGTTCTATAGTCGGATCTAGTACTTGTTACTGTATTCGTATTTTTTGAGAAAAATGTAATCTCAGTACACTGCTGTCTATCACTTAGGTAAGTCTTCAGCCAGTCCAAAGCTTTACCTCGCACTCCATAACGCTCTAATTTATTTAAAAGTACATTATGGTGAACACAGTCAAACGCTTTTGACAAATCAGTAAATATAGCTGAAACATGAATTCTCCTATCGATACATTCATGTACTGTCTTTAACAGTTGATAAATTGCAGAAGTCGTTGATTTATTTTTGCGAAATCCATTCTGTTCATTAACAATTAACCCGAATTTGTCGGAGAAGCTAACTAATCTGTTAAATACAATGCGCTCAAATACTTTTGAAAAGACGGGTACCAGGGTCACTGGTCTATAATTGCCTAATTTATCATGATCACCCTTCTTAAACAAAGGTTTCACAATACAAAACTTTAGTTGTGACGGAAATTGACCAGTTTCTAAGGATAAGTTAATTATATAACTGAGATGTGAGGAGATTAGTACTGCTGTCTCCTTTATTATACGAGTGCAAATGCCATCATAACCCACCGATGGAGTATTTTTAAGTGAACTGATCGTATTATAGACTTCATTTATTGTCACCGGTTTAATATAAATAGTGGAAGTGTTAACATCTATATCTTTGCATGCACTATTTAAATGAATAAACGGTGCATTCGGCAGTTGCTCTATGAAATAGTTATTAAAATATAGGGCAATCTGTTTAGGGTCTGTAATTATATCTTCATTAACATTGATCGACTTTACTGTTTGTGGCATGGTGTTATTACCTACCAAACCATTAATTATACCCCATGAAGCTTTACCTTTATTATCAGCGCTTTCAATAATTTTGTGATTCATATTTCTCATTGATGTTTTTATGCATTTTTTTAGTAACATGTTGTACTGTGAATATTTTTTTTGTTTTAATAAATGTCCTTTAAACTTAAAATCTGTAAATAATTGTCTTTTGACTTTACTCGATACTCTAATTCCCTTTGTTATCCATTTGTGTTTATTCGTACCTTTTATTTTAATTAGTATAGTAGGGAAACATAGATCGTAGAATAATTTATATAACTCTAAGAATTTACCGAATGCCATATTAACGTCACTTTGAATGTACACCTCCGAAAAAGATAACCGACCTATACAATCCATAAATTTATGAGTGTTATCTTTCGAGAAGTCTCTTCTGCTAATATACCAAAACTTCGGCATTGTCTTTCGTTTCATTTTAATCGTTAGTATTTGTGCTGTATGGTCAGATAAATCGAAATCATAAATGTCAGACCTGATGTTTCTATTACCATTACTTATGATATTGTCAATACACGTTTTTGTCGTGTCTGTTACTCTTGTGGGTCTCAAAATATGAGGAAAAAAATTGTACGAATTAAGAATTCTAATAAATTTACGAGCCAAATTTATATATTTTGTTTCAGGAAGTATGTCAATATTGAAGTCACCACATAAAAAGATTTTTCTTTTCTGTTTCGTCATTAGTTTAGTTAACAGAGATTCCAGTCTTCCAAAAAATATGTCAAGATTCTCTGATTCAGGAACTCGATAAATACAAATAATTATAATATTTTCGATGGGCAGTAGCACTCCACAACACTCAAACGCTTTACGCTCACTGAAGGATTTGACGTAATCTAATCTTCGGAATTCTATGTTTTTCCTTAGAAATATACAACAACCACCCCTTCTGCTATTAATTTTCTTGCCTTTTACTTTTTTTCTCGTATATGAATCAGCTACAATGTACCCAGATAATCCTAGACAATTTTCTTCTCCTGATTGAATGAAATGTTCAGTTACACATATTGAATCAATAGTTAAGTTGTTGATTTCCTCGAATTCTTCAATTGCTAACAATATATTTTCTTTTTTTTGCGAAATGCCTCTTATATTTTGATGCATTATACAGAAATAATCATCTTCTTCTTGCAAGGAGCTATTCCTTGCAATAACGGTGTTGCATCGCGTACTTTTATTACAACAATTATTCGTTGTCAATGTTACCTGGGGTACGAAAAAACTTTATTGTTGACTTAGTATCCGTTAATTTTTGAAAATAGTAGGGAATGGTACCTTTTATAGATTTTTGACTACAGCGACTTTTACCATCGTTCAATCGTTGACGAATTTTTTTATAAGATAAGTATTGCAATTTATATTCCCTACTATCAATCAAAATGTTGACTTTATTGCACATAAATAGTATAAAATGATTTCTCTTAAAGTAATTGACATATTTGTAGTCACTAAAATAAATAAATATACAATTCTCAAAGTTTTGTGACCATAGATTCAAGTGATAATTTAAAGTTTTCTCATTTAAATGGTTGTGGTAAATAACTGGTGCTAAGTAAGTATATGCTTTAGATAGTTTTCCAAGAATCAAACATAAATTTAAGTGCAGTATTGCGGGGTTAGTATCGTGACTACCCATACTCAAAATTACAATATCTTTATCAGTTAAGCAGTCTTCTATAGTGCTACAGTATTCTAAAATTTGTGAGCTTGTAGCATTTGGCATCACGAAGGCAGATGGCTCATAAACGTCATTCCATTTTCCACGTCTCGAGTTTAGAATTGCGGCTGATAAACCAGACAGATTTTCATCGCCTATTATGTACAATTTATGTTTTCTTTGGACGTTGACAATTTCGCTCTTCTTCTTCTGTAGGTTTTCTGCATTGTCGTTCGTCATTTTCTTCGCGTTTTCGCAGATTTGAGTCACCTCACTGCTATTAGTGCTATCAGACTGTGGCTTCTGTAGGTTGTTCGTATGTTCTCGAACTTCTTTATCTGGAGCAGTGTGATTTATCCTTTTCATTTTTAAAAAAATATTGCAGACTTAATGTTTACTTCACGGCAGTGTTGCTACATGTATGAAAGTGTAGTTCAACATTACTGGTCTTTGCAAGAACTTGACAGAAAGTGACAGAGATGTTTTAAAGCTCATTTATAGATTTATTTTAGCTGATGTATTTCAGGTATTTCCACAAGTCTCGATACAAAAAGTTCGCTATTCGATAATTAGTGGCCCTGTATTAGACCGGTGATCGTCGACAATGTCAATATCGAAGCTGTTCAGGAGTACGTCTGCCTAGGACAGACAATATATTTGGGTAGGATCAATTTCAAAAGCTGACAGAGGAATCCAGTTAGGGTGGGCAGTATTCGGAAAACTGCGTCAAGTCTTTACGTCACCTATTCCACAATGTTTAAAGACAAAAATCTTTAATCAGTGCGTCCTGCCTGTCATGA
This sequence comes from Esperia sulphurella, assembly GCA_947086405.1. NCBI lineage: Eukaryota > Metazoa > Arthropoda > Insecta > Lepidoptera > Oecophoridae > Esperia > Esperia sulphurella. The sequence goes on from OX352264.1 coordinate 17,815,578, forward strand.
TTACAGCGCGGAGACGTGGACACTGATGGTGGGCCTGATCCACAAGATTCAAGTGGCTCTGCGAGCTATAGAGAAGGCAATGCTCGGGGTCTCTATGAGGGATATGATTCGTAATGAGGAGATCCTATGAATAACGAAGGTGACCGACATAGCCGAAAGAATTAGTAAGCTGAAATGGCAGGTCACATCTGTCGTAGTACCGAACGGCCGTTGGGGCAGACGGGTTCTAGAGTGGGACGGGACGTCCCACGCGCAGGGTGGGACGCCCTGCCGCCAGGTGTATGGACGACCTGAAGATGGTGGCCGGAAGCGGCTGGATCTGTAGGGCGTTGTGGCATTCATTGGGGAAGGCATGTCCAGCAGTTTGACAGACATTTTGTTGTACAGTTAATTGGATATGCAACATAGGAAGGGAATAGGAGGGGAAGGAAGTCGGATGGAAAAGAATAGAGGGATTAGGGTAAGAGAGGAAAGATGAGGAGGCAGTGGTAAATAAAGGGTATAGGAAGGGGTGGGTTAAGGGAAGGGGGAGAGGTAGGAGTAGGGATAGGGAAGGGATGGGGGAAAGGGTTTTCAACGTTGTGGGAAGGGGATGGAGAAGGAAAGAAAGAACAAAACAGTACAATTGCACAATATTAAAATATATATTTTTTTATTGATTATATGATAATAATCAATAAATGAAGGGTTCCGTAGCAGCAAGTAACATAATATAAAAGTTATTGTAGTTCGTTGTAACTTTGATCGATGTTTTAATAATATTATTGTGGTTTACGATTTATGACGTATTAAAAAAAACTACTTACTAGATCTCTTTCAAACCAATTTTCGGTGGAAGTTTGCATGGCAATGTACATCATATATTTTTTTTAGTTTTATCATTCTCTTACAGGGGGGGGGACACATTTTACCACTTTGGAAGTGTATTCAGTTTAGAAAAAAGTGATATTAAAAACCTCAATATCATTTTGAAGACCTATCCACACGTATGGGTTTGAAAAAAAAAACCCTAAAATGTAATGTTTTTTTTCTATTTTTGTGTGAAAATCTTAATACGGTTCACCGAATACATCCACTTACCAAGTTTCAACAGTAAGTTCTTATAGTTTCGGAATAAAGTGGCTGTGACATACGGACGGACAGACAGACAGACAGACATGACGAATTCATAAGGGTTCCATTTTTTGCCATTTGGCTACGGAAACCTAAAAAACTGTGGTCCAACGGGCGAAACCGCCGCCGGAACGCTAATTTTTACCCGACTTCAAAAAAGGAGGTTCTCAATTGGATAGTATGTTTTTTTATGTATATATCAATATTTTTTATGCATAACCAGATTAATAGATTTCTTTTAGGATTTAGTAACACGTAATACATAAGTTGTCCACGCGGACGAAGTCGCGGGCAACAGCTAGTTATAAATAAACCGTACTTTCGTAATACTCATTGGTACGGGCGGGGTTTGAACCCACGACCTCATGAACGTGAGGCGAGTGCACAACCAACCGGCTACCACGGCTCCTCTGGCTTGCATTGATTTTGATTTTGTAGGTACGTTTCTGAGAAATTAAATAAGCCTTCTATACTTCTATAATTACCTTACTCTGTGATAGATATGGCAAAAACCCATTATTTCTGATATATGTATATTATAAACCAAGTGAATAAAAACTAAAATTGATAATTTCTTAGTTTACACCTCGATAGGAATGACAATTGCTTTACTCGTATTTTAGAAGACCTTGTCCTACGGCTCAACTTTCTAACTTCATACCCGTCCTGCAATTGTTACCTCCCCGGCCTATGCAGTAAAGTATTAATGTTGTAATTGAAGATAGAACGAATTGGTAGGTTCTGCTAGGTACAGTGGCGGTATGAAAAGTTTCGTCATTTTAAACTCTATTTTTGTTTATACCGTCGGCAAATATAATTTATCGATACCTCCAAGGTACGCTACGCCAACTAAAGTTTTGGTCAATTTTGTTTTTATCAAAATCGAATACTAATTATCATGCTCCCTGAATATTAAGAAAAATAAAGTTATTTTTAGAATTTTGAGATTTAAAACTTAGACGCATCGTTATGACCAATATTATGTAACTAAAAATGTCTATAACTTTTGATTGAGTTAGCCGATTGCGATGAAATAAAATGACTAAATGTTAAGTTAAGTTATACTCTATTTAACATGTTTCTGTGAAAAGTCCATCAAAATCCGTTCAGTAGCTTTTAAGTGATGCGTGCACAAACTCACAGACAAACAGATAAACAGACAAAAATTTCAAAAATGATTGAAATGTGTTCTGTTGCTTATCCTTAGACCCACCAATTTTTTTTTGCAAATATCTACAATGTACAGACACGCGAAGTTTACGATTTTATTTATTAGATAATAATGATAACAACAGCGATACTTGCTGGTTGCGTGAGCGGTAATAGGGGTAACGCGATTTTATGAGTCTGACATTACGTACAAGAAACAGTATTGCCAACAATTGAATAAATATTACGTTTTGCTTACTGTTTTCACTCCATCCTGTCAATATTGAAGAAAATACACCTAAATTTAAACTACACATCATTTTCCATGCAACAGTTTTGTGACATAGTTTTAAAAAGGTAACATATACTCGCGACGTGTTGAATGAATTCATTTGCAAATTGAACAACCTTTTCATTCCAGCACTGTACAATATCGTGTCACGCAAATCAAAATTCTCCTGCAATAAAACTCAAGCCGTTCAGTTTCCGTTTACGACGTCTTACGACCAGCAGTAAATCCGCCGACGCACCCAGAAACGTTCCAACGACGTAAGTGGTAAGTGCAGGTGCCGTGTTGGGAGACACTACTATCATTTACCGGCACCTATGAGCCGTTAAACTTTACAACCTCAGCTAAACCTAAGCTGTTCCATGAGTGTTCTCGGAATTCCACTAGTTTCAAGTAAAACAAGACAAATCACTATAAAACTAAAGATATAAAATTTCAATTGTATATGGAATATTAGAAAACGAAGAAAAGTAGCTGGAAAACCTACCTCGATTGACTGAATGAAGAGCCATAAATAGCAGCGTAGTTGGTTGTGCACTCGCCTCGAAGTCGTAGGTTCAAACTCCGCCCATTCCAATGAGTTTTTCTAAAGTATGATTTATTTATAACTAGCTGTTGCCCGCGGCTTCGTCCGCGTGGACAACTTAACATCACAAATTATTATGTATTTCCCGTAGGAATGCGATGTTTTTTCGGGATAAAAACTATCCTATGTCCTATTCCAGGACCTAACCTATATGTGTGCCAAGTTTCGCCATGATCCGTCCAGTGGTTGAAGCGTGAAAGAGTAACAAACATCCATCCATACTTACAAACTTTCGCATTTATAATATTAGTAGAATTTCCCGTAGGAATGGAATGTTGTTTTGGGATAAAAACTATCCTATGTCCTATTCCAGGACCTAACCTATATGTGTGCCACGTTTCATCCCGATCCGTTCAGTGATTGAAGCGTGATTGAGTAACAAACATCCAAATATTCAAATATCAAAACTTTCACATTTGTAATGTTATAAGGATACCACAGTGCCAAAAAAGAAATTCCAAGACGTGTAAAGTCGACCAAATCGGCTTGGGGCACCATTGGTGGACTAGGGTTTGGCACAAAAAATTCTGAAGAGTTCGCGTATTGCCAAATTCTTCTGCCAGGGCCTCCTAAGAAGATGAGATTTTCATATCAGCGCTTAGACGTCAATTGTTGGACATAATGCCTTCCCCAATAAACGCTCCCACACCCGATCCTCGCCCTCCGCTGCCAGCCGCTTCCGGCGACCTTCTTCAGATCTTTGGTAGATCTGTCGGAGGGCGTCCCACCCTGCGCGTGCCGATCCGCGATCCATACTCCAAAACTCGTCTGTCAAAGGATGCCGGTACTAAAATAAATGATATCATCATATCTAAAGATAACGCAAAATATCTTAAGTAGACTTAACAAATTAATTTATGTAAGTATGTTTATTATAGTATTATATATATGTAGTTCAGATATTTAGTTATTATGTAGTCTATTATGCACTTATTTCGCCCCCCTCGCTCTTACTGCCTTGTCTCACACCCTGTAAGGTTGGCTGGAAGAGATCTCTTTTAGAGATAAGCTCACCTTTGTACACACCATTTATTACTGTATTTATTTTTGAGTTGTGCAATAAAGAATATATATGAACAAAGTGAAGGCAATTGGGTATTATAAAAATCTTAAGCAATTAAGAAGGCTGGCTGTCGGACACGTGTCGAACGGCACGCAACACGTCGGATCAGCGCTAATCCTGGACAAAACTGACCGCTGGACAGCACTCTATTACCACGTACGTATAGTCTATCAAAGCAAACGGTACGCGAGTGAAGCTACTAAAACTAATATTGACGATTTTTCTTTTATATAATATTGTATATACAGTTTAGAGCCGTGGTAGCCGGTTGGTTGTGCACTCGCCTCACGTTCATGAGGTCGTAGATTCAAACCCCGCCCGTACCAAACTTAAGTACGGTTTATTTATAATACCACAGGCTATTCGGTGAAGGAAAACATCGTAAGGAAACTTGCATATGCCGAAGAAGAAATTCTGAGGCGTATGTGAAGACCACCAAATCGGCTTGGGGCACCGTTGGTGGTTAGGGGTTTGGCACAAAAGATCCTGAAGGGTCGAAGTGTCGCCAGGTCTTCCTGGCCCCCTAAGAAGATAAGATAAGATATACAGTTTGATCTTTTTCTTTTCATCTTTATTATTTATAGAGGGTTTGTTCTGCTTAGAACATGTCACCCTCATACACACTTAACCTCTACGTTTATTGCCAATATCATCCTGGCCTCCTCGGAAATCGGTGAGGCCAAGATATTATTGCAGTTACCAAAGTCTAATAAAAATTTATATTTAAATTCAAATTGTCTCCTTTCTGCTTCGTTCCGGTCACACTCCACTAAAATAAGGTAGACGTCCTCTATCGTTCCACATTCTAAGCAATTAGGAGGCACCTTACCCATTAAATAGCCGAAACTGGTGGTATGTGACCGGATCGAAGCCTCAAGGCTGTGACAACATCTGATCTACTCATATCGGCACCATCAAACCACGGGTTGTGCCAGACTTTGGATTGTATGGTCTTGTACCATATCCCCTTGCTCCTAGACCGTTCGTCAAAGTATTCTCTCCACATATTGTGACAGTTTGATCTTGTTTGTATAATATGTTAATCAAAGTTTGATATGGTCATCAGCCGCAATACGTCCACTGCTGAACATAAGCCTCCCCAATAGAATGACACTTCTGACGGGCTGTCCATTGGGGGATTGACTATAATCACCACGCTTGGCAGGCGGAATATACACAAGAGAACGCTGCTGCCCATCCCTGCTGTAATCCCTTAATCGCCTTGACGACACTCAACGGGAAGATTGGGGGTAATTTTATTGATTATTATTGACTTCTAATTTTGCTACCATATTTTATAATTTTGATTTATTTAAAAACTTTTTTGCACAGTAAGTACAAAAGGCGAACATAATGCCAATTCTCTTCCAGTTAACCTGCTTAAATTATTATAGTATCTTACGAGTATTTACTATGTATTGCCGTGTGGTTTCCGGTAGAGTAGAATAGGACCACTCCAACTCTTCCCGTGGATGTCGTACAAGGCGACTGAGGGAATACATTATAAAACATCAATCAGGCCTCCCCAACCCGTCTGGCTAGCGCGGGGAGTGTAGGCCAAATCCTCCGTCTGTCTCCGGCAGATGAGAGAGGGTTGTGCTCCTGCAGTGAAGACAAAAATAACCTGATGATGATGATGATTTCCTATGTATGGATTATAATTAGGAAGAGCTGGGCTACTTATACACAGGCTTTGATGCATAAAAAGAATAATAGTTATATCTATACTGTTAAAACAATAAATATTTTTGAATTTTGTCCTTTGGGTCACGCAGATAATAAGTGATATTTAATTAATTTGATTCTGTTTTTTTTTAAACTACTTGTCTCTATAGTTGCAATTTTCTGTAAATTCGCATGCTATACGAACTCGAGGAATCAGAGTAAAAAAGCAAACATCGCGTAAAAAAACTCTCTTGTCTATGTCAGAATATAATAACGTGTGGAACATATCGATGGCTGCAGAGTAATTAAAGTCGTCTACAAATTGTTAAATTTTTTGTTAATGCATTATTGTGCTCAGAATTATCCGTTCTTCGTTATAAGACGAGTAAAAAAGTTGTGAAAGTAAAAAAAAATTTTTGGTGGGCTTGATCCACAAGTTCCAGGTCGCTCAGCGAGCTATGGAGAGGGCTATGCTCGGGGTTTCTTTGAAGGATATGATTCGTAATGAGGAGATCCGACGAAGAACGAAACTCACCGACATAGCCGAAAGGATTAGTAAGCTGAAGTGGCAGTGGGCGGGCCACATGTGCCGTAGAACCGACGGCCGTTGGGGCAGACGAGTTCTGTAGTGAAGATCGCGGATCGGCACGCGCAGGGTGGGACGCCCCGCCGCCAGGTGGACCGACGACCTGAAGAAGGTGGCCGGTAGCTAGGGGCTGACATGATGACATAGAATGGATAATTAATTCTAAGCATAATAATGCAATAACACAAAACATACGTTAAACATATGTTTAGATGACTTTAATTAAGTATCATCACTCATCTCATCACATGAGATCAGTAATATGATGGCCATTTGAGCAAAAAAAACCGAGAGTAGAGAACCTACTACGTACACAGTTTACTTATCTTCTGAAATTTCATTGTTTCATTAGATAAATAAAATAAAATAAAAAGCCATTAATTTCGTACCCTGACAAAAATAATTTACAGCGAATCATATTACAATAAATCAAACATTAAAATAATAATTATTAATAAAGTAAAATATAAAATTAAAAAATACTGTTATTAATTATAATTAAAAGACAAGTTTTTTTTTTCACAAGTTCATTAGGTAAGAACCCATCTTTGGGTGTATGCCACTGTCATCAATTTAGCGCCAGCGACCTCGGCGATGTCATCGGCCCAACGAGCGAGAGGTCTTCCAGGTCTGCCTTTCACTAGACAGTAAACTAAAATGATATCGCGAATGCTACAGTCCGTTGTTCTCTGTGTTTGTGGTCTCATCTACGAACGCGATCGCTGCGCTCGCGCATGCTTTATGGTCGATATAAGTAAAATAGCCTGGAACGAAGTGGAAATTACTAGAAGTGGTCCTATTACGTACGTAACGCGGGAGCCCACGGACCTGTATTAGCATAGCACCGCGCCTGCGCCTGCGCAGTCCGCGCCCTGAGCGGCCCTCGCCCGCCGCTACTTTATGTTCTCGAAGCAAATTTATGTTCGATTCGCGAGCGAATTTTATCTGAGCATTGAAGTTAGTATTAATAATGAATTCTCGTATCCTCCGGCTACGAGGACTGACGACGTTATTAACATGGCCGTGACATTACGATTACAGGATGCTATGCGTATCATAGACAAGAATTATTTAATAAGTATTAGAGGTTTACCGATCATTGTCGATTAATCGGTTATGGTTGAGCCTATTTATTTCATAATGTTAATGTAAGAAATTCTGCAGTAATCAAACACACAAAAAAAAACAATTTAAAAACCAACTATATTTTATTGTCATTAATCATTAATAACAAACAAAGTGGGCAATATTTAATTAATTTAAAAATATATTTAGCTAATTTAATATATACTTATTTAATAGTTAATACTTAAATATTAAAATAGTAATGGAAGATTATGACGTGGAAATTATTCAGCTCGATATGTTTTTGCGCCAGTTCTGAATAATGTTTAGAGAAGAAGGTTTTATATTGTCCGATTAATCGTTAAAGATCGGTAGGTACATCTAATAAATAAAATCGTAAACTTCGCGTGTCTGTACATTGAAGATATTTGCAAAAAAAAAATTGGGGGGTCTAAGGATAAGCAACAGAACACATTTCGATCATTTTTGAAATTTTTGTCTGTTTGTCTGTTTATCTGTTTGTCTGTTTGTCTGTTTGTCTGTGAGTTTGTGCACGCATCACTTAAAAACTACTGATCGGACTTTGATGGACTTTTCACAGAAACATGGGGCTTGATTTGGTGTAACATATAGGCTTTATTTCATTGCAATCGGTGCAGTCAATCAAAAGTTATGGGAATTTATAGTTTCCGAAAACTCACATACGCTGCGAGGAGCGTAGAGTGCAAATGTTCGATTGAATTCGTGAGCGGTAGCGGGAGCGGGTATCGTACCAATGTAATATGAGATTTTGAAAACTATAAATTCGCATAACTTTTGATTGAGTTAGTCGATTACGATGAAAAATCTGGAGCTGGATCTGGAGCTGGAGCTGGATGTAGAGCTAGATCTGGAGTTGGACCTGGATCTGGAGCAGGACCTTTAGCTAGACCTGGACCTGGACCTGGACCTGGATCTGGACCTGGACCTGGACCTGGACCTGAACCTGGACCTGGACCTGGACCTGGACCTGGACCTGGACCTGGACCTGGACCTGGACCTGGACCTGGACCTGGACCTGGACCTGGACCTGGACCTGGACCTGGACCTGGACCTGGACCTGGACCTGGACCTGGACCTGGACCTGGACCTGGACCTGGACCTGGACCTGGACCTGGACCTGGACCTGGACCTGGACCTGGACCTGGACCTGGAGCGGGAGCGGGACTGGGATTGAGAGTGTGATTGAGAGTCTGAGTGGAAGTGGGATAGTGAGCGGAAGTAGGAATGGGAGCGGATCCTGTAGTCCACGCGAGCGGAGCCGCGGGCACAGCTAGTCTCTAATAAATGTGAAAAGGAACGGCGGTAGCAGCAGAACGTCTTGCAAATAGACTACTACTAGCTTGGCAGCCAGTCGAGTTGATAAATATTTCCATCGATCATGCGCCCGCGTCGGCACTCTGAATAATTTGACCAAATGAATACGTGCAAGTTAATAGCGATATATTTAAGTACAAAATCTGATGTTTGAGTACAAAGTAGTGCAAATTCTAAGGTCTAGCCTGCTGTCCTTGGTTAGACATTTCCGAGCTGGAATGACGTCACTGCAGCTTGAATTTCTATACCCCTTTGTATCAATGATGTAATTAAGTACAAAATCTGAAATTTGAGTACGTATTGGGTACTAACATCACCGGACTACCAGGCGTGGTGAGGGACTACATCATTATGTAGTTCATAATGCGAACTGCTAAGGAATGGAACTCCCTACCAGCTTGGGTTTTCTGGACAAGTACAATCTGGAACTTTTTAAAGGAAGAGTGAATAGGCATCTTCTGGGTAAGCGCGCTCCACCTTCTTATCTTATCTTCTCAGGGGGCCAGGAAGACCTGGCGACACTTCGACCCTTCAGGATCTTTTGTGCCAAACCCCTGACCACCAACGGTGCCCGAAGCCGATTTGGTGGACTTCACATACGCCTCAGAATTTCTTCTTCGGCATATGCAGGTTTCCTTACGATGTTTTCCTTCACCGAAAAGCCTGTGGTATTATAAATAAACCGTACTTAAGTTTCGTAAAACTCATTGGCACCTTAGGCCTCATTATCACTTAGCATCAGGTGAGATTGAGGTCCAGCGCAAACCCATCAACAATAAAAACTTATATTATATATTGTACTAGAGTGTATATATAATTATTTTATTACATAGTTATAAGTAAATTTAAATTATTCTATTTGCTATTTACATATGTTTTTTTTTCTCACTACTTATTCTCACTATAATGTGCACTGCTGTCTGTCTATCTGCTTTGCTTTTCTCTTTCACCCAAAGGTTTACTGAAAGAAAACTCTTACAGAGTTAAGTGCGCCTTTGTACATCTTTTTTTGTAGTTTTAATTAGTTGTGTGACTTATATTTGTGTACAATAATGTATAAATAAATAAAATAAAAAAAACTAAATCTTTCCTAGGCCAGATTACTGAGTTTTTACTTTGAGCCGGAGTGACGGCGTTACTGATTATTTAGAGGTTGCTGTGGAACTTGACATTGCAACACAAACACATCAAGTCCGGCAGTCTGTCTGTCCGAGACAAACACAGCCAGCGGTAACGCTCGCGAAGCACAAGCGCAAACGTTATAATTCCAAAAGCAAACATCACACAGTCGTAAAAAGTAAAACCGCGACCGACTGATGGGCGTGGAGACGTCGACAACGTTCAATTATACACCTTAACACTTATAAACCGCCAAATTAACATGTCATGAATATTATTTAACTTTTTCTCAATTATGATAATTCGATTGCATTGCTCGAAGTACTGTTGCCCTAGAATTAAGTCGGGAGCAAAAACCTCAGGCAATTCTTTAGCAAAAATTTGCATACATTATAATACTAATTCGTGCGCACGAGACGAGAGCGAGATTTAACACAGAAAAAATTTTACACCCGGAAAGCAGCGGCCACCGGCGCGGCGCGTGCGCAGGTAATTCCGACAATCTACGAGATGAGTTGGAACCGCAGTTTATGTAAATTAGTTCCAAATTACCATTTTAAAATAATGAATCACGTTATGACACTTCCATACATTTGTTTCTTCGATATTTGAACTACACTCATGAACATATATTTAGCGATCGGGTTTTTTCATACATTTGGGGTAATTTATGATTCATTTGGATTAGATCTGATGCTGGCTGTCTGGAGTATGGTCCAGAGAGTCAAAGAGAACTCTTTGAACAGGCAAGCTGTTCACAGCATAGACCATTCAGAATCCTGTGTTTAGAATTGCATAGTTTTGATTGGCGATTAATGTAAAATTATACCGTTGTATTTTTTCTTAGGGGGCGAGGAAGACCTGGCGACACTTCGAACCTCCATAGTCTTTCGTGTCAAGCCCCTGTCCACCATCAGTATGTATGTTTGTATATATGTAAACGCTTTAATGTACCAAAAATCACAACAACAACAATAATAAAATAGGAATTAAACTGTGTACAAAGGCGGACTTATCCCACTTAGGGATCTGTTCCAGTCAACCTTAGAGTAACTGAAAGGACAAGCATAATGCGCTTAGTACCATAAATTTTGATAACGAAATGTACTACATCTGAACTTTTAATAAAGTTTGCAAATATGTATATATTACATAATGGTGCCCAAAGCCTTCACATAAGCTTTAGAATTTCATCTTTGGTATATGTAAGTTTCCTTACGATGTTTTCCTACGTCCAAGACAGAAATAAATAAATATGTCAGACATTCACACCAATTATCCAGTCCCAAACTAGGCAGAGCCTGTGCTATGGTTACTAGATAACGGATACACATACTTAAATAAATACATAAACATCCAAGACTTGGGTACAAACATTCATATTCATCATACGAACATTTGCCCCTAGCGGGATTCGAACCCGCAACCTCCGGCGTGGCAGTCCGAGAGCTACCTCGTTCGGCCACGGAGGTGTCCTTGCACACTTGATAGTCCAGGAACTGTGTTATCAGTTCGTCATCAACTTGCGTTTGTCTTGTCGCGCTGCGACGAATGTCGTTTGTTATTTAGACGCACGACTCGTGCATGACGTTTCCTAGTGGGTGCGGACGGAGGCTCTCCTTGGGCGCACGCTTACAATGATTAATTTGTCAGTAGTTTTATTTCTTGTTGTAAGCGACAGGTGCTTGTAATCTCTTACATCGATCCCTTGGCTATATTTTGTCTAACATGGTTGCTGTGGCACATTGAAATTGACAGTTTTTTTCTGCATGAAGCAATTAATTGCTCACGAATAGCAGTAACAATTAGAACCTTATGACCATCAGGTTATTTTTGTCTCCACTGCAGGAGCACAACCCTCTCTCATCTGCCGGAGACAGACGGAGGATTTGGCCTACACTCCCCGCGCTGGCCAGACGGGTTGGGGAGGCCTGATTGATGTTTTATAATGTATTCCCTTAGTCGCCTTGTACGACGTCCACGGGAAGAGTTGGAGTGGTCCTATTCTACTCTACCGGAAACCACACGGCCCATAATTATCAACAACAATAACAAATACTAATAAAATTGTATACAAAGGACTTATACCTCTTAGAGATCCCTTCCAGTCATGATAAGTAATAAATCAAGATAAATATTTGATATACATAATACATCCAAATTACAATTTCCAAACTAGGATTTTATCATGTACTGGAAGAGATCCCTAAAAGGGATAATTCCGCCTTCGTACACAATTTTACTCCTATTATTATCTGATGACAAGGATAGAACAATTCACAAATATAACATCCAGACCGGAACCGACTTGTATAAAGTGCAAAGTTATCTGTCACTGGAGGGAATCGAATCCATTACCTCTGGCGCTCGAGTCTAACCACCAAGCCACTAAGCCAACGAGACGGCCTAGAAGTAAAATTTGTCTATCATTGTCTGTGTACAACCAGCAGGCTCATCTGATCTGCCGGCGACGAGCGCCCGGCGCGGCGCCGCGCTAGCGCCGGCCTGATCTCATCACTGTTTAATTTGATGCGATCATACATTATTTACACGCCATCTTAAATATTTATAACTTTTAACGTTTTGTAATGCGATGAAACGAGATGCATACCACATAATTTTACATTCAACGGCTACTTATGTCGCAGTCTGCGACAAGACGGCCTCGAGGATTTTCGTAAATTTTAACAATTGCACGTGGAAAATCATCATCAGGTTACTTTTGTCTCCACTGCAGGAGCACAACCCTCTCTCATCTGCCGGAGACAGACGGAGGATTTGGCCTACGGGAGGCGGTGGTCTACAACAAACTACCAGAGGAAATATTAAATATGACGGACAGAAAGTTTAAGATTCACATTAAAAAACAACTTTGTAAGAAAGCCTATTATAAAATAAACGATTATTTGAATGACAAAGATGCCTGGCACTAATGTTAATTCAGCTTCGCAAAATCTTTATTAATTGTATGCAAACTTGATTTTTAAAAGATGTGTTGCGTGAAGTTTGTTGCGCCGTTTCTTCTTCACAGCGCTAACACCTAGGAAGCGGTAGTTGATAAAAAATGACGTGTATAAATATACCAAGTGTACTCATATGCAATAAATGATTTTGACTTTGACTTCGCTTCTTTACGTAGTAATATTTAGTACTACCTTTTGCCCGCGACCTCGTCTGCGTATGTTTCGATATTTACACATCTTGAACATTTGATTTCCCGTAGGACTGAGATGTTTTTTCGGGATAAAAACTATACTAAACTAAACTACTTCGTAAAATTTAGTATCTTAAGTTAACTTAAAAACACATTACACAGTTAAACTCAATGCACCTTTTCAACATTATATGTATATGTCAGTACATTTTATTCTTATTAATTCAGCTATACACACTGCCCTTATTTCTACTAATTTACAAACTTAAATTATATATATTTAATATTATTATGTACACCAATACATTGACAGCCCTCTACGCACAATTTAAAAACACTTAATCTGTGAAGTCACTTGACCTGGTGCTGACAGAATACCAGCGCTGGAGTTCGCATAGCGTGCTGCAGCATTATGCTGAGTCAGCGCCATTTTATTGCTGCGACACATAGGTACCTTGATTATTTTTAAATTGTAATTTATTAATTTCTGTTCTGTTTATTTCTCATGTATGTGTGTGTCGTAGCTATGAATAAATGACCTATTCTATTCTATTCTATTCTACTATATCCTATTCCACGACCTAACCTATGTGTGGCAAGTTTCATCCCGATCCGTCCCATGGTTGAAGCGTGATTGAGTAACAAACATCCAAACACCCAAACTTTCTCATTTATAATATTAGTGGGATGGGATGGGATTCTCTGCCTAAAGTATCGTGTTAATGGCAGACAATAGTCATTAGAAGACTTATTGACGAAGTCACACGATGACTTGTGTGTCAGTAATAAATACCTGGCTAATGAATGCAGCAGGCAATTACTATGGTGATTATAGTAATTAAATCATATTTAAATAAGTCAACATTAATAAATAACCGCAATATAGTAGCTGAAGGCCAGCCACTGGACCAAGACACAAAATGAAAGTCGTCATAATCATCAGCCTAAAGACGTCCACTGCTGGGCATAGGCCTCCTCAATAGAATACCACTTTTAGTTAGATGTCCACTGGGGGATTTGCTATAATCACCACGCTTGGCAGGCGGATTGGTGATCGCAGTAATGATCGCAGTACCTGGTGCACCCTTCCCACGGGATGATTGAGGGTGGCCCTATTTTAAGTCGGGAACCACACTATTAATAATATCGACCATATTATAGAGAAACATTGATAATGACCAGGATCACTTTGCGTGGTTCAATCACCACGCTTGGCAGGCGGATTGGTGATCGCAGTTATGATATTAACATACATACACAAAGGAGAACGCTGCTACCCGTCCCTGATGCAATCCCTTTATCTGGTTCATAGGGTTTGCGGTCCCCCCCCCCCTTCCCCCAATTGATGATTGGAAGGGGGGGGGGGGGGGGGGAAATACTTACTCACTAGCCTCCATATCTTATGCAACCAGTTTATGTTGATCAAAGTAGCGTTCATGCAATAATTGTACAATGAATGTCAAAAATCAGTTTATCACAACATTTGTACCTACCGAGTGTCAGCAACATTGGTGAGGGACGCCACATCAAATTTAAAGTCTCTCTCCACTCTTTACATACACTTGTCTAATCCCAAAGTAGGATTTGCTCCTGTGCTATAGGACAATTCACAAATATAACATCCAGAACAGGACCAGATTGTACAAAGTTTTCTGTCCTCAGTGGGAATCGAACCCACAATCTCCGACGCTCGAGTCCAATGTCTAATCCTCTAGGCCAACGCGGCGGAATATGATGGTAACACTGGGCAGTGTGGACGGCATACAGATACATAACTTAACATTAGAGAATAACCACCAAGTTTCATTAACATCATCATCATCAGGTTATTTTCGTCTCCACTGCAGGAGCACAACCCTCTCTCATCTGCCGGAGACAGACGGAGGATTTGGCCTACACTCCCCGCGTTGGCCAGACGGGTTGGGGAGGCCTGGTTGATGTTTTATAATAAGCCTTGTGGTTTCCGGTAGAGTATAATAGGACCACTCCAACTCTTCCCGTGGATGTCGCACAAGGCGACTAAGGGAATACATTATAAAACATCAATCATTAACATCGATATGTGTCATTTCGTGAGATTTCCTTGTAAGCCTTAAAAAGTCATACAAAATGTAATGAAAACAAAACAGCGTTCTACAAATTGCACATAAACATGTTGCTATGAAATAGCAGCAGTTCCAAAAATATTTGTTAATAACCTCCAAAAACCTCGACTGGTTTCTAACCGGCAGCGCACGGCACCGGTACTCGCGCGGGTTTGAACGCGAGTAATTAAAAACATCGCCGTTACGCCAATTAATTTCTCAAAGTCAAAAGTGTGATCCGTTGTTTTTCTACTGACGCTGTTGGTAACACAGTGTGCGCGGGCGTCGCAGGCGTCGCTGTGGACTCAGGTGCGAGGTTAGACACGGTGCCTTTGTAGCGGGAATGTACAAAACTGAGTGTATTTTGGAGACTCGATACGGTTTGGAGGCTTTATAGCCGAACTGGAGCCGGCTAATTAATTCTTACCGAGTAACTAGTCGGAGATTTATAATATGTCCAGTGGAGGTTTCTCTCGGGGTGAGGAGCGGCGTCTAATTAGCATGATAGTGTTCCGTAGCTATATGGGCTGCAACAGGTTGGAAGAAAGCAACGATCTCTATGTACTAATAGATGGAGCGTTCCAAACAATCGCTCTGTTCCACGCAAGTAGCCACAACTCTTTCACATTCACAATGCAACTTGTGCAGTTACTACGCATAACATTTAATTATTACTAAATATAGACGCTACGGTCAAATAATGTCAAATAATTAAATGTCCTGAGTAGTAACTGCACAAGTTTCATTGTGAATGTGAAAGAGTTGTGGCTACTTGCGTGGAACAGAGCGATTGTTCGGAACGCTCCATCTAGTAGTACATAGAGATCGTTGGAAGAAAGTGTCTTGAAGCGTCACAAGGCTCTTATAAATTCGAAGACAAGATCTAACGCCAGCCATGTCGCATAGTTTAAAATAAGTTGTTGATGTGCTATGTATGTACTCAGAGTATTCAGTTGTTGGTATGGCGTGTAAGTAACCGTAGTATAAAGTTGTTGTTGACGTGGCGTGTTAGTAAACGTAGTATAAAATTGTTGACATTGTGTGTAAATACTTATATTATAATAATAATTGTTGACTTGGTGTTTAAGTACTTACATGTTGTATAAAATTATTATTGGCGTGGGGTAATAGTACTCGTAGTATAAAACTGATAACGTAATATGTAAATACTCATAGTAAGTATGTATGTATGTAAACGCTTTATTATACCAAAAATCACAATAACAACAATAAAAAATATGAATTAAACTGTGTACAAAGGCGGATTTATTACACTTAGGGATCTTTTCCAGTCAACCTTAGAGTAACCGATAATACTCAATACTACTAATACTCAATAATACCATAGTACTCAATTATTGTTGAGGTAGTGTGTAAATACTCGTAATATAAAATTGTTGATGTGATGTGTATTCGTCACGTCAACAACAAATTATACTCATAGTATAAATTATTGTTGACGTGGCGTATGAACACTCGTAGTATAAAATTAATGAAACCAGCGTAAACTTTTTAAATGTGTATGAACTAAGTTACGATGTTCAAAATAATTTATACAATATTTTCTGGGTAGAACATGCTAATTCGAGCTTCTAGTATTCACTCAAATTAATAATCATAATCTCGACAATCAACATACATTTATCATGTTTATAATAATTATAATTTACACCTATTGCGCAGCTATTAACTTTGAGCAGGAACCAGTTTGTGCGCGCGAGCTTCTAAATCCTGGGCGGTGGCAGCATGACATCAATCCTCTCTATTTACTCCTTCGCGTCACCCAGTAATATAATGTTATGAGTTTTCCTCAGCCCTGTGCGTGATACTTCTAATTAATTTCGCCCGAGGCACCCACCGGTTACGGAACGTACATACGGACGATACCTTAATGTCGCGAAAGTAGTAACTTAACTGACTTGAAATAAGCTAGAAGAGAATTTATAGCCTGAGATAGCAGAAAGGCCCGAGGCTAAGAAGAATATACATTAAGAATCTCAAATGCTTATATCGCCTCTTCTATTTGATAGATAGATAAACTCTTTATTGCACAGAAATTAAGGATAACAATAAAATTGGTACAGATTTTTGGAAAGTGTACAAAGGCGGCCTTATCGCTTAAAGCGATCTCTTCCTTTCAGAAGGAAAATAAGAAAGACATAGCGACAGAGTATTGCAGGTGAATTCTTCTATTATTATGATTATTATTCGAGTTGGGGCTATTTCAAGGTCTCAGTCTAGACCTTGTATCACTGCGACCATTTCTGGTCTATTGTGATCGCCACCATACTACAGTTCCGTGTTAAGCCTTGCAGCAGTTAGAAACTGCACTATGCTTTTAGCACTGAGTTGTTTTACTTCGTCAGGGCGTAGCAAGTCGCCTCTTCTATCTTCGTTGTTAGAATTCCGTACCAAAATGGTAACGGAACCCTTATGGCCTATGACTTGACTCTAAGTACAAGCCAACTTACTCTTAGATACCTAAAATTTATATCTGTGTGTTCATCGTCAGCCGAAATACGTCCACTGCTGAACTTAATAGAATGACACTTTTGGTGCGCTGTTCATTTGGGGTATTGGCCATGATCACCACGCTTGGCAGGCGGGTTGGTGATCGCAGTAATGATCGCAATTCCTGGTGCAATCCCATAGACGCCTTAACCGCTTGTTCGGTGTAGGACAGATTCTGCATTGGACAGATTCGTGGATTGGACGGATTAGCTATACGGCAGAAGTACAGCCAACTCAGTTAACAGTAGGTAACTCGAACAAAGATTTTAATCCTACTACATATATATTATAAACGCGAAAGTTTGTAAGTATGGATGGATGTCTGTTACTCTTTCACGTAAAAACTACTGAATGGATTTTAATGAAACTTTACAATAATATAGCTTATACATCAGAATAACACATAGGCCACAATTTATAAAGATATTGTGTGAATTGTCCAAAATATCAAGTAAGTAGGAAAAAATCTACCATCTGCGAGCTATTCTGACGTGCGCTTCCAAAACCGCTAGAGTTACACATCTGTAATGAATGATGGAAATATTTATCTTAAATAGTCCTACAAAAAAGTCCGCCACAGTATATATCTTATTTATAAGCCATTATAGCCAAAATAGTGAACCATCGTGATAAAACTTGGCACACATATAGGTTAGGTCCTGGAACAGGACATAGAATAGTTGTTATCCCGAAAAAACATCTCATTCCTACTGGAAATACTTTTCCTACCAAAATTGTGATGTTAAGTTGTCCACGCGGACGAAGTCGCGGGCAACAGCTAGTACATAATATATAAAAACTCCTTAAATATTCAGTCTAGCAGGCCACTTTATGTCTTTATCATTTAGCCTGTAATTCAATCAAATGCACTGTCATTTATTTTCTTGTTATCTCGTGAAGTTCTGTAATTACTGCACGCATCGAAATAAATACGGGATGATTGACGATGGCCCTATTTTAAGTCGGGAACCACACTATTAATACTGGACGATATTACAGCGAAACATTGATAATGACCAGGAACACTTTGCGTGGTTCAACGACCTGTGTTGTTCAGTGTTAGGCGACTGGCCGTCAGGTGTGCCAACTGAGCTATTTAAAAATAATTGAACCAACCCCTTGCGTCGCGTCACTCGCTTTATAGACCTTCGTTTTTTAGTCTCCAGGGTACGTAATGGACGGGTAATTATTTATGTCGTGTCCATAGATACCAGCTTTTACCGTTAACTTTCTTGCTCTTGAAATATCCATCAATCAACAGAAAAGCAGCGTAATCTGAAAAACCTGTATTAAAATACTAAACTTGAGCGTGGCAGCCCTAATCACATCTTGCCTGTGTTAATGATGAGAAAACAAAACTCACACATAATAATCAAGCTATTAATCTATTTATATGCGAAAGTGTTGATATTTGTTTGTTTATTGCTTAATCTCGCCATAACGGCTGAACGGATTTTGATGCAACTTAGTACAGCGACAGCTTCTATCCTGCGATATATATTTTTGAATTATTAACAAATACATTTTACATTTTCATTTCATTTCATTTCAAATTAAATTTCATTTCATTTCATTTCATTTCATTTCATCACCAACCCACCTGCCAAGCGTGGTGATCATGGCCAATCCCCCAAATGGACAACCCATAAAGAAGGGGCATTATGTTGGGGAGGCTTATGTTCAGCAGTGGACATATTTCAGCTGATGATGATTACCATAAGAACAAATTGAAAACAACGCCCAAGTAAGATATGTTGTGTGTGTGTGTGTGTCTTATAATTTAATATACCCAATATATAATAACTGTTATCTATTATATATATAAAAGGAAAGTGTGTGTATGTATGTCCAGCTTTTCTCCATAACGACCCACTGCCACCCACTCATCGTTGCAGTGGTAGATAGCCCTTGGTCTGCACTTGCAAGTAAGGGAGTTTGGTTACGGTCGTAAAAATGTGTGATGGGATACTTCTATACTTTTATAACACATTGTACGGCTCATATAAACTAGAGATTGTGCTTAATGGCGTTAAGTGCGTTTGTGATTGACAATACTGAGAACTTTTCTAGAATATTCCAGATTTTTCCAGAATGTTCTATTGTTCATGCCGGCTATCTGCGGGTCCTTAAAATTCGCACCATACGTAACTCATCCACGCGAACGAAGTCGCGGGCGACAGCTAGTAACTGTTATTTAAACACACATTTAATGTGTTTTTCCGCCATCCATCACACACGTTCAGAGCGAAGCGATAGTATCGAACTAAAATTTGGAAGCCTCCGAGAAAGTACCTCCCAAAGCGGTTCTTTTTTTTAATGATAAAGCTGAGCCCGGACATTAAGCAAGGCAGTGTCCGTGACAAGCGAAATCGTAATTAACGCACGGTATCGCGATCTAACGTGCGCGTGCGTCGCGGGCGAAGCGTCAGCGTACGCGCTGGACTTACATGTACAATGGGAGACCGAGTTAAAGGGATTCGGGGAATGAGGTTGGTGAGGTAGGGGGGGGGGTTACACCACTACTAGATGACATAAGTCTCCCCAATAGAATGACACTTTTGGTGGGCTGTCCATTGGGGGATTTGCGAAAATCACCACGCATGGCAGGCGGATTGGTGATCGCTGTAATGATCTTAATACAGTACGCTGCTGTCCTCCCTGGTGCAATCTATTAGTCGCCTTGTCGTCAAGGGAAGATTAGGAATGGATTTTAACTTGATAATCCTTTAACATTATAAAACATCAATCAGGCCTCCCCAACCCGTCTGGCCAGCGCGGGGAGTGTAGGACAAATCCTCCGTCTGTCTCCGGCAGATGAGAGAGGGTTGTGCTCCTGCAATGGAGACAAAAATAACCTGATGATGATGATGAATCCTTTAACTAGGTCTAAACTACTAAGCAACAACATTCTGTGATAACAGGCAAATTATTTCTTGAATTAAAATCATTTAAAATTAGTTTGGTTACATGTCTGTATGGAATATCCCTAAAACCAACGATCTCTATGTACTACCAGATGGAGCGTTCCAAACAATCGCTCTGTTCCACGCAAGTAGCCACAACTTTTTCACATTCACAATGAAACTTGTGCAGTTACTACACAGAACATTTAATTATTTTCTAAATATTGACATTATTAGCGTCAACATTTAGTAATAATTAAATGTTATTTAACCGTAGCGTCAATATTTAGTAATAATTAAATGTTCTGAGTAGTAACTGCACAAGTTTCATTGTGAATGTGAAAAAGTTGTGGCTACTTGCGTGGAACAGTGCGATTGTTTGGAACGCTCCATCTAGTAGTACATAGAGATCGTTGTCTAAAACTCATCTAAAGATTCCATTTATACCTCACTCACATGTTTTGTATTTTTTTTCGTTGTCCGTTAGTAGTTTACAAGAAATATTATTAATACCCGAGGGTCAAGACTTAAAGGGTATTTGCTCATACAAGCCGCGCCCAGCACCGTGACGACTGGCAGTAGAAATGTACCGTTCTCTCACATTAAAAGTAAAACAAATGCTAAACTGGCTGTAAAGGAATTCGTCAGTGGTCCCATAAATATAGGTACTTTGTATTTATTAGGGCTCCGTACCAAAATGGTAAAACCCTAACTCTGATGGCGCGACTAATCTGTCCATCTGTATTATTTATCTGTAAGGGCATTATTTGCGCATTCTAAAACTGTTTTTTGTTATCGGCTTATGATGAAAAACGACCCACAAAATACCATTAATTATCTCCGAAGATTGTAAATCGACAATTTAGAAATAATTTATGTTGATGTAAATACTAGCTGTTGCCTGCAACTTCGTCCGCGTGGACAAATTAACATCACAAATTATTAAATATTTCCCGAAAGAACAGGATATTTTTTCAGAATAAAAACTATCCTATATTCTATTCCAGGACCTAACCTATATGTGTGCCAAGTTTCATCACAATCTGTCCACTGGTTGAAGCGTGATTGAGTAACAAACATCCAAACATCCGAATATCCAAACTTTCAAATTTATAATATTAGTAGAATTACAAAACCACTAGAACTATGTATCTGACTAGCACAGTTTTTAGAAATAATAAAAATGCTTTACAATTTAGTTATGCAGTGGTAAAATTAAATTTATTGCCTCGAATAACTTTTTTTTAAATGTCTTTTCAAGATACGGGACCCTTGCTGCCTAAGTCCGCATCACACTTGACCGCTTTTTTTTTTAGAAAGATCTGTGTTCGATTATGTGGGCCACTTTTACATTACCTTGATTTCTTCCGATAATACTATGGGCGTAGATAGAAATCGCATCGATATAAGTTAAAATATCGATACGAGCTGACACACAAACACGAACTCTCACTTAAACGGTACCGTTACGCGTAATGGTGAGATATTAACAGTGTATAATTTAAAGTGTTTACTTGTTTCATTACGGGCGGACTACTAGAGAGATAAGACCATACCCCGGTGACATTGTAACACATCACTTTATTCCGGTTGTTTGGTTTGCAATCGGCGACATGCACGCCGACAGCAGAATGAGCGGCCTTTGCATCATCGAGTCTATTAACGGCTACCGTCCGATGGTGACCGTCGATAATATCAATTATTGAAGAGATACCTCGCGGGCCGTTTTGTTTTCCAATTAGAACGAGGCCGGTGCAATTTATCGAGACCGGTTTGTCATGTAAACGCCTAAGTACTCTCATACATAAACACACACACCCCACCACTCACCCACACACACGCACCTACACTCACACACACGCACACCCACCCACCCCCACACATACACGCACACACATACTGTACACGCGAGATTTGATTCAGTTATTTTTGTTTAATTTCTAAATTTTCACTCCATTATAATATAATATATACTCGTATAATGGGCTCGATTCTGAAGGCACAATGTTAAAATTTGACAGCATTTAATTGTTGCTTACCTTGTCACACAGTATTAGGAAGATAAAGACGAAACCAGGCTTAGCGCTGTCAAATTTTAAGTATGTGCCTTCAGAATCGGGCCCATTATGTATGTAGAAATAAGTATTACCTGTTAATATAAGAAGAAACGATGCTATATTTATATTTACAACACGAAACAATATTTGTAAAGAAGAGCGGTGCCTCCTAACACAGACTTTGCGAGCCTAAAAGGAGACACCTGCCTCCGAATTTTTATGTAACTTTTTCTAATAAAATAAACAAACTAAAAAATAATTGACGGAAAAAAAAAAGTAAATCTAAAATTAAGTTCTGATCCGACACCAGTCTAAGGTATTGAATATCCCTTTACAATCACGAGACGCAGTGATCTTGTTCTGGCGTTTAATTTTAGCTATGACGCAAACAAGTTAAATATCCACCGTGTGGTTGGAAAGATAAAAAAAAACAGAAACCTGCCCGTGCCACGGTTTCGTCATACTGGCCTTAGTGTCAACCGGCCCGCGCGGACGGAGTCGAGCGGTAGTGAGCCAGCCTCGGAATGTAGGGTACTGCACGTGGACGGCTTTTAATGTGATGTTAATCGACTAGTGTCAACTCCAACAGGTGACCTGCGTGGTACACATTCTATTTGATGTACATTTATGAAAGTATTGCTTTTATTGGCTGACTAGCTGTTGCCCGCGACTTCGTCCGAGTAGAAAACTTAAGACAAATTATTATATCGTCAGTGGAAAGGTAAAAATGCGACACATTGGTCGAAAATGAGTTATATATTTTTTTTCTGCGTCGATCTGTCTATATATATATGTAAATGTTTACCGTTTTACCTGACTAACATTTTTTATATGTTCAGGTGATTTTCGCTAATGCGACATATATCTTGTAAAATAAAAGACCTATAATGATTCTTTGTTTTACATAATTAAGCAGTTATTATACAATCGTACTTTTTTCAAATTACATAAAAATACTCCTCGTAGAAAATGAGGTATTAATTTTTTCTCCGAAAAAAAAAACTTTAAACCTCTCTCCTGTAAAGTTGTCAAACAGGCGCTTTACCGTTTTTACCTTACCTCTGACGATATATTTCCCGTAGGAATGAGATGTTTTTTCGTTATAAAAAACCATCCTATGTCCTAATCCAGGACCTAACCTATATGTGTAGCAATTTTTATCCCGATCCGTCCAGTGGTTGATCTTTAAACAATAATATGGTCTTTCTAACTTCAATTACACTTTATTCTTTACTAGCTGCTGAGTAACAATCATCCAAAATCCAAATATCCAAACATTAGTAGGATGATTTCAATTTTAAACATTTGCTTGGTTTAATTTAGTTCACTTATTGTGTGACCCATCTGACTGTTACTCTCAGTCGACTGATTTGCAATTATTGTGCCTACGTATTTCCTTCGCTAATGCAATGTCGTCATGGTCATCGTATTTAGTTTCATTTATTGCGTTGTTGCGTATAAGGCTGTTCGCGGTGGCGATGCGCCCACGAGAGGCGATCTGTTCCACACGACATCCATATCGGCGGACGGGCCACACTATTGTCACCATACAAACCTCTCTTGCGGTTACGTAACAGTTAAAACAAACTAAGAACTGTATGAAGGTTTTACCATTAAACATTCATTCCTCTTTTGATATTATTAGTAAGTTAATGGAGGTTAAACATAACGACCAACAAATCGTTTTTTTTTATTGATCATGCAAAAATTATTTACTGTTACCTTTAAGATTACGAGTATCATTGTAAATCTAACGGGTTAAATGCAACCTATCTGACCCGTCAGATAGACAACTTGCTTCCTCTTTCATAATGCGAACTGCTAAGGAATGGAACTCCCTACCAGCTTGGGTATTTCCGGACAAGTACAATTTGGATCTTTTTAAAGGAAGAGTGAATAGGCATCTTCTGGGTAAGCGCGCTCCACCTTAGGCCTCATCATCACTTACCATCAGGTGAGATTGAGGTCAAACGCAAACCCATCAACAATAAAAAAACAACGATAATATTAATATTAATTGTAATACTTATAATCCAAGTACTTGTCTGTCGCCAAGACAAGATGAATCTCATCCACTGTTGGACATAGGCCTCTCCCAAGGCGCGCCACTGAACCCGATCCTCGGTTCTTCTCATCCAGTCCCTGCCAGCCGCTCTACGCAGATCGTTGCTCCATCTAGCCAGGGGGCGCTCCCCCTCTACGCTTGCCCAGTCGCGGTCTCCACTCGAGAACTCGTTTACCCCAGCGGTAATCGGTTCTCCGACAGATGTGACCAGCCCAGTACCACTTCAGCGTAGTAATTTTTTAAACTATGTCGAAGACTTTGGTTCTCTGGCGGATCACCTAATTTCGGATCCTGTCCCTTAGAGAAACTCTGAGCATATGAAGATGTATCTAATTGCAATGGATTTTCAAAAACAAAAACAAATGTAACCATGGTCAAACATCAATAGACCTTTCGTGATATATTCTTCCCAGAAGTTTCTTGAAGGGTGTGATAGCGGTAGCTAAATTACTTGTTTAGATATCTACATCCAAATAAGACATATGCATAATAAATTACATTATAAAACATCAATCAGGCCTCCCCAACCCGTCTGGCCAGCGCGGGGAGTGTAGGCCAAATCCTCCGTCTGTCTCCGGCAGATGAGAGAGGGTTGTGCTCCTGCAGTGGAGACAAAATTAACCTGATGATGTTGATGATAATAAATTAATTATTCCAAATCGAAAACAATACTATAGAGACCATGGTACCGTATAGACGTTATGGTCCTAACAATGCTAAAACGCCGCATTCTAATCGGGCAAATGCTGCATCTATTTCAAATTAAGTTATATTTTATTGATCAATAACTGTCCAGTCTCCCCGTGAGACCGAGATTTTCAAAGATGTCCACAACAAGTGGCTCCACGCACACAAACATAGACGTTGTCAACGTAAACTCACATATTTGTGTAGGTCGCTGGAAGTATATTGCATTGTAAAATGATGTTTGCTCTCTCATCGGCTCCAAGTTTACTTTCTTTTAGGCTATGCCAAAACCAACTCACAGCGTACCCTTGAAGATAACGGATCTCATTCCCGTTATGGCTTGTGCTAGTTGTTCTCCCTATAATTTAAACTCTACGCAATCAACAGCGAATTGATAAATTAATGATACGCTATCGAGTGTCTAAAGTCCATTAATTTGGCAATGGCAGGAGACTGAATCGTAAAATTTTATGTCCCCACAGACAAGTTTAAACGTTTCCTTAAGTAAATAATGATTTATGATATTATCTGCTTAATGATTATTATTATAATGGACATGATTAGTGCAGAATTAAACAGTTGATTCGTCAGCAATCAATAAGTCTATGCTTTGTCTAGAATTTTCATCATTATTAGCAACATTTGAAACAAAATTCTCGGTTATGTCACCTACATGTTCTTCTTCTTGTAAGCATATTTTTTCAACATGACTTAAAAAATCTTGTCGCATGTCAAGAGACAAAGTGTTAGCTCGTCCCTCCCACGCGACCCTCTGTTTATGTTCTTCTAGTTTCGGCCAAATAATAGACGTGTGGATTCTCTCGTTCGAAACTTGTTTGTTTTATATTGTACTTTGTGACTGTGACCGAAACTTTATGGCTCTCGATAACATTATTTATACAAATTAGTGTGATTTTTGCGTTGCCTTCTTTTAAGTTGTTTATTTCTTTAAATTTATCAGTTTATTATCTGAAATCATTGTAAATTATTTCTCTTTTATATATACTTGTATTTGTGATGTTTAATCGAGTTTATTGGTGATTTGGAAAATTTTGTCATCATCATTGTTTTGAATGACTACACGATATACAGTAGTAGTGTGAAAAGATTCGTCATCATAAAGTCTATTTTTGCTTGTACCAGTGCAAGAAATAATATTACCAACATTTGAATAAATCTTACGTTTTGTTTACTGTACTATCGTATCAATATTTATTACAGAAATAACGCGTTAATTTAAGCTTTGTTGTCAACAATTATACTAACTTACAATGCGACCGTCTGTTTTGTGGTTTTAAAAAAATAACTATATATAACAGTTATATAATAGTTATCTAATCCTAAATTAGGATCATCGTATTATATTACCGTAGGGCTATAGTAATTAAACAAGGATAGGACAATTCACAAATATGCCGTCCAGACCGGGACCAACTTGAACAAAGTTTTCTGTCCCCAGTGGGAATAAAACCCACGATCTCTGGCGCTCGGGTCCAATGACCGAGCTACTAAGCCAACGAGATGATCAAACGGTAACATGTTGCTCGGTACATGTTGAAGGATTAAATTTGAAACCTGAATAACCTTTTCTTTCCGCCACAGTACATTGGATACTCATTAAATTGTGAATATAATGAAGAAAATCGACGTATTTGCCATTTCCCATTTCGTAGCCAGTAAAAAAATAGTTACTAAATGGGACGAAGGAGTCCCATTCCGTAACTGGCTTCGAACTGGGAAATTACATTTCCCATTTCGTAGTCAGTTACGAAATCTGGTTACGAAAGGCATTATCTACCTAAGCCTTGGTTTCTACTAGATGTCAAGTTCTTTCGTTAGTATCACACAAGGCGGCTAGTTCATTGCTCTTAACAATATATTTGTGTACTCGCGTGTAATGGCGCGAGCCGGTGGCTTTACGCGCATGCGCAAATATTGTCCCCGCCGAGTGGCGCGCCGCGGCCTGCGCCCGCGCAGCCTCCGCAAGGTCGCGGCCAGCAAACACACCGCATACGGAATGCTTCTTAGTACTAACAGCCTCTTTAGCTCATTCAGGTTCGACCACTTTAGATTCTATTTCGAATACGATGATGAAAGCTAGTCGCTTAGGATTAGACAAGTTCTAATCTTCTTGTGTATTTATAATTTCCTTATAATACCTATGTAAACGCTTTATTGTTCCAAAATTAACAATAATTAACAAATCGGAATAAAATTGTGTACAAAGGCGGACTTAGGGATCTATTCCCGTCAACCATCATCATCATCGTCAGGTTATTTTTGTCTCCACTGCAGGAGCACAACCCGGAGCAACAATCTCATCTGCCGAAGACAGCCGGAGGATTTGGCCTACACTCCCCGCGCTGGCCAGACGGCTTGGGGAGGCCTGATTGATGTTTTATAATGTATTCCCTTAGTCGCCTTGTACGACATCCACGGGAAGAGTTGGAGTGGTCCTATTCTACTCTATAGTTGCCTATAGATATTTGTATTATACGACTAACCTTTTAATAATTGCTTACTTGATATTATAACCAATGGTGATGTTTTCGGCGGTAGTTTTACTCCAGCCTGCATATCGCTTTGTGCAGCTAATTCTGCGCCTCAAGTCTCATCGTGCGCAGACGCACCAAGTATAAATATTCTGTTATCGCGCATGCGTCGCGCGCGCTTATTACCCGACCTTTATCCGATTTCACGAGTTAATCTGTACGGCGCAGCACTAGCTTAGTAGGGATATTGCAAAAGAAAATAACATATTTTGAAAACCATGATAATTTTTTAATATCACTTATTACGAAATTAATTTGCAGATATATATGTTGACTTTTCGCGTTGTGCAATTAAGTACAGTGGGTGAGAATACATACATATATAATTCCCTTTGGTCTCTGAGGGGTAGGCAGAGGCTTCTGACACACCCAATCTCATCCACCACCTTTTATGGACCTCCTTCACTGTGGAGAGCAGCCTTTTTGAGGACGTCACTAATGTTATCTTGAACGTCCTTCTGGGACGATCTCTACTTCCTTTCACATTCGCACGGTAAATCTCTTTTGTTATCTTCTTTCGCTCTAATTGTCCATACCAACGCGGAGAACCTTCCATAACCTTTCGTTACTACATTTTCTTTCTAACCACACTTCTCGCGTATCACAGGGTGAGAATAAGTATGCTAAATAATTTTATGAAGTCGGCAACAGACACCTAAATTATATTTCCTACATCATCATCAGGTTATTTTTGTCTCCACTGCAGGAGCACAATCCTCTCTCATCTGCCGGAGACAGACAGAGAATTTGGCCTACACTCCCCGCGCTGGCCAGACGGGTTGGGAAGGCCTGATTGATGTTTTATAATGTATTCCCTTAATGAAAATTGTAAAAATTCTAGAAATGTTTTCGAGATATTGTAGGAGTCGCCTTGTACGACATCCACGGGAAGAGTTGGAGTGCTCCTATTCTTCTCCAACTCTTCCCGTGGATGTCGTACAAGGCAACTCCTACAATATCTCGAAAACATTTCTAGAATTTTCACAATATCATAGTAGTATTATTTTTGTCTACAAGACAGACAGACGATCATAAAGACAAATAGAATCGATTTGAATAGTAAACACTTATTTAAATTATGTTTTTTTAAAATGAGCCGTGTTGTTTATAAAACTAATCCATACAAGTCTAGCGGGAAAATGATTGAAAGTAAGAAGCGATCAGATTAAGTGCGCGGGCGCAGCCACCGCCGGCCGAGAGACGCAGATAGGGCATGACGACACCAGACGACACCCTGTCGGGACCTTGTAGCTCACTCTCGGTTCTCTCAAATGCCAAAACATTTAAAAGACAAAACAATTGAAGCGATGTTTATAAAAAACATCATAACTAACATTTCTACCTATTTCGTGTTGATCTTATCATTGTGTTCGTCTTCTAAAGGGCTATCAGATCCGTTGGTCTATACTCTGTAAGCATTTCGGCTAATATCCGTCGAATTAAAACAACGTGTACTCTCTAATAGATCATTTGACATATACGGTTAAGCGTCTAACTAGGATAGTTAAACGTTCAACGCCGATCAGAATATTTCAATGACTCGCTAGATAGTAGAAAGATAGGCCTCGAGATGAGGGCTTCGTAGTCGTGATTCTCTAAGAGAATTATTTAAGGAAATAAATATAATGACAGTGCCATGTCAATACATATTCGCTAACATTATGTTCGTTAGACAGAACCTTTCTTTACTCAACTTAAATAATGAGAGGCATAATTTAAATCTTAGAAATAATAATAAAATTCAAATACATTATTCTAGATTGTCTAAGATCAATAATTCTTTTGTGGGGCTGTGCGTGCGTTACTACAATAAGGTTCCGAATGAAATTATTAACTTGTCTGAACAAAAATTAAAATCTTCTATAAAAGTTAATCTGTGCAAGAAAGCCTACTATAAGTTAGATGAATACTTAAAGGATAAAAGTCCATGGAGTGCTTGATGGCTCAGCATAGGTAGACTTAATGATTGTAATGAATAAGATAAATCAAAGGTAAGGCCCTGTGCCGTTGGGTTTGTTGCCACTTCTTCCCCTCGGTTATACAGGTGGAAGTGGAGTAGTTTTAGGCAGAATTTGACGTCAAAAAGAGAATAATGTATTCCAATTTTGAAAATAAATATTTTGATTTTGATTTTTGGACGATTTCTAGCAGAACGATATGCAATGCGTTATGTTGTTTATGTAAACATCCCTTAATTTTCATTTGGTGGATCTCTAAGTAGGTGTAAGTTCGTTGCTGGTGTAGGCTTCTCCCAATATAACGGGACAATTATGCCGTAACCAACATTCTCTATATACTACTAGATGGAGCGTTCCAAACAATCGCTCTGTTCCACGCAAGTAGCCAATTCACATTCACAATGCAACTTGTGCAGTTACTACTCAGAACATTTAATTATTTTCTAAATATTGACATTATTTAACCGTAGAGTCAATATTTTGGGAGGTTGGGGGGTTGGGGAGTTTGGTGTGGCCAAGATAAGCCTGGCCACCTAGTTTGAACACCACGGACGTATTAGCGTCTTTGTGACGCAGTGAGCTGTGACGGAGTAGCAGAAGGCTACTTCGTATAATAGTGCCAATAGTAGGCAGTGTGGTAGAAACAGTGTGACTGTAATTAGAGTTCACATTAGCAATTGCATTACACCTGAGTTGAATTCATTGCCACAATCAGTGTTCCCATGCCCCCCGCGAGGCCGGCGGCGTGTTTGTTTGTAGCAAGTGCGCGCCGACATCACACGTGACGGCGCGGCGTGTTGTCGCTCGCCACACAAACAGCGCTATGCTGCGCCCGCGCAGCCTGCGCCGTTAACACCAAACACTGCTTTGTCTTTGAGCTGCCGTGTTTTCTTGACATAGATTAGAAAACGTGTAGATATTTTTAAGTAATTGACAATTATATGCCGTGTAGTTACCGGCTTAGAATGGGGCACCCCCGTGAGTCGTCACAAGGGCCATCACCAATCAGCCATTCAAACGTGGTGATCATGTCTTGTGATCAACAGTGGATGTATTTCGGCTGAAGATGATGACTTTTATATTCCAGACTATTTATGTAATTCCAGATGATTTCATCATCAGTCGAAATACGTCCACTGCTGCACACAACACATCATCATCAGCCTAAATACGGCCACTGCTGGACCTAGGCCTCCCCAATAGAATACCACTTTTGGTAAGTTGTCCATTGGGGGTTTTCCATAATCACCACGCTTGGCGAGCGGATTAGTGATCGCAGTAATGATCTTGACATACACACACAGGAGAACGCTGCTGTCCGTCCCTGGTGTCGTCGTCTTAGTCGCCTTGACGACACCCATGGGAAAGATAGGGGTGGCCCTATTCTAAGCCGGGAACCACACAACACATAATCACTACGTTTTACCTTACTATCACGGGTGAAGCTACTAAGACCGAGAAAATATTTATCCAAGTTTACCTGCGATATTTTTTATAAGTAGCTATAGATTTTACAGTTTGTTCTATTTTGTATACTTACTGCTGAACATCATCATCATTATTATATGTGAGTCCACTGTTGGACATAGGCCTCTCCCAAGGTGCGCCACTGAACCCAATCCTCGGTTCTTCTCATTCAGTTACTGCCAGCCGACTTAAGCAGATCGTCACTGCTAAACATAAACCTTCCCAATAAAATAAATTTTTTTGGTGGGCTGTCCATTGGGGGATTTGACATAATCAGCATGCTTGGCTGGCGGATTGGTGATCGCAGTAAATTCTAATACACACAGAAAGACTTTACTGTTCTTGGTGCAACCCCTTAATTACCTTGCCGACACCCACCAGCAAGATTAGATTAGATTAGATTTATTTATTTCACTTTTACATCTTATAAATTCAATTTTACATGTCATTCTAATATGGTAAAAGGGACAGCATAGACAGATTAGGGGTGGTCCTTTTCTAAGCCGGGAACAACACAGCAGCCTACCTGCCGGTATGCTAGTAGGTAGGATACAGTGACACCTTTTTAATCATCTACGCTCGTCTCATCTATATATCATTGGGTACCAACCACAGTAGAGACAAAGAATGTTTGACAATCCCGCGTGGCCGCCGCGTGTTGACTCTAGCGCCTACTGCCGCCCTGGTACATACTCCTCATACTTCTCAGAATACTTGCCAAAGCTGACTCCTTTCGTTATTGACTTATCAGTTTCGATATTGCCTCAGAAGAGTAATTACGATTACTAGAGATCGGAATTAGGTAACGTCATTTGTGTGCCGCGCAAAATATGGCGCGGTAGATTAATATCAATATTCCTTTTTAATTGCTAAATACATTTTCTTTCAAATACATCAAATCAGTTACACATCTTGACACGTTTTGTAACAGAAGCGTTTATTTTCCATTGTTTTTGATCCAGGAAGCGATGTGACCAGCGAGACAATACACTGCGGCTAGAGCACGCCCTTAGCAGTGACCCCCCGTTCCTACTTAATTCACCGCATCGATTACTATTCAAATTAATTCGATTCACACGATCGACAATGACCACTCGATTTGGCGTGTATATGACCACTATACCAACGGTCACTTATTTATTGTATCTTTCACTTTTCTACCGCGTTACTTTACAAGCTCCGTTTGGGCCAATAAATTTCCCATCGGTTCACATCTTCGGTAATATGATAGCCCAAGTGACCGGTGGTCACTATTCCACCTGCCAGGTCATTATACGGGCACGAACATCGCTCGCTCTCGCCGTCCTGCTCTATTGAAGGGGAGAAGAAAAGGACATGGACTATACCGTTGAGAAGGCGAAATTTGTATGGTCGTAGTGTGAATGGGCTAGGGTTGTAATGTAACGCGATAGTTTGTGCGAGTTATGGGTTGGCTTTGATGTCTCAATTCCGAATGTTTCGTCTTAGAAGCGGAAGCGATAAATATGTTGTGGACAGCCGAGCCGTGAGATTGGAGAGACAATATTAAAAAATATAATTTTCTTGATGATAATCTTGGTAAGTGGTATCACGGAGCGAAAAGCGGACGAAGGAAAGTCGAAAAAAATCCTGGAATAAACATAAACATTGCGTCGGAAGTCAAAAATGACACTATTTAATTCAAATCCATGATGATTACCATACATACTCGTATACACATAATGCTCACGCCTTGGTCCCAGAGGAGTAGGCGGAGACGATTTATTGGCACTTTTGCCATCCTTTTAAACGTCTGTTAAAAAGCAACGATCTCTATGTACTACTAGATGGAGCGATCCAAACAATCGCTGTGTTCGACGCAAGTAGCCACAACTCTTTCACATTCACTTTGAAACTTGTGCAGTTACTACTCAGAACATTTAATTAGTACTAAATATTAACGCAACGTTTAAATAATGTCAATACTGCCGTTAAGGGTATGTTGCGTTGGTTTGGGCATTTAGAGCGTATGAGTGAAAGAAGAGTGACAAAAGAGGCTTACAGTGCGAATGTGGAAAGGAACTACAGCTAGAGGTCGTCCTAGGTGAAATAGGTGGGCCCTCTGACAATTAAACTAATTTGTGATCATTTAATACCAAGTGTATTTAGAAATTTAATTTTAATATTTTATACTGACATAGACAGTGTGATATATACACTGACATTGTTTTAAAATTTGACATTGTTATGTTCTGTATTTAATTTATTTTATGACGATTCCATTTACCATATTAGAATGACATGTAAAATTGAATTTTTTAGATGTAAAAGTGAAATAAATGAATCTAATGTAATCTAGGATCATTGGTGACGTTCTAAAAAAGGCTGGGATCCACAGTGTGGTGAATAAAAGGATGTCCATGAAAGCTTGATGGAAGTGAGCGAGGCTAGTGAGGTGTGTCAGGAGCGTGCAAAGTGGCGATACATCGTCTCTGCCTACCCCTTATTTATCCATTTCCCTACCAGCACCGCTCTACTAACTATTCACTATACGGTACCTATGTTTAAAGATGTAGTTTTATATTATCTGGACATTGGAATAATGGAGAGTCTTGAATTATGATCGATAGTTAATTGAAGCCACAGGTGAGTGTCGCAACATGCTCTGTGCCGAGCCCGAGTGGCCGGCTGCGCGGGCGCACATAACTCTAGCGGCAGCGCGCGAGCGCGCCGCGTGGTGCCACATGCCGAGCCGCCCGGACGCGTATATATAAAGCTCATCAGTACTCTCAATGAAATCGAATCAGGGTAGGTTTTCCAGGCGTTATTTGTATAAAGACGACTCAGATATACCTACTCAATGGTTGGTAGCATAGAGATAGCATTTTGGGCGCTAAGCTCACTAAAATGCACAGCAAACCTCAATACGTCTCTCATGTAGTATTTCCAATACTGAAATAAATGCATTTATTTATATACAAGAACGTTCACGTGATATTAATTGTTAAATTATCGAAAACGAAAGTCGTCTTCAGTTTTTAGTTATTTGTTCACAGTTCATAAGAATTTAACGTCTTGTGATTTTAGTTTGTGTAAGTTAAAAAAACATGAAGTACTATAATAATTGCTATTAAATATTATTATTAGAATAACGATATTATACAGTAAAGTAATGTTATTAAAATATTAATGTCAAAGTAAAAGAGTTATGTACTCATGTTCACATTTAATATACATAAAAAAGTTGTAATTTTTCTATTCGAATATTTTTTGGAAAACCTACTCTAGTTCGGCTCCATTGAGGGGACGCACTAATGTAGCTTTTGGATATACGCGACCGGGACCAGATCTAATTGACCAGAGATATTTTAATATTGGACTCGGATAGTCTTATATTCAGGTTAGTTTAAACAAATAAGTACCAAAGGACCTTTAAGCATGTATGGTATTTTTTTATTCTGATTCAACATAGCACATATCAGCGACAAAATTATTAGGTAAAGTCAGAATATTAGAATAATTTATTGCATATGAGTACACTTTCCGTGTGGTTTCCGGTAGAGTAGAATAGGAGCACTCCAACTCTTCCCGTGGATGTTATACAAGGCGACTAAGGGAATACATTATAAAACATCAGTCAGGCCTCCCCAACCCGTCTGGCCAGCGCGGGGAGTGCAGGCCAAATCCTCCGTCTGTCTCCGGCAGATGAAAGAGGGTTGTGCTCCTGCAGTGGAGACAAAAATAACCTGATGATGAGTACACTTGGTACATTTATACACGTCATTATTTTTTTATCGACTACCGCTTCCAAAATCTTAGCGCTGTGAAGAAGAAACGGCGCAACAAACTTCACGCAACACATCTTTTAAAATCAAGTTTGGTTACAATTATATAAAGATTGTCCGAATCTGAAGCAGCATTAGTACCAGGCATCTTTGTCATTCAAATAATAGTCTATTTTATAATAGTCTTTCTTAAAAAAGTTGTTTTCAATGTGATTCTTAAACTTTTTGTCTGTCATATTTAAGATTTCATCTGGTAGTTTATTGTAGAAGCGTATACATGTGGTATTGTGGGAAATACTTTCAATTATATACAACGCTATGCGTTACTGACCGATTTCTCAAAGCCTACGTGAAGTAACAAGCAGCCACTTACGCAAATCCAACTTGAAAGCCTACATCTATTGCTTAATACCATTCCCATGTCCGGTGTCCAGGCGCGGCTGTAGTTGGTCCATACTCACATCAAACGATCAATAATTTAGAATCAACAGCTCTCCAGTAGCCAAATAACTCGGTCTAATCCGTGTCGAATCGCTGGAGATTTTATAAATTTCAATAATACCTTCTATTCTACGATCGGTGTAGTACCATAAAGTTGGTTCTGTACGGTCTTTTTGTGTGGGAACGTTTGGTTTTTCAATCACAAGGTAAGGCAGTAGGTGAGTGCAGGCCGGCGATAAATATCTGATCTTACGGCCGCGGCAGGCTTTGAAGTTCCGTTTTATCCCGGGATATTTGTATCCCGATACATTTGAGGCCTTGGCAGAAGACGCACTGGAAAAAATGGTGGTCGACTAAGAGGCATTTTGTCTTGGTTGCTGTATGTTAGCTAAAGTAATCAAGTTATGATCGTTTGGAACAAATTATCAAGTTGAGTTAGTGCAAGGGAACAAGATCTTCTTGCGCTCGTGTGGAGTTGAGATAAATATCTTGTTCATATCAACAAATTTTTTTTATGTAGGGTCATACTGGTGCCTAAATGTCATAAAATTCATATAATTTCACGAGTCAAGTCTTCATCATCATCAGCCCGAAAGAGTCCACTGTTGGACATAGGCGCGCCACTGAACCCGATCCTCGGTTCTTCTCATCCAGTTACTGCCAGCCGCCTTACAAGTCAAGTCTTAATGT
This sequence comes from Esperia sulphurella, assembly GCA_947086405.1. NCBI lineage: Eukaryota > Metazoa > Arthropoda > Insecta > Lepidoptera > Oecophoridae > Esperia > Esperia sulphurella. The sequence goes on from OX352264.1 coordinate 17,851,881, forward strand.
AAGTAATTTAAAAAAAATATTGCACATGCTATAATCCTACATACATACATACATAATGCTCACGCCTTGGTCCCCGGGGTAGGCAGAGACGATGTATCGTCACTTTGCGCAATCCAATGTCTCAAAGTGACTTTTCTTCTACTATAGTCGTACTTTTATTTAACTGCACAACCTTAACTTTCTTTGTTGTTATTGACGACCTGCCACGCCGGAGGTTGTGGGTTCGAACCCCGCTAGGGGCAAATGTTCGTATGATGAATATGAATGTTTGTACCCAAGTCTTGGATGTTTATATATTTATTTAAGTATGTGTATCCGTTATCCAGTAACCATACCACAGGCTCTGCCTAGTTTGGGACTGGATAATTGGTGTGAATGTCTGACATATTTATTATTTATTGTCCAGTACTTAAAGCACATCGAAGTCACTGGAAACAAACGAACAGATTCAATCACCTACTATCATTACAGGCGCCCAATAGAGCGTACTGCCAGCCATGCTCTGTTTTGCGAGCGACGTTAAACTGGCGGAGGTAGGCGAGTGTCGCTACTTTATTTGGTAATATTTAGTATTGACTGCCCAAAGGTTACCCGGAAGAAAGGTTTTAGAACAAGAAAAAAACAATGTATATCAGATAACAAAGATCCATAGAATCTATTTACAAAATTAAATAATTTAATCAAGTCGTCACCATTGTCAATTAATAATTAAAATAAAGTAACGATATTATTAAGACCGCGAAATGGACCTTAAGATATTGATGTTGTCGGCCCCGTAGCCTAGTCGGTAGTACACCTGCCTGCGAAGCTCGGGGTCGCGGGTACGAATCCCGCCCAGGGAAAACATTCGTGTCATGAGCACTTGTGTTTGCCTTGTAACTGGATGTTATTTATATATTATGTATTTATGTATGTATATCAGCGGTCTGATACCCATATTACAGGCTCTGCCTAGTTTGGGATCAGGTGGCCGTGTGTGAAATGTCTCCATATAATTATTTATTATTATTATTATTTTATAACAATAATAAATAAATACCTACCCCTCTGGGACCAAGGCGTGAGCATTATGTATGTATTATTTTATATATTTATTTTGCAGAAATGGAATTATTACGCGAAATAATGTTGTGTGAAGAAATACTTGCTGCATTTTTGGTAATAAATCCATATCTATATATTTTCATCTCTACTGTTGCTAAACGATAAGTAGCTCTAACAGTTTTTATGTAAATAAGCCCATTTTGAGCATAAAATTTGAATATTTGATGTTTATCTCAATAATTATGGCGCTGTGATGTGTCAATAGAAAATACTAAACTTTGCAAAAAGCAATCTAGAGTGATTTATTGGGTTGTGTATATAAATTATTGTCGATGTTTAGTCAAGAGCTAGAACACTTATAACGTTATATTTATCGTAAAAGACCAGCACTATTTCGAGGACGTTCTACATTTTGTACCTTGTCTTCGTGACAAACGTGGACACTGACGGCGGGCCTGATCCACAAGTGCCAAGTCGCTTAGCGAGCTATGGAGCGTGTAGTGGTCTGTTTGAAGGATAGATTGAGGAAATCTGACGAAGAACGAAGGTCACGGACATAGTCGAAAGGATAAGCATACTGTAGTGGCAATGGCTGGGTCGAGTTTTGGAGTGGAGACCGAGGATGGGACTCCCCGCCGGCAGGTGGATCGACGACCTGAATAAGGTGGTTGGAAGTGACTGGGGGGAAGGCCTATGTCTAGCAGTGGATGTCTAAGGACCCACTTCACAATACAAATTCAGCAACGATACCTAATTAACCTCATATCGTGATAATTACAGCTGTAATTTTATCAATAATACGATAGTTCCATTATCAGGAACTTATAAATTGGTTACGATCAAAACTAAGGTTCCTAGAGAATCGCAGCGCGCCCCTGGTATAGTTTGTGCTCTGATTGTGAGAAAACTAAAAATATTTCCATTATAATAGTGCGGGATTATAATAAAATTGTTCTTATTCTTGCACATAGTGCAGAGTAAGTTTTTAAATTATGTTTTAATAGTACTGGTAAATCATTTTATTCACGACTCCTTTTCAAAAAAATCTAATATCCAGGTATGTTTGTTCATGGTTTATGAAAAATTTACGCATAATTCTATACCCAAAAAAATACCATTGACACCTACATAGTCTGCTTGCTTAATAATAGGATAGTTTTTGCAATTTTCATACAAAAATACGTAAAAAAACTATAAGACATTAGTTGAGACACAAGGACGAAAGATTTACTGAACTCTATTAATCCAAGGTTAAGAGTTGTGCAGCACAGTGCTCGTTGTCAAACAGTAAAATTATTTAATAAACTGCCAAATGAATTTAAAAGTTATTAATAATATAAATGTTTTTAAACTCCGCTTGAAAGAATTTCTACTTGACAAATGTTATTATAGTATTGAAGAATATTTATTTTATTTATTTTATATATTTATTTAATTTCACAGCAATTACATTATTATATACAATACAAGTTATTATAAAATTCAAAATATGCCAATTACGAAATTAAAATAATTAAAATTCTGTATAATTAAAACATAAGATTTAAAAAAGGAGAAAAAACAAACACATTTATATAGACAAAATTATTAGCTCTGTTGTTTGATATTGATATATTTGTTGATGATGTGATGATGATGAGTGAAGTAAGTTATGTGAGTGATGTGTGTATAGTAAGAGGAGTGGTGTGAGGGTGATGTATTAGAGTATAAATTTAGTGGTTACAGGTCTATCAACACTTTCTTAATCTCCTTAATGTATTCGGTGCGTTTAAGGAAAAATATATGTGCAGTCTGGAGGTGGTGTTCCTGAAAGTCAATGCTCCGGTTCAGGGGTGTGTTGGAGGCGTAGTCGGTGTGCGCGGGCGCATGCCCCAGCAGGCGCGGGGCGTGCCGTTTTTAGGACGTTAAGTAATTATTTTTTCTCAGTTGACATTATTTAATAATATAATGAAACATATTAACATAAGATTTAAAAATTACATGTAACAATAATACAAACAAATTAGATACATAATGGGCTCGATTCTGAAGGCACACATTTAAAATTTGACAACACTTAAATTGGTTTCGTCTTTATCTTCATAGTACTGTGTGACAAGGATAGCAAGTTTTAGTGCTGGCAAATTTTAACATTGTGCCTTGAGAATCGAGCCCATTATGTATCTAATTTGTTTGTATTATTGTTACATGTAATTTTTAAATCTTATGTTAATATGTTTCCGACACAATGTATTTTGTTAAGGAATAAATAAATTGAAATTGTGGTAGATCTCTTCTTTCACAGTCGATTATGTTGTTACCAACACGTAGTCGCTTTAAATATAGATCTAGTTCATTGGTCATTTGTTACATGGAACCAATAAACAAATGTCAGTAAATACTTATACCTTATTCCTTTGATTCCTTTTCGCATTTCGTCTGATACTATTGATCTATGACAAAGGGTTCTTAGGGGAGGCGTAATTAAAATGGTGCACTATCGTTTCGATATATTCTGCCCGTATGACCAACGCAAAATTTGCCCATAAACAGTGTGACGTTCATTGTGGAAGGCCTATCCAAAAGTGGACCTCTAAAGTCTGATATAATGATGATGAGAAGATCAACGATAGGTCATCGACACAAGCGAAAGGTTCTAGCGTGTGGCGTGGACCGAGGACCCAGAGAAGGTGGTCGGGTGCAGAGAGCGGAGGATCAACTGATGGTGAATATAGAGCTGCTGGGTTGTGGGGTTCGGATGACTTTTGACTTTCGAGGCTAAGCTTCATAATATAATTGAGCCCGAACAAATCCGGCCCAGTATTACCATACAATGGGTACAGCGCCCCGCGCCCCGCCCGCACCGGGTCGCGGGGGCAAAAAACACTACCACTACGCCGCTGATATACAACGAGCTAACTACATCTGCGGTGGCTTCCAATATACATTTTATTGTGACTGGTTTAAAATCGGTTCTCGATGTCACCGGGGGGTGGGTGGGACGTTTCTGCCCGCGCGGGGAGCGGGGCGACCGCCGCGGGCAGCCCGTCATGGCACGACGATTGTTTGACGAGTGACAAGTAAAAAAGCCGAGTGTAAGTTACCTAGCGGCCGGCCGGACCGGGCCGGGCCGCCGCGACTCAGTTTTGAGTTATTGGTGGGTTTTTGCGACCGGTCTCGATGTCAGACGCTACCTAAAGCTTTTTACCTCTCTCGCCTGATCGATGTCCTTTGTTTACTTTTCTGTCTGCGATGAGATCGCAGCGTTAACGTTTTTGACGTCTCGAGGCTCTTTTTCTTGTTCGTTGGAATCCTGTTGCGATCATGCAAGCTTTATATTAACATTTTCATTTCTATTTTCAACTAAATTAAAGTGAGTAGTTTTTAAAGCTATCATCAGAGCCGGATTAACCATGTCGGGGGCCCTAGGCAATGCACGTGTAGGGCCCCCTTTACCGTGTTCTAACTTCCTGAAATATAATTTTTCTACCACAATGCAATACATCGCGCGCGTGGACTACCCACTTTCAACCCGACTACGACTTCGACCCCGAAGCCCACGTCAACGCCCAAGCCCAGGCCCACGCCTACTCCTCTTTTCACTCTAAAAAATTTTTTTCAAAACAGACTCTGGGCGCGGGGCCCCTAGCCGATGCGGGGCCCATGGCAGTTGCCTACACTGCCTAATAGATAATCCGGCCCTGGCTATCATACCTACTTTTGCTTGAGTTTCATTATCACATCTGCCTTTAGGTATCCACTGCTGGACATAGGCCTTCCCCAACCCAGTCTTCCGTACTCCACACCCAGCCGCTTCCAGCTACCTTGTTCAGGTCATTGCGTGCGGTCTCCACTTCAAATTCGTCTGCCCCAACAGCCGTAGGTTCTGCGACAGATGTGGCCCACCCTTTGCCACTTCAGCTTGCTAATCCTTTCAGCTTTGTTCTTCGTGGGATCTCCTCGTTACGAATCATATCTCTCAAACAAACCCCGAGCATAGCCCTCTCCATAGCTCGCTGAGCGACTTGAAACATTTGGATCAGGCCCGCCGTCAGTGTCCAGTGCGCCGTAGTTTATGACGATCAATCGGTTTAGAGCATCTCTTGAGCCGGGTAGCCGGTTGGTTGTGCACTCGCCTCACATTCATGACGTCGTGGGTTCAAACCCCGCCCGTACCAATGGGTTTTTCGAAATTTAAGTACGGTTTATTTATAATACCACAGGCTTTTCGGTGAAGGAAAACATCGTAAGGAAACCTGCATATGCCGAAGAAGAAATTCTGAGGCGTATGTGAAGTTCACCACATCGGCTTGGGGCACCGTTGGTGGTCAGGGGTTTGGCACAAAAGATCGTGAAGGGTCGAAGTGTCGCCAGGTCTTCCTGGCCCCCTGAGAAGATAAGAAGATAGAGCATCTCTTGTTGTTTTACTGGTCGATGACCTTGCCAACAGTGCTTTAGAAACTGTCCGTGAGGACATACTGGTAATTTATGTATGCAGCTAGTAGGAAGGTGTAGCGTTGGGGTCGCTCTGTCACGCGCTTTCTACCGGCGACAGTGAGACTGCGGCAGCGGGCGACGGGCGATGGGCGACGAGCCGCACATAACAACGAATGGTCGAAGACGGCGACCACATCCGGGTGTTGATACATGTTTACGTGTTTGTTTGCTTGCTTTTACTGTTGCTACGGGACTAATGATCTGGTTTTCTGATCTCCGATCACGAAATGTTTACAAAGTTGATGTTATGCCCACTGTGTTCTGAAGTCTTGATAAAAAAAAAACTTTACGATCATCGTCATCGACTCACCCAAGTCATCATCATCATATTATCAGCCCAGAGACGTTCACTGCTGGACATAGGCCTTCTCTAATCCGGTCCTCCGTCGTCCGCATCCAGCCGCTTCCAGCCACCTTCTTTAGGTAGTCAGCCCATTGTTAGCGCGGCGTCGCACCCTGCCACTTCTGCTTGCTAATTCTCTCCTACCCTATCTAATCCAAAGCATACGAGTGTATAGAGAGCAGATGCCTGGTATTAATATTTCTTCAAATTCCGACAATCTTTATATTATTGTACACATTATGTGTTGCGTGAAGTTTGTTGCGCCGTTTCTTCTTCACAGCGCTAACACCTAGGAAACCGTGATCGATCGATACAAAAACTTACTTGTATAAATGTGCAATAAAATATTTTGACTTGGACTTTGGGTTATCTGCTACCAGGGGATCCGTTTTATGAATCTTTTATGCAAATCTTTTTATACGTATGTATCTATCTCTTCAACCCAACCAGGGCATCGAAACCTTCCCCCAGTGGTGTTTACAAAATGGTGCTATTAATAAAACACGCATCGTATAGGTAGGTACGGTGGGGTGTGTGAACAAGTCCGGTAGCTAGCTGGCTGTACGTACACTCGTGATTACTTACAGCGAGCGGAGCGCGTTGGACGTGACCGCACTGCCGATGCGCCGCGCGACCTGACGGGATGCCGAGCCATTGATAAAAACACTCCTATACATGTTTATACTTACATAATTTAATATTAGAATGATTCTTGTTTTATTTATTTATTTAACTCTTTATTGCACACACACAGAGATAGAACAAAAATAACACATTAAAAAGAAACACAAGTACAAAGGGCGAACTTATCTCTGAGAGAGATTTCTTCCAGCAGACCCGCGAGAGAGATAATTGAAATAAGAGAGGCAGACATAGTGTGTACGTAAATAAAAAAAAACATATACATACATACACTAATATAAACTATATACCCACTTACATAGATTATAACCTACACGATAAAAAATACAAGTATATAAATAAATATTTACTAATAGTATATAAATACATTATTAAATACTTGTTAGTGTTGCCAGTATTATAAACTTTCAAATCATTGTTTTGTTTAAGCTATTTACTACTGTCAAAATACTTCATTACTATATCTGTTTATGTTTTACGTGCCATATAGAGTGATTGAACCGTGTGGTTTCCAGTAGAGTAGAATAGGACCACTCCTACTCTTCCCGTGGATGTCGTACAAGGCGACTGAGGGAATACATTATAAAACATCAATCAGGCCTCCCCAACCCGTCTGGCCAGCGCGGGGAGTGTAGGATAAATCCTCCGTCTGTCTCCGGCAGATGAGAGAGGGTTGTGCTCCTGCAGTGGAGTCAAAAATAACCTGATGATGATGAACTGAACAGAATTGTATATTAAAATTACAAAACTGTTTCATGGTTTTAATAAAGTAATTTTTTTTAACTTATGGTACGTACTTTCCTCTTACTGGTACTTCCCTAAAGAAAAATGGTCATAGTTAAGACATTAAGCATGGGTATAAAACATATAAAACACCACCAAATTTATTATAGTAGCTGTATAAAGTTATACCCACGTCAAAGAATCCTACTAATATAATAAATGGATGTTTGGTACTAAATCACGGTTCAACCAATGGAGGGATCGTAATGAAACTTGGCACACATATAGGTTAGGTCCTAGAATAGGACATAGGATAGTTTTTATCTCAAAAAATATCTCATTCCTACGGGATATACATAATAATCGGTGATGTTAAGTTGCCCGCGGACGAAGTCGCAGGCAACAGCTAGTACTAAATATTACTAAGTAAACAACCAACACTCGCCTCCCAGCCAGTTTAACAAGCCATATAGACCACCAACTTGTACAAATTGTACAAAGATTTCTGTCTCCGGTGGGAATCGAACCCAGGACTTCTGGTACTCGAGTCCAATGACCAGGCCACTTGACCAACTAAGCTGTTAAGTATGATATTTAGATGTCTAATGCTTGTCCGAATATGGGACCGATTAGTACAAAATGGTTAGGTAGACGGATCCTAGAGGGATCGGATCCCCCAGGACTCGAATCTTAGACAGAGCAGACAGATGAACTACCGACTGGGCCATACTGGATCGTCTGTACCTGATGAATAGAATAGAATAGAATAGAATAGAATAGAATAGAATAGAATAGAATAGAATAGAATAGAATAGAATAGAATAGAATAGAATAGAATAGAATAGAATAGAATAGAATAGAATAGAATAGAATAGAATAGAATAGAATAGAATAGAATAGAATAGAATAGAATAGAATAGAATAGAATAGAATAGAATAGAATAGAATAGAATAGAATAGAATAGAATAGAATAGAAAAACATTTATTTGGCACACATATAGGTACAACACAGTTTGACAGACAGAAAGATTTATACATTTAGTGCAGTTAACACGGAGAGGCTGGCCATGGACAAGGGCTAAATTTGGGCGCAAGCAAGATGGCACGCAGCCCGCCTCGTAGGCCCTGGGGCCACCCCACGGGTCGACTGCGCGCAGCGGTGTTGCAGTGCGGGGCCAAAAGGGACTCCGACTCAGCATATGCTGCAGGATATGCAGTGGATAAGACTGTATATCGCGCGCTGATCGTTATCTGTATTAGATGTTATTTTATTTATTTTTTACATAAATTTTAATTTCTTTTTAAATATGCTAAACGACTAATTCAGGCTATCAATTACCAAATGTAAGCATGAATATTCAAACAGCGAAAATTTCTAACATTTAAAGATAATGGCCGGTAGCCGCATCACCACTGCGCAATAAATATTTTCAAACGGCGCACAGCGAAGTCTGATTAATGAGTCTTTTGAAATTTGAACTTAATGTAAATGAGGTTGTAGTTTAATATTGTGCTAGTTTATAGCCACATAGGAAAATCACATATTAGATTTTACACTTGACCGACAAGAAAAATAAAAAATAAATATATATCTCAGACATTCACACCAATTATCCAGTCCCAAGCTTGGCAGAGCCTGTGGTATGGTTACTAGATAACGGATACACATACTTAAATAAATATATAAACATTCAGGACTTGGGTACGAACATTCATATTCATCATACGAACATTTGCCCCTAGCGGGATTTGAACCCACAACCTCCGGCGTGGCAGGTCGTCAATAACAACAAAGAACAACTTCCGGCGTGGCAATACGAGAGCTACCCGTTCCGCCGTTCGTTAAATATTGGAAAACGTATATAACTCTTGATTGTATAAAGAAACGAATTATAAATTATTATGAATTACACAAAAAGGACGCTCTTGTTTTTACTCAACAACGGCATAACCTAAAGGAGGGTTATGTTATGCCATGATCAAATCGGAATTAGGTAGTATCACTTATGTACTTGCTAATTACTATTATTGTCTTTATGTTTTATTACGCCTGCACCACACACACACACACCCCATACACACACACTACATACACACACACACCCCATACACACCCACACAACACACACTTTTTCTCTTTCTTAAATACATATCTGTAAGTAGATAATGCATGTCTCACTCTTACCATGAGTTATACTAGGAAACCTGTAATTGGCTTTGTTAATTATTATAACTGCGCAAATTGTTTAATTAAGCATAAGAATAAGCTGTTGGTTTCGTCAAATAAATAAAATAAAATAAAAACTACCACTTGCTCCTGACAGGTACTCACAATATTTTGAATGTATATGTTCTTCCAACTGAACCATCTCAAACCCAAGGAGTGCGGTCTTTGCAAACAAATTAAAAGTTCTATTTTCCAAGATAAAGCAAAACTTCATTTCAACAATGATAATTAAATTTATTTTCAATAATCTCTATAGCAAGGTACAAATTTAAACAAGGCGCGTGGATGTCCGTTCTTGGAAATTGTAAATAGCAGCGAGTCTCCACAAACATAGTCGAGTTGTGGAGGATTTCTTTCTGTATCGATTGGGACGTCTACTATTTAGTATTCTGTGCGCGAGCGGCGCAGTCCGCGCGGCAAGCTGCTCTATTTGGGCGCACCGTATACGGCGGCCGGGCGCTCCGAACGGACCGGACGTCTCGCCGCGCCGCATGGCGTGGCTACGTGCTGCATCCCGAAGGTGTGAGTGCATCTGTCCTTTCTGTGACCTGTCATATTCATTAAATACATACATTATTTGACCTAAAATTTTATCTACTGAACAATATGAACTGGAAAAAAATGTTGCCACAGCTACAACTATTCCGCTCACTAAAGGCTTTAAAATAATATCACAGTTAGTATATTTTACGTAGGATATAACCTACATATTTTATGGCTCAACTACTGGATTCTGTTTGATTTTTGTGTATTCAACTGTATCAAACTTGGGAAAACAAGGACTTATGAATTAAGGTTTAAGCGAACCAAGAATTTGACGAAACAAGATTTCGCGAACCTCGTCGCTATCATCGAAGTCGCCAGGGCCTTGACATCAAGCTTGGACACTCTGGTTAGAATGTTTATTAAGTAGAGCACCCTTCAGTGCGACATGACAGAAACAGGAGGAAAGCATATCCCTGACACGGTTTCCGCACAAGGTCGACGGCCACGGCCGCCGGCGCAACGCCTGCTTTACCTGCCTACGACGTCCACTGCTGGGCATAGGCCGCCCCAACACCCAACCATTCTCACATTCTTTAGGTCATCGGTGCACTTTAGACTTTGCTTGTCAAGCGTTCCGCGGTTTTATTAATAAGCCGCTTACGGCCACAGATGGTAATATCGAAATCAAGGTCATATCGAACTAATCGGGGGGGGGGGGGGGGGGGGGCTCTTTCCCAGGGCGCCCTGCTTGATAATCCTACAAACTACGAGACTGTGCCTTATACTTGCTTTCTGTCCAGCTTACAGAAAGGAATCAGCAAAGCTTTGTATAAGAGATAAGCCAGTTCCCGAATGGAGCAGCATGACGACGATAAATGTGGTGACTTGCAACCCCCTACAATCCCCCAAATATTTACATGAGGTTGGAATTTGCTTCTTCTTAGGCCGATGTTATAGAAAACTCATGCAGCTGATGGTTAGTGATGGGAAGAAATACACACTAGGTTAATTCGAAACGAGACTTTGACCTGTAACGCATTAAATCGAACTGCTGAATCGATCAGCAACGAGTTCCTTTATTGATTGACGACTGTGCTGCTAAACGTGCTAATGTCAAGGTAACACCAGTCTAGGCTCAATACTAACCTGTTTCTGGATTTCTCTTCAACGTATTGACAGCTCAACCGGAGCTTTTACGACGGAAGATCAAAGTTGAGTATAACGCAGATTAAATACACAGTGGGGGATCGATTTAAAGGAATGTCACAATAGTTGTGTGGTTCCCGACTTAGAATAAGGCGTCCGATCTTCTCGTGGGTGTCGTCAAGACGACTATGGGATTACGTTGTCCTATGCATATTGAGATCATTACTGCGATCACCAATCCGCCTGCCAAGCGTGGTGATTATGGCAAATTTACTAAACTAAATCTGTGAGGTCACTTGACCTGGTGCTGACAGAATATCAGCGCTGGAGTTCGCGTAGCGTGCTGCAGCATTATGCTGAGTCAGCGCCAGTTTTTTGCTGCGGCACATAGGTACCTTGATTATTTTTAAATTGTAATTTATTAATTCTGTTCTGTTTATTTCTCATGTATGGGGTGTCGTAGCTATGAATAAATGATATATTCTATTCTTTTCTATTCTATTTAAATCCCTCAATGGACAGCCCACCACAAGTGTCATTCTATTGGGAAGGCTTATGTTCAGCAGTGGACGTATTTCGGCTGATAAGGTGTGCGATACCTACGTACGTCTGACGTTCCCTTACCTCACTGCACTTCATTGCTTGAAACTCTTTAACTCGACATACTTTACACAATGAAAACAAATTTAGATATAGCCAACGATCTCTATGTATTACTAGATGGAGCGTTCCAAACAATCGCTCTGTTCCACGCAAGTAGCCACAACTCTTTCACATTCACAATGGAACGTGCAGTTACTACGCTGAACGTTTAATTATTACTAAATATTGAGGCTACGGTTAAATAATGTCAATATTTAGTAAATAATTAAATGTTTTACAGTACAGTACATAGAGATCGTTGGATATAGCATATAGATCATCTGCAAAATCAGGAAGTCACCTGACCGAGTTATAAGGACACGTTTGAGACAAACGCTAATAATATCAAATTTCGGTTTTACATATCGCCATCAAATATCCATATTAAGTGTGTAAAGCGGACTGGCCAGGTCAAGTAGGACAGGTGGCCAGTGTCCGTGTAGTCATAGACAATCATAGACCTGCCAGCAGAAAGTTTGAGATTATCATAAACTCCTTACGTTATACCCTGGAAAACATGCTACTTAATACTTATACAATGTTTGTGAAAATCTGTTCAAGTTACCAAGCTGGTACCAGTAGACAAGTTTTTTTTTTTTTTTTTCAAAAATTATTTTGCCTTATAGACTAATTTTCAAAAAATCCATTCATCATTTGTAACAAGATTCATAGATTAGCTAATAAATTTATGTTCACCATCTCAGACCGAAATTTTTAAAGAATCAGAAAGTTCAGTAAATTCCGTAATTTTTTCCCCTTTCGTCCTAAGTCGTAACCAAATTTTGTAACTGGCTACGAAATGGAAATTTTATTCCCATTCTGTAACCAGTTACGAAATGGAAATGGCGTCTACCCAATTGTTAACCAACTTTCATGACAGGCTACGAAATGGGAAATTAATACCCATTTTGTAGCCGGTTACGAAATGGAAATGGCGTCTACCCAATTGTTAACCAACTTTCATGACAGGCTACGAAATGGGAAATTAATTCCCATTCCGTAACCGGTTACGAATTGGGAATGACGCCATCTTGTGTTTATAAAATAGATGTATAGAAATAAAGGATTTTTTTTGCGTTTGGCACTAAGTCCTACGAAAAATAAACTATTTGATATAATGTAATCTTGTGAACAGCTGGGATGTTGTGAATATCTTATGTTACTATTCTGCATAACTGAGGAATAGAAAAACCTTTCTTTTTACCTCTACTTTGTGTTTAAATTGTACTGTTTTGTAAAGCATTTAGAGACAAAATTCGTTTTTAAATTATTCTGTCTGCTTTTAATTTCGTCTAAACGTCCTTTAACTTTTACGCCAAGAGAAACATCGTAGGAACGTTTATCGGTCACTTCAGTGTGAGATAACTCCTGGGACTATCAGAGAGCGTCAGCTGTAGATCCTGTGGAGATGACAGTGAAAAGATGATTGCTGCAAAGCGAATGACTATCCTGGGTATCATCATCATCAGGTTATTTTTGTCTCCACTGCAGGAGCACAACCCTCTCTCATCTGCCGGAGACAGACGGAGTATTTGGCCTACACTACGACATCCATGGGAAGAGTTGGAGTGGTCCTATACTCTACCGGAAACCACACGGCATTCAACATATCCTGGCATATCCTGGGTATAGCTTACCCTGGACCAAAGGTCTACAGGCTTTTATCTCTTAGCTACATAATAGCTGTTATGCAGCAGACTCTAGGCAAGAAAGTATCATCTTAACAGAGGGCCTGAGACAGAAGATCCCATAGGGTCAATATGAGGCCAATATTATCCTATTGCAAGATAAATTCTGAAGTCCTTTAAAGTTTCTTACTCTCGCAGGCACCGTCGACTGGTTGTTTGTTACTAATGATATCCCATACGTAAACTGCCTATAAAGTAATGATATTTACCGTCCTATGTTATGAGAGTAATTGGACAAGAAAATAAAGACGATTACTATCGTAATGGCGATTGGTTCTGCATATTTAATTGGGTGCAATACTGATAGTACAACTTGAAACGTAACAGATATAACTGGTATCCTAGAGTAAGTTAAGAGTTGACGACCTCCGTGGCGGAACGAGTAGCTCTCGGACTATCATGCCGGAGGTTGCGGGAATCCCGCTAGGGGCAAAATATTTGTACCCAAGTCTTGGATGTTTATATATTTATTTTAGTATGTGTATCCCTTATCTAGTAACCATAGCACAGGCTCTGCCTAGTTTGGGACTGGATAATTGGTGTGAATGTCTGACATATTTATTATTTATTATTATTATAATAGAAACATTGATTGATAACTAAATAAAAAGTTCCTTCTGAGTTTGAGATTTTGTACTCAACTTCCATACTACAAACTTCCAAAGATCTCCTATCGTATAACGAATGAATAATGAATATCTATCAAGTGCCTACCTCCATATTTACAATAATACTCAAGCAGTCATGTAGCATCAATGACTGATGTTAAAGAAATTGATATTATAATAACTACTTCACATTTGATAGCGCTTCACTCGAGTAGATAAACAGCGAATCGAAGGATACTCGTAAGACAGGAAAAACTGCTACAGCATCAGAATACTGTCGTAAAATACCGCTTGTGACATACCTTGGGTCAAGTTATTAACTAAGCATGAAAACAGGATACTTGTTCTTAATATTTGTGCAAACTGTGCTTGAATTATTATGCCTAATTAATATAGTATATCACGTACGGTTATATGTATTGTCAACGATCTCTATGTACTACTAGATGGAGCGTTCCAAACAATCGCTCTGTCCCACGCAAGTAGCCACAACTCTTTCACATTCACAATGAAACTTGTGCAGTTACTACGCAGAATTTAATTATTACTAAATATTGACGCTAAATAGTGTCAATATTTAGTAATAATTAAATGTTCTGCGTAAAAGCAGGAAACTGCTAGATAAATGTAAAAGTCACACCACTTAGAAAAGATGTGTTACGTTCCTATCATTTCTTCTTAATCAGCCCTTAGACGTCCACTGTTGGACACAGGCCGTCCCCAATGAACGCCACTAAACCTAGTCGGAGCCTTCTGCATCTAGCCGCTTCCGGCCACCTTCTTCCGCCGGGAATAGTAGGGCTGCTGGGAACTGAGACTTTTTGGACAGAAATGTTGGCCATCGCCATACTAGGCCTCGCACAGGTAACGCTGTTGATCGCCACCGGTCTATGTTGTGCCTAGTGAATTGTTGAAAGGTTATATCGCCATTATCGGTCGCTAAGGCCCGTTAGTCAATCAGTAGGGTCCACTAAGGCATAATCAAAGTCAAAATCATTTATTGCATATGAGTACACTTGGTACATTTATACACGTCATTTTTTTTATCTACTACCGCTTCCTAGATGTTAGCGCTGTGAAGAAGAAACGGCGCAACAAACTCACCCAACACATCTTTTAAAAATCAAGTTTGCATACAATTATATAAAGATTTTGCGAAGCTGGATTAACATTAGTACCAGGCATCTTTGTCATTCAAATAATCGTTTATTTTATAATAGGCTTTCTTACAAAGTTGTTTTTTAATGTGTATCTTAAACTTTCTGTCCGTCATATTTAAGATTTCCTCTGGTAGTTTGTGGTAGAAGCGTATACATTGCCCCGTGAACGATTGACTGACCTTACTTAGTCTTAACCATACATTTGATCCTTCTTTTACTATTACTAATACTTATTTTAATTGCTTACCAAAGTGGGTACTAATAGGTCCGCAATGCCGAAAATACAGCTAACGAGATTCGTAGCCATCGTAACTATTTTTTATTATCGTATCACTTATCGTTATTGATTGCTATTAGTGTCTGGGTGGCGAGTGGCGCTGGCGAGACGAGCTCGAGGACTTCACTGGCGTCGGAGCGCTCTGGACACGGCTGACTGCTGAAAAACTTACCTGGAGGAGGCTGGGGGAGGCCTTTGCCCATAAATGGGATTATCTGTAGTGACGAAGGACTTACCTGAAAATAAAAACATTAACTTACAAATATTAAATAACGACATAAAATGAACTATAACTATGTACAGTTTTATAATAAGTGAAGTGACGAATTGTACGAATGATAATTTATATCTACAGAAGGGCTAAAAAAAAATTGTGTCTGGGAGTTAGATTTCATGCAGAAAACAAACATCATTTACTATGCTACTGTATGTTTTGTGGTACAGTTTGAAAATGTACCACGTGCTCGCAGCACGTTGAAGAAACGAATTTGAAAACTAAAGAACGTTTCCGCTCACCACTGTACAAGTACTAACGTGCGTTTGCGGAAAACTATTAGAACGCGCATGCGGGCTGCGTGTGGGGACATAATAACTATATAATAGACTAGGTGTACATAAAACCACTGACGTCAACCCCATAGGTGATAGGCACCACACTGTGACGTGTTCGCGGACGGCTGATGACGGAATGTAAGGGAACGCTAGAGAGAGGAATTCCTGTTTCGTCTATACCATAAAAGTTATTGTAACGCAATGGAATATTAATCTGTAATGTTTCGATATTTTTTTTAATAAATAAATAAATGTATCGCGGTAATGTATGTATAGGTACTTGCATAATACAGTGGATATCATCTTTGCTTCCTCGAAGATTGTCGCGTAAGGCTCGTAGTTGAAGACCGAGGAAAGTGAAGCGATGAGCTTTGATTGGAGTACGCCAGGGTACGAAGGAAAACAAAAACACTGATGAGATGTAGGTACTTTGGAGCAGTTATGTGGTTCATGATATAGAGAGGAGGTTTTTGCTTAAAGTAAATACGCACAGATTGTACAATTTATAGGCTACCTTAACCGTGATGATACAATTCAGCCTTCCCGCAGTAAAATACGAAGAAATAGAGGTTGAGAAAGTATTCTAGGTCTAGTTTAGCTGAAGACAGAAATAATAATGTTCTAGAAAGATAACCTTGTCAGCATATTAGTTACAAAATTCAAAAATTGTTATAATAAAACTAAAATGGTCAGTAGAACAAAAATGTAGAGTCAAAAGATAACGAAAGATACTTTGAATTTCTGAGTAATTCGATTGTTTTGACCCAGTTTTCCATTATTTTATTTTTCCGGGGTTGTAGTAGAGAGAGAAAGAAAGAAAAAATATTAATTCACTAATACAACAAAAACATTATATACACATACTATACATTGGGCCCGATTCTGAAGGCACACATTTAAAATTTGACTTCGCTAAAATTGGTTTCGTCCTTATCTTCATAATACTATGTGACAAGGATAGCAACAGTTTTAGTGCTGGCAAATTTTAACGTTGTACCTTCAGAATCGAGCCCATTATAATTATTATAAACGTAGAGGTTAGTAGGTACGTGATGCATCATCAATATCGCGCTTTTACTTATATCGTTTATACATATAATTTCTGACAACCTTTAGACGTTCACTACGGACATAGGCCTTCCCCAATGAACGCCACCACACCCGGTCCTCCGCCCTCCGCATCCAGCCGCTTCCGGCCACCTTCCTCAGTTCATCGGTCCCCTGCTGGCGGTGCGACCCTCCCACCCCGTGCCGATCGCGGTCTCCACTCCAGAACTCGTCCCGTCGTCGTCCCGTCGTCCAGAACCCACTGCCACTTCTAAAAAATTCTACATGCAACTGAATATTAGAAACTGAATACTTTTTAATTTTCAAAAACCGTAATAAAGAACACTATCTGTCACTAAGTTAGGATTGGAATCCATAACTTAAATGTATTTTATGAATGTTTGTATATTATTTGTATTAATATTAAATAATGTATATTATATTTATATATTAATAGTAAATATTTATTTATATACTTTTATTTTATATTGTGTAGGTTATAATCTTTGTAAGTGGGTATATATATAGTTTATATTAGTGTATGTATGTATATGTTTTTTTTTATTTACGTACATACTATGTCTGCCTCTCTTATTTAAAATTATTAGGGTCTGCTGGAAGAAATCTCTCTCAGAGATAAGTTCGCCCTTTGTACTTGTGTTTCTTTTTAATGTATTATTTTTGTTTTATCTGCGTTTGAGCAATAAAGAGTTAAAATAAATAAATAAATTAGAGTTTCCAGAATACGGTTTTGATTATTTCAAATTTCCATAATATTTTATTGATCATTTAACTCGTTTTTTTTATCTGTTTTGAAAAACAAATAAGACAATAAAATCGGTGTCACCTCATTAAATTGTCTATTAAACGATCCATAAAGGCCGTGGTGTAAAGCCATTAATTTGCGACATCGACTCTATAATTTAACGTCCACATGTGACCTTTTATCGTAAATCATGGTCGGGATCTAGAGATTCATTTATTATTTCATGTGTTTACAAGATGTTAGATAACAATACACAGGTACTAACATGAACCCTGTAAGAGCGCTACAATATATGTAAAATTATCAATTAAAAATATAAAATTAAATTATAAAATAGAAATATTTTTTTTTTAAATATTAACAATAATGAATTTAAATGTCAATATAAATCTATATAATATAAAATGTCAGAAAAACTAATAAAACAAAAACATCAATTTAAATATTATCCCTATCATTAAAAAACTCATGCAATGAGTAAAAACATTTGGCAATTAAATACTTCTTCAGCTTATGCGCGTGCGCAGCGTTGCCGACCGGTGCGGGGCTAGCGGCGTCAGCGGCGCCCGTGGTGTTCTCCACCAGTGTCACGATGAATTTGAATATTGATATCAGCCTCAGTTCGCTACATTCGGCTAACGAGCGCGCACTAAAAAAGCAATATCAGTATATCACTGCTCTCATCCGCGTTTTGGATTCAATGAAAATATTCACAGCGAGTGCGGTAGAGTAGCAACACGGAACTCTACATTGTCAAAGTCAAAATCTTGTATTGCACTTGGTACATTTATACACGTGATTTTTAAGTGTATAAATATTAAGAAACGGCGCAATAAACTTCCAGCAAGTTAAGTTTGTAAACAATAATATGGTCTTTCTAACTTCAATTACACTTTATTTTATTCATTACTAGCTATTGCCCGCGACTTCGTCCGCGTGGACAACTTAACATCATAATTATGTATTTCCCGTAGGAATGGGATGTTTTAAGGGGTAAAAACTATCCTATGTCCTATTCCAGGAGCTAACCTATATGTGTGCCAAGTTTCATCACGATCCGTCCAGTGGTTGAAGCGTGATTGAGTAACAAACATCCAAATATCCAAACTTTCGCATTTATAATGTTAGTAGGATGCTGTAGAGGTGTTGATACCACAAATGTCTATAAAATATCTCTATTTGAAAGAGTAGACATATCCATTCTTGTGGCCTGTACCAAGAATCGTCAAATCCCATTCTATAGAAAGAGAAAATCTAGAATGTATCATCATCAGGTTATTTTTGTCTCCACTGCAGGAGCACAACCCTCTCTCATCTGCCGAAGACAGACGGAGGATTTGGCCTACACTCCCCGCGCTGGCCAGACGGGTTGGGGAGGCCTGATTGATGTTTTATAATGTATATACTAAGCTATATATTTTCGAAGTGTACTCATTAAGAACTTTCATTTGATACCAAACAAGACATATTTATCTTTATTTTTTTTTAAGTTAACACATTTTGCCCGTCATAAGTCGCCCTATCAGATTTATTGTGACGTCATATAGCCTATAACCCGCGAAAAATTAAGACGCTTCCAACGACATCACGTTTATCCTAATAAGATAAGTAGTTTAGGAGATATGAAGGAACAAATAAACATTGATACATATATACATAGCTTGCTAAAATCATAACCATCCTTTGGCTTTGCCGTAGTCGGGTAACTAAATGAAATTACAGTTCACGCCTCAAAAATTCGGAGATTTACAGAGAAGAGAAGAATTTGATAAATCTATTTATTTATTTAATAGTTTATTGTACACACAAATATACAAAGACCAACACAAAGAAAAGAAAATTATACAAAAGGATGAGCTTATTTCTAAAGAAATTTCTTCCACCTAACCTGCGGTGAAGACAGGGGATTATTGGAGAGGCAGTAGTCGCGTGTAAATACTATATATTAAATAATCATAGACAATTAAGGTATAGGTAGGTATAGATCTACTTAAGGTATATCAAATTCTTGTCTGTAAATGTTTCGTAAGATTTTGGTTTGTAATGAAGTGAATGTTTCGCTTAGCTGGGATTGAGGTTTGCGTGGAGTTAACTATAATTAGAATCTATTAAGATGCTATGTAGGTACTTGATCACACCTGCCCGTGCCATAAATGTGAAAAACAAATAGCTATCTACAGCGCGAACACAATCAACCGGATCGTTCCGTCCCAGTAGCCGCAGATATTAAGACTTATCCAAACCAATACGCCAGCGAGACGTCCGAATTCGGACGGATGGACTCTGCAAAAGAAATTGGTTTGTAAATCGCATGCGTCTACTCATCATATCAGCCCCTAGAAGTCCACTGCTGGACATAGGCCTTCCCCAACGAACGCCACCACACCCGGTCCTCCGCATCCAGCTGCTACCGGCCACCTTCTTTAGGTCGTCGGTCCACCTGGCGGCGGGGCGTCCCACCCTGCGAGTGCCGATGCGTCTGCTCACACCAATGCATCTAAAAGTCTAAACTGCTACGACTGAGGCATCCCAATTCAGACGAATCATAACATACATACATAATGCTCACGACTTGGTCCCAGAGGGGTAGGCAGAGACGATGTATGGCCACTTTGTGCAATCTAATGTCGCAAAGCGGCTTTCCTTCGCCCGCTTTTCGCCCCGTGATACCGTGATGTGTTGCGAACAGCATCGCCGCCTTGTTGGGGTACCACAGTTAGCTAGGGAAATACTGGTCCACCTCATCAGAGCCCCGCATGATTCGGTGAGGCTAATAGTGCCCGGATTTCGCCCAGCTCCAGGATGTCGGTACATCATCATAACATCAACAATCTATAGATGTCAAGGTGATTGTTTTTTTAATTGTAGTCGATTTATTTAAAGAGTTTTTATCAAAATTTAAGTAAAAATCATTTTATTGCACACGAGTATACTTGGTACATGTATACATGTAATTTTTTTATCGTCTACCGCTTACCCTCAGCCCTTCCCTCAACCCTTCCCTCAACCCTTCTCTCAACCCTTCCCTCAACCCTTCCCTCAACCCTCCCCTCAAACATATCCTTAACTGTCCCCTCGAATTTATAGTTTTCAAAAACTCGCATTACATTGGTACCATACCCGCTCCCGCTACCGCTCACGAATTCAGTCGAGCATTTACATCCTACACTCCTCGCAGTGTATGCGTGTTTTCGGAAACTATAAATTTGCATACCTTTTGATTGACTGCACCGATTGCATTGAAAGAAAGCCTTATATGTTACACCGAATAAAGCACTATGTTTCTGTAAAAAGTCCATCAACGTTAGTTCAGTAGTTTTTAAGTGATGCGCTGTGAAGAACAAACGGTGCAACAAACTTGCAGCAACACATTTTAAAAATTTAAGTATTCCATGGGCTCGATTCTGAAGGCACAATGTTAAAATGTGACAGCACTAAAACTGTTGCTATCCTTGTCACACAGTAATATGAAGATAAAGACGAAACCAATTTTAGCGCTGTCAAATTTTAAATGTGTGCTTCAGAATCGGGCCCCATATCCTACTAATATTATATATTTTTTTGTTTTATTATTGATGGGTTTGCGCTTGACCCTAATCTCACCCGATGGTAAGTGATGATGAGGCCTAAGGTAGAGCGCGCTTACCCAGAAGATGCATATTCACTCTTCCTTTAAAAAGATCCAGATTGTACTTGTCCGGAAATACCCAAGCTGGTAGGGAGTTCCATTCCTTAGCAGTTCGCATTATGAAAGAGGGAGCAAAACGCTTCGTGCGAGAGCGTGGTATGTCTACTACGTAATGATGAAGTCCCTCACCACGCCTGGTAGTCCGGTGATAAATGCGAAAGTTTGGATGTACGGATGTCTGTCACGCTTCAACCACTGGACGGATCGTAATGAAACTTGGCACGCATATAGGTTGGGTCCTGTAAAGACATCGCATTTCTACGAAAAATACATAATAATTTGTGATGTTAAGTTGTCCACGCGGACGAAATCGCGGGCAACAGCTATTATCTAAAGAAAAGAATGTTCACTTCTAATTAATACAGCCTATAACCCGCGTAAAATTAAGACGCTTCCAATGACATCACATTTGTCATAAGATAAGTAGTTTAGGAGATATGAAGGAACAAATAAACATTGATACATACATACATAGCTTGCTAAAATCATAACCATCCTTTGGCTTTGCCGTAGTCGGGTCACTAAATGAAATAACAGCTCACGAATCAAAAATTCGGAGATTTTACAGAGAAGAGAAGAATTTGATAAATCTATTTATTTATTTAATAGTTTATTGTACATACAAATATACAAAGAACAACACAAAGAAAAGAAAATTATACAAAAGGATAAGCTTATTTCTAAAGAAATTTCTTCCAGCTAACCTGCGGTGAAGACAAGGGATGATGGAGAGGCAGTAGTCGCGTGTACCTACTATATATTAAATAATCATAGAAACAATTCGGACGCTTCGCAGACGCATTGGTTTGGATAAAGCTTTATTTCGTCTTGCACGTTATGTACGTCGTTACTACTTTTTGTTTTATAAAGTCTTTTTTAAAAACAAAACAAACAAATTTTCTAGTTACTACTGCCTAACGTCCAACCACTTCTGAGCTGTATTTTTTTAAGTTTTTTTGTTCGCGCAGCTCCAATGGGCGACTCCACCGCCCGCCTTAACCCACAAAAACGTGTTCCACTCATTATGAAACACGAAACTATGATATTTCAAGTCGCCTTGCCGTTCGTACGACAAACGACCTCAGTGTTGCGCAGTCGCGGCGGCGGCCAATAAATATACGCTTTACTGTTATCTATAAACAACCTTCAGCTAGGAGTCGGACCGGTATCTGTATATTCTAATAAAAAAAGACGAAAACCAGTCCAAATTATAGATAAGGCGATGGAAATGTTGAGCGTATTATAGCTGCTGAGGAATTAAAAGAATGGTGGGTGCGTGGGAAGCTCTGGACTACGGCAGCGCGGGCGCAGGCTGCGCGAGATGGTGGACGATATAATGTGGAGCGAAGACAATGGCCACCGTGTGAAATATCTGACCACCGACAGCTATAATTCGAGCGTGATATATCGCAGCTATTTATATGTTATCACGTGTCGATACGGTGCCTCCTGCCATATGATTGATGTACCTCGTCCATCGACAATTTGCCACGGTCGATCTGATTGCCTACTGCATTAGAATATGGTAATAAATATAAGTACCAAAGCAGGAAATATGATGAGTTGAAATTCACGACCACTGACTCTCAGACAGTAGCGTCTGCGAATTATAATTGCTTGAACTTAAAGTTGGTTCGTGTGGTTCCCGGCTTATAATAGGGCCGCTAGCTTCCCGTGGGTGTCGTTAAGACGACTAAGGGATTGCACTAGGGACGGGCAGCAGCGTTTTCATTACTGCGATCACCAATTCGCCTGCCAAGCGTGGTGATTATGGCAAATCTCCCAATGGACATCTAACCAAAAGTGGTATTCTATTGGGGAGATCTATGTCCAGCAGTGGACGTATTTAGGCTGATGATGATGATGAACAGCGTTTGGATGGAGGAGTCGACGTAAACCAAACAAGATTTCTTCAAATGTTAGCAATACTGTTTCTTGCAATGGTTTAAGCAAAAACAGACTTTAAGATGACGAACTTTTCCATACCGCCACTGTACTAAAATGTCCAGCAGTACTTAGGCTGATGATGAACTTAAAGTTTAATAAGTTGAATAGTCCGTGCGCTTCGTGAATTTCCCTGCATATCCACCTAGATTTAAACTCCCTAGTCTACCTAGAGTCGGCTCCTAAAGTTGTGGGCGGCCGTTCCGCGCCGCCGCCGACGATGATGGCTGCCATTATCCCGCGAGACGAGCTAATCGCCTCTCAACTATTTTAATAAACCACCGGCCATAGCTCGCGGATTTATGCCACTGTCGTTCACATTTATCAAATAAACAGGTACTAATTGCGCAAGAAAGATACACAGAATGTGAGTTTTTGCGTCGGCGCAGGCGCAGCGCAGGCGACACGGTCCGGGGAGCCCGTAACGAGCCGGTCGAGGCAGAGTTGAGGCTGGCGATGGCGCGGCCACCGGGCAGAACAGAACAAGCTGATTCTAGCTTTAGTTGATGATTAAACAGCACACCAAGGAAATTACTAATTTAATGACCAATCTGTTCATAGCAATGACGGGAAGAGGGGGGGGGGGGGGGTTAACAATTACATATCACATACACTTGTCTAATCCTAAACTACTTAGTATTGTCTACTGTGCTATGAGAATTAAACAAGGATTGGACAATGGACTCGATTCTGAAGGCACAATGTTAAAATTTGCCAGCACTAAAACTGTTACTATCCTTGTCGCACAGTATTATGAAGATAAAGACGTAACCAATTTTAACGCTGTCAAATTTTAAATGTGTGCCTTCAGAATCGGGCCCAATATATACTTATTCTTATTGCACATATTTTTTTACCAAAAGAGGCATAAATAATAAAGTGTACAATGGTAGACTTATTTCCTAACAGATATATTCCAACCTTTACTGTAGTAGAAATTAAAACATGCGGGAAATCAAGCATATAGAAATTTCATCATAAAATAAATCCATCCTGGACCAGCTTGTACAAAGTTGTCTGTCCCCAGTAGGAATCGAACTCATTACCTATGGCTCTCGAGCCCAGTGACCAAGTCCCTAGGCCAACAGGCGTTCACGGTTACTTAGACTCACGGATCTGGTTACTTAGAATTTGCCATTTATTTCAATAAACATAAAACTGAAACTCAGTTGACGACGCTGTGACAGTACAATATAAAAGGTATATTTGGAGGACTTTGTCTTATACAGATAATATATATCTATATCTATAAAAGAAAAAACTGACTGACTGACTGATTGACTGATTGACTGACATATCAACGCACAGCCCAAACCGCTGAGTCCAGAGGCTTAAAATTTTGCACAACGGTTCCTTATATAGCATAGGCAAGCACTAAGGAACGGATATAAGTTTTAATATAATTAAGTCGAAAAAGTGTTTGTATGTTTATTTATCTGTTTCTTTCACAGCTTGGCTGTTCAAATAATTGCCATAAATTTTTGATTAGTGAACATAACATCATGTATTTGAACATAGGCTCATGTTTACCTCTGGAACAATGGTATAATAGAAACTTGCTCCACGCGGGCGTAGCGCGGGCGTTTGCTAGTACTAGATAAAAGGGTAAATATTCATAACTGACCAAGTTTATTATAAGTGACTAGGTTTATAAGATTGTTTTATCAGATAAAAGTTTCATCGACCGAAGCCACGCGCAGATAGAGTTTATCGCTAGCAGTTTCCAGTAAAGTCTGTAATGTACGACTCTTAGCACAATCGCACAAGATGTTACCACTCTCGATAAGTTTCTTGCAAAATATTATATACTAGCTGTGCCCGCGGCTCCACTCGCGTGGACTATAGAATCCGCTCCCACTCCAGCTCCCGCTCCAGCTCCAAATGTACTCCAAACTCATCGCAATCTAAATAGTGCCGAACATTAAAATTATACTTCTTTACTATACTGCATAATTTTTTTGTTCTATCATCAATAGTTTCTGCAGCGCATGCGATGAAAGACATTCTATAGCTAATTTTTTTACACCTTGGGTTACATTATTGAAGTTTTAGTGGGGATCCCTTATTTTTTACAATAATAAATATAGCATATGTTACTAAGGGATAATGTAGCATTCGAATGGTGAAAGAATTTTTGAAATCGGTTCATTAGTTTTTGAGTTTATTCGTTACAAACATACAAATCTTTCCTCATTATAATATTAGTGTAGATTAAAAGACATCTTCCCAGATATTAACCAAATTTGAGAAGCAAAAAAAATCGCTCAGGTACAGAATTACCAGTATCTCATAACGACTAGTATTTCAAAACGTCTAGTTTAACTTTGGACGTAAACGTTATTTTCGAGCGTGTTCGTATGAGAATAGACCCAAGTAGATGTTGATTCTCCAGCTACTTCGCTTAAAAACCTTTATTGCATATGAGTAGATTTGGTACATTTATACAGATAATTTTTTATTGACTACCGCTTCCTGGACGTTAGCGCTGTGAAGAAAAGTGGCGCAACAAACTCCCCATCATCATCATCATCAGGTTATTTTTGTCTCCACTGCAGGAGCACAACCCTCTCTCATCTGCCGGAGACAGACGGAGGATTTGGCCTACACTCCCCGCGCTGGCCAGACGGGTTGGGGAGGCCTGATTGACGTTTTATAATGTATTCCCTCAGTCGTCTTTTCACTCACAACTCGTCCACGGGAAGAGTTGCAGTGGTCCTATTCTACTCTACCGGAAACCACACGGCAACTTCCCAGCAACACATCTATTAAAATCAAGTTTGTTAACAATATTAAAAATATTGTGTGAAGCTGAAGCAACCACAAACCAGGCATCTTTGTCATTCAAATAATCATCTATTTTATGGTAGGCTTTCTTACAAAATTGTTTGTGCAAAAAAGTTAAAAATTTCCTTTCGTAGTTTATTCTAGAGGCGTACATTGCCCCGTGAACGATTTACTGACCTTACTAAGTCTTAATGGTAAACAAGCTTGTTTTTAATTCTTGTGTCATAATTTATAAGTGTTATTATCACAGTACAATGCCGTGTGGTTTCCGGTAGAGTAGAGTAGGACCACTCCAACTCCTCCCGTGGATGTCGTACAAGGCGACTAAGGGAATACATTATAAAACATCAATCAGGCCTCCCCAACACGTCTGGCCAGCGCGGGGAGTCGACTCACCGTAAGCCTTCTGTAACATTTTCAGTGACTCCGAACACGAAATTCCATTGGCTATGCAAAATTTGAGACAAACTCTTTGTTCGATATTTTTGTTCATTATGAAAATCGAAATATACACTAGATATAATATAACTAAAAACAACACCAAAATGGAAAAAAGTAGAAATCCAACAACAACAAAAAAAATATATAGAATTTTGAACCATAAACAAATTATCCATTACCGATACTTTTTTGACTTATGTCTACTAACCCCCACTCAAACCTCCTTAGTAGCCCATACTTATACCCAGCCCGATTTTATTACAGGCGGAATATTATCTTAACTTGTGACTGTGGTCATTATGATATATTGCCGTTTAATTAAGTAGGAAGATCAAGTAATACTTACCTAGTTAGCGACTGCGATGGACAATGGTGAATGGAAAACGATAGACAATCAACCGATTACGTGACAATTGGCCACGTCACGCACTCACGATATCTCTCTGCCATCGGCCGACTCCGCTGCTGTTTCATTACGTCATGAGGTCACTTGACGCAGCGATGACAGCTGTCAATGTTCACAAATACCAAGGAAGTTAATAGAAAAGTTCCTGGCTTAAATAAGACCATGCCAATCTTCCCGCGGGTGGAGGGTGAAGTCAGTGGTTGCACCGAGAACTGCAGCAGCGTTCTCCTGTGTATATTAAGATCATTACTGCGATCACCAGTCCGGTCTGCCAAGCGTGGTGATTATTACAAATCCCCCAATGGACAGTTCACTATAAGTAGCATTCTATTGCGGAGGCTTATGTTCAGCAGTCGACGTATATCGGCTGATGATGATTTCGCAAGACAGAAAGTAGGCTGATGAAGGTTTGAGTAAAATGATATCGATACTGGAAAGATAAAATCCGATTCCCGTTGGTAGCAGCCATTACGAAATCAGTAACAGGTTATTTGTCTTTTAGGTTTATTCAATTTTAACGATATTTAGTGTGTAAATATCATCATCAGGTTATTTTTGTCTCCACTGCAGGAGCACAACCCTCTCTCATCTGCCGGAGACAGACGAAGGATTTGGCCTACACTCCCCGCGCTGGCCAGACGGGTTGGAGAGGCCTGATTGATGTTTTATAATGTATTCCCTTAGTCGCCTTGTACGACATCCATGGGAACAGTTGGAGTGGTCCTATTCTACTCTACCGGAAACCACACGGTGTGTAAATATCACCATTAATATTTGTGATTATATCATTAACTTCGTGCAACTGCAATGTCCGCAGTTCTAGGGCTTTTCTAGAACCCACGTGGACAGATCAAAATCCTAATAAAAATAGTGATATCCTTTGCTCTGAGCGACACTCCCTCGGTGCTCTAGTGACACAACTAACTAAATTAAGTATGTATTTCGTATTACTAGTTATCGGTATGTAGGCATATATTTATTTAAGTATTCATGCAAGTTTGTGTTATATAAATTGTATACTCTCTGCATCCAGTATTTCCACTCCTCAAAAATTCGCCACCACCCAAAGGTTGCCTGTAAGAAATCGCTGAAAGCGATAAGGCCGCCGTTGTACACTAAATTCATCCTTCTATGTAAGTTTTGTTTTTATTTAAAAATGTATATGTTTTGGTGCACAATAAAGAATATTTGAATTGATTTGAATTGAATTGAACCCACAGCTTACTCCGTTAACGTGCTCTCCATGTTCGTCACGAAATGGGAATTGCGTTGTCCCATTTGGTAACTTACATTCATAATACAGACTGTAACGACCCACCGAGCCGGCCCATTGCTGCATCGAGCGCCAGCCTCACAATTCGAGCCGGCCCTGGCAAGTTATCCCCACTGCGCGCCGCGCGCAGCGAGTCGCCGCCAGAGGATAAAAGGCGGCCACGGATCAAGCTCGTCAGCACTCATCGGGGAGCTCACTAGCCGGACAGCAGAGTGTGGCGGTGCGGGGTAGACCGCGACGTCCTCTGACTGATAGCGAAACGAGCTCTAAGGCGAGTTGCTCAACAGGTCACGTATGTGTGGCGGTGCGGGGTCCCCGCGAAGTCCGTACGGTACCTTCGGCTGAGGAGACGTATAGCGCGGTGCGGGGGGAGGGCCGCGTCGTGCTTACGTACCTGACCTCGTATGTGTGGCGGTGCGGGGGGGTCCGCGCAGTCCGTACGAGGTTACCCTCAGACCCATAGGGACCCGGCCGGTCTTGGAGGACCGACCGGGAAGGAGGGAGTAGAAACGGATATCGAACGGGCCTCATAAAGGCCCGTCATAGTCGAAGTAGAATAAATCACCTTATGTATAGTGTAGCAACTAAGTCATATTTAAATAAAGGCACGACGGTGCCATCTCAGCTATTAAAATGATGTTTCCTTTGTCTAAGTCCCAGTAGGTTATAAATCCCAAACAGCCCTCAGTACTCAGACGTACAAGGGAATATAAATTTAGTGCAACGAGAAGCACCCCCGCTAGCCCGGTCTAGGGGTGCTCCGTTACAAGACTAAGACCTTTTTAGGAAGAGATTAAACTAAAATCCTATTATAGGAACTTAACATGTTCATCTAATAGGATTCCTATAATAGGATTTTAGTTTACTTTCTTCCTAAAAAGGTCTTAGTCTGTATTATGAAAGTAAGTTACCAAATGGGACAACGCAATTCCCATTTCGTAACCGGATACAGAATGGGAACTAAATTCCCATTTCGTAGCCAGTTACGAAATCTGGTTACGAAATGGGACGAAAGGATTTTGCTAATGTCAAGTGTATGAGACGAAGACGAACATGTTACAGAATCAAAGTTAAAAGCTGCTTTTTGTCAAAAAATCATTTTGTATGACGACTATTTTTATAATAACCCAGCCCTTAGAAACAGGTGTCGATTTTAACTTTTCCACAATCAGATATAGATGTATCATTAAGTTATATCTTTCATCTAATATCACCTATAAGCAGGTATGTATATGCTAAACATATTATCAGATCTTTATGATAGGTATATGTGAGATCTGTCGTTAATGAGACAAGATTTATCGCCCCCGCATCATGGCGGCAGTAAATCACGCGCCGCGGGTACCCGCCGTTAACGTCCGAACCCGCTAGTCCCGTCTCAAACTCGCAGCCGCGATCACACCGCCAAAACAAAACGCGCCCAAACCGAACGCCACTCAATAATTCAATAATATCATTTCCAATAAAACGGGGACGCGCGGAATTGGCGGGTCTTACTGTGCGGATAATAAATCGCCGGCGTAAGCAATCGCACCTGACTGCGATTGGGCAAATTCATAGTTTATGAGTGCGCGGGGGGCGCCGTAAAACATATCCGGGAGTTATGCATCCCTCGCGAGCTATAAGCCCGCCTCTACATTCAATATTTGATGCGCCGCAATCGATGCGCCGCCACATCTCTAATCTGTATTTACGAGCCATCTGCATGATTCCTCTTCGTTCCCGTCTCTACTGTCGAGACTTTTGACGGGAACACGACGCCTCTACTTGCTGGTGTTTCTGAACACTTCTCCAGCGGGAACTTCAGCAACAATCCTTGAGGAACTTCCTTTAGTGATTTAATATGTTGTATTGGGGCAATTAAATTAAATTATATTGTATGAACAATTAATAAATAAAATAAAAAAATATTTTATAGAAATACAAATAACTTTATTGGTTCAAGAACATTAGGGTCCTTATACTAGACATATCTATGTGGATATATTATTACAAGCAGTAGCCTGGCTCACAAACTAGGATTCCCTGTTCTATGGGTAGCCAACATACATATAAATAAATAAATATCTCAGACATTCACGCCAATTATCCAGTCCCAAACTAGGAAGAGCCTGTGGGGTATGGTTACTAGATAACGGATAGACATACTTAAATAAATATATAAACATCCAAGACTTGGGTACAAATATTCATATTCATCATACAAACATTTGCCCCTAGCGGGATTCGAACCCGCAACCTCCGGCGTTACAGTCCGAGAGCTACCCGTTCCGCCACGGAGGTCGTCATACATACATATATACATCATCCTCAGCCAAAATTCGTCCACTGCTGAACATAAGCCTCCCCAATAGAATTCCACTTGTTGGCTCTCCATTGGGAGATATGACATAATCATCATGCTTGGCAGACGAATCGTTGATCACAGTAATGAGCTTAATATATACAGTGGTGCAAATCCTTAGCTACCTTGACGACATCCACGGGAAGATTATGAAGGGTCGAAGTGTCGCCAGGTCTGCCTGCCCCATAAGAAAGTAAGAACAAATTAGATTAGGTACCTAAAGAATATTGCAAGCTACACCCTTGGGTAAATTTATACTGGAACCGTGTTGTATTTTTAAGATCATGTATGTATGATATTCTTTATTGCACAAATTTTAAAAGTAAATACAGTTACAAATTTTGTGTACAAAGGCGAGCTTACCTCTAAAAGAGATCTCTTCCAGCCAACCTTACAGGGTGTGAGACAAGGCACTAAGAGCGAGGGGGCAAAAGTGCATAATATACTACATAATAACTAGATACTGAAACTACTTTACACACATATATATACAGACATATTACATATAGTAAATAATAATAAATATAATACACATACATAAATACATACATACCATATTATACTGAGTGAGACAGATAGTGCTCTTTTAGTTTAGTTTTAAAGGATGTTACCGACGTACTATCTCGAATGACCGTACCTATAAATTATGGCTAAATAAATGAAATGAAATGAAGAAGTGATCCATCAATATTTTTTATTAAATTTGTCCTTTATATACTACGCGACACGGCCTTGTATAATAGATTTACGTGCAAACTTTCTATTTAATTATCTTATTTATTTATAAGAGCTTGAACTGCGACCTCTCGCTGACTACTAATGAAAAAACGAGACGAGCTCACTGAATCTCATTAGCTGACTTCAAGCCTGCATTTTTGAGTTTCGTTAGCCATGGTCGCGTCTAGAAATGGTCATAACGGACATTAGCATCTCACATTAATGTCATGATTTGCAATACAATGAAATATGTGAGGACGACTTTCGAGGCGGAACGGGTAGCTCTCGGCCTGCCACGCCGGAGGTTGCGGGTTCGAATCCCGCTAGGGGCAGATGTTCGTATGATGAACGTGAATGTTTGTACCCAAGTCTTGGATGTTTATATATAGTAACTTAGTACTGGCAATAGTGTGTACTGCCAGATGTGCTCTATTTTTGGGGCGTATTTATTCATAGAGTATCATCGTCATCATGTCAGCCCCTAGAAGTCCACTGCTGGACATAGGCCTTCCCCAATGAACGCCACCACACCCGGTCCTCTGCCCTCCGCATCCAGCCGCTACCGGCCACCTTCTTCAGGTCGTCGGTCCATCTGGCGGCGGGGCGTCCTACCCTGCGAGTGCCGATCCGCGGTCTCCAATCCAGAACTCGTCTGCCCCAACGGCCGTCGGTTCTGCGGCATATGTGGCCCGCCCACTGCCACTTCAGCTTACTAATCCTTTCGGCTATGTCGGTGAGTTTCGTTCTTCGTCGGATCTCCTCATTACGAATCATATCTTTCAAAGAAACCCATTTGTCATAGAGTATGACAAAGAAACAATACAAACAGATTTTCACAAATATTTGGTGTGTGCGGCACTCCAGCTCGCAAAGTCGAATTTCAGTAATCCGACCCTGGCAGAATTTGTATGTGTGTATGTATGTAAACGCTTTATTGTACCAAAAATAACAACAACAACAATAATAAAATAGGAATTAAACTGTGTACAAAGGCGGACTTATCCCACTTAGGGATCTCTTCCAGTCAACGTTAGAGTAACCGAAAGGACAAGTATAATGCGTTTAGTACCAAATTTTATAAAGTTTTAAAATACATATTACATAAACATAAACGAACAATATATACATAGACGATACACGAATAAGCGAATGATACAAATATCTATCTATCTATCTATATATACATATAATAAAAGAGTAGAAAAAACAAAAGAAAAGCGAATCTGTACATTGAAGTTAAAAAAAAAATTTCACTGCCCGGACGTTACTGAAGACCAGTAGAGTCCAAAAATATAATTCAAAAATTTCTTATCTGTCTGTATGTATGTATGTATGTACGGGCTAATCTTGGAAACTGCTGAACAGAATTGGACGGCGTTTCACTGTTTAATAGCTTTGAGTCCGGGCCTCATACTGGTATAAGTCATATCTCAATAAAATGTCAGGATGCTGATATACAAGTTGACCTCTCATATCATATCATTTGTATGAAAGTGTAGTTCAACATTACTGGTCGTTGCAAGAACTTGACAGAAAGTGACAGAGATGTTTTAAAGCTCATTTATAGATTTATTTTAGCTGAAGTATTTCAGATATTTCCACAAGTCTCGATACAAAAAATTCGCTATACGATAATTAGTGGCCCTGTATTCTGCCCTGATATGAGAAAAGACGGCTAAGTGCAAAAACACACTTTCGAGAAATCGTCAAAAAACCCGCGAAACAGGGATTCTTGAATATAATGTGGTTCTACTCAATTTTGACAATAAGGTCTGATAGAGAACTTCAAATACTATCTTATTAATAAAAAAGTTCTTAAAATTAACTATTTCAAGTAATGAAAAATTAACGATTTCTGTTTAGCTTAAGCAAATATATATCCTAAAATTCTAAAAAAAAAATACTAGAAAGACCGTTACAATAGCGGCTTTTTAAACTCCAATGGCGCATGACCTCCTAGTAGATACTAGAAGTTAACTGATATCCATACATTAAAAAATGGTTAAGTTACTTAACGGTTTTTTTTGCCTTTATTGAATAATACTGACAGTATGTTTACTTTTAATAACGCGGTTAAATAGACTTAACCGCCCTTTAACTATTTTTTAGTACTAAACCTAATTAAGAATATAACGGTAAACTAATCTAAAAGACGGTCAAATGCACATCTTTTTTATGTAGCCGTCCTTTAATTTAGTATATTTTGACACCAATCAGTACATTTTGGATATAAAAGAAGGTTTTATCTGAATTTAGCTAGTAACGAAATGTAATTCGTCAGGTAAAATTAAACAAACATAAATATGATGTTTACATAAACTTATATTGATACGTCATAATCACAATAAACTTTTTCAAAAGTAATATATTTTAATCACAACCATACTTACAGTTCAAAATAAAATATTAATATACTTCAAAACACTTACAAAGTTACGAAACACTTAAAAATATCAAAATTACGTCATAATTAAAACAACTTCTAAACTGAGATCAATAACTAAGTTAACAAAAATCACATACAAAATGGTTTAAACAAATGCAGACACAAATTAAATGAAAAATGTAATAAATTTCAAGTAGAATGTCAAATAGTAAGTAGATAAACAACTAAACTACTATAAAATTTTAAGAAATAATCAGTCGAAATATTTTAAAAACTAATTAAAAGACACTTTTAGTACTTATCGTATCGTTGAATAAATATTCGTTGTTCTCTCGAAGTCATACTTAAAAAATTATCATTTATTTCAATTCTTTCTTTTTCGCTTAATAATGTTGTACACTTTTTAATACCTACATTTGTTATTGCAGCCTTCTTTAACATGAAATTTGTTCCTGTATTTTGTCTTTTTCTCTAATTGTCTAAACGGTAAACTTGTATCATATTTCTTTCTTTTGCTTAGTTTTCCAGATTTGGTGTACAGCTGAATATTATCATCTTGTGTTTCTTCTTTGTCTGACTCTTGCTCTATTACGCTCTCCTTTTCGGATATTATCTCTTGTGCATACTCTTCTTCTTCAGTTTCCTTCCCCTCGCATTGTTGTTGTGAAATTGTTTCCGGTAAGGTATTTACATTTTTTCCGGTGCTATTTTATTCCTCATGACTGCTGGTCTCTTCATCTATAACAATTACTACAACGACTTCGTTGTTTTCGGTAGATTCGTCTTCATTTTTCGATGTTGATGACTGAGTTTCATTAATAACTTTTAGGCACATTAAAGACAATGATATTGTTTTATTAATTTTCATTTCTTCTACCGGTCTATTTGTAACTTTTTCTGTGAATAAAATGTTATGTTCTGACGTATTTTTTTCGTATTCAGACGGATAACTCTTGTCTGGTCCAATATCTTTGTTTAAACAATCTTCGTTACCTTCAAGTGGGCTTTGACTTTTAACGCTTTCTGAAAGAAGAACTGTCTCTGGCAAGGACTCTCTATCGGAATGTCTTTCATCTTCTGAGTTTGAGTCACAACTGTGCTGTGCGTCCGTAGGTGGTACATAATCCTTGTCTTTTACTGAGTCATCTCAATCAAAATCCTCAGTCAGAATCAAAATCAAATATATCTTCTTAACAAGTTAGGTCAACATCAGCTGATGACACTTGTTGCTGTTTGTGCAGTCTTTTTTTATGCTTTAGTGAAGATGTATTTGTATCTGGAATATCTGAAACATTATTTGATGGAAACAACTTTTCATTTGTAGCCAATATTTGCTGTATACAATTTATATCGCTTGTTTGGTACTAGAAAAAGTATGCAATAACAAGCATAGTTGGGATAGTTGGGCATAGTTGGGCGACCTCGCGCTGTTTCTTGTAGTCTCTAGGTTTCATACAACCTAGCTTCTCAGCTTTAGACAAGATTTAAACCAAACACGCATTTATCTGTTATTTAGTTATAAAAATATATAAGTCATTTAAAGAGATTCATAAAATCACAATTAAATAAGAAAATAAATACGCTTACCAATATAAATCGTACTTTTGCGCGAAACCGGCTATTCGCCGGGCGCGCGACCTTCCTTCTCGACTTTAGAAGCGCATTGAATGTCCCCCCACGTTAAAAAAATATAAATCTGCCACGTCGATCGATGAGACTTTTGCCGCCTTTTAATGTAGCTACGTTACTTTGACCGCCTTTTTCATTTAATTGTCATCAAGGATAATATGATTTGATAAGCTAAAAAACCGTCACCGTCTTATTGTTTATCAAATGTTTTTTATTTTCATTTGGTATATTACATTACAAAACAGTTACAATACCCAAACTGTAATTTAGCGTATGAGATCATGAAAACTGCGTTTTAGTTTCATACGTAGAGTGGTATAATAATCAGAAGCTACTAAGTACTAACACCGCTAAACTCCAATAACCGCCTTTAAAGGTACACTAAAGTACTTAGCGGTATTTACAGTAGTTTCGATGAATATTGTCGATTACCATTACTAAATAAAATCACCACAAACAGCCCTTTGCGTTTATTTAGTCTCAAAATTTACAATAACTGTTTTTTTACTTATTAAAATATTAAAAAAAGTGCACTTAACGGTCAATTAGCTAATCGTATCTCCCAAACTATGATGAATAAAAATTTATGTCCAAGACTGGTCGATGCGGAATTTCGCGCTTATTTCGCTAGTATGGATAATTCAAAAATGACGAAATGTCACTTAGCCGTCTTTTCTCATATCAGGGCAGTATTAGACCGGTGATCGTCGACAATGTCAATATCGAAGCTGTTCAGGAGTACGTCTGCCTAGGACAGACAATATAGTTGGGTAGGATCCATTTCAAAAGCTGACAGAAGAATCCAGTTAGGCTGTGCAGTATTCGGAAAACTGCATCAAGTCTTTACGTCACCTATTCCACAATGTTTAAAGACAAAAATCTTAAATCAGTGCGTCCTGCCTGTCATGATTACAGCGCGGAGATGTGGACACTGATGGTGGGCCTGATCTACAAGATTCAAGTGGCTCTGCGAGCTATAGAGAGGGCAATGCTCGGAGTCTCTATGAGGGATATGATTCGTAATGAGGAGATCCTATGAATAACGAAGGTGACCGACATAGCCGAAAGAATTAGTAAGCTGAAATGGCAGGTCACATCTGTCGTAGTACCGAACGGCCGTTGGGGCAGACGGGTTCTAGAGTGGGACGCGACGTCCCACGCGCAGGGTGGGACGCCCTGCCGCCAGGTGTATGGACGACCTGAAGATGGTGGCCGGAAGCGGCTGGATCTGTAGGGCGTTGTGGCATTCATTGGGGAAGGCATGTCCAACAGTTTGACAGACATTTTGTTGTACAGTTAATTGGATGCAACATAGGAAGGGTATTCCCTTCCTATGTTGCATATGGGGGGGAAGGAAGTCGGATGGAAAAGAATAGAGGGATTAGGGTAAGAGAGGAAAGATGAGGGGGCAGTGGTAAATAAAGGGTGTAGGAAGGGGTGGGTTAAAGGAAGGGGGAGAGGTAGGAGTAGGGAAAGGGAAGGGGTGGGGGAAAGGGTTTTCAACGTTGTGGGAAGGGGATGGAGAAGGAAAGACAGAAAGGGTATGGAAAGGACAAATTGGAGGGGGGGGAAGGAAATATCACCTGATTTGCACAATATTAAAATATATATTTTTTTATTGATTATATGATAATCTTTTAATTCATGATAAATGTAAATGTCAACTTTATTTAAAAAAAAAGCGGCCAAGTGCGAATCGGACTCGCCCATGAAGGGTTCCGTAGCAGCAAGTAACATAATATAAAAGTTATTGTAGTTCGTTGTAACTTTGATCGATGTTTTAATAATAGTATTGTGGTTTACGATTTATGACGTATTAATAAAAACTACTTACTAGATCTCTTTCAAACCAATTTTCGGTGGAAGTTTGCATGGCAATGTACATCATATATTTTTTTTTGTTTTATCATTCTCTTACGGGGGGGGGGGGACACATTTTACCACTTTGGAAGTGTCTCTCGCGCAAACTATTCAGTTTAGAAAAAAATGATATTGGAAACCTCAATATCATTTTTGAAGACCTATCCATACGTATGGGTTTGATAAAAAAAAAATTTGGAGTTTCAGTTCTAAGCATGGGGAACCCGCAAAATTTAATGTTTTTTTTTCTATTTTTGTGTGAAAATCTTAATGCGGTTCACAGAATACATCCACTTACCAAGTTTCAATAGTAAGTTCTTATAGTTTCGGAATAAAGTGGCTATGACATACGGACGGACAGACAGACAGACAGACATTCCCGCCTCCTCACCATTCTCCCCCCGCAACTCCTCTAAGCGAGGATCAACGGAGGTAACTGCAAAGACACCTACCAGTGAAGGTAGGGCAGGTCCCAAGTCATGAATTTATGCTACCTTGGGCCCCATACAAATTTAATTATAGAAGTAAAGAGTCAGACAGACAGACAGACAGACATGACGAATCCATAAGGGTTCCGTTTTTTGCCATTTGGCTACGGAAACCTAAAAAACTGTGGTCCAACGGGCGAAACCGCCGCCGGAACGCAAATTTTTACCCGACTTCAAAAAAGGAGGTTCTCAATTGGATAGTATGTTTTTTTATGTATATTAATATTTTTAATGCATAACCAGAATAATAGATTTCTTTTAGGATTTAGTAACACGTAATACATAACAATGTGTAATGTTAAGTTGTCCACGCGGACGAAGTCGCGGGCAACAGCTAGTATATACATAAATTCATACTATTACACTATATATCCCAATAAATACCTATTAGTAGTTTATATACTGTAATATAAGTCAGCTCAAGGCTTCGGTATTGAACCCATAATACGATTAAATACTCATAACGTACTATTTAGTACTCGATTTCAGATTTTGTACTTAAACAGATCAAAAGTTACAAGGGGGTGTTGAAGTCCGAGCTGGAATGACGTCACACCAGCTCGGACATTTGTAGTAATGTTACGATTGTTGAATGTTTGACCTAGGAAGCTCATAGATGCACGCGAGGCAATAAACATTGCTGCGGCGGCAGGCGGGCGCGGGCGGCAAGCAGCGATGTGAGGAATTCCTCATAGCCGCGCCACACGACCGCTTAGTGCCCGCCAACTCTAATAATCTTCATTTACTAATGAGCTACTGCTTCGTCTTCGTTTCTGCTAAAGTATAGGTAGGTACCTATCACTGACGTTTACCCGTCTACGAAATAGTAAGGTAATGCAGGATACGATAAGTGATCGCACTCGATTTGTTCAGTAGCTTATGGTTAGTGCCCACACTACGTGCCCGGTAGATATAAATGCCTGCATGGCGCTCGCCCGCCCACCAGCAGGGCAGTGTCAGTCCAGTGGCCAGCAGTGGGACACTCGAAGTGGGAAGTGGGACCCCCGACCACCCTCAGGATACATATCAGGATCTTCTATTTAGACGGAATCAAAACCAAAACTATATGACTTTATAATGAAATTAAATAGTACTATTTTTTCTTAAATAAAATAATTGAAAAAAGATTTACTATTTTTTTCTGTAAACGAAAACTTTAAATAACTCTCGAGTAATTTTTTTTTTAAATTTCACTTGAAACAAATAGCCTTTCGACCGTCGATATTACGACACAAACAGTGTGACGTCACTAGTGATTGATTATAGATTCTGCGTTGATAACGGCGTAAGTGCGTTAGCCGTTAACACCAAATGTTACATAATTTCAACTGGGTTTTTTCTCAGAAAGGGGTAAGTAAAAATTCATTAGCTGAGCTGTGTCGTAGCTTGGTGTAGCTGGGTGCAGTGTTTAATAAGCTGGCTCGTAAATCCTCCTTAACAACTGATTCGAACGCCGACCAGAGGCGATATAACTTTTTTATATTTCACTTTCCACTTTTTACACGTCCACTGCTCTGTGATGGCATAGAGCTCAGAGTTTTTAGAGTGCCCTTAATGATGTTTCAGTGAGTTTAATCAACATGACTTATTATATTATTATATGCAGATTACGTATAAGATTTGATGTAGTATCGATCATACTAATTATGATCTCTAACAATAGTTTTTTTTTTATTTTAATTATAAATATTTTTTACATAGATTTCATGTGACCTATCATCCACTGCAACTTCAGCTTACTGATTCTTTCACCTATGTCATCATCAGCCCGAAAGTGTCCACTGTTGGACATATGCCTCTCCCAAGGTGCGCCACTGAACCCGATCCTCGGTTCTTCTCATCCAGTTACTGCCAGCCGCCTTAGGCAGGTTCCGCCTTCACCTATGTAGGTTACATCAATTTCTTCGTCAGATTACCTCATGAAAATGACATTTTGCCACACACCCTCAAAATTAAATAAACCATTACTTACAATCTCATACGAGTTTAATGTGCGCCTCTATAAGTAAGTTGTGTCTACGAACTAAACCCTTTCGCGCGGTCTGCGCCAATAATGAAATCTGGGGTGTGAAATAAAAAGAAAAACTCTCTTAATTAAATTTTCTTTTGGTGAAATTTAATAAACGTAGAGGGAGAGCACCTACATCCATACCTAAGGCGGCGGCGAGGCACAGCCAACTGAGCCAGCGGGTAGTATATACATATGGAGTATGCGGGTGATACTTGCAAGTTCGATATATTTATTTATTTGTGTAGGTATCTATGGGTATGCACAATTAAAAGATATTTAGATTTTTAGTTTTAAAAACTAGGAGCGAGAGGGAAGAGCAGGAGAAAAGGGAGGAGAAAGGGGATTAACACGAAGCAAACAACTTAATTTGCCGTGTGGTTTTCGGTAAAGTAAAATAGGATCACTTCAACTCTTCCCGTGGATGTCGTACAAGGCGACTAAGGGAATACATTATAAAACATCAGTCAGGCCTCCCCAACCCGTCTGGCCAGCGCGGGGAGTGTAGGCCAAATCCTCCGTCTGTCTCCGGCAGCTGAGAGAGAGATGTGCTCCTGCAGTGGAGACAAAAATAACCTGATGATGATGACACAACTTAATTTATAAAACAATATTTGTGTAGTATTTCTCTTTCCAAATAATTCACGAAACTCAACAATGAACGTGCACAAATTACGAGAGATTTCGACTTCGCAATATGATAGAGCAGCCCGGCGGGCCGAGGCGCACGGCACAAGGCATATAATTGTACATAAATATTCGGCAGATGGGCAGATAGACAGACTGCGGCGGCGGCGGGCCGGCCGCGCCGCGCGATATTTAAATAAACACTTAGCAACAATAACCGCGATAACTGCCGCTCCCGC
Source organism: Esperia sulphurella (assembly GCA_947086405.1). NCBI lineage: Eukaryota > Metazoa > Arthropoda > Insecta > Lepidoptera > Oecophoridae > Esperia > Esperia sulphurella. Next base: position 17,892,543 of record OX352264.1, read on the forward strand.
TCAAACCTCGACGACGTTTAGATACCGCGCGCCGCCCACTGTACCGACAGCAAATACATTCTAGTAAAACTACAGTTTTAGTCTAGCCGTTATGAATGTATGAAAACACATTATTTTACCAAAAAATTTAATCAATACAATAAAATACAACATTTATTTATCAACACAAAGATTAAGTACAATTATAATGTATTAAATTAAAATGAGTACAATTTATCTTTTGTGAGAGACCTGATGAAGCCTGATGACCTGATGTGAGATAGGTCATCAGGCTCCCACCACATGGAATTTTTGCGCATCACCCTGCCATACCAAGCAATTAGATTCATCATATTTTTATCTCCACTGCAGGAGCACAACCCTCTCTCATCTGCCGGAGACAGATGGAGGATTTGGCCTACACTCCCCGCGCTGGCCAGACGGGTTGGGGACGCCTGATTGATGTTTTATAATGTATTCCCTTAGTCGCCTTGTACGACATCCACGGGAAGAGCTGGAGTGGTCCTATTCTACTCTACCGGAAACCACACAGCATATCAATAACTAATAGAATATATAACTTACCCCAGTTATAAATCTCTTCCATTCAACCTTAGAGTCCCTGAAAGGACTGGTATAATGTGTATCAATTAGTACCAAACTTTGATAGTAGAAACATACACTACTTATATGCATATTTTAGTGTAAGTGTATATTTGATGTAGGGTTGCCATCCCTCCAGGTTTTCTCGGATTTGTCCTAGTTTACGGGACGTCCGTGGAGCGTCCGGGCGGGGTTTCATTTGTAGTCTAGTTTTAAAGTCTTCGATAAAAAAAATATTTATAACAATTTAAAAAAAAATATTTTACTGAGTTTTTTTTATCTAAAAAACTGTTGACATGTCCGGATTGTAAGCTGCAAAGGATTTCATGCTTTTTGTCTTGGTTGGCAGATTTTAAGATGGCAACGCTAAAGGAAACGTTCATATATTTTTAAAGATAAGTAACACTGCATTGTTTTGTTGAAGCGGTAGTCGATAAAAAAATGACTTGTATAAATGTACCAAGTGTACTCATATGCAATAAATGATTTTGACTTTGACTTTGTACTTCTGGCTTGTTCACTGGACTGGAGCGCCCGAGATCGTGGATAAAAAAAATGCAGGGTAGTCCGGGTAAAAAACTTGATTTCACCCAAATGCCCGGATTTTTTTAGGTTCTTGTCCGGCGTCGGCAATTTTGGTGATGACATCCCTGATTTAATGGGTACGTTTCTTTCTAATTTTGGTATTAAACGCATTATACCAGTCCTTTCAGGGTATAAGTCCGCCTTTCATCATCATCATCATGTCAGCCTTTAGACGTCCACTGCTGGACATAGGCTTTCCCCAATGAACGCCACCACACCCGGTCCTCTGCCCTCCGCATCCAGCCGCTACCGGCCACCTTCCTCAGGTCGTCGGTCCACCTGGCGGCGGGGCGTCCCACCCTGCGCGTGCCGATCCGCGGTCTCCACTCCAGAACTCGTCTGCCCCAACGGCCGTCGGTTCTGCGACAGATGTGGCCCGCCCACTGCCATTTCAGCTTAAGTCCGTCTTTGTACATAACTATATTCTTATGTTTTTTTTGTTGTTGGTTATTTTGGTACAATAAAGCATTTACATACATACTTATTATAAAACTCAACGTCTCTGTCCGTTAGTGAGCTAAAAATACAAGACGGGTGTGACGGCCCAAGTTATCAGACGCAGTAGAGATGCCACCGGCGGTAACGATCGCGTTGTGTAACTAATACAGCTTCTTGTTAATAATTACGGATGCCTACGTAATAACCGCTAAATACAATTACTCGTCGCTACAAGCGACACGCTCCGTGCTTTTCCTGGAATAGCACTCTAATTGAATACCTTCAGAGTTATTTTAACAATCTACAATCACACCCCCCGGCACTCCACAAGTGAACTGCTTTAATTACCTACTAATACTTCAGGAGCAGGAGCGTGCGAGCACAGCGAGACAACATAGATACACAATGTCATACGCCAATAAGGGACAGACCACTACTTTTCAGGAAACGCAAACTCCTTTTTTTTTCTATGCGCCTGTAATTATTTTGTTTATACATCTATATTAAGCATGTCAAACGATCATCATCAGGTTACTTTTGTCTCCACTGCAGGAGCACAGCCCTCTCTCATCTGCCGGAGACAGACGGAGGATTTGGCCTACACTCCCCGCGCTGGCCAGACGGGTTGGAGAGGCCTGATTGATGTTTTTTAATGTATTCCCTTAGTCGCCTTGTACGACATCCACGGGAAGAGTTGGAGTGGTCCTATTCTACTCTACCGGAAACCACACGGCGTCAAAGGATAAAGTCATTGAATTTCAACGTTTTTTTTTATAAATATATCATTCGATATAGAATTGAAAACGGAGTTTGAGAATACAAAAACCGATTTTAGCATAAAGTCACCTACACCTACATCAGATGATTTTAAAATGTGCATCTGTTATCTAATTTAATAACCAATTAGTGTCAATCTTGAAGGAAAACTTGAGGTGAAACTATGAGCTACGAAAAAATATTTTGCTTCATGGTATAAGGTGTAAGTAACCTAGAAGAAGGGGGAGTCCTTTGTTACATAGGTACCCGGCAGGACTTCTATCTCTTTAGAAGGGGCGAAGAAAAAAAATGTTTAGATGAAAGTGGTAGGCCATAATGTCCTCTATCCAAAGCCCTCAATTTTTTCTCAAGTACCAACGGCATATCCATAATATGACAGCATGTTCCAAGTACATAAAAATGGCTGTACCTCAGATATTTATTTTTTGTATATTTTTTTTTGTTTCCGGTAGAGTAGAATAGGAGCACTCCAACTCTTCCCGTGGATATCGTACAAGGCGACTAAGGGAAAACATTATAAAACATCAATCAGGCCTCCCCAACCCTTCTGGCCAGCGCGGGGAGTGTAGGCCAAATCCTCCGTCTGTCTCCGGCAGATGAGAGAGGGTTGTGCTCCTGCAGTGGAGATAAAAATAACCTGATGATGATGATATTTTTTTTTTAAAGCAGTAATTTTTTACCCTGATTTGTACCGTCAACAGTTTTACTTCACCGAAGCGCCGCGCGTCGTTTTTCCGCACCGTACCCGGTGAACCTTACTCCACGTATCATACTCTCATGAATAATGTATTGCGCTCCAAATAATATACGATTACACTACACTCGAGGAAAATGCACTTTCTTTGTCTTGCGCTGTTTTGCGTCCGCCCCCGCGGTCTGTGCCCCCGCGCTCCGTGCCCCCGCGCTCCGTGCCCCCTCGGTACAATTCGGGAGCGCGTTCCACTCTGAGACCGCACAGCTCTGTGGTCACTCTGTGCATAATTAGCTATGATCGAAATTGCTTGAGTTGTTATAAATAATTATACATTTCATATATACATATAGATATTTGTATCATTCACTTATTCGTGTATCGTCTATGTATATATTGTTCGTTTATGTAATATGTATTTTCAAACTTTATTAAAAGTACATTTCTTTATCAAATGTGGTACTAAACGCATTATACCTATCCTTTCGGTTACTCTAATTGATTGTGATCCCTATTTTATTATTGTTGTTATTTTTGGTACAATAAAGCGTTTACATACATACATACATACATACATACATACATACATACATACATACATACATACATACATACATACATACATACATACATACATACATACATACACACACATACATACATACATACATACATACATACATACATACATACATACATACATACATACATACATACATACATACATACATACATACATACATACATACATACATACATACATACATACATACATACATACATACATACACACACACATACATACATACATACATACATACATACATACATACATACATACATACATACATACATACATACATACATAGATTCTATAGAACTAAGATTTTCTCATGTACGATGGGATTTAAACAATTCACAAATTTAATATCCAGACCGGCACCAACTTGCATAAATTCTGTCCCTAGTGGGAATAGAACCCACTACCTCTGGCGTTCGAGTCTAACGAAAAAGCCACTAGGCCATCGAGGCGTATGAGTATGGTTTCATTAAGGCACATCAATTTGATGCTCACAGTGAAGATTAAAAACTAGAAGTAGGTAAGTAAATCTTTACCGTTAGGTTGTCCTTGCAATCGTACCGCTGGGTATGTACTACGTCGATCTCTCTGGGAACTCGTCCGTGCCAGATATCGGCGATTAGTGCATTACAGGTAATAGCGCCGATTATGAGCCAGCATTCAGCAATCGTTAGGCATGCCATCGGCAGCCACAGTGAAGCCAGCCACAGTACGTCAATAGACATCATCGACCATAAAAAAATGGCGTATCTATCGCGGACTACCTTAGAATCCTATCCTACTAATATTTTATATGCGAAAGTTTGGATATTTGGATGTTTGTTACTCAATCATGCTTCAACCACTGAACGGATCGTGATGAAACTTGGCACACATATAGGTTAAGTTCTGGAATTCCCATTCCTACGCGAAATACATAATAATTTGTGATTCTTGATTTCTGATGCTATTGTTGATTCGCTATTGAAGTCGCGGGCAACAGCTAGTATTATATATACATAATTATATTTATATTATACATAGGTATATACAATATACCTTATAAAATAGAAATAGAATGTATAATCAAGACCGGGCAGTATTGGTAAGTCACAAACTGTAAGAGATAGAGTAATTTATTCTAAGAAAATATAGCTTCGATTTTTGAGATAAGAAAAAATGGAAAATAATAAAAAAAAGTTTCGTCTTCTAGATTTGTTACCCACACTCACTCGCATGCGATCTCATACAAACTCCTTTTCAGAGTTCATCTGTCCGAATTCGGACGCATCGCAGCTGTGGTCTAACAACTGTCTGTATGGAGCTTACTTACTGGTCGGAGTGTATACTGTGGCATAGCTGAACTGTATCCATCAGACCCTCGCGTGACGTCTTCAAGGGCGAGACTCTCCATGCTCCGACATTCCAGTCGTTTCGTGTTCCAGTGCTGGACTGTCACGCACGCCACGCCCTGTCGAGCTGTCCCACGGGGCAGTGATAACAACCCACTTACTGATAAATGAGTAATTGTTGGGAATGCTGAGTTTTCTCATAGTTTCTACTATCAGATGCAGGCTTTGACCTAACCAATTGATTGAAATGAATGACTTTAAAATTAATTGAACATTTAACCATTGTTAGATAGCGTGCATTGCTTTTTTCTTGCTTGCTGACATGCTGTACTGCTTGATGACAGTACTACCAGACTAAATCATAAACGATGCAACAACAAAACTGCTGAACATAAGCATCCCCAATAGAATGTCAGTTTTGGTGGACTGACCATTGGGGGATTTGCCATAATCACCACGCTTGGCAGGCGGATTAGTGATCGCAGTAATGATCTAACATAATAATATACACAATTGAACGCTGCTACCCATCACTGATGCAATCCCTTAGTCGCCTATGGAAAGGTTGGGTGTGGCCCTATTCTAAACCGGATCACAAGGCATATGATACAACATCGTCAAAAATCTAAACTTCAACATGAAGTAGCTTTACAGGCAGGGGCGGCCCTAGGGTGGTGCGAACGGTGCAACCGTTTGTTATAGCCCAAGCACCTTAAAACCACCTACCAGCCAAAATTTTACAGCAAAAAGTATCATTATATTTTTTCAACGAAAATAACTTCTTTACCCCACTGATTATTTTGTCTCTGTGTTGGTATGTACAGCTTAAACGCATTTTGCGTCTAGAAGTAGGGAGGGGGACGGGGGAGGGGGAGGGGAAGAATAGGGGGGGAGGGGGAGGGGAGGGGAGGGGTATCCTACTGATCTGGGGCCTCCATAAGCATATAAGTATTTCGGATAACATCCGATTGAACTACAAAGCATTTTTGTACTCGCTAACGGGTCATATGACATGTTATGATAAGCGTTAGGCATCTAAATACAATAACCAGACCCTAAATGCTTATCAAAATGTGTTCCATGACAGTTACTCGAGTACAACATGGATTTTTAGCTGGAACTAATATTATTCAAAATGCTTAATACGTAGCCCCTGGTCATTGCTCTACATAGTGGAAAGCCTCCAGCCCGTGTGCCTGTTCAATAAACAAACAGCGCATTGTCGCCACCTCCGTACGTACATATGCGCACGCGCATACGTATGCGTGTCACGCGCGGTCGTCTCGTCGCCGGCGCCGCGCGTGGTAGCCAGCGCTGGCACGCCGGACTGTGCCCTTTGTGTTCTTACAAGTATCCAGTAACGGTGATATTCCACGATGGAAGCACACATTCCCTGTACTTATGATGACCAGTATCTAAGCGCTGCTTCTGCTTCTAAGCAATTAATTGAGTTAAATCTAAAAGGTTATAAATCGCTGCGTTGCGATGAAAACTCATATCCCTTATTTGTATTGATCTACAACATAATCCTAAAACGAAGCAAATCGGAGACGGAAATCAACGTTCTTTTAATTATTGTTCATTGTCGAGTTGTCTTATATCGTAATCTCTAAAGTTCGAAAGAAAATAGAAACGTTGGTGCAACAATCTATATATGTACCATTAGATGGAGCCTTTCAAACAATCGCTATGTTCCACGCAACTGGGGGCCCGGGAGCCGCAATTCGATTACATTCAAAATGAAACTTGTGCAGTTACTACGCAGAACATTTAATTATTACTAAATATTGACGCTACCGTAGCGTAGCGTCAATATTTAGTAAATAGGTAAATGTTCTGCGTAGTAACTGAACAAGTTTCAAAGTGAATATGAACGAGTTGCGGCTCTCGGAGCCGCAATTGCGTGGAACACAGAGATTGTTTGGAAAGCTCCATCTAATAAAATATGTCAGACATTCACACCAATTATCCAGTCCCAAACTAGGCAGAGCCTGTGGTATGGTTACAAGATAACGGATAGACGTACTTAAATAAATATATAAACATCCAAGACTTGGGTACAAACATTCATATTCATCATACGAACATTTCCCCCTAACGGGATTCGAACCCGCAACCTCCGGCGTGGCAGGCCGAGAGCTACCCGTTCCGCCAAGGAGGTCGTCATAGTACATAGAGATCTATGCCTTGGTGGCATTCAACCTCCGACTATTACTAAACCCTCTCAGTTAAAATACAAGCTACCCGGAGCTAAAAGTATATTAATATTCACTTCATCTTCGGCGGAGGAAGTTAAATGGCTGCGTATTAGTATTCATTATCCGAGCAGCCAACAGCTTACGTGTGAGCCGAATGGTTGAAAAACGCGGAGACTGCGGGCGGGACGCGCGGCGCGGCTCCGTACGCATACGACATAAGAACCTACGATATACTAGAAACCTCCGACATCATCATCAGGTTATTTTTGTCTCCACTGCAGGAGCACACCCCTCTCTCACCTGCCGGAGACAGACGGAGGATTTGGCCTACACTCCCCGCGCAGGCCAGACGGGTTGGGGAGGCCTGATTGATGTTTTATAATGTATTCCCTCAGTCGCCTTGTACGACATCCACGGGAAGAGTTGGAGTGGTCCTATTCTACTCTACCGGAACCACACGGCCTCCCACATATTTACTAGAAACCTACGTCACAGTAGACACCATTCCTCAAAGATTTAGGAGAATGCTGAGTTCATTTTTCGTGGGTTCTTCTTGAAAGCAAGAAGCTGGTAAACTGGTTTTCTAGTATCCCATGATTTCTTCATAAACGTTTTTGCTGTTTTCTCCATATTCCCTTAGTGTTCTTCTCTCGCTTCGGGCAACAGCTTCCAAAGACATCCTTAGCTCTACTAATATAATATTATATAGTGGTCAGCAACGTTTTTTGAAGCTGTAGAAAGTGGCCGGAAGCGGAAGGATGATGAGGGCGGTTGACCGGATATGGTGGCGTTTATTGGACGAAGGCCTATCCAGCAGCGGATGTCTAAGGGTGGATATGATGATGATGATGAACGTTTTTAATCGCTTTTTCCGATGGCATCCTTGTTTTCTCCTGGAACCTGAGTAGCTGTGAAAGTTGTCGTGTCGTACGAGCGCAATGGGTTCGTACTCGAGGAGAGTGGAACAGTTTTGTCTGTCTGCCTGTCGCATTGTGCGCGGCCTCGGGTAGCATTAGTCCACATTAGACACGCCACACGCCGCGCCACGCCGCGCCGCACCGCGTCGCATCGCGCTGCCGATATGTAAACCTTTTGTATCGCTTTCTATGTCCGTTTCTATTGGGTCACTTACCTACACGGAGGTAGAACGCTGCCTTCGCCTTTGTCGTCATGCTTCAGGAAACACTCAAACACTTGTTGTTTTGTTTGTCAGTCTGACAGCGTTGCAGCGCTCTTTATGGCCACTTATGTATGTATTATAAGGAATGGGGAGCGGTGTTTGATGGCCTACGTACGTTACGTGGACACTGACGGTGGGCCTGATGCACAAGTTCCAAGTCGCTCAGCGAGCTATGGAGAGGGCTATGTTCGGGGTTTCTTTGAAAGATATGATTCGTAATGAGGAGATCCGACGAAGAACGAAACTCACCGACATAGCCGAAAGAATTAGTAAGCTTAAGTGGCAGTGGGCGGGCCACATATGCCGCAGAACCGACGGCTGTTGGGGCAGACGAGTTCTGGAGTGGAGACCGCGGATCGGCACGCGCAGGGTGGGACGCCCCGCCGCCAGGTGGACCGACGACCTGAAGAAGGTGGCCGGTAGCGCTGGATGCGGAGGGCAGAGGACCGGGTGTGGTGGCGTTCGTTGGGGAAGGCCTATGTCCAGCAGTGGACTTCTAGGGGCGGACATGCTGATGATGATGATGATACTCTAAAACAGTTTTTGGATTTTGAGTTGACCAAAAGAAATCGTCACCTTACTTTCTAACCCTATGGGTAAATTTACATTGAAAGCACTAAATAATAGAGTCCCACCTGTGGAAATGACATGTAAATTATGGAAAACTAAACAAATACAAAGAATATTATATACATATAGTACACAGTTCTACACAGTATATAAAATGAATGTCGTATTTGAATTACAATTTGCTTATTGTAAAAAACCAATAAGCATGTATCAGGTTGATTTTGTCTCCACTGCAGGAGCACAACCCTCTCTCATCTGCCGGAGACAGACGGAGGATTTGGCCTACACTCCCCGCGCTGGCCAGACAGGTTGGAGAGGCCTCATTGATGTTTTATACACCCTTAGTCGCCTTGTACGACATCCACGGGAAGAGTTGGAGTGGTCCTATTCTACTCTACCGGAAACCACACGGCAATCAGGAATAAAAAAATTCTTATTACGTTACGTTGGGTGGCATAGCAAACCTAACATATCACGAGTGGTCTACTTAAAATCTTTAGGCACGCAATAGTTCAATAACCGCTGTCTTACAAACACCCAAACTATTCCCCAACATCGTAATCCCCGGCAAACTAAATAGGTATACTTAATCAATGGTGAATCTAAGCATTAAAGTCCCCCACGCGGCCGATACGTATCGAATCGGGATGACGTCTCATTCGTCCGATTTATTACTCTTACACACTACCGCCAACCTTCGCATACGACCAGCCACACACAAACATAATGTCATACCAAAGATTGCCACGAAACGGCAGCGCTGAAAGAAATCGTATCGAGTTTGGGTAGACTGTGTGCGGTGGCGAGCCGCGGGTGTCGTGGCGGCTGCGCGCGGTGACGCAACATTTTGCATGCCGTTCGATTCCCGGCGCGGCGATAAATCACAGTCGGACAAGCGAACAAAAAGCGAACAAAAAGCGAACAAAGCCGGGTAACGCGGCGTGTCTCTGTGGATTTTGAGCGATTTCGGTTTATAATCATTTTTCATCGGCGCGCTGCACGGACGGACGGCGGGCCGTAATTTTACGCCGATCACGAGTTTCATTCAGCCGTCATTAGGATTTTGTTCGTTTTGTGAACATTCACTCACTGTTTACAATTCATTTTGGAGTTTACTTTTGATGATCATGATTGATTGTATTGATTCATAATTACTGGCATCAGATTAGATTAGATTTATTTATTTCACTTTTACATCTTAAAAATTCAATTTTACATGTCATTCTAGTATGGTAAAAGGGATCGTCATAAGATAAAATAATGTATAAATTACAATGTCAACAACTCAAATAATGTCATAGTATATAACATACTATCTATGTCAAAATTTACACTTTTCGCATCACTGTGTCTCTTTAGCCTTGTTGGATAGGAACTCAACGATTATTTGCCAATAAATAGGTGGTTCAAAATATAAAATAGGTTCCCGGCTTAGACCCCCAATCACACAATATTCCCGTGGGTGTCGTCGGCGACAGCGTTCTTCTATATACGTCATCTAAATGACGTCCAATTTATTTTTAAAATGGTAGCATTTTTCAAAATGGCCGAAAACAAAAATGTTTTCCACTGAAAATCTGTACACGGGGGTTCTAGGCTCTTATCAAGGTTCATCATCAGGTTATTTTTGTCTCCGCTGCAGGAGCACAACCCTCTCTCATCTGCCGGAGACAGACGGAGGATTTGGCCTACAGTCCCCGCGCTGGCCAGACGGGTTGGGGAGGCTTGATTGATGTTTTATAATGTATTCCCTTAGTCGCCTTGTACGACATCTGCGGGAAGAGTTGGAGTGGTCCTATTCTACTCTACCGGAAACCACACGGTAGTTCTATCAAGGTTATGAGAGCTGCATTACCGTCCCATACAACTGCATCATCTTCGTTGAATTACGTTACATAAATATTCATTTATTTATTTCTTGTATCAGTAAGTTCTTGGTGTGATTCTCAGGCTCGAATAGTCATCCGTAAATTACCTATTGGCGTGGCTAGTTTTTGTCTCGCCTCGCAGAGTCGCGGCGACCTCGGGCACATAACGACCGTCGCGTGACCTGGGTACCACTACCCCCACTTTTTACAACATTTTATAAAGAATCAACTTGACAGTTGCAAAAGGCAAAGGCAACCTTGACATTTAGGTATAAGAGTTTTTTCCTATTGCAAATACTTCGATTTTTTTGTTCAGTGTTTCCTGAGCAAACTTAACTTTAGGATGCTTATATCATTTTATTATCAACGATCTCTATGTACTACCAGATGGAGCGTTCCAAACAATCGCTCTGTTCCACGCAAGTAGCCACAACTCTTTCACATTCACAATGAAACTTGTGCAGTTCTACGCAGAACATTCAATTATTTACTAAATATAGATATTATTTAACCTTAGGGTTAATATTTAGTAATAATTAAGTGTTCTGCGTAGTAACTGCACAAGTTTCATTGTGAATGTGAAAGAGTTGTGGCTACTTGCGTGGAACAGAGCGATTGTTTGGAACGCTCCATCTAGTAGTACATAGAGATCGTTGTTTATCATAATCTGCTAGACACAAGCCTTCCCAAAAGAATGATACTTTTGGGCTGTCCATTAGGGTATTTGCCAGAATCACCACGCTTGGCAGGCGGAATGGCGATCGCAGTAATGACCGAGAACGCTGCCCGTCCCTGGTACGATCCCTTAGTCGCCTTGCCCACACCCACGGGAAGATTGGGGGTGGCGCTGTGACAAATTTAAACCACACCACACATTTAAACTCAGCGTGTTGTTGGCAATTGGCAACAAAACGCCGTTTAGTTCTCGTGTGTTGAATATACACGGCGCGAGGAGCAGAGCGCCCCGCGCGGCTGGTCAATGATCATCACCTCCCCGCCCCGCACCCCGCACTTCCTGCTTTATTCACCAGATAATTATTTACAAAATAAAGCAGGTGCATTTGTTGATTCACGTAGGTATACGATGCCTCACATACCCAGGGCCGGATTATCCATAAGGCAATGTCTGGATTAACCACATCTGTTTGCAATACTCTGTCGCTATGTCTTTCTTATTTTCCTACAGAAAGGTTGCCTGGAAGAGATCGCTTTAAGCGATAAGGCCGCCTTTGTATACTTTCCAAAAATCTGTACCTATTTTATTGTTATCCTTAATTTGTGTGCAATAAAGAGTTTATCTATCTTTTATTTTTTATTTTTATTTTATTTTATTTTATTTGGAAAACTAACAGCTTACAAACATTTGCAGTATTACAATAGGGATATGATAACATTTAGTATAGCTAATAATAGGTTTTCACGTAAGATAATTAAATTAATAACGGACATGTTTCAGAAGAAAAGGAAAAAAAGATATGAAATAACAATAAAAAAATTAAGTGTTTGGGATGTTGTGTGTGTGTGTGTGTGTGCATGAAGTGTGGAGTTGTATGTGTGAGTGTGTGTGTATGGTTAGGGGTAGTGAATGCATACGTTCTCATCTATCTATCTATCTGTCGCAGAACCTACGGCTGTTGGGGCAGACGAGTTCTGGAGTGGAGGCCGCACGCGACGACCTGAACCAGGTGGCTGGAAGCGGCTGGATGTGGAGTGCGGATACTGGGTGTGGTGACGTTCATTGGGGAAGGCCTATGTCCTAAGGGCAGATGTGATAATGAACCTCAAGCAAAAGTAGGTATGATAGCCAGGGCTGGATTATCCATTAGGCAGTGTAGGCAACTGCCTAGGGGCCCCGCGTCGGCTAAGGGCCCCGCGCGCCGAGAATATTGTTTTTATTTTAATTTAAAGATGTTTCTTTGAGTATAAAATTAAATTGGACTTAAATTAAATTTACCAAACGATTTAATAAAAAAAACGCATATTTTCCTTTCATTTGTTTAATTTTTGTTTATTGAATAGGGTGATGTTGATGATGCACTTTTTTAATGTAGTAAAAAAATAGCATGACCTTATACATATAATAAAATTATAAATAAAATTGCGTTGTGGTAGAAAAAATATATTTTAGGAAGTTAGAAAACGGTAAAGGGGCCCCGAGACGCGCATTGTCTAGGGCCCCGGCCCTGCACATACCACAGAATAAGTAATAATACAAGTACAAAAGCCGTACTCTACAAGAAAACTTGCTCAATTATCCTAAACGTACATGCAAGCCAACTTGTATCCTACGCGCATTGAAGAAAGTTTATAATACGCTGAATGAACTGCTAAATCACGTAACATTGACAGTCACGGCCTAGCCCCGGCAAGCGGAGCCGCACCCCGTAGAGTGAGGCAGAAAACGTTTATCGGTATTCGAAGCCATTTTTCTAACCGCCTCGTTAACCTAGTGGCTTGGTCACTGTACTCGAGCGCCCGAGGTCGCGGGTTCGATTCCCACTGGGGACAGACTTTATACTAATACAAGTTGGTTCCGGTCTGGATTTTATATTTGTAAATTGTCCTATCCGTGTTTAATTTCTATAGCACAGGAGAAAATCCTAGTTTTTTATTAGAAAAGTGTATGCATGTACATAGTGCTCACGCCTTGGTCCCAGAGAGGTAGGCTGAAATGATGGATCGCCACTTTGTGCGATTGTGACACACTTCACTAGCCTCATCAATTATTTATTTTGCATATACTTTAAAAACAACAATATTTTTATGAAATTAATCGACGAAACTTTAATTTAATAAAAATGACAAGTTAACTCTTTAATATGGTTAAATAGTTTCATTATTATTATATTATAAGCGACAAAGCGTGTATTGTAAATGGTGTGTCCCTTTCTTCGTACGTGTCAAACGGTACACTGCAACCCCTCATCGGACACACCCGACACACGAGCCGACCGTACAGTCCGCCACATAAAAAAACAAAACAATTATATTTTGCGTACTCACTTATTCATTTATTTCTTCTAGGAAAACTTACAGCTGTTTAAAACTAAGTAAATTACATACATAGTGAACAAAAGTCAATTGACAATTTCTACTCCTAGAGATAAATTCAAAAATAATTAACATTCATAATAAACTAACCAAATATACTAAAAATAATACATACATACACCATACAAGCAACAAAACCTAACTAAAAGGAATACTATAAAAAAAAAAACATTTTGTATAATTTTCTTTTCTTTGTGTTGTTCTTTGTATATTTGTGTGTACAATAAACTATTAAATAAAAAGAAAAAAAACATTATAAAGACAACAATGGAATATTTATTGTAAATACATTATCGTAAATTTTATAATAATTTTAATGTTTTAAGGCTTATTTAATGTGTATATGCCTGTGCAGGTAGAATTTCATTATTTTAATAAATATAATGTTAAAACATCTACATTAGATTACATTATACCATATACCATGTACACAATAAATAATAAATAAACATTTTCATATAAAAATGTGTCCACTCCTAATTTTAGATATTTCTAGGACCAATTTGTACTTACCGATAGCAACCAAACTTTCTGTCCCTGGTAGTAATCGAACCCACGACGAGCGCCCGAGTCGAACGACCGAGACACTTTTGTTAACATATTTAAATCTCATATTAGAAAAAACACAAATTGAATTAGAATATGTAAACTTTTTAAATGCAAATTCATATCATACTCTATGAACATTCCCGCCACGTTGTTGTGGTATTCTTTTCGATACCGTGAGATGAGTACACAGTTCAGTGGAAATTATTCAAATACACTTGCATCTACTAGATGTAGAGTCTATGGGAATTATTTAAATTAGTGTACTTGTGCAGAGTACAAACCTGTTTTGGTGTTAGGGGCGGCTGGCTCCCTCCCCTCGGTGCCGGATCGCGTCATTGTTACACCGGCCGGCAGCGGACAGCCTCCGCCGGGCTCGGCGCAGGCAACACCCGGCACAAAACAATACTTGAGCTAGTGTCAGAATGTATAAAACAGATATCATTTTTGTAACTTAAATATAGTTATCAATCCTATCCTATCCTACTAGTATTATAAATGCGAAATCTTGAATAATTGGATGTTTGTTACTCAATCACGCTTCAACCACTCGACGAATCGTAATGAAACTTGGCACACATATAGGTTAGGTCCTGGAATAGGACACAGGATACACAACCCTCTCTCATCTGCCGGAGACAGACGGAGGATTTGGCCTACACTCCCCGAGCTGTCAGACGGGTTGGGGAGGCCTGATTGATGTTTTATAATGTATTCCCTTAGTCGCCTTGTACGACATCCACGGGAAGAGTAGGAGTGGTCCTATTCTCTACCGGAAACCACACGGCAATACTATATAATATATACTTTATTACACACAAATTACAGAAAATATGTAGGAGAAATAAACAGTAAATATACAAGTGGCAGCCTTATCGCTCTTAGCGATTTCTTCCAGGCAACCATATGCTAGTGAGAAATAGTAAACAAGATTAAGACGCGGGTACAAAGATATAACTACAAGATAGTTAAGCTAGGGCTATATATAGATCCTTCCACATTCGCTCTACTTTAACTCATTAACTCTAAATGTCCAAACCAACGCAACATATAGAAATACAGTTTAATGTTTCCGCGTTACATTAGAAAAATTAACTGTAGTCTTCGATAGTGCGTTTCCGAAAAGTGATAATGATATTAAATTGATAAGAAACTAAACGAATACTTAGTTGGTTACCTAGCAAGGCAGCAATTAGCATGTCTTATGTATATGTACATTAGAAATCAGTTTTTTTTTTTAGAAATTTTGTAACCTGATACTTACCAATTAGCATATTTTTTTCTGCCTCCATTTTTTTTCTAATAACTGTACATAACTAATTTAGCCATAAAAATAAACAAATTAACTCTGCTAATATTCAAATCGGCCGCAACCAAAATATTGATAAACGTCAAAAAAATATATAATTAGTATAAAAAACGATAGAGCGCGTAATATAAATATTCCGTTACGTTACATGTATATATGCAAAATTCGTCCTTGGTCGGTCGGTCGGTCGGTCGACGCATTACCGGCGACGAGTCGTAATTAATTTAAATGTATTCAAAAATTCAAGACGGTTCACTTTCGGTGCGACTATTCAAATTATTTTTTTACAAAACCACACAGGCGGAAATGGAGCTGAGCTATCGAATTAAAAAGAGAAGCAAGGGTTGCGCACGCGCCGGCGACTAACGACCGCCGGCGACCGGCGGCACAACGGCAGGTGCAGGCTGTCCCACACAATTGATTATTCCGCCAATTTGTTACTGATTGCATATGGCAGAAGACCGGAACACACCAAACCATTTATTATGTACAGGGTAAAGTGTCAACCGTGGATGGTGGACTTATTTATACGCAGGATGCAAATACACTGCATCAGCTGCTCGCGGTAAAAAGAACAAGAAATAACTCAAGTATATTACTTATAAAGTTTATTATTAGTAGGTATCTGTCTCAAAGCGAGAAAGGTGTGACTCCTTGCAAAGTCAAGCAAAGTCTCAGAAATAGGGTAGAGAGATTTTAAGAGGGTTCTGGTTTTCTTGCCGTGTGGTTTCCGGTAGAGTAGAATAGGACCACTCAACTCTTCCCGTGGATGTCGTACAAGGCGACTAAGGGAATACATTATAAAACATCAATCAGGCCTCCCCAACCCGTCTGGCCAGCGCCAGCGGATCCTCCGTCCAGCCAGCGGATCCTCCGTCTGTCTCCGGCGGGAATAGTGGGAACTCTCTTCCTACTTTGACTCTTTACTTCTTTAATTAAATTTGTTTGGGGCCCAAGGTAGCGTAAATTCATGACCTGGGACTTGCCCTACCTTCACTGGTAGGTGTCTTTGCAGTTACCTCCGTTGATCCTCGCTTAGAGGAGTTGCGGGGGGAGAATGGTGAGGAGGCGGGAATGTCTCCGGCAGATGAGAGAGGGTTGTGCTCCTGCAGTGGAGACGAAAATAACCTGATGATGAAAGCAATGTCACTGAGGCTTTAGAGACCATTGTAGACAAATCTGTAAAGAAATCTACTGTTATTGTCAATATGATTACTGATCATTGTGTGTGTGATCAGCATAGCTCGGACAGGTATAGCAAAAACAATTGCAAGTTGGAAATTAGAACAATAAGTAATGGAGTATTACATGCAGTAGTATACTTTAATTAATCATGTTTGTCAATAATGTTTACATACGATAATTTACTGGGTATTTTATACAATACAATACACTTTACTGCACAAACAAATACAGTTACACCTTATAGAAGTTACAAATAGTACAATTTAGGCGGTCTTATCGCTTTAAGCGATTTCTTCCAGACAACCTTTGGGTAGAAAAATATTATGCCAAAGAAATTATGTTTTAATTTTGATATAAAATGCATTAAAATATTGTTAATTTTTTTTTTATTAAAGGTTTACTGCTTTTTTTGACCGAAAAGTAAATAAAAAATTGGTATTGTCTCGAAATCTATAAGGGTCTCACTGATCATGAAACATGCACCTCGTTCTATGTTGTTTATTCTTGGACGTTTATTTACACACATA
The DNA here is from genome assembly GCA_947086405.1 of Esperia sulphurella. NCBI lineage: Eukaryota > Metazoa > Arthropoda > Insecta > Lepidoptera > Oecophoridae > Esperia > Esperia sulphurella. The sequence goes on from OX352264.1 coordinate 17,909,961, forward strand.
TATTTTATCCGCCAATCCTAGGTCTGCCGTGCCGATGGATGCGTGTCCAGGGGCTAGCCTGGGCTAGCGTGCCGACATCCCGGAGCTGAGCGAACTCCGTGCACTATTAGCCTCACCGAATCATAGAGGGCTCTGATGAGGTGGACAATTATTTCCCTAGCTAACCGTGGTACCTCAACAAGGCGGCAATGTTGTTCGCAACACATCACGGTATCACGGAGCGAAAAGCGGACGAAGTAAAGCCACTTTGCAATATTACATTGCGTAAAGTGGCGATACATCGTCTCTGCCTACCCCTCTGGGACCAAGGCGTGAGCATTATGTATGTATGTATGTATTTTATTAAATATTTCAATAATGCACAATCTATGCTAGAACCAGAAATATTATTGTATAATAAAAACTATAAACTTGTACTGTGTCTTCAGCTTTTTGAAGATGATAGGAATACGGCGGTTGAAACGTCAAGCAAACGTCAATGAAGGGAGTGTCCCTGTGATAGGTGATGATGATGAAATAATTAACTAGGTAAGTAGTAGGTACATATAATCAATAACGAAGCTGACCTAAATTGATGACAGAATGACTGAACGTATCTACGAGTACGTAACGAGATAAGACGAGCCGGTCCCGGCACCGGAAAGCTAACGGTTCGAAGCTGGTGACGTCCGTAGCGAAAACACCCCAACGCAGCGCCCGCCATTCACTACTAAATGTAACTGAGTAAATGATCAATCAAAATGATACCTGTAAAACAAGATCCGTCCTCATGTCGGCCATCTTTTCCCGCCCACGGGAGCAGGCGCATGCGCAGGCGCGCGCCGGCAGCGAGCGGCGCGCGCGCATTCAAATGCTAATCCAGCATTATGACACTCCGCGCACTAAATACCTCTCGACTGCACTTAACACATGCAAATCGTTTATTGATAAACAAATAATGGCATTATAATTTTATTGCGCATTGTCGCGGTGTCGCTGACCGCGCTTTTTATAGGTGGCGCTGCTGTGCTACTCCAAATTTGACTTTATAATTTTGTATTTTTATTGTTTGCTGGCCAGTGTTCGTCTGTGTCTGTACTATTGTGGCATTTGTCGGCAATTACATTGTAGTAAACAGTGCATGCACACAATCTCTGTCTTTTATGTCACAATTGCATAGCAGTCAACGATCTCTATGTACTACTACATGGAACGTTCCAAACAATCGCTCTGTTCCACGCAAGTAGCCACAACTCTTTCACATTCACAATGAAACTTGTGCAGTTACTACGCAGAACATATAATTATTACTAAGTATTAACGCTACGGTTAAATAATGTCAATATTTAGTAAATAATTAAATGTTTTGAGTCATCACAAGACTTTCAGTATTTGAAACTGTTGACGGTTCGTGTTCTATCGTTATAATGAAAGTGTCCACGTCCGCATGTTTTTGCAACTGATCATTCGCTTCGTTGTTTATTCGGTGTTTGTCGTCTTGTATTTTTTTCAGTTCGTCTACATTTCAGTCTGTCTATAAAACGTAATGCATACAGACATTTGTTGCGTGTTTACGCGTGTCAGCAGCGTTCCTTCCTGCTCGGCCGCACTTCGTCCCTCTTTAAAGAATGGCTCATCAGCGGTTACAAGTGACGGATTTAGAGGCGCAAATTCGGAGGGCCATAATGTGATTACACACTAACTCGATTTGTGCCTGCTCGCGTGCCGCAGGGGGCTGAGGGCGGGGGCGGTATTTTTTGTGGCCACTTGTTTTTTCGGTGCATTCGCTTTGATTTGTGCGGCTGTCGGGAGAACTTAACTTAGGTCAATAATGCCATTATTTCTCATACACTTGTACACATGTCTTTATAGTACTGCATTATCATGCAGGTACTAAACACGTAGTAAGTAGCGTCGTCCTATTTTAAACTAGCCTTTAAGCTTGCTGATCCATTCCGTGACGGAATGGGATAGCTCTCGGACTGCCACACTGGAGATTGCGTGTTCGAATCCCGCTAGGGGCAAATGTTCGTATGATGAATGTACCCAAGTCTTGAATGTTTATATTTTTATTTAAGTATGTGTATCCGTTATCTAGTAACCATAGCACAGGCTCTGCCTAGCCTATTTTGGGACTGGATAATTGGTGTCAATTTCTGACATGTTTTTTTTTAAGGAAAACATATGAATTACTAGCTGTTGCCCGCGACTTCGTCGGCGTGGACAACTTAACATCACAAATTATTATGTACTTCCCGGATGAATGAGATATTTTTCGGAATAAAAACTATGTTATGTGTTATTCCAGGACATAACCTATATGTGTTCCAAGTTTCATCACGATCCGTCCAGTGGTTAAAGCGTGATTGAGTTAACAAACATCCAAACATCGAAACATCCAAACTTTCGCATTTATAATATTAGTAAGATGACAAGTCTCTTTATTTTGGAACACCTATGGCAGATCTTTCGGACGCACATAAAAAATATAATATTATGGTTTATTCCTAAAATAAAAGATTTGGTCGCCTGGCTGGGAAACGGATCAATTGGGAACTAAGTATCTTGTTCTAAATCGAGATACCTACAAGAAATAAAATTAAACATACATTTTGTATGTGCGCAAAAGTATAAGTATCTCTTTTTTGATGCACTGCGCAAAATAAATATGAAGATTTTTCACCACGATTATGACGACCACTAACTTACAAGTAACACAATATTTACGTACCACGCTTCTGCAACAAACTACCGAGGAAGTATTAAATATGACGATCAGAGCTTAAGAATCACATTAAAAAACAACTTTGTAAGAAAGCTTATTATAAACTAGACGATTTGAATGACAAAGATGTCTGGTACTAATGTTGCTTCAGCATCTGACAATCTTTTTAATATTGTATACGATTTTAACACATGTTTCGGTGGAAGTTTGTTGCGCCATTTCTTCTTTATAATGTACCAAGTGTCCTCACTATTTCGACTTAGACTTTAATAATATCTCAGACATTCACACCAATTATCCAGTCCCAAACTAGGCAGTGCCTGTGCTATGGTTACTAGATAACGGATACACATACTTAAATAAATATATAAACATCCAAGACTTGGGTACAAACATTCATATTCATCATACGAACATTTGCCCCTAGCGGGATTCGAACTCGCAACCTCCGGCGTGGCAGTCCGAGAGCCCGTTCCGCCACGGAGGTCCACTTTGAGTTATACAACTGCATACCTCTGCAGCCATGGTTGCATCGCATCTAACGATACGGTGTAGTATTGGGTAAAACTAAACTCATTGCTGTGTTTCCTACAAGATTGTCTAAAATGATAATTGATTAGAATCAGTTACTTCACAGTTACAATAAAATTAAGAACGCGGTTAAGTGAATCAGCACTAAATCAACTGTCAGCGCTTCTCCCCACGCGTCGCGCCGCGCCGGTGTGTGCCGACCTTCATCAGTTAATTTAATTACTGCTCACTGCTCAAGTTGCACTTGCACCGCACGCTCAAATTTGATTTCTCGCCATTTAAACTTAGAATTTGTTTCTCTGTATGCTGGATTTAAATTAAAGCCCGCCTTAAATAAGGCCACCCCTAATCTTCCCGTGGATGTCGTCAATGTAGTCTTTCTATTCTATTCTATTCTAATGCGACTAAGAAATTGCACCAGGGACGCCCAGCAGTGTTCTCCTTCCGTCTGCAAGCGTGATGATTATGGCAAATCCCTCAATGGAGAAAGTTTGTTCAGTAGAGATATTCTCTAAAATACAAACTCACGTGCGAGTCTCACTCAAGTGACTTTGCTTCCTTCAAAACCTAATCCATTGGTAATTCTGTAAAAATTCCAGAGAAATATAAAAGTGAAGTGAACAAATGTTTAAAGAATGCCAGTGGTTTTTTAGGTTTCGAAGGGAGCAAAGTCACTTGAGTGAGACTCGCACGTGAGTTTATATTTTAGAGAATAGCACTACAGGAGTGGATGTATCATCATCGTCATCATCAGGTTAATTTTGTCTCCACTGCAGGAGCACAACCCTCTCTCATCTGCCGGAGACAGACGGAGGATTTGGCTTAAACTCCCCGCGCTGGCCAGACGGGTTGGGGCGGCCTGAGTGATGTTTTATAATGTATTCCCTTAGTCGCCTTGTACGACATCCACGGGAATAGTAGTATTTCGACTGATAAATTTAAATTCACATCAAAAGTTTCTATACTCACTGTTTTGCTTTTACCATCGTTGAAAACGACAGTAAACTTGCGCTCGACAATATTTTAGTATGGTCAATGTATGATAATAATTCATTTATTCGTAATTACATTAGCGACAACGTATCTTTGGCTTTACGAGTCTTCTGCTCAATAAAGTCTGGTAATGGCAGAGCTCGATCAACAAGCAGCATGCAGTCGGGAATTAGCGTGTGTTCCGCGCGAGTGACTCTCCCCGCCGCCATCCACTCCCTGCCCAGCGCCATAGTAAAACCAGAAAAGTAGGTTGTCTTCATTGAACACGGATTGTGTGAGTGCGCCCTCTATCTCAGTCGACCAGGGCTGCCGCTAGTTAGGGCCGTCACACGCACGTTGTTTAGATACGTCACACGCACGTTGTTTATTTCGTTAGTTGCTTATTGCAGTTCAAGTTTAATTTATTGTAGTGTATTCGGATGCCTAAACAACAATGCTTCAAATCCGGATCTATAATTCTTCACGATACCTACATCATACATTGTAAACACCTAACTATTGGTTAATCTGTGCTCATTTTATTTATTTATTTATTTAATAGTTTATTGTACACACAAATATACAAAGAACAACACAAAGAAAAGAAAATTATACAAAAGGATAAGCTTATTTCTAAAGAAATTTCTTCCAGCTAACCTGCGGTGAAGACATGTTGTTTTGTGTATGATGTTTGTAGTTTTTATTGTACATATTGTAAAGCCGCCATCAAATTTAGTTTGTATAAGAAACATTCTGTTAGGTTAGTACGGCGAACGTTTATTCTTTAAAAGAAGATTAAAGTACCTAAAAAAATATTTATTTCGAAGGCTTATTACTCAGTTGAAGAATTCCTGAAAGATGTTACAAAGTATATTACTGGACATTTGTGAATTTATGACATTATTTATTAATTATTATATTCTGTTACCTAAGTGACATTAATTGTTAAAAACATTTTTGAGTTTTAATTTTTGTTACCAATAAATGATTATGATTTTTTGTTTTTTTTACCCTACAATATAACCTACGCATAAAACCATTTAAACAGATAGGCACAGCCCTAAGTTCCGGGCGAGAGTACGCGATGTAACTCCAGCACGGCACGGGAGATGGTTTACTGTTCTAGTTTAACTATGACAGTGTCTGCCTTGGCCCGAGCGACGCCGCGGGATGCGGTTGCGATGAATTAAGTGCTGCTAAATCATTTCCTGCACTTTCAGAAACTGCTAAACGCATCAATTCTATCCCCGTCAGTTTTAGTCAGTGACTTTGTATTTCCAAGATTTTCTAATACTGTAATCTGGGTTACTTCCCATTTTTTTTATTCCTAATGAGTTTACGCTTATCTTACCTGAAGGTCAGTGACGATGAGGCTTTAGGTGGCTACTTTTAAAAAGATCCAAGTTGTACTTATCCGCAAATACCGAAGCTGGCTGGGAGTTTCGTTCCTTAGCAGTTCGCATTATGAAAGAGGAAGCAAAACGCTTCGTGCGAGAGCGTGGTATGTCTCCTATATAATGATGAAGTCCTGGTCACGCCTGGTAGTCCGGAGAAAGAAGGGGGATGGGGGAATCAAGTCGTGCAATTCCTGGGAATATTCCCATAAAAATTTCAAGTAGGTACTTCTAATCAAATTAATTATATAATTTCTTTGATGATGTTTCGGTTATTTTTATCGTCGCTTCAATTTTTATCATGTGTATGTTTTACCCTCATAATTTGATTATTATTATTGACCAAACCAGTGCAAAACATTAAAGCTATTGACCGATCGGTATATTATCGTATTTTGTGTATCGAATGCTGGATGCGGTAATAATGGCAGCAGACCCGCTGCTGTTGGGGTTCGGCGTCCCCCGTCTGACCAATATCAGCAGTAATGTATTGTGTTGTGGTGGAGGGAAATTATAGCGAACGGTGATCGATCAGCATCGAATTAATGATTACGTTCCGTTCGTCCGGGCCACGGTCAAATGCGTTTCTAATTTATAGCGACTACAATGTCGGAACACTAAACAAGAGCTACTGTCACTTTATAGGCTAATTCATGATATCCGGTAGTGTTGTCCCCCTTTACAGCAACTTACTGACATGGTATTACTAGTGACATTATATTTTCAAATATTATTTACTAGCTGGTGCCCGCGACTACGTCTGCGCAGGATTAGTATTTCGAGTAGCTTATATTACCGTGGCGTAGAAAAGAACTAACATTATGACATTAAAATTATAATTTTATGGCGCACGCCAGAATAGCTCGCAGATTTTTTCCTACTTACTGGATATTTTGGACAATTCACACAATATCTTTATAAATTGTAGCCTATGTGTTATTCTGATGTATAAGCTATATTATTGTAAAGTTTCTTTTAAATCCATTCAGTAGTTTTTACGTGAAAGAGTAACAAACAACTACGGCAATGAGAACTTCGATTGTCCGCCTCCAGTCACTGCCAGCCGCCTCACGCAGGTCTTCGCTCCATCCATCACTCAAGAACTCGTCTTTGAGATAGATTGATATAAAACACAGATGAGTCAAAAATATAAGTGTTAATCTGACAATGAAACTGAAGGACTTGGTCTGTAAAATAATATATTTCCAAAACCAGGTCGTTCTCATCTATATCTGCTGCCAAATAACATTGGTAGCATAGCCGTTTTGACTGAAATAGTCTAGCCTATGTGGAAATGACCGAAACTTTGGAAGGGAGAAATGGATATTTTAAAATTTTACCATGCCCTTAGGCAGTAGTCAGGAAATAGAGAAATATATTGTCTACTAGCTGTTGCCCGCGACTTCTTCGCGTGGACAACTTAACATCACAAATTATTATGTATTTCCCGTAGGAATTAGATGTTTTTTCGGGACAAAACTATCCTATGTCCTATTCCAGGACCTAACTTACACGTGTGCTAAGTTTCATCCCGATCCGTCTAGTAGTTGAAGCGTGATTGAATAACAAACATCCAAAACTTACGCGTTTATAATATTAGTAGATAGGATTAGTATGATAGGATACTCTAGCAAATTGTAGGTGAGTACCAACTAAACAAACTTTCTACCCATAATTACCGCACTTTACAAAATCAGGTGTTAATTTCGCGTTTACTAATGACATATAATTGGTTACGATGTGGGAATTTGTAACGATTATATGCATACTATTACTAACTAGCAGATGTCTTAAGACTGAATGAAATTAATTTGGTCTCGCTGCGCGCGCGCCGCGGTGTCGTCGATCACGCGCGCGCGTTAATATCGCGGCTGTCAATGACATCCTCGCCTTTAATATGAGTTTTATTAAACTCCACTACAATTTCGGTTTTGTAAAACTACCCACACAGCCGCGGCGCGGACCTTGGGACGCCTGCAGGATCCACAGGGCCTATGCTCCCTGGTGGACTGCAAGGTGTGGTCTCTATTACTGGTCGCCAGGGTTTGTTTTTGAGCGGCTTCGCGAGGGATATGTGCTCGGTCGGGGCGTGTAGCTACAGTTTGGAGTGCGGTAACATCTGCCTTTATTTACGTTTTGGCTCCAAACTGCGGCACAATAGGCGCAGCGAATCGGACAGTTTACAGTGGCAGCTCGCCCCGCGGCTCCGGGGCACTTCGCCCCGGTGCCCCGACGACACTTTTTATGGACAAAATAGTAAATGACCTTTATCTTGTGTGTGTCCGCGGAATCGCTTCGGTTTGCGGAACGTCCTAAATGCTCGGATATTTTCCAACAACGAAGTTTTGATCTATTTTATGGCTTTTGGGACAAACGTCTATTCGTAGTATTCTTTTATTTAGAAGCCAATATTATTTATAGATATATCTATAAATAATATTATTTATAGATATATCTATAAATAATATTGGCTTCTAAATAAAACGGTATACCGTTCATTGACGATTAATCGTTTAAGCGAGTAAATGACGACCTCCGTGGGGGAACGGGAAGCTCTCGGACTGCCACGCCGGAGATTGCGGGTTCGAATCCCGCTAGAGGCAAATGTTCGTATGATGAATATGAATGTTTGTACTCAAGTCTTGGATGTTTATATATTTATTTAAGTATGTGTATCCGTTATCTAGTAACCATACCACAGGCTCTGCCTAGTTTGGGACTGGATAATTGGTGTGAATGTCTGACATATTTATTTAAATAAAGTCGTAAAACAGCTTATTTAAAAATATTTATTTGTATGATCTTATGCAGTAATCAAACACGAAAATTACGTAAAACGATCTTGTCTTTAATTTTCATTAGATTATAATATTTAACATCGTTATTTAGTCCGTACTGTAATTAATATTATAATATTTTAAAATCAACTAACACAGTTTATAAGATTCTACTAACAACAATATGGACAAAGTTTATAATAAAATTTTGAATTTGAATTAGTTGATGTAATTTCTCTACAATTTCTCTGGCATAATATTTTCTACCTAAAGGTTTTCTGGAAGAAATCGCTTAAAGCGATAAGACCGCCTAAATTGTACTATTTGTAACTTTTATAACGTGTAACTGTATTTGTTTGTGCAATAAAGTGTATTGTATTGTATTGTAATATTTTTTTTTTAATAAAAATTAACAACTAACCAAATGAGAAATCTTTTATAATAATAAAATATACCTAATCGTTAGTACTTAATAAGGTACAGACACACAAAAAATTTTTAACATTATGGTGGCAAAAAAGATTTTTTTCAGCCCAATACGCCAGTTTTGAACAACATTTTGATGACCTAATCGGCTATAAATAAGTCGATTAATCGTTAATCGACTGGATATATGATCATCATGTCAGCGTTCAGACGTCCACTGCTGGATATAGGCCTTCCCCAATGAACGCCACCACACTCCGCATCCAGCCGCTTCCGGCCACCTTCTTCAGGTCGTAGGATATATGATCGGTAAATCTCAATGTGTATCAAGAAAATGAAAGAAATCGCATAACATCTATCTATGATCATAGTGTTCAAAAGCACATCGCTCTAAACCACACCTTGTGCCCACAACCGCACGTTATTTATTACAATGGACCACGTTTACGACCGACCCCGACCACAATTAGACAATTAAAATGCACGTGTCATCGTTCAGTACGAATTAACCGCACTCGAGGAGTCAAAATCCGAACCAGTCCATATGCGCGCAGTTCGCGACATATGGCGCGCAATGCGAGCGGCCCCGCGCGGCCGCGACAGACAAATTAGTGTTTAAGAGATTGCCATCAATACGAGACGTACAAACTGTCCAATCCATTACGAACAAATGGCGTTATTTAAAGCCGCCACCGCCACCGCACCCGGAGCGGGAGCGGGAGCGGGAACGCGGCCGCCACGCCCTATAGGGGACCACAGAGTACTCACACTGAATACTAAATATTACTACGAGAAGAAATGTCACTTACCTCCCCCGACAGTTTAACGTCGCCCGTATTATAAAGCACGGCTGGCAGTACGCGAGATGACGAGAGAACGACGATTTAGTTAGAAAGAGAAGCACTTATGTTGTTGACGCAGTACGTTCTCCCTCTCTCAACCGACTATGTTCGCGTGCTGGGTGGAGGAGCCCTACCATAATTTACGCACACACACGCACGTGTACCGACAGGTTGGAGCTCCTGTGATATCTGTTCCCTTCTAGGAGTGCGGGGGGTGTGGTACTAAGGGACATCTCAAGGAATTACAAGTGCAATATCACGGTGGTAGTAAACAAGGATGGTTAACTCTAATAGATGGTCTCTGTCTAAATAGACAAGTGGAAAATGCAAAATATATCCTGACAGGACCAAAGAGAAACCATTTTTGATTTAAACAAGATCTTGTTAACTGGCATTATAACTCCATTGAACTTGAATTAACTCTTGTCCTCTTGCACTAACTTGTTAACTTAATCATCTTGTTTCAAATGTTCATCATCATCATGTCAGCCCTTAGATGTCCACTCCTGGACATAACCTATTCCCCAATGAACGCCACCACACCCGGTCCTCCGCCCTGCGCATCCAGCTGCTTCCGGCTCAGAAAAATGATTAATTTAACTAACATTCAGTAACCAAAACAAATTTCTACTTGGTTAACCTCCATTTTCTTCAGAGTACTACGAGTAGTTATAAAAATTAGGTTTCAGTTTAATCTAATGACAATTTGATATGTTTTTTTGCATTATCACATCTCTATCGGTTCATACATATTATTATATGTTAGGTGACTTTCCTGAAAGCCGTCTTTTCTTGTACAAAATCTATCTGAAACCACATTTGGCTAAGTACAAGGTCATAGCATGAACAAAATACTTTTTGCACCTCATAAGTCACCTCAAAGTAACCTTCATGATTAACACTAATTGGTTATTAAATTAGATAAGAGATGCACATATTACAGTCATCTGTTATCTAATTTAATAACCAATTTGTGTCAATCATGAAGGTAAAAACTTTGAGGTGACTTATGCGGTGCGAAAAATTATTTTGTTTCATGGTATGACCTTGTAGTATATTCGGAGCCGTTGTATTCAGTTGTCGTTTCTATATTTCATTCCAGATTCATAGTCCTATGAAAACCAACGCTATTTACGTCTCGGTAACATATACATGAAAGGGTCACCAGCAGCAAAAACAGGTTTGTATTACCATGTAAACTTTGCAGTCCACTTAGGAACACCATCTATTGTGTATTTTGTTTTCGAGACGCAAATGCGTTTGTTTTCATAGGACTATTAATCTGGAATGAAATATATGTGAGTTGGTATACTGCCGGTCACTAAGGGTGTGTGGAGTGAGCTCCGGGTCCTCCGCTGACTTATGGCGGTGTTCGCTGCGCTAATCGAAGATCATTATCAGCGCGATTCAATCAGAAACATGATTAAAAACGATTTAGTGCGTCATATCTCAGACGATGCGCGTCGTCTCACTTTCGCTGTCCGCCTCAACTAATTCCAGCATCTGAATTTTATTGCAACGATTCCGCCGATCTGCTGCTCGCTTCCGCGTTACTCGATTATATGACCCATAGAAAAATAGATAGATAAACTCTTTATTGCACACAAATTAAGGATAACAATAAAATAGGTACAGATTTTTGGAGAGTGTACAAAGGCGGCCTTATCGTTTAAAGCGATCTCTTCCAGGCAACCTTTCAGAAGGAAAATAAGAAAGACATAGCGACAGAGTATTGCAGGTGAAGGAAGATAAATTTATAATTTAAGAACATGGTAAATACTTACAATTATATAAAATTAAATGTTTTCATTTTCTTTAACTACTTAATTCTCTATAATCTTTATCTCCTAAAACTTTGTTATCTAAGAAAGTTTTATATAATGTTTACTTTTAACAGTTTTAGGTGTATATCGAACTCATTTCCATTTTTTGTATGCTACTAATATTATGCATGCGAAAGTTTGGATGTTTGTTACTCAATCTCTTTTCAACCACAGGACTTTTCAATCACGGATCGTGATGAAACTTAGCACACATATAGGTTAGGTCCTGGAATAGGATATAGGATAGTTTTTATCCCGAAAACATCCCATTCCTACAGGAAATACATAACAATTTGTGATGTTAAGTTGTCCACGCGGACGAAGTCGCGAGCAACATCTAGTTGATAATAATTTCTTTAGTACTGAAGCTAGCATGATAAGTTATTTCAAGGATAGTATATCCTATAACAGTGGCTTACTAAGGGATTTCACCAGGGACGGGTAGCAGCGTTCTCCTGTGTATATTAGGCTCATTACTCCGATCACCAATCCGTCTACCAAGCGTGGTGATTATGGCAAATCCCCCAGTGGAGAGCCCACCAATTCTATAGGGGTGGGTTATGTTCAGCAGTGGACGTACATATTTCGGCTGATGATGATGCTTTTATAGAACTGGAAAGGATACAATTTCACAAAAGAATGGTGTGTATTGTTTTGATTATTGAATTAAAATGATTTTGACCTGAAAAGGGAACATAAATCATGTCATTCAAATGCAATACAAAACGCGACGTCAAGCAAATAATAGGAGCGTCCCACAACAAACTGTTGCCGTGATTGTTGCCGCGAGATGGTAGATTTGTACCAGATTGTTGTCAGAATAGAATACATCGAAGACTCCGTTTTTTACCTCTCGACTCTTTGTAAGCAGGACAATGTCTGTGAGGCATTGTCGTCCGCGTGATAAGGACAACAATCGCAACGAACAAACCCTTTAACTCCCTCCCGCATATCGACAAACGAATTAACATAATATGATATCGGCGGCGGCGAGGCGGCCAGGTGCCACACCACAGCACACCAAGCCGACATCCAACTTTTACTTTTCGTGTCTTCCTCAACTTTCACCTCAAGAACTGTGATTTACATGTTTTTGGAGGCTTTGTCGACGACACACGTGTCTAGGAGCGACCTTCCGACAATGCGCGTGGGCGCACTCGCGGGCGCAGCGCATTGTGCTTGCACTAAATGAGCTTACGTTCGAGGGCCCCTTTGTCCATTGTGTTCGCCCCGGACGAACCCGCGAGGGTGGCACTGTGACACATTATTTAGACCAGTTTTTTACTCAGCCCATTGTATCCTGAATTAGACATCGAGAAGTTCACGAAACACGATACTATCGCGCCCTCTCTATCGCAGCATCCTTCGATTTCTCCAGACGCTCCTATTGTATCAAGCTTCCAACGGATATTCCTAAACGTGCATACGTTAATGAAATAAAACAGGTTAGCTTTCCATTTCTATGAGGCGAGTCGAAAATGCGTTAGATGAGGGAGCGTTGCGGCTAGTCGATCGGGTAAGTAATTGATCAAAAATAAACCGTTAGCGTACCGTCTCTATCAGCTGATTATACAGACTCCTTTCATCTCCGCGTGATGAATGACAAGCGAGTAGGGTTTTGAAAGGGCGGTCAGCGCTAGAGATGACAAAAAGGTGTCTCAGGGCTGGTTTTATAGTGCTTGCGACCGTTTTATCGATGGCCAGGAGAGCCCCAGCATCCGGTTTTGTGCATTAATCTGGACAATGTGCCTCTATGTGATCGGCCGTTTGGTCACAAACTAGTTTGGGGATCGTTTCCCTAGCTCTCGCCGCGGTTCACATCGAATGCTTGTGCGGTGCATGGTGTCGAACGCGTTTTATATCACAATCGCGATTATTGAACGGTCACACCGTAACGGTGAACAGATGACATTTTGAACAAATATATCATCGCTAGTTATTTGATGAGACATTTATGTAAGACCGGTTCGATAGTGTAATAGTTTGGTCGTTAGACTCAAGCGGCAGAAATCGTGGGTTCGATTCCCACCAGGAACAGACCGCTTTGTAAATTTTATAGTCCTATCCTTGTCTAATTCACATAGTACAAGAGGAAATGCTGGTTTGGTATTAGGCAAGTGTATATGATATATAATTAAAAGTAAAAATAGATTTAAACTAGTTAATCTTAGAAGCCGTGGAAATGTACCAATTTTGAATATCTATTGATTGCCAAGTACAGTGACTGAATGATAAGGTTGTTCAGTTTTCAAATTAATTCCTTCAGCATGTGTCGCAAGCACATGCCACCTTTTCAAATTATACGCAAAACAGACTGTTACATGGAAAATTATGTTTAAATTATTTGATCAATGAAAACAAAGTTCAAAATTGGGTTTCGTTTCTGTAATATTGACAGGATGGATTCGGCGTCAACCAAATATAAGATTTATTCAAATTTTACCAATACTGTTTCTTGCATTGGTTTAAGCAAAAACAGACTTTAAGATGACGAACCTTTCCATACCGCCACTGTACTAAATTTGCATGACCATAAATATCTCAATCGTCAAAAACAATTTTAAGCGAGTCTGTAAATGTTTTTTTTATAATCCGTGATAAATGCTACTTTCTACAATTTGAGACCAATATATTATGTTACAGAATATTCGAGCGTTTCAACCGCGTAACCCTCAAATTTGATGAAAAAACATAATCTGTGGTTGGACCAGAAACGTATAAATAAATACGTAAACTTCGCGTGTCTGTACATTGAAAATATCGGGGGGGGGGGGGGGGGGGGGGGGGGGTCTATGGACACATAAAGATTATTTTTCGAATTTCTATCACGGAAACTATTATTCAAACTACGGAACCAATTCTGATTGAATTTTCATAAAAAAAACATAGGACTTAACTTAGAGCAACATTTAAGTATTCTTTATTTAACGGTAATCGGAGCCTCAATCATAAGTTATGCGAATTTATAGTTTTTTAAAACTCGCATACACTGCATTAGTATACGACAAAGAAGTGTAGGGTGTAAATGCTCGACGGAATTCGTGTTGCAATACAAATACAAATAACTTTATTGATTCTAGAACATTAGCGTCCTCATACTATATATATCTAAATTTCATTCCAGATTAATAGTCCTATGAAAACCAACGCTATTTACGTCTCGGTAACATATACATGAAAGGGTCACCAGCAGCAAAAATAGGTTTGTATTACCAAGTAAACTTTGCGGTCCACTTAGGAACACCATCTATTGTGTATTTTGTTTTCGAGACGCAAATGCGTTTGTTTTCATAGGACTATTAATCTGGAATGAAATATATGTACATATATTATTACAAGAAGTAGACTGGCTCACAAACTAGGATTCCCTGTTCTATAGGGAGCAATGAGTGAGAACTACATCTTGGAGATAGGTAAAAGCGGAGGTAGGTGGTCATGGAAGTGTAGAGGGAAGATTAGGGGGATTCAAAGGGGGGAGGAGGTTAAGAGCTGGGGGAAGGTGAGTCACGAGCACTGTTAGTTGTATACTTATTAATAACGATGAAGGGGTGTTGTCTCCTGGCTGGAAGGTGGCGGTTGAAACGCTCGAACGTATTCGGGGCCGACATGCGACACGACTCGCGATGCCTCGCGTACGTCTCGGTGGACCATTAGACCATAGAGCAGTCATAAACTAAATAATTTACATAAAACCACTAACGGATCTCACGAGAACCAGTTCCCAGCATATTAATGTCCGTGATCTATTAGAAAATCGGCGAGATACACCAACGGACACTCGTCTTTCTCTTTGTAAGAAATCTTTTTTCATTATAATTTCTTTTCCTACTAAACTGTCCACTTTGGAGCCACAGTGACAATCTAACGTATATATTGCTCATTTGCATAAAGTTTAATGGTTATGTTCATCCGTAATCATTATTTTTAATGTTAAATTGATATGATTCACCCACAGACTCTCTTAACCTCCAAGCACGAAGGTATGACAATTTATTTATTGTTGAATTGAAATTGAAGATTCGTCATTGCCTCATTTTCTACCTAGTCCTAGTAAACTTAGGTTAATCATAATCAGACATAGAAATGTATGTCGACAATAATATTAATATTATTGATAAACTGTAAAGGAAATTAACTTTGTGACGTTTGTTAGGATCGCGCAAAGTGGCGATGCATTGTCACTGCCTAGCCCTCCGGGACCAAGGCGTGAGCATTATGTATCTGTAAACTGTAAAGTAATGAAATCTTTTATTATATACTTGATAATCCCGCCTCCCCAACCCGTCTGGCCAGCGTGGGGAATGTAGGCCGAATCCTCTGACTGTCTCCGACAGATGAGAGAGGGTTGTGCTCCTGCAGTGGAGACAGAAATAACCTGATGATGATACTTGATAATACCAGGATAGGACTAGACAATCCATTAGATGTATTTTTTTTTATTGTCAAACCTATACATTTTTATCTCTTAAAGCTATTATAGACTTCAAATTTAGCACGATGTCCAACAACATGTACGTCCATTACTTGTATAAAATATTAACTGAATATCTTGAATGATTGGGTCATTCCTGGGAGAAGCGTTCTTCGCGTCAGATTCGTGGCTCTTTTTTCTCATGACGTTATCTATAACGTCTACGTGAGTGCCTTATCGATAGCTTGACTCGTTTTAAAGCCTTTATTTCCCATGTAATTTTAGTTTTCACCAGTAATGCTTTCACCAGTACGGCTTGCTTTTTTAGAACTTACTCGTAAGTTGACTTTTTTAGATTACTTCAACTGGAAAGTAAAATTGAGATGCAAACTATAAAATCTCATACTTACCCTTGCTTAAGAAATTGAAATGTCAGTGATAAACTCTCATTTACCGATCACATTTATTAACACACAAAAATCACTATGAACGAGATAAAAATATATGTCTGATCATCTTAATTATACTCAGCAGACGTCCTTTTTATTTTTAATGTTTTGTCGTCAATCTAATGTCTTTCAACTTCCAACGTTATATTCGAGATATCTCGTTACCATTGTAAGTAGAGCGCGCATTATCTGCGCGGGAGCATCCATTCCCAGGATTCCGTTAGATGTTCACAGGGGAGCAGCGGCCGCGGCGGCGCGGCGGGCGCGCATCCCTTTCGCGGGAGTCAAGTGATGCGCCGACAAAGCGACCCCAGCAGCCGGCCGCGGGGCCGCCACCGGCCAGGTGACACCATCCCTGACAACGCACACAAGCAAAACTAACCTTCACTTCTATCGCCCTAAGACCCAACTTCTTGTAGCAACCGTGAGGGAAGAAGACACACGAGAAGATATTGAACCAGACAACTTTCAACTTAAACGTTTAGTATTAGAGATAGGTATCGGTTGCAAGGTATGGTTTGTTAAAATGATTGCAGCAGATAACAAAGTGCTCGGTGATCTGTAACTAGTTCGACAAACAAAAAATAATAATCGCGGGACTGTTTCTAGGAGAAATCGCAGCAAAATATTGAGAAATCGCAGCAAAATAATATCTTATAAATAAAATCGTAAACATCGCGTGTCTGTACATTGAAGATATTTGCAAAAAAAAAATTGAGGGGTCTAAGGATAAGTAATAGAACACATTTCAATCATTTTTGGAATTTTTGTCTGTTTGTCTGTTTATCTGTTTGTCTGTTTGTCTGTGAGTTTGTGCACGCATCACTTAAAAACTACTAAACGGATTTTGATGGACTTTTCACAAAAACATGGGGCTTAACTTAACTTAACATTTAGTCTTTATTTCATCGCAATCGGCTAACTCAATCAAAAGTTATAGACATTTTTAGTTTTCAAATACATTAGTAGGTAAGGATAGTATGCAATATATTGCACATAATAATAGTATTTCCGTACTATTCAGATTGCGATGAGTTTGGATTACATTTGAAGCTGCGAGTGGGAATTGGAAAGGGAGTGGGAGTGGGAGTGAGCGTGGGCGTGGGAAAAGGGGAGTGGGAGCGGGAGCAGAAGCGGAAGCGGAAGCGGGAGCGGGAGGGGAGCGGAAGCGGGAGAGGGAGAGGGAGCGGAAGCGGGACCGGAGCGGAAGCGGGAGCAGAAGCGGGAGCGGGAGCGGATGCGGGAGCGGGAATGGGAGCGGATTCTGTAGTTCACGCGAGCGGAGCCGCGGGCACAGCTAGTATATAAATATAAAACAAACTTATCGTACATTGTAACATTAGAAACTTAGATGCCCATTACCAAAGCAATGATCGCAAACTTACTCTCGCCGGTCACAATCGCAATATTCTTAATTTATGCAAAGGGGAAGTGGAAGCAAAAAATACAAATAAAGATTATGCACCTGAGCGACGCATGCGCAGGATTGTTGGCAATAGGAGCGCAGGTATCTTGTTTGTTGTCACTCGAACGAATTAATTATGCGACCATTACAAACCCGAGCGCACGCGCTTCGCACAATAGAGACAACACTGTAATTTTTTGCATCCGCATGAACATATTCGACGCGTTCCTCAGCAGATTCACCAACTGTTGTTCTCGCTGCGACTGGAGATTCACACGGAAGTATGCAATTACAAATCATGACTGCAATTTTCGAGGGTGACAAAACGTTACCGCACGACGTTGTTCGATAATTACTGTTCATCGGAACGTAAACAGAAGCTTGGCTGTTTTGCAACTGAATGGGGCCGGGGCTCGCCCGAGGATTTCGCTCAAAAAATAATACACCTGAACAAAAGCTAATTACAGCTCCCTGGCAGCAGCGTCGACAATACACCTATAGGGCGGTCGACGTGATAATTAGCGGATTTTCTCACATTTGGACAAAGAATCATATTTTTTGCCAGACCGCGTTAGTCGCGTTATGTTAGTTTTTATCACAATTTTTTCTACTACGTACCTGATATATTTCTATTATGATTTTGTGTCAATAATAAAGTCGCTTGTAATTTTTTTTCCGTATCTCCTGACACATTGACGACCTCCGTGGCGGAACGGGTAGCTCTCGGACTGCCACGCTGGAGGTTGCGGGTTCGAATCCCGCTAGGGGCAAATGTTCGTATGATGAATATTAATGTTTGTACCCAAGTCTTGGATGTTTATATATTTATTTAAGTATGTCTATCCGTTATCTAGTAACCATACCACAGGCTCTGCCTAGTTTGGGACTGGATAATTGGTGTGAATGTCAAAAAAAAAATATTGGTACAAAAAACATCATCATCATCAGCTGAAATACGTCCACTGCTGAACATAAGCCTCCCCAATAGAATGCCACTTTTGGTGATCTGTTCATTGGGGGATTTGCCAGGATTGGCGGCAAATGATCAGCCCTTAGTCGCCTTGACGACACCCACGGGAATATTAGGGATGGCCCTACCACACGGCCAAACTTGTTAAAATATAATTGACAAGTATAACAGTTTACATAAAATCGAAATAAGTATGTAAATTAAATGAAACCTTGCCGATTGTTGCCTAGTGCCGGTGGCGAGTCCGGACATTGTGACCCCAACCTCTGCCCACCTGCCTTCAGCCGGCGTCATCCATTGTCTGTATCGTGAACACCTACCTACCTACTCAGGCTACATAGCATCAGTAGGTAGCTATGTATACCTACACGTTGTTCTAACCTGAAAACATCTATACCTATAATAAAACTGTAACTGGTCTATGTCTGTACATGGGAGATATTGTAGAAAAATGTGTATGAGGGGTCTTTATAGGGCCAATAGAAGCCAAAATAACTGATTTTAGAATTTTTATCTGTCAGTCTGTCTATATATATGTTTGTTACCTCATTACGCAAAAACTACTTAAAGAAATTTGATACAGTTTTCACAGTTATCTTGCTGGAGGTTTAACTTAAAACTTGGTGCATGTTTCATTTTGATACGCCACTTAGAACCTGAGATATTAACCGAAAAAAGGGAGATAAAAGGGAGTAGGAACGAGAGCAGATTATGTAGTCCACGCGAGCGGAGCCGCGGGCACAGCTTGTATTGTTATATATATGTGGATAATGGAAAGGTAAGACCACTAAATCTCCACTTGGTCAAATTAGGTATTTAAATATTATGTCGTTTATAATGTACTTATTTTGCCCCCCTCGTTCTTACTGCCTTGTCTCACAAGGTAAGGTTGACTGGAATAGATATCTTTTACAGATTAGCTAGACTTTTTACACCAACTTTTGTAACTTAATTTAGTTTTAAAATGTGCAATAACAATTATATATTAGGCTAGCTGACCCGTGCCCACTTCGTTGGGCTGTAAACATTTTCCGACTACCACGAATAAGTCTTATCATTTTTCGGATTAATATATAGCCTATGACACTCACAAATAACGTGGCTTTCTGTTGGTAAAAGAATTTTCAAGTAGATCCAGAGATTGCCCGCTACAACCTCTTAAACTCACAAACTCTACCTCTTTATAATATTAGTATATATAGTAAATTTTGTGTGTTTTCGAGTTTATTGAAAACATACCCAAAAATACACTCTCTGAGCATTATTTCTGTACCATTTTCCAAAATGGCGTCTTAGATACCTTTCTACAATCGATATGAAATACGCTCGGACTGAATATAAATAAACAAAACGCAGATTGGACTGCATTCGAAGTAACATGAGATATTAAAAAAGTTTTGCTTCATGTAATGCAAATTATTATTCGGAATGTACGACCAAACAGTTTGTGCGATATTTTGGCTACACGTCACAATAGTCGGCGACACGGAGCACCTCTGCCCTCGACCCGCCGCCAACAATGAGGGGATGTGCCGCGACAAGTGTGTGCCGTGTGCCGTGTGTGCGTCACCAGGGGAACTTCAGCGACCAAGTATTTACCGAAACTTGTCATTTTCAACAAACAATGTATCTAATTTTATAGGAGAAAGGGGCATTTTACATAATTCTTTTGGCATACCCTTTGGGATTATTAAAATACTGGAATTTCTTATATTATTTTTAAGAATGTGATGCAGCACATCTAGGTAGAACGAGCCGTGGTAGCCGGATTGGTTGTGCACTCGCCTCACGTTCTTGAGGTCGTGGGTTCCAACCCCGCCCGTACCACTGGGTTTTTCGAAAATTAAGTACGATTTATTTATTATTCATTTTCGGTGAAGCAAAAAATCGTGAGGTGAGGTGCCAATGAAGAAATTCTAAGGCGTGTGTGAAGTCCACTAAATCGGCTTGGGGCACCGTCGGTGTACAGGGGTTTGGCACAAAAGAAAACATTTTTGGCATAAACTCGAGAGATTACAAAACATTTGCATTCGCTTTATTTTCGGACTTCGTAAGTATGATCACATATCACAATTCAGGTCTAAACTCAAGTGGCTCCCTATCCGTTATCGCAGGGATACTCGTATCCTTCTTCTTTTATTCAAATTACTCAGAAATCCATCTTCTCCTTCCTACCTTCGTGAGCGTTTCAGCTTCTTGCGGCCTCCTGCTCAACTATCTCGATCCCACATTAGCTCCCTTTTGAAACTCCCTTCCCATACCACCGATCTTTACAGCTTTTCATTTTCTGTGCAAGCGGCTCGATTGTGGAACTCGCTACCACCAGACATCCGTAATAGTCAATCCTTTTTAATTTTCAAAAACCGTGTTAAAGATCACTATCTATTACTAAGTTAGGATTAGAATGCATATCTTAAATGTATTTTATGAATGTTACAAACATTATTTAATAATGTATATTATATTTATATATTATTAGTAAATATTTATTTATATACTTATATTTTTTATCGTGTAGGTTATAATCTATGTAAGTGGGTATATAGTTTATATTAGTGTATGTATGTATATGTTTTTTTATTTACGTACACACTATGTCTGCCTCTCTTATTTCAATTATCTCTCTCGCGGGTCTGCTGGAAGAAATCTCTCTCAGAGATAAATTCGCCCTTTGTACTTGTGTTTCTTTTTAATGTATTATTTTCGTTTTATCTGTGTGTGTGCAATAAAGAGTTAAATAAATAAATAAAAGATCCCGAAGGGTCGAAGTGTCGCCAGGTCTTACTGGCCCCCTGAGAAGATAAGATAAGAAGGGTAGGACTGGGGAAAGAATCACGGTTCAAGTACGTTCCTGGTTCTGGAGTCTACTTTAGAGCCTGTAGACTCCGGGTTCCCACTAAGCACCAGGGTGTATTCTTCAGTCCCGACTTCTGGCTGGAGGGAGTAGAGTTCGACGCTATATCCCTATAGATAGGAATTTAGCGTCTATGCAAAGACTATAATAAATATAATATACTAAAACTTTGTTGGCTAAGGTTATATAATGTACTAGCTGTTGCCCGTGACTTCGTCCGCGTGACAACTGAACATCACAAATTATTATGTATTTCCCGTAGGAATAGGATGTTTTTCGGGATAAAAACTAATATGTCCTATTCCAGGACCTAACCTATATGTGTGCCAAGTTTTATTCCGATCCGTCCAGTGGTTGAAGCGTGATTGATTAACAAACATCAAAATATCCTTTTGTGTCCTTACATATAAGATATAGATAGATAGATAGATAGATAAACTCTTTATTGCACACAAATTAAGGATAACAATAAAATAGGTACAGATTTTAGATATATACTGTGGCGGGCTTTTTTGTAGGGCTATTTAAGATAAACATTTCCATCATACATTACATATGTGTAACTCTAGCGGTTTTGGCAGCGCACGCCAGAATAGCTCGCTAATGGTAGATTTTTTCCTACTTACTTGATATTTTGGACAGTTCACACAATATCTTTATAAATTGTAGCCTATGTGTTATTCTGATGTATAAGCTATATTATTGTAAAGTTTCATTAAAATCCATTCAGTAGTTTTTACGTGAAAGAGTAACAAACATCCATCCATACTTACAAACTTTCGCGTTTATAATATTAGTAGGATAGTAGGATATTTTGTCTGTGTGCGGTGTGAACTAAATAAGAAAATTCATTATATTGTTTCTCATGTAAGTGAAATTGTCTTAATGAGAATCTTTAAACCTATGCATTTCTAGGCTGAGGTCTACGGGCCAAGTTGCCTGACAATAAATGATTTATTATTATTGATCTGAAGTTCGCTTTACTGTTTTTTGTTGTCCTCAACATTTGATTCGTATCGTGTTACTTTGTCCGCACCTCCCCGTCGCAGGGCGACAATAGCGCAGCGGAGGAGCCGCGCCCGGGGACCCCGAGCCAAACAAAATCAGAACCGGATTTCCAAAATCCCGTTTCGTTGCATTCGAAAGAAGTTCTGTTTTCGATTTCTATTCGATTGTTTGTTTTTTCCAGCCATTGTCGAGTCCGTCGCGGCTTCGACACGCGTAGTACCATTTTTGCAGAGTCTATTCCATTGTGTGCGATCCGAATGACATTTGACGGACGTGCGGCTGTCTGTCACCCTCGCGGCCTGCTGCCCTGTCGCCCGCGCTCGCCCCCGGCGCCCAGGTACCGACGCTTCTGTGAGGCCTCGCATCTCAGCTTATACAATCGTTAGAGCGATCCGGGCATCGATATCATCTTTATTTCCAAATTCAGCTCCAAGTCTGTAAGCTTACAATTTGCGCACAAAAGCTGGCGCCCGAGGCTACGCAACGGGATTCCTGTTATCATACTGGGTTCCTGCGTCGTCGTCTAAATGAGTTTTTGTGCGCAAAACAGCGGCCGGCTGGCGGTCAGCCGTCGCTCGGAGCGACACCGAAACGATTTAGTTTTAAGGGCTTCGTACCCCTTTTCTTACCTGCCTCGTACAAGTGTTTCAAATTCGGCTTTACCTCTTCCAATATTATTATTCATTTCGTATTAATCTTTTTTATTTAGCCCTCTGTTTTTGATTTCATTATTAATTGCACACTTATCAAGAACAAGAAGAATGATCTAATCGTCATTTAACAGACTCTGCTACTGCTTAAAACTTGGACGATTATGAGGGACTTGGTGACGTCACGCATACTCCACGCGGCACGCGAAAAGGCTTCGCCTAAAACGAAAACGATACGAGTAATGGGTCCCGCGGTGTACTACCGGCTTCCCACTGAGGTCACCAGCTCTCCGAGTCTACCAATTTTCAAAAAGAGACTGTGCGCCTGGCTTGTCGAGCAGGCATTTTATTGCTATGAAGAGTTCTTTCAGAACGCATTAACTTAATTTATTTAATTTTAAGAATTTTATTTGACATTTTTATATTTATGTTAGTTATTGATGTTTAATTTGATTGTGTTTAATTTGCTGTCTATAATTTGATTTTATTTAACTTGTTTAAAAATTTATTTGACCTGTAACGGAAGTTATCAATAAAGTATGTCTATGTCTTGTCTGCTAAGTACTCAGTCGGACAGAACCTCCAGTAAATAAAATTACAAAGGTACTTCACGAGTGTTACGACCATTTTAAGCTAAAAGTGAACTTAAAGATGAAATGTTGATAGTTAATAAGGCGAGGGCGGTGGTACGACGCCCGTTATACAAAGGTTATCAAACGGCAACTGTATATCTGTGCAAAAAGCGCGCGTTCCTGCGACGGCGGCGCGTCCGGCGCGCCGCTCGCGCCGCGCTGCGCACGCGCCTCCAAAAAAACCACCACCGGCCATCCGAACCATTTTTTAAAAGCCCCCGCTAAATAATAATGCAGTAACACGCGAGAGTATTCACAAAATGCGATCCGCGAATTTCGTTTCCAAATTCCTGCGACCCCAACTTTCGGTTTCGTTTTTTGCGGCTACTACTGTCTGTTTATCTTTAGATTTGTGTTCCTCTGCGCCTGCCTTCTTTGGCGGTGCTGACGCGGCTCAGGCGTTTTGTTTTCCCTCTCGTTCTTGTTTTCCAAATTATTAATACAGACTGTTCAGTTAATTGGTTTGCTAGTAAAAGTTCTTTTAGCAGTTTCCGACTTGAATGCGAAATCATCTGTATTTTTTATTTTTTATTTTATTCATTTATTCACCAACAGTTGTTACAATAATACTTCTACAAATTTATTGTCTTAAAGCTAAGAACTTAGAGCACAACTAATTACAGGTGAATTTAACATGCACAACAATTAAACACAATAATCACACTCTTAGGCTAATAGGTTATGTTTTAAAAGTTTATGTTCCATAACAATAATCTTCTTTCTAAATTGAATAAGTGTATCGAAAAAAATGTCTGTATAGTCACTCAGTTTATTATATAGTTTGCTCATGCGAGCCACGGGTGAGTTGGCGCCGAGCACGGTCCTCCTGGCCGGTGGGGCCATGGGGATACCTGGCAGGAGCGCGAATTCTAAATTTGCCAAGAAGTTGCGGATAGTCGACATCTCCTCTTAAAATTTTGTGCAGTAAAAAGAGATATAACATGTAATACATTTAATATCATTTTGTGCCGCACATAGGGAAGAGTAGAAAGAATTATAATGCACGCATATATGTATATCTAGTATAGGTATAATGAAGTGCCCAAAGTTTTTGTGTCGGCGCACGATTAGTCCCCGCGGCGATGTGAGGCGCGTATACGTACCTCGGCCCTGTCATTACTAAAACGATCCTAATAATATAATAGCAGCGTCCTGTCACAGACCTTTGGAAAAAGTTTTAAAGGACAATTTCCGTAAGGGCTCGTAATAGGCGACGAAATTTAGCAGTCGTTTAGATATTATTTATTTTTGTCGTCTCTTCTAACGTTTACTGCTCGATCGCAGGCTGCAGGCTCGTTTAATTTGAATATAGTTTTTGGATTCTAAATTAATAGCGGAAGTACTTTACTTCATTCGCCTAATTTAGTGAACCTTCAATTTCTTTCCATATGTTTCTTTTGTGTTATCATACTCGTATACAAGACTATATTCTGATCAATAGTTACTACTTACTAACCTTGATTTAAAGTGATAAGTATGTGATTTGATCAGTTCAGCATCAATGTCATCAGATTATTGATCCGGTCATCCACTCCCCGCATCCCCAGCAGCTTCTGATCATCGTCTTCAGGTTATCTCCGTTATTCGTCGGCCACGTAGCCTAGTCGGTAGTACACCTGCCTGAGAAGTTTGGGGTCGCGGGTTCGAACCCCGGCCAGGGCAAACATTCGTGTGATGAGCACTTGTGTTTGCCTTGTGACTGGATGTTATTTATATATTATATTATGTATTTATGTATGTACATCAGCTGTCTGATACCCATATTACAGGCTCTGCCTAGTTTGGGATCAGGTGGCCGTGTGTGAAATGTCCCCACACATTTATTTATTTATTTATCTGTCCATCTGCTCTTGGTAGGTTGATATTTTGTTACGGGCCGCATAAATTATTTTAGTTACAGGTACCAATTACGTACGCACGCATTATACTTGTCCTTTCGGTTACTCTAAGGTTGACTGGAAGAGATCCCTAAGTGGGATAAGTCCGCCTTTGTACACAGTTTCATTCCTATTTTATTATTGTTGTTGTTGTTATTTTTGGTACAATAAAGCGTTTACACACATACATACATACATACATACCAATGGTTGATCAGGTGCGTTGGGAGCGCGTCTGTGAGTAGACCGTGGGCAGGGGCCCTCGCTGTGCGCCGTGCGGCGGGCCGCGCGCGCACTGCGCCCGCTGCAGCGTCCATCGCCGCGCTCGGAGGTGAGAGATGTTGGCGCGGTCGCCGCGGCGGGGCGCCCCGGCCGCTCAGGGCTGTCTCTGAGGACTCCTAGAGTTCAACAAAGCTTATCGACCAATAGGATTTCGTTAGCTGAGCAGAGATAGGAATAAAAACCTATTGATTAATACTTCCAACTCCGACTCTTCCCGTGGATGTCGTACAAGGCGACTAAGGTAATACATTATAAAACATCAATCAGGCCTCCCCGACCCGTCTGGCCAGCGCGGGGAGTGTAGCCCAAATACTCCGTCTGTCTCCGGCAGATGATAGAGGATGTCTTGCAGTGGAGACAAAAATAATCTGATGATAATGATTAATAGATACTTCTGCACCGCTCTGCTTTGGTAGATACCGCGTTGCCTGCTACTCGCACAACTTAAAACTGAATGACTGATTTCGTTTGCGACACCTTTTTCTCAGCGACTAATTGCTTATACAAATCCTGTAACTAGAGTGGCTAAGGGCCACTACCGATCTTCTCATAGAATAGAATAGAATAGAATATTCATTTATTGGCTGCAACAAAACACATACCATGCAACATTAGATATAAACAGAAATAATATACAACTAAGAGTCGGGTGCACACGCCGGGATCACGTCACACGGCTTGTCGGACGATAATTTAATATTACATTCGCTTGCACGAGGAGCAGAAACAACGCGAGAAACTTACCCGACAAACCGGGAGTAGAACCAAGGCGGGCCTGTAGGGGAGGGGGCAACAGTACAGTGTGGCAACACTGTAGTAGACACAGTGTGGGTGTCGTTAAGGCGACTATATTTCATTCCAGATTGATAGTCCTATGAAAACCAACGCTATTTACGTCTCGGTAACATATACATGAAAGGGTCACCAGCAGCAAAAATAGGTTTGTATTACCAAGTAAACTTTGCGGTCCACTTAGGAACACCATCTATTGTGTATTTTGTTTTCGAGACGCAAATGCGTTTGTTTTCATAGGACTATTGATCTGGAATGAAATATAAGGGATTACACTAAAGACAGCAGCAGAGTTCTCCTCATTACTGCAATCACCAGTCCACCCTGCCAAGCGTGGTGATTATGTCAAATCCCCCAATGGACAGCCCACCAAAAGTGGCATTCTATTGGGGAGGCGTTCAGCAGTGGATATAGGAAGTTTCATCTGATATAGGAAGCGTCACCTGTGCGTCGTGGCCAGCCCTGGAGGCTCCGGGGGGCGCCGCACGCACGGCCACGCGTGGGCGGGGCTGCGGGACTCGACACCACCGACATGATCCCTGCAACCTGCTACAGGCTATCTCTGGTCATCGTTCACAGTATAACTGGTGTGTATGTCAACTTGCAGCATAAGATATACCTTCCTCCGGTTTGTTTAAAACGTTATACCGTTACGGAAACGGTTTTAGCCAACGTTTAGCTTCAAACTTATATTTATTATCAAGAAATACAATACAATACAATATGAGCCGTAGTAGCCGGTTGGTTGTACACTCGCCTCACGTTCATGAGGTCGTGGGTTCAAACCCCGCCCGTACCAATGGGCTTTTCGAAACTTAAGTACGGTTTATTTATAATACCACAGGCTTTTCGGTGAAGGAAAACATCGTAAGGAAACCTGCATATGCCAAAGAAGAAATTCTGAGGCGTATGTGAAGTCCACCAAATCGGCTTGGGGCACCGTTGGTGGTCAGGGGTTTGGCACAAAAGATCCTGAAGGGTCGAAGTGTCGCCAGGTCTTCCTGGCCCCCTGAGAAGATAAGATAAGATACAATACAATACACTTTATTGCACAAACAAATACAGTTACACGTTATAAAAGTTACAAATAGTACAATTTAGGCGGTCTTATCGCTTTAAGCGATTTCTTCCAGACAACCTTTGGGTAGGAAATATTATGCCAGAGAAATTGTAGGTTGCGCTGATTAGGAAATGTTATCGGATGAGGAGCTTTTATCAAGAAATAAAGATGTGATACTTGGTTTTATCTTTTAACGAGAGTGCCTGCCTGACCCCTTTCATATGGGTTCCGTCGATTGTGAATAATTATGTGGTCAAAGTGCTAACATAAGGCGACCTCTGCGCTCTTTGGACACCGACCATTTATATTTACTGCTTTCTAATTAATGACACGACAGTTTCGACGGATTCATGAAAATAAATCAGCGAGAATCGTAACGTGGCGCGACGGGCGAGAGAAAACATCGGTCTCGCCCGCCGCGGTTTCGTTTCGATATCTTCGACGAAGTATTTTCCAATCTAAACGAGCCGAAATTAGAAGGCTAAGACAGCTTTGAAACCGGTCAACATAAAATTGGAAACCAACTGTAGTCTCCGGAATGGATTGCGCAAGAGCCGACTTACCAGTTTTGCGCGGGCGCGCGCTGGCCGAGTGCCGCGTGGGATCTATGCCTCCCCGGACCATGGAACGAAACGTCGCCAGCTCCACTAAACTAGCGGCGCTTACGACCTTCCACGATATTATCTCCTAAATTTATATAGACTGTCACTTTATTACCGCGGATTAAGAATCTCGTTGACATAAATTATACTGCGTATGGCACTTAAATATGACCGATACTAAACATTAAACTCTGTGTGACTTATGGATGAGAAAGCTCTGGATTCCATGGCTGTTCACCCTCGATTGAATCGTTTGCACTACAAACAGGTACTTCAGCATCATCAGCCTAAATACGTCCACTGCTGGACATAGGCCTCCTCAATAGAATACCACTTTTGGTTAGATGTCCATTGACGGTTTTGCCATAATCACCACCCTTGTAGGCGGATTGGTGCAGTAACGATCTTAACATAGACGCACAGGAGAACGCTGCTGCCCGTACTTCGTGCAATCCCTTAGTCGCCTTAGACACCCATGGGAAAGATATAAGGGTGGCCCTATTCTAAGTCGGGAAACACACGGCATAAATTTTTTTTTTTAAATATGTAGCAGAATTCTTGCCTCGTAGTTACGATAAGAAAACCCTTTGCTCGAGCCTATTTAGATTATGTCGCATAAATTTGCGTGCGTTAATGAACACGTCCATTAGTTATCTGCGCCTGCTGAGCCCGCACCAGATAGCACTCGACGTGGACACGGATCAATCGTTTCTTAAGTCCTTTACATCTGAACTTTGAATCAAATTATTTCTGCTTTTAAAGGACTTAGCGAGAATTATCATCGCATCTGACGGTTGTTTGCGGCGAGCAGCGCCGCCTCGCGAAATAATCATACATTTTCCATTTTATGCGCCTGCGTCGAAGCCATACGTACCCACGACTCAATTCTGCGCCCAGTCCACACGCATAACTGTCCACTAACTCAGGATCATCGACTATTTTACATTTTCCACGACCTTTCTCTTAGCGAGCAGCACCACCGCTTTCGATGCGCCATTAAAATAGTTTTTAAGTCGTTTACGACGGCTCAAGTTTATTTATCTGCAATAAAATTTGCTTATGGTATCATCGTAATTTTTCATGCTTACTATTTGGCTGGTTTTTATCTAGCCAGCGGATCGTTTCGGCTGTTGATCGTGTGCGGCGATCAGGAGTTATAGGTACCAAGCGACGGGCGTCAAGGCTGGCACACCGTGTAATCGGACGACTAATAAGTGATCAGGAAAAAACGTTCGTGACCACAATTACGTTTTATATTATAAACCGTGAAAGGGTGCCCGCGTGGCCGTCCGCTCCCATATTGATGGCGTATATTTATCATAGACAATTTTGGAACACCTGCTGTTAGTATGGATGAGCTGTATCTGTCAAATTAATACCACCTTCGGCCGGAGGTTTATAGTTTGTTGGCTTTTGACTCATCTTAATGTATTGTTTGATCGAACTCTCTGCTTGGTGCCCATGCGCCTCATTAAAATACTTTGTGTTCTACTCATCTTCTGTTTGTCTTTATGATCCTTCGCAGGTTTAAATAAATAAAAGTCAAAGTCGAGTCAAGTCAAAATCATTTATTGCATATGAGTACACTTGGTACATTTATACACGTCATTGTTTTTATCGCCTACCGCTTCCTAGGTGTTAGCGCTGTGGAGAAGAAACGGCGCAAATAAACTTCACGCGACACATCTTTTAAAAATCAAGTTTACATACAATTATATAAAGATTTTGCGAAGCTGAATTAACATTAGTACCAGGCATCTTTGTCATTCAAATAATCGTTTATTCTATAATAGGCTTTCTTACAAAGTTGTTTTTTAATGTGTATCTTAAACTTTCTGTCCGTCATATTTAAGATTTCCTCTGGTAATAATAAATATTACATATATATGGAGCTGGGTGAACTCCGGGCATTATTGGCCTTACCGAACCATAGGGGGCTCTGATGAGGTGGACAATTATTTCCATAGCTAATCGTGGTACCTCAACAAGGCGGCGATGTTGTTCGCAACACATCACGTCAAGGGGTATCACGGGGCGAAAAGCGGGTGAAGGAAAGCCGCTTTATGACATTAGATTGCGCAAAGTCTCTCGTCTCTGCCTACCCCTCTGGGACCAAGGCGTAAGCATTATGTGTGTATGTACATACATATATATACGTACATACACTTGTCTAAAGTAGGATGTTCTCCTATGCTATGTAGCTCAATTGGACAATTTAGAAATATAACATACAGAACGGGACCAGTTTTTACAAAATTATCTATTCCGAGTGGGAATCGAACCTACGATCCGCTAGGCTAACGAGGCGGTAAAATTAATTATTAACTGTTTTCGGGTAATCAGTAATTTTGTAATCTATTGTTTTGGCGTTTTGAGACGACGGATACTAAGGTACTTGTCAGTCAGGGTCCGGTAGTAGACAAAGTAGGACAAAATGACTAGTTGTTTGCCGTGTGGTTTCCGGTAGAGTAGAATAGGACCACTCCAACTCTTCCCGTGGATGTCGTACAAGGCGACTGAGGGAATACATTATAAAACATCAGTCAGGCCTCCCCAACCCGTCGGGCCAGCGCGAGGAGTGTAGGCCAAATCCTCCGTCTGTCTCCGGCAGATGAGAGAGGGTTGTGCTCCTGCAGTGGAGACAAAAATAACCTGATGATGATGATATGATTAAATTCAGAATTTGCCTTTATTTCACTTTACATAGTTAAAGATCTACAAAAACTAAGAAACATTACTTTAACTGTCATTAAAATGCGAAGGTTTGGATGTTTGGATGTTTGTTACTCAATCACGCTTCAAAAACTGGACGGATCGGGATGAAACTTGGCACACACATAGGTTAAGTCCTAGAATAAGATAGTTTTTATTCCGAAAAACATCTAATTCGTACGGGAAACCAAATTAATCGTTAAAAGCAGTGAAGATGTGTAAATATCTAAACTTACGCGGACGAAGTCGCGGGCAAAAGCCGGATTAAAATAAATGACTAATATTTTATTAGCTTTCCTGAAAATATATCATTTATATCTTTCGATAATTGATATATCCTGTATCGCTATGTATTTCTAGATAAAAAACTTTGTGGTTTAACGAACTTATATGATTTAAGTTAATATATTGTAATGTATGTAATTTTTAGGCAGGCATGAGTACCCAAGCTAAGGTTCAGCTGATTTTAATTTTTACTAAGACGCCCGGTCCGCGTCAGCACTCAGCATTTCAATTTTCTAATCATTCTAATTTCTACTGGTTTCTCTGTTTGCGGTTTTTCCTGATATTACGAGTATGTATTAACTGTTATCAATTACATACGATTCATTTATGAGATCTCTGTTATTTTTTATTTAACTGATGGGAGGTTATACTTGTAACCTAATATAATATATTCTTTACAAGGATGATTTGTACTAATTTCCACAAGTTATCTTTTGTTATTATTAAAAATATTTTTTCAACTACAAAATAGCTAATTCCCAATTT
Source organism: Esperia sulphurella (assembly GCA_947086405.1). Lineage (NCBI taxonomy): Eukaryota > Metazoa > Arthropoda > Insecta > Lepidoptera > Oecophoridae > Esperia > Esperia sulphurella. Next base: position 17,941,905 of record OX352264.1, read on the forward strand.
TAATTGGTAAATCATCAATTTTATTGGTAACCAGCTTCTTCTTCTTCTCTTGTATATGTTAAGATGTTTACTGCGATCACCAATCCGCCTGCCAAACGTGGTGATTATGGCATATTCCCCAATGGACAGCCCACCAAAAGAGGCATTCTATTGGGGATGTGTTCAGCAGTGGACGTATTTCGGCCAACGATGAACCTTATATATAAGTACTACAGCTCACTGCAGCCCCCAACTGTCGCACGACAGTTGTCGCGTGGCGCGACTGTCGCGCAGTTCCGGTCTTTGTCGCGACCCGCGACAGGTAATTTGTTACGTCCCCTGCACCTTGTGTGACCAGACACATCTAGCGGGACGATAGCGACGGCGGATCGACGTCGTAATTCACTTTTTTATATATTTACTAGCTGTCGCCCGCGACTTTGTCCGCGTGGTTAACATCACAAATTATTATGTATTTCCCGTAGGAATGGGATGTTTTTTCGGGATAAAAACTAATCTATGTCCTATTCCAGGACCTAATCTATATGTGTGCCAAGTTTCATCACGATCCGTCCAGTGGTTGAAGCGTGATTGAGTAACAAACATCCAAACATCCAAATATCCAAACTTTCGCATTTATAATATTAGTATTAAGTAGAATTCCCTTTATTGTAGAGCGTTATACCTCTTCTAGTATCTCGATGTATAGGTACTATGTATGGTATGGAAATATTGGAACTGTCTGGAAAAATATCATCATTTTCAGCCCTTTCAGGCTTTCCCCAATGAACGCCACCACACCCGGTCCTCCGTCCTCCGCATCCAGCCGCTTCCGGCTACCTTCTTCAGGTCGTCGTTCCATCTGGCGGCGGGGTGTCCAACCCTGCACGCGGTCTCCACTCCATATATAATATATAGTTTTTAAATTACATTTATACATACATTTATCTAATCCCAAACTAGGATTTTCTCCCGTGCTATGGAAATTAAACAAATATAACATCGAGACTGGGACCAAATTGTACAAAGATGTCGGTCCCGGTGGGAATCGAACCCACGACCAGAGGTCCAATAACCAAGCCACTAGGCCAACGAGGCGGTCAAAATTATTCAGTACAAAGACAGTACAACACAAGATTCACTGTAACTGAACATTTATTAAAATGTACAGTGAGCTGCAAACCTACCTTTTCACCGGGGCGAAGGGGGACAAGTTTTTATACCTATTCAACGATCTCTATGTACTACTAGATGGAGCGTTCCAAACAATCGCTCTGTTCCACGCAAGTAGCCACAACTCTTTCACATTCACAATGAAACTTGTGCAGTTACTACGCAGAACGTTTAATTATTACTAAATATTGACGCTACGGTTACCTATACCTATTCTGTATATTTATTTGTAGGCGACCCAAAAATGACTTTGATTCGATGTGACTGAATAAAATTTCAATAACAAATTTGATTACCACCAAAATAGATTTACCAAACTACATTATATTGTGTTCTCAAGGAGAACCGACAGCTTTGCACAATTTACGACAGCGAGCTAAGGCCCCGCGCACACCGATACACGGGCCATAAAACAAAATTGTCACCGTGAACGGGACATGCGGAAGTGGAATTAAGAACCGTGAAAGAAGCTAGCTTATCTGCGCGTGATCGGAGATCGCCGAGCGACGCCGCGCCGGTGTGCACCTGCCCTAACGACTGCCTAGTTACTTACGAGTCTCGTTTTAACAAATACTAGTTATTAAGAACTTAATGCATACCAGCTTTCTACTCACTTGATTTTGGATTCATGATCAGCCTGTTAGAGTCCACTGCTGGGCAGAGGCCTCTCCCGAGGCGCGCCACTGAACCCCATCCTCGGCTCTTCTCATCCAGTCTCTGCCAGTCGCCTCACGCCTGGTCGCGTCATCTAGCCACGACGCCCGTCTCACATTACGCTTGCCCAGTCGTGGTCTCCACTCGACTCCCACGGTAATCGGTTCTCCGATAGATGTGGATCTCACTGCCACTTCAACGTACTAACTGCTATGTCGAAAACTTTCGTTCTCTGATGAATCCCGGCGGAGTTGGCTTAGGCATCAGACTCGAGTGCCGGAGGTCGTGGTTTCCTAACGCAAGTGTTGGACGTCAGGCCAAGTTTCTTGTGCAGCCAACACAAAGTCCAAAGAACATACACCACGTAGATGTGACCTCCGGGGGAAAGCCTTGCCTAATTAATCAACTCTTACATACAACTGTTACTTATTTACACACACACACACACAAATACAATGTACATACAATAATACAAGTACAGCTTTGATAACACAAACCACGGCTCATATAAATATACGGTACAATTCACTCATCTAGAAACACATTTATACTATCCGATTAATTTGTCGAAACGAAAAAATACTGGTACATTGCTCAAGACGTTACTTATAAAAGTATATAGTTTTGTTTAATATGTAGACTGAAATAATAAAAATCGAATCTAAATCTTAGCATATCGTTTCCTAGAAGACACTTCGGTTATTGACAATCGCATGTCATAGGTGTTAAAATACTGTGACATCCTTATTTCACTTTTACGAATATAAATGCCCGACAAGCCAAGAAACTTAATCACTTTTGGCACAGAAAGCGTTTATATACATACGTATAGCATTTGGGTACAAAGGTGGATTTATGCCACTTAGGGACCTCTTTCAATCAACTTTTATAAAATATGTACAAAATGAAAAATAAATGTATATTATAACTTGTTGAAACCGTTTTAGATATCGCACGTTCATACATACAAACTCCGTGTCAATTCTGTAATAAATATCATAATCAATCATTAAGAATAATTAAGTGATGTGTAATTGTTGAAAAATAAAAATATATTTCAATTACTGCATTTTATTTACATACTGTTTTCCACTGATGCTGATCATTTCAATAAACCGTGAAACTGATATGTACATACATACAAAGACATCAATCTGGCTTAAATATAATATACACATAAGTCATTCATTACCTAAACAATATTTTATTAAATCCCGGGAATCCCGGGATTTCACAATAACGATTTCTCTAAAAAGGCATGTCCATATTATGACAGCATGATTCAAGTAGCAAAAATCAATATACCTACACCGACCACTGATTATAACAAAATAATGCAAATATTATTGAACATATTTGGGCTACGAATTCAAATCTATTTAAAATTTCTCACAGTAGTCCTATTAGTAGTCTTATTCTCACTGTAGTAAACAAAGAATACACTAATTTGTGATCTTAAAGGAGAATGCTCAAAAGTGGGCCTAAGATGCGTCTTCACCATTCATGTACCAAAAATATTGGTCTGAATTATGAATTCCTTCAAATTTTTTTTAAAGCCAATGGAATAGGGATATTAAAAATAACATATAATATAAACGTTGATTGATTTCCGCCGGCCGACCGGCATCTTTTCAACTAGAGTAGTGAAAGCAGAATTAAAATCGATGTATAGTTATAATCGATATTTGTCAACAATATTTGATGCTACCTTTCAGTTACTAGCGCGATTATCCACCCATCATATTTTTCATTTACTGACTGGAAATACACTATTTGTATTGATTTAAAGTGATACACACGTTCTTAAAAGATATTTATGAAAGTATTGTTACGTAACCGAAATATCGATTATTCAATTAGTTAAATCGATGTAGTTGAACCTCACTATTGATATGCACTATGGTTTCGTACTGTGACGTCATATCCGATATGATTTCAACACTTGTTTTGGTCCGTTTGTTTACATTGTGTATTTGGGTGACAAAATCTATTTTAACGAGCCTAATGTAGTGTCGAATGCAATATACCGTCGTCGACTAATAACAACACTATGACATCAATATCTGGAGCGGTTAATCGTGGCTATATACCCACGGTTTTGTGAAAACTGCATGCCAACGAAGATTTTATTCCAAGTAAGATTATTGAATTTTCCCACTAAATATTTAAACGATTTTCTTTTTATAATGATCCTGAGTATTTTGCCTGTATTGTGACGACAATTTGATCCAGACGCAAGGTTAAAAGTTCAAGGGCAAACTCCCATACAATTTTGGTCATTCTCCTTTGCTTTAGAGTTAAAAATGCAAAATTTTGCTTTCGAAATACCAATACCACTTACCAAAATACTTACTAGACTCCTTCGTGTGTTTTCGCACCGGCCTCGCGTCGCATCCCGTGTCGTCCCCGTGTCGCGTGCTCCAACTGGCTCGTTGTAAATAATCGGGATTTAAAAAACGCCACCTAGTAATTAGTCCCCGTCATTATAACGCTGCAAACTAATTTAGTTTCAGCCGGCGCCGCTCGCCGCCGCGCGGCGCTGTTCGCTTACTGTCGTGTCGCCCGCACTAATGTGACCCATTTACGTCGTTTGTACATTCCGTGCTGTTAACTAAATGTCGTGCGAATGATGTAACGTGGCACGGAAGACACGTAACGTTCTTTGTCAATATTTTCTCCTTATAACAAAAGGGGCGAAAAATATTCTTGTATTTAAAAGCAGCTACTACGGTGATCTTTTTACGATTCTTTTCCTTTAGTCAGTCAGTTAATCATCAGCCGAAATCATCCTAAATCAAAATGCAGTTCTGTAGTTTTATTTCTTGTTACCTATATTCTTGTTACAAGAAATAAAACTACAAAACTCAACGATCTCTATGTACTACTAGATGGAGCGTTCGAAACGATCGCTCTGATCCACGCAAGTAGCCACAACTCTTTCACATTCACAATGAAACTTGTGCAGTTAGTACGCAGAACATTTAGTTATTACTAAATTTTGACGCTACGGGTCAATAATGTCAATGTTTAGAAAATAATTAAATGTTCTGGATAGTAACTGCACAAGTTTCATTGTGAATGTGAAAGAGTTGTGGCTACTTGCGTGGAACAGAGCGATCGTTTGGAACGCTCCATCTAGTAGTACATAGAGATCGTTGACAAAACTGCATTTTTATTTCCTGAATCAAAATGCAGTTCTGTAGTTCTTATTATATATAATAAATGTTTCAGTTACCAGTGTTCTCCTGTGTATATTAAGATCATTACTGCGATCACCAATCCGCCTGCCAAGCGTGGTGATTATAGCAGATCCCCCAATGGACAGCCCACCAAAATACGTCCCGCAGTGAACGTATTTCGGCTAATGATGAACTGACTGACAAAAGAAAAGGAATCGTAAAAGGATCACCCAAGTAGTAAGTGCTTTTAAATAGTGTTAATTTGCGTTCCTTTAATTATTGCAGTATGTCATCATCAGGTTATTTTTGTCTCCACTGCAGGAGCACAACCCTCTCTCATCTGCTGGAGACAGACGGAGGATTTGGCTTACACTCCCCGCTCTGGCCAGACGGGTTGGGGAGGCCTGATTGATGTTTTAGAATGTACTTCCTTGCAGTTTGTAGTTTTATGCAATTTGCTCCCTTAAAGTGCGATTTATGTTGGATCGTTATGTTTTTATGAAAGTTATGTATTTATTAAGAGCATTTCCATGCCGCCGGTCGCCGCGGCCGGCGGCCGGGCGCGGCCCGCTGGTGCTGCCGAGACGTTACTGTACACTTTTTGCGCTAAAACGCTTTGTTATATTAATTGCAGGCATTAGTACCGACGTCAATATTTTACAGTTAAACTGGTACTTTTTTAGAACTTTTGTTGAAATAATTTCTAAAACAATTAAATTAATGAATTCCTCACACAGTTGTATACTACTGTCGTACTCTTTTACGGCCAAGAATCCCATATAGGTACCTATGTATATTTAATATGATTCCATAGATGGTTCCATAACATAATTTATACTTTGCTATCAAAGAATTTAACATAATATTCTTATAAAAGGTTGTCTCGAAGTGATAAGATCGTCTAAATTGTAAATTTTTTTACTTTATAAAACTTGCATACGTATTTATTTGTGCAATGAGGTGTATTTATTGTAATGTAATTGTCCATACAACAGTCTGTTTTGTGGCATCGTTTGAAATTAGTGACCGACCGAAGATTCGGTTTCGGCAGAAAATCCTGTTTCGGTCGGACCCTATTTGAAATAGTAACAATGACATGTAACACTCGCGACATGTTGAGGGAATCAATTTGCAAAACTGAACAACCTCTTCATTCGGCCACTGTACATGGCCATCAACGATCTCTATGTACTACCAGATGGAGCGTTCCAAACAATCGCTCTGTTCCACGCAAGTAGCCACAACTCTTTCACATTCACTTTAGTAATAATTAAATGTTCTGCATACTAACTGCACAAGTTTCATTGTGAATGTGAAAGAGTTGTGGCTACTTGCGGGGAACAGAGCGATTGTTTGCACGCTCCATCTAGTAGTACATAGAGATCGTTGATGGCCATCAATACATTTTTTTTTATTCAGCAAATTTTATCTATATATACATTACAGTAATGCAAACATACATTTGTATGTGGAAATGGAAGCCCATTTGTATGTGAACAGAGCGCTCACGTGATCAGTACATTAGTCTACACCCATCGACAAGAAGTGCTTGCGCAGTTCTTGCTTTAGTAATCCACCTGATACAATGTATTTTAAATCGGCTGGCAGAGAATTCCAAATTACTAGCATTATTTGTATACTTTATTTCAAATTTGCATATACATACTCCTGTCTAATTTCAAACTAAAATTCGTTTCATATGAAAGACTTAACAAGAATTTGCCTTGATGTTCTTAAGGACTCGCTAGGCATAGCTATGAATCATCTTTATTCACCTTTAGCTAACAGTGTCTAATACCTACCTAACTCTATTTAATTTTAAGTTTTATATATAAGTAACAGTAATTAATACTGTCTTGTTTCGTAAATATAGTTACTGTCTCAATCTTCACGATGTATTGGTAGGCTGTGTCAATAGGCAAAGCGAAATAATTCGCTCAGTTCGTTTGTTTTTTTTTCTTTTTAAAAAATAAATTGTCTCTCTCAGTACTATGGAAGTTAGACAAAAACAGGATGATTCTCAAATATAACATCCAGACCAGAACCAACTTGTATAAATTGTCGTCAAAGGGAACTGAACCCACGGCTAATACAACGATTTGGTCAGACCACTTCATTAAAATGCATTGAGTAGCGTGATATGTGAAGTATCTTTACAAGTTGAATTTGTTATCAAGTTATGTATTAACCTAAGTGGCGCATAATGTATATTAATTCTTTATTTTATAACTTAATCATCATTAGGTTATTTTTGTCTCCACTGCAGGAGCACAACCCTCTCTCATCTGCCGGAGACAGACGGAGGATTTGGCCTACACTCCCCACGCTGGCCAGACGGGTTGGGGAGGCCTGATTGATGTTTTATAATGTAATGTATAATTTTATAACTTAGTCGTTATCAATCCACATTATGTGATACGGTATTGTATGAATATATCTATGTATGTATGGATATATGTATATTTGTATGTGTATGCCCTTACTGGTATAAACTATACTCCTACCTTTATTTAACTGCACAACCTACCCTTTTTCTGTTATTCTTATCCTCTACCCAAAGAAATCGCTTTTAGCGATAAGACCGCCTAGATGTACATATGTAAGTTACTTTATTATTGTATCTTTTTTTTTATTTTTTACATGCAATAAAGAGTAATTGAATTGAATATTTAATTATTAACATTTGACATTGAAAACTGACATTAATATAATTAACATTATTTACCTACACTTTCGGAGTTAATTATGTCAGTTTGTACATAAAAAATTTATTTTGCTGTTGTTTGACAATGCCACTTTACAGCAGATTAATATGAATGATTGCCGTGTGGTTTCCGGTAGAGTAGAATAGGACCACTCCAACTCTTCCCGTGGATGTCGGACAAGGCGACTGAGGGAATAAATACATTATAAAACATCAATCAGGCCTCCCCAACCCGTCTGGGCAGCGCGGGGAGTGTAGGCCAAATCCTCCGTCTGTCTCCGGCAGATGAGAGAGTTTTGTGCTCCTGCAGTGGAGACAAAAATAACCTGATGATGATATGTAGAAACTGGTCGCTCCTCAAATGCGTGAAACATGAGTATTACATTAAATATGTTATTTGATAATTAATAATACTGGAGCCCTACATGTTCTACAATTACTGGTGTTTGTTTTCCTCATGTTTTTCCAAAAGACACTTTAATGCCTGCCACGTGTAAAATAAATATAAAACAAAATGTAAACAAAACACAAAGTCGACTTATAATAGAGTTCTCAATGTCTCAAAAGGCAGAAATAGATGAGTAAGCTTGTACCTATGTATATATTTCTATGTACATCCCGTGGACAACACTCAGATCCACTAGTGTGTCCACGGGTGACAACCTACTACCACTACTGCACCACCAGCCTGTTCGCACACGTTTGTGTGTGTGCGTAAATTATTATTAAAAGATAGGGCTGGCAGTAGCGAGCTCACGAGCGTAGCTGGTCGAGAAGGACAACATTTTACTCTCCAATCTTTACTGGTTTTATTAAGCATCCGTGCACAGCATAATAACGAAAATTATTATTTTATTATTAATGTCTATATATCCATCAATTAAATCTCAATTAAAAAAATACATACATACACGTACCCTTGTCTAATCCCAAACTAAGATTTTCTCCTGTGCTATGAGAATTAAACAAGGATAGGACAATTTACAAATATAACACCCAGACCGGGGTCAACTTGTACAAATTGTACAAGTTTTCTGCTCCCGGTGGGAATCGAACCCACAACGTCTGGCGTGAGTCAGTTGACCAAGTCACTAGGCCAATGAGGCAGTCATTCATTAAATATCAATAGTACGACAAATCGTACAAAAATACGAATCAACGCACATGCAGCGAACGGAGACAGCCCTGTAAGTAATTCTGCTTTTCGGGTAACGCAAAACTGGCGGGGAGGGCGAGTATCGCTTTTTTACTTACAATATTCTTTGCCCGTGAACCTCATTGCACTAGAGCTGGAAATAGGAAAAAAAAGAGTCGGCTCACCGTAGAGCAACCACTCTACTCGGCCTCTACTACTCATGCCTCGGCCTTCAGCCCCAGCTCTGCCAGCTTCCTGCCACACCTTAGAGAGGGTATTTCATGACAGTTTGTCCAAGTAAACAAAAAATATATACACAGAAACATTCGGGCTTTGGTAGCTCGCGGCGCGTAGGCGTCAATTAAGAGAACCGGTCGATAGTCCTTCCGCGTGCGTAATTAACGCAAACCTGTACCGTGCACATACACATTATACATGTGGGACTATATAAAACAAGTTAGAAATATTATATGTGTGTATATGTATCGACTAGTCGTCGGCGGCGGGGCGGGCGGCCCACATCGAATCACATTCAATTTGAAATGACAACTAATCATATATTTCAATAGCGTATAATTAATTATTGACACTTTAATAAAAATTAAATCAACACTTTAATAAATCAACGCAATTCGTTATGAATTCATAAAATGTACACGCGTATACAAGTTTATTTGTGACTTGATTACAGAACCGCAACATAAGCTATTCATATTCGATCCGATTGTTTTGGAATCGATTTGACGATCCAATTAGGGATGTAAAGTCGATATTGGATGCCGTTAGCGGAGTCGCCGGAGCCGACGAAGTCCGCTAGCGGAGCGGAGCGGAGCTGAGCGTAGCATAATGCGACATAACTCGTTTATTTGCATTCACTAACAATGTCATTATGTAAATGTTGCCCGCGCCCGCCCGCGTCCCGGCCGACTCAATCAATCGAAATCAAGAGTGGATCGAGATCGACTTTGATCGGTTAATTACTTACTACGATTCCGCATCGGAATAATGGGCCGACCTTAATCGATTCTGTTTCTATGTTCAATAAAGTGATGGTCGATATCATAACTAATGGTAGGACGGTAGCGCGCGGCGGCCGACGGTCGGTCGGACGGTAGCCGTATGATAATTTAGTGTTACGGATACATGTGGCCGGTGTAAGATATAATTACAAGTTGTGATACTGTTTATATGCTTATTACTTGTGGAGATACGCAATTGGGTGTGCATTTATTAATATTATTTACATTCTTATGTAGCGTACAGCTCTGCCTACGCGTGCAACGTTCAGGAACATTCCTATAAACAAACTGCGGCACAAAGTAATAGCACAGATAGCTTAATAGTTACTTCGGTAATAGTACAAGTAGACAAATGATACTCCTTAAGAAATTTCTCAAAAACTGACGTAGAAAATTCAATGTAAGCCGAATGGAATCCAACGCGCAGGAAGACCAGTAAAGCGAAATAACATTATGGCCCATATTGAACTTGCGACTGATTTTGGACTTTGTGACATTTACTCACAAAGTCCAAAATCAGTCGCAAGTTCAATATGGGCCATAATGTTTTTACAACCGTCTTCGTTTTTCTCTTATACTCCTCATATGTACGCGTTGATTTTTAAATGTATATTCAGGTAACCGACATAGCTGAATTGGCAACGGACGGACCACATCTGTCGCAAAACCGACGAGTTCAGGAGTGGAGCAGACAGATGGACCGACGACCTGATCAGCAAAACCTCACAAGTCACAAGCTAATGTTAAAGGCAGTGCGGCTACTTGCAAATAAACCTTATGTCAATAACACTCCGTATTTGGCAAATGCAATCAGTCGTATGGTTTCCAGTAGAGTAGAATAGGACCACTCCAACTCTTCCCGTGGATGTCGTACAAGGCGACTAAGGGAATACATTATAAAACATCAGTCAGGCCTCCCCAACCCGTCTGGCCAGCGCGGGGAGTGTAGGCCGAATCCTCCGTCTGTCTCCGGCAGATGAGAGAGGGTTGTGCTCCTGCAGTGGAGACAAAAATAACCTGATGATGATGAATCAGTCGCGTGTCAAGTTTATTACAGTTGGTCCAAGGTGGGAAACGGATGAATATATTAACTTGTTAAAACCAAACGGGCGTTAACTTTTTTTTTTGATTTGGAAATTAACAGTTTTTTCAGTTTTCTATTAATTTTTTTTTACATACGAGGTCCTATTGCATTTATGTATGTGTATGTTTGTTAATTAAATTATCTATATCTATACTATATACTGACATAGACAGTATGTTATCTAGTATGACATTATTTGAATTGTTGACATTGTAACTTATACACTATTTTATTTTATGACGATCCCTTTTACCATACTAGAATGACATGTAAAATTGAATTTTTAAGATGTAAAAGTGAAATAAATAAATCTAATCTAATCTATATTATAAAGAGGTAAAGTTTGTGAGGTTGTAGCGGGTAATTTCTGGATCTACTGAACCGATTATGAAAATTCTTTTACCAATAGAAAGCCACGTTATTTGTAAGTATCATAGGCTATATATTAACCCGAAAATGAAAAGATGTTTACCGCCCAACGAAGTGGGGACGGGTCAGCTATAATCAACGATCTCTATGTACTACTAGATGGAGCGTTCCAAACAATCGCTCTGTTCCACGCAAGTAGCCACAACTCTTTCACATTCACAATGAAACTTGTGCAGTTACTACGCAGAACATTTAATTATTACTAAATATTGACGCTACGGTTAAATAATGTCATATTCAGTTACTGCACAAGTTTCAAAGTGAATGTGAAAGAGTTGTGGCTACTTGCGTGGTCAAAGTCAAAGTCAAATTCTAAATTATTACTGACGAGAACAACGTATTAACATTAGTATATGTAACTCTATGTTTAAATTCCAGCAAAAATAATTAAACGGTCCATCCCCACCTTCCTCTGAGGGCAGGAAGCTCAACAAATATCATGAGCTAGAAATGAGTACTGGATGAGTGACAGCTGACTCCAGGAGCGGCAGGCGAGCTCGTTGCGCCGCGGCCGCCGTCTAGACGAAAATCGCAGGAAGTCGTTACTGGTGGCCGGCGGTCGCATCGCCCCCCCACCCCCCTCCCGTCACTCAATCTCAGTTATATCAGCTCGCGACGAACACATTACTATACACTATAGGCTAATTGAATGACAACGCCTTCAAACTAACTCGTGTTTCAATTACTATATTCGCTCTCTGAAATGTATAGGAAATATTTGCAGAAGCATTTAGAATTTAAATAGCTATGTTCGACATCATCCTAGAGGATAGGGAGAAGCAAGAAGACGTCCATAGCCGTGCACAACGAAGTCATATTATTCTTCGTAAAAAATTCTCCAAAACCCAGTCTAACAATAGTACCCTACTATTATTATAAATGCGAAATGAGAAAGTTTGGATGTTTGGATGTTTGTTACTCAATCACGCTTCAACCACTGGACGGATCGAGATAAAACTTGGCACACATATAGATTAGGTCCTGCAATAATACATAGGATAATGTTTATCCCGAAAAAACATTCCATTCCTACGGGAAATACATAATAATTTGTGATGTTAAGCTGTCCACGCGGACGAAGTCGCGGGCAACAGCTAGTATAATTATAAGGACTAAAGTAATTCCAGTGCTGCCTAATCAACCGTAAATGCAGTTTACCAAAAATTTTAATGACAAAAACTGCAAAATAACATAAATTGTACCATAATGAGAACTTGTTAAGTTTCATGTTTCAGCCTTGTTTCTGCAGACAAGGGGAGGGTAAGGGGGAGGGGGTAGGCGTCAGGCGGGGGAGGGGGGGTGGAGTGGGCGGCGGCGGCGTGCAGCTCCACAAGTGCGCCGCGCGGAGACATCTAGCGGGGGCGAGGGGAAGCTTCCGCTACTGGAAGCCGACATTCAGGTATTTAGGTAGATATACTATAATTATGTACCTAGAGACTCTATTAGACTTTATATCATACTAGCTGTCTTCCCGTGACTTCGTCCACGTAACTTTATACATATATATCCTACTAGCTGTTGCCCGCGACTTCGTCCGCGTGGACAATTTAACATCACAAATTATTATGTATTTCCCGTAGGAGTGGGATATTTTTTCGGGATTAAAACTATCCTATGTCCTATTCCAGAACCTAACCTATATGTATGCCAAATTTCATCACGATCCGTCCAGTGGTTGAAGCGTGATGGAGTAACAAACATCACATTTATAATTTTAGTAGGTAGGATGACACTCACCAATGACGTGGCTTTCTATTCGTAAGGGAATTTTCAAAATAATCAAAAAGATCCAGAGATTACCAGAGGGTAATCTCTAGATCTTTTTAATTATTTTGAAAATTCCCTTACGAATGTAGTAGTACCTATACTTTATATTATTAAGAGGTAAAGTTTGTGAGGTTGTAGAGACAACCTCACAAACTTTATACCTCTTAATAATATAAAGTATAGGTACTACTACATCTTTAGCTGATATACGTCCACTGCTGAACATAAGTCTTCCCAATAGAGTGCTAGTTTTGGTGGGCTGTCCATTGGGGGATTTGCCATGATCACCACGCTTGGCAGGTGGATTGGTATTGGCTGTACTGATACCAATATACACAACAGAATGATGCTGACCGTTTTTGTTGCAATCCTTTAGTAACATTGACATCACCCACGGGAAGATTTTTATGAAACAGATTCATTCAGTAGACAATAAATATTGCGATTAATGATTTAGTAACTATAATGAACAAATTGCAATGAAAAATGTAAACAATATACGTAAACTATAACGTGACTTATGAGGTGCGAATAAATATTTTCCTTCATGGTTTCATCATAGAACTAAACTACAAGTTCTGTGACGTCACAGCTCCAAAGACCTAATGGAAGCTATACAGAAATCAAACACGTAACTGTTATTTACTAGTAAAACTAAATATAGTCTGTCTAATAACTTCTCTCATTATGCAAGTTTGAGCCTTAATTTAGTTAATGGTGAGTGGAAATTCAAATGTTGAACGGCAATAACATAGATAAATAGCACAGCGATAAGGCGCGTAGTTTATACCTACCTTTATTATGGAAGATAGAGGCTCACAAATTGTGCCCTTCTTACTGAAAACTTACCAAAACAAATATAGCTTGTATAACAACCAAATCGCGCTGCAAATTATCAAGTCAAATTAGTTGGCGTTAACAGTTTCCATTAAATTTGCACGACGACGATATTATTATCAGGTATTCTCTGAACTGTTACCTCTTTAAAAAAATAGTTCCAAAAAGCTCGATAGATGGCACTCACTGAATCATCAAATGTCAAAGTACGCGAGAATGCTTGCGGTAGCCCATGTCATGGGGTAAGGCCATTAAATTGATTTAAAAGATTGTAAGGAAATTGATATTATCTTGACAGTTGAGATCATACAGCGCCATCTATTACCAAAATTAGCAACTAAAATTAAGTACCCACTAGAAACCCATTTGTAACAAAATATTAAGGTAATGATGATGGATGAGCCAGGAGATGAGACGAAGGTATCTTGTGAGAGTATGAGACCGTTCAGTTCACGACGGCACCCCAGTCTTTCTGACTAAATCGCTTACAATTCATTGTATGCATTATATTGTTGCCGTGTGGTTTCCGGTAGAGTAGAATAGGACCACTCCAACTCTTCCCGTGGATGTCGTACAAGGCGACTAAGGGAATACATTATAAAACATCAATCAGGCCTCCCCAACCCGTCTGGCCAGCGCGGGGAGTGTAGGCCAAATCCTCCGTCTGTCTCCGGCAGATGAGAGAGGGTTGTGCTCCTGCAGTGGAGACAAAAATAACCTGATGATGATTACCCAAGTAGCAAACAAATGTCTTAAAAGGGTATTATAATTATCTTGAAGACAAGTAGACGTATTCCAGCTGTTGTCTTGGCTAAACCTATTACGTCCCTCAAGATATCCCTTAAGATATCCCTCAAGATACAGTTAAGTACAAGTGGGCACAGCATTTAGGACAAATTTAAGACAGAGTTAAGACTACTGTTTAGACAAACTTTAACCCTACTTAAGAGAGTGGTTTTTGCAGAGCTCTAAACACGGATTTCAAGATGTCTTGTGGGTCGACTTTAGACCAAGAAATAGACTTGAAGATATCTACAAAACCTAGTTAAAACTATCAATACTGAATTTCACAGGTTCTATCATAACTTACTGAAGTAAAATTTAAAACTTTTTTTACTTTATGTCATAGTATTTTAGAAAATATGGTGAACATTTTATACTTAAACAAAAACAAGATGAAGGCTTATGATAATGGCGGCTATACAACTAATTTTTATGTCTAGAAAATGATGTATTATGTCGTTGTATGCATTGGAAATTTAAAACGCATGATTGTTTCTCGTGTAAAATCGATAGAAAGTGCTATAAAACAGACGGGCCTTTAAAATAGCGTAAAAATAACAATAAAATTTAGGATATTTGTATTGCAATTGAAAAATTTGGCAGCATAAAGTGCAGAATATTAAATTTTCTATAAATAAATTAGTTTTTATAAAGTTAGAATTACTCTAACAAAAATATAACTTCAATCTTCTCTAGTTTTTCATGAGGTGGTGTCGGAAAATGTATTATTATTTTTTCACTTAAAGTGCAAAATGGCGTTAAATCTTATTTTTCCTAACGAAGTAAAACTTTAGACAATATTGATTTTGTAAGGCTAGTTTAGCTAAAGTAAAGACAAGTTAGATTTAAAGTAATGCTAGTTAAGAGATATTACATTTAACTTATACTAAACAACGTATTGATGTATTACTATTTAATACTACTTAGTATTAAATGATTCTTTAGGTTGATTTAGTTAACACCAGATTACTTGATATTTTCTTAGCTTGTCATTTTATTATTCTAGTGTATTTTGTGCTGGAAAGAAGTTTATGCAAAAAAAAACTATTCATTTATAAATTATTCACTTGATGACGTATAAGTAGTGCAAAATTCACAGTGTTCATCTCAGGAATGTTACATAGAATTGGCCAAAACTCTACTTTTGAGCTTTTGTATGTAGGTAACCCATCGATATTTACATTTATATGTAAATTGATTGATATGTTTATCCAAATTTCCAAAATACTGTAAAATATATTTTTTAAATCCATTATGCCAGTATTCTCCACTGCCACAAAGTTTGATATCTACAGATTTTACTGTATTCAGAAGTGTTCTTGCGTCTTTTGGCACAACACCTGGATCATGCTTATTTATAATCTGCAATAAGCCATTGATTGCAGTATGTGGTATATTGTGACCAATAGACCAGTTTCTTAATTGGTCTCTAAAATTAAAATCATCACCTTTCGATTCATTAGAATCGGAATTACTGTCCACTATTTTAATTTCCCAATTTTCCGCAGTATCTTCTTCCTCGTGATCTGTAGTTCCTAATAACGACACTGAGGTCTGAGTCGAAGATGATGCATTGTTGAAATTTGCAGCTTGCACTCTGTTTAAACTATTTTTTTTATATTTCGAATTTCGAACGAAAATTACCAGATCTTTTTAATTTTTCAACGTCATCCATCTTTCTACTTGGTTCCATTTGATAAATACGTCCCGTTAAATGTATTTTTACTCTAAACTGATTAATTTGAGTAATAAAGGAATAAAATGTTCTTCAGAAAAACGGTTCCCAGAATTTGGTGTTACTATTATCTTAAGTTTATCTACAAAATTAATTTTTACTTTGGAAGACTAAACAGATGCTTGAATTATTTGAATGAGTTTTAAGTGAGCCTTCAAATAATCTGAGTACAGTTAAAAAAGATTTTTAGTTTTAACTGTAGGCATACCTAATACAAAACAGTTTTGAGAATACTTAACTTGGTTTTGGGTATTCTGAACTTGCTAAAGTAGCAGTAGTATAAAACTAGTTAGTCTTAAAGAAAAAAATGACTTAACGAAAACTTTTTTGATATAACCAAATCCAACTTTAGATAAAGTATAGATATGTAGGATTTAGTCACTATTCTTGATTGCTACTTGGGTATATTGTTACTGCGACAGTTCGATCATTACGCACTAATCATCAGTATGTTATGCACACATCATCATCATCAGCCGTAACACGTCCACTGCTGGACATAAGCCTCCCCAATAGAATGCCACATTTGGTGGGCTGTCCATTGGGGGATTTGCCATAATCACCACGCTTTACAGACGGATTGGTAATGATCTTAATATACAATCCCACAGTCGCCTTGACGACACCCACGAGAAGTTTCGATGTGGCCCTATTCTAAGCCGGGAACCACATGGCTAGTGCTATTCCTATCGCACTCACACCAATGTGTGACGTATACTAACATACTGATGTTGCTATAGGTTCGAACTGAGTCCTAGGGGCCCGCACTCACCCCTGGCGAAAAGCAGCGGCACCTGCCGTCGTGAATTGTACGTACAGTCTTTACAACAGGTGTGCGAGCAGACAGGGCAGTACAGGGCAGTCAGGTCGAGTGCCCGTGACCCTGGGCCCCGGGGGCCGGGGCACTGGCACGCGACCCTAATTAGGTGCCAATTGACCGCACTTGAACATGATTCAATATGTGTTATCTCATTCGCTTGTTCTGATTTTTAATTATAGTCTTATAAAAGAGACGGAGGAAACTTTTGAAGCTCGATACAGATTCATACTAATCCATAATCGGGGTTTTTAAAGAAATGCCCCCACCCCATTGGAGGGGGGCAGGGGCGCTAATTGAAATCAGAGAGTGACACCTCTCGAGGTTCTCTTATTCGTATATATAAGTAAGAAAAAAAGGCGATACATCGTATCTGCCTATCACTCTGGGATCTAGGCGTGAGCATTATGTATTTATCTACATTTTAATATTTTTTTTTTAATATGCACACTTGGTCTATTCTTAAAAATTAGAATGTTCTCCTGTACGATAGGAATTGAAGTTGTCTGTCTCTGGTGAAAATCGAACCCCGACCTCTGACGCTCGAATCAAAACGAAAACGACCAAGCTACTAGGCCAACAACCTGGTCATCGTGTAAAATTATCAACAATCATGCTAAAATGGTAGAAAATTTATGAAATAAACACAGAGAGAGACATCGCTCTACTTGTCTGTATTCTGTACGACGAACGAAAATAATAGTTTCTAACAAAGCAAAAAAGATTTAGAGTTAGCAATATTTCGAAGATCTGATCACAAAACTATATATATAATTCTAAAAACGTCGTTACTTCACTAATAATCCACATTACATATTACAACAACGTATACACTGATTTATTGTAGTATTTGTAATACTATTTGTTGGTAAATGTTATGTATGTATATATGTACATATATTATATTTAAAAGTATATATGAGTTAAATACTAACTTGCTGCACACACACACACACACTCACACCCACACACGATCACGTCTTTCAAATTCTAACTGGCGATATAACTTTGTCCTTCCCGTGGGGTGGAGGCCTGGCGTCCTGGAATACAGGGTTCCCCAAGTCCAAGCGTCAGTCTCCACAACAATCTTCCTTGCTATTTGACGCCTAATTAAGTTAATTTAAGCCTTTAATACTTTTGTAAAGATCGCTTGGAGAAAATAAATTTATAAATAAAAAAAATTACGTTCCTGAAACAGAATATAGTGGTATATAATTGTATAAATAGTAATTGATGTTAGTAATTAAAATATCTCACGTGATTAAAACCAAAATGTACAACATAATCGTAATGAATAGGAATAATGAGGTTGTCTGAATGCTGGTTTGTTGTTTGTAATATTTATTACTGTTGCCGCGTTAAATGTTGTATACACTTTCTATTAACACAGATTGTCCACTGAGAGACAATTTATTTTTTAAAAAGAAAAAAAACAAACGAATTGAGCGAATTATTTCGCTTTGCCTATTGACACAGCCTACCAATACATCGTGAAGATTGAGACAGTAACTATATTTACGAAACAAGACAATATTAATTACTGTTACTTATATATAAAACTTGAAATTAAATAGAGTTGTGCAGGTATTAGACACTGTTAGCTAAAGGTGAATGCTAAATGAAGATGTATAATCTAAACTATATGTGAAAATGTAAGCAGGAGTAAAGTTTAAAGTTTGTTTTTGTCAAGAAAAATTATATTTCATTTTGTATGAGTGTCAAAAGAACGTTAAAATATACCATCTAATCGTCCAATGCTTCGATTTTGAGAGACTTTCCACTATCATCGATGGTAAGCAATAGTTTGCCGACACCTAACGGAACACTTATACTTCGTCACTTATACTTATTTTTTTAAACTAATAAGTGGTACTATAATTTTATTTGATGCTGTTCACGAGGATATATATGCTACAAATAGTTTCTGTAAAGGTATAGGTATTTAAGGCTGGTGTAAGGTTAACCCTCAGGATGTACCTGAGTTACATAGGTATCGTCAGTATGTTACCGCTACTTGCAGCTCTAATGAGGCAAATTTAGACAAATGGAAAAAAACTTAGAATATGGGCCGTCCCCGAGTACGGGAACTAATGGAAAGGAGGTTTAGAAGAATTATCATTAATAGAATGCCACTTTTGGTGGTCTCTGCATTGGAGTATTTGTCATAATCACCACGCTTGGCGATCGGTTGCGATTGGTGATCGCAGTAATGATCTTAATATACCTGGTGCAATCCCCTAGTCGGCTTGACGACACACGGCAATAGGAGAGATTGAGGGTAAACGGAAATACATGATGATGAAACAGAAATACATAATTCAATTGGGAAAAATATAGTTAAGATACATTTCATCATCATCATCATAATCATCAGCCTGTAAGAGCCCACTGCTGGACATACGCCTCTCCCAAGGTGCGCCACTGAACCCGATCCTCGGTTCTTCTCATCCAGTCACTGCCAGCCGCCAAAGACTACGCAGATCGTGGTCAGGAATAGTAGGGCGGCCGGGAACTGGGGGCCGTATTTTTATGGCGCTATTCATTTATATTTAGTATTTTCCTCCCAAGATACATTTAGCGACCCACAAATCTCTATCATTTGCCCCAAAAAGTTGTATCCTAGATTATTAAAACAAAAAATTAAATTGATCCCGTTTGATACAACACCTCATATCCCGTACGCTATATGTACGAAAATAAAAAAGGAATGTGACAGAAAAACATAGCGAAGGGCAAGATAGAGGCTCCGGCGGCCGGGGACCGCTCGCGGCGCTACCAAAACCGTGGGGCCTATAAATTTAATACTACATGGCTGCTGATAAAGGTGGCCTCGCCGCCCGCGCGCCGCGCGCCCCCCGCCGCCGCACCTGCCGGCCGCGAAGCCTTTTTAAAACATATTTTACGGAGAATCGCAGAAAAACTGACGGCTAACTAACCTACACGCCGGTCTGCCGCAACGTGCCGGGGTTTGTTATCAAACAATATCGTGTCGCACCACTTGGATATTTAGCCTGCAAACTGCGTATTTTGGCCAAATTACATATATACATACCTACACGTCTAATCCCAAACTAGCATTTTCTCCTGTGCTACGGAAATAAATAAATATGTGGGGACATTTCATACACGGCCACCTGATCCCAAACTAGGCAGAGCCTGTAATATGGGTATCAGACAGCTGATATACATACATAAATATATAATATAAAAATAACATTCAGTCACAAGTCAATAAAATAAATCAAGGATTGGACAAATTACAAATATAACATCCAAACCGGGACCAACTTGTACAAATTGTACTAAGTTATCTGTCCCTAGTGGGAATCAAACCCACGACCTTCAAAATCCATTTAATACACTCTAACCGGTCACGGGACATCTGATAAGTATTTGGCGCCTAACTATCACAATTACACATCATCATCATCAGGTTATTTTTGTCTCCACTGCAGGAGCACAACCCTCTCTCATCTGCCGGAGACAGACGGAGGATTTGGCCTACACTCCCCGCGCTGGCCAGACGGGTTGGGGAGGCCTGATGGATATTTTATAATGTAATCCCTCAGTCGCCTTGTACGACATCCACGGGAAGAGTTGGAGTGGTCCTATTCTACTCTACCGGAAACCACACGGCATACACGGCAAGCCTATACCATAGATACAAATCAATAAGTCATTATCATCAGTCTTAGGTCATTTCGAAGACTACTTTTGCATTTTGAAGGCGACTCCCGACTGATCGCAAATAAGCTCACCTCTAGTATTGTGTGCTCATTTGCGTTGTCGTTACAACCAAACACTTATCCGTATCTGTTAAACGACCCTATAAAGTATTGATGTTTATTTAGACGGATATTAGCCGAAATGCTTATAGAGTATGGCTGTAGTCAGTGATATGACAACCGAACCAACGCCCACGTGCATTCTAAAACAATAACACAACATTTACTTAGCATACAAAGTAATACATCGGTACTGAGACGGTGAAATATAAATTTGCAAATTTCTAAATTAATAAAACATGGTCCATAAGTAGTTGCTGATTTGATAATTATTTTCTACTCGAATACATAATAAATAAATAAAATAAATATGTCAGACATTCACACCAATTATCCAGTCCCAAACTAGGCAGAGCCTGTGCTATGGTTACTAGATAACATACTTAGATAAATATATAAACATCCAAGACTTGGGTACAAACATTCATATTCATCATACGAGTATTTACCCCTAAACTATAAACTGCTTAGTTATGCCCTATGCCCGTAAAATTACATTAAATTCTATAATAAAGAAATCAATCTCATTTTAATATTGTATGTATATATTTATGTATGTTTATTACAGTTATTATGCAATTATTTTGCCCCCCTCGATCTTACTGCCTTGTTCCACACCCGGAAATGTTGGAAGACTGGTTGGTTGACTAGAATAGGTCTATTTTAGAGATAAGCTCGCCTTTGTACACAAAATTTATTATTGTTATTTAGTTTTAAAATGTGCAATAAAGAATATATTGCATATTATACGGTTTTATGCAGGTACCCATAAGCGTAATATAAGTATATCTTTTAGGCATACAATAATACAAGATTTATAAGGTAAGAAGTCTTTAGTTTTAATTTCACAACATTTAATATATTGTTTTTGGGTTTTATACTTATTTGCACGTTTCCAGAACTACGAGAAATTCTTACTGAGGTAAATAATGAAACGATTAACATTATGCTTATTGTGGTTGCATTTGATACATAAACATGACCCTATTATAAAACAGTTCATCATCGTCATCATATTAGCCCTTAGACGCCCACTGCTGGACATAGGCCTTCCTCCATAAACGTCACACACCCGTCCCCAGTAAAAACGGTTATTATAAACTTATTTTGAATAGTAATGTTAACTTTTATATAAAAATGAAACTTGAAAAAAATCTAATAAATATAATCTAAAAATATTCGTTTCATATGAAAGACTTAACAAGAATTTGCCTTGATGTTCTTAAGGACTCGCTAGGCATAGCTATGAATCATCTTTATTCACCTTTAGCTAACAGTGTCTAATACCTACCTAACTCTATTTAATTTCAAGATTTAATTTAAGTAACAGTAATTAATACTGTCTTGTTTCGTAAATATAGTTACTGACAATAGGCAAAGCGAAATAATTCGTTCAGTTCGTTTGTTTTTTTCTTTTAAAAAAAAAATTGTCTCTCTCTAGTATTGTTTCTAACTTACTACTGCGGTTGTAGTAGAGATATACCTATATATACATAACATCGGATATATAGTCGTATCTGTTGCAAATGTTTCCGAGTTGCATAGCAGAGAGCAGTAGGCTGCGCTGCGACTGTGTGGGGTTTATGAAGGCCGAGCGACATGCCAGCGGTAGATAGGTACTTGTCTCCACTCCGACATGCCATACCTACCTGCCTGCCTGCCTGCCAGGCACTACGTTGGCATGGTGACTAGTTAAATGTGTCAAACAAACCTTGAACACACAGACCGTACTACTGGTCTTTGTTCGTGTATTCAATGGGAGTTTGCACTCTATGCGGCTTTTGCCAACCTATAATTGTGCAAAAATAATAATGTTATGGTTTATGTATGTATATTAATGTGTATTTGTCTTCGAATCTTAGTTATAAGGCCTATTTTAAAATAAAAAATATGATTTTAATACAATTAATTAAACTATACTACCTACCTAAGTATATAGGCTTATGATGATATAGAAATTGAAACTGAATTTTTAATACGAAAAATTATACTAGTCTTGGTGTTATTGTAAACTATTCCGTCGCGTCAACTCTATAAGAAGTAAAGCCTATTTTGGGATTGACCACTATAGTTATGTCTATGACATATTTTTGATAAGGACTCTAACGCCAGAGGTCGTAGGTTCGATTCCCACTGGAGACAGACTACTTTGTACAATTTATACAAAAAAGTCCCGGTCTGAATGTTATATTTGTGAATTGCCCCAAGTTTAATTCCCACAGCACAGGAGAAAATCCTAGTTTGGTATTAGACAAGTGTATGTATGTAATATTTATTAATTATTATAATTTATTTATAAATAATTGAGGCAGGTTTACACTTAAAATCAAAACACAAAATTTACGTAACAAAAAGTTTAAATACGCTACATTTTGTTTATGGTTCCTATTTTTTATGTTTTATTATAACTATAGTAATAAATAATATTTCTTACAAAGATACATAATATGGGTACAGGAGTAAGTTACCTATAGGTTTCGGTTTTGTTCAATTCGCTAAGAAAGTAAAGCGTTGCGATTGCGTAAAGTTTATGTTCCCGTCGGCCGGCGCGCTTTATACATTTAAAAAAACTAAAAGAATTGTTTGATTGCTACGAGTAGTTCCATCTAAATAACAGCGCCAGAACACTGCACCAGCAAAACGATGCTCTGATATTGTTTAGTCATTTGCATGCCGGCACTGTTATGCAAATAAGTCGAGTAGAAATATTCGACGGTACAAATAAACATTGTGTTTCACGCGATACCGCGCTGTTTGTAGCTTTTAGATTCACACATAAAAAAAGCATTTTTATATAATTTTCTGCTCTATTTCATCCTCTTTTTGACACATCACTTGGTCACAAAAGCACTATCTGTCTCACTCACGATTTCATGGTATATAATATGTACTTAAAATTATTATAGTTATGTAATTATTATTTATTTTATATTTATACCCTGTCAAAGAATTCATTGCCCTAAAATTTTGAATTTTAACAGCGAATGGCTTACTTACAGTGATATTTGTTATTTTTATATGAATATCGTTGTTAAGACATTGTTATGAATTTCATATACAAGTTGTGCAGAATAAAATTATTTAAATTATTCTGAATAGACTTTTTACATAAGTAAAGCTGTGTATTAAAATTTGTAATGTAAAATGAAAAAATCTAATCTATAAGTAGTTTAGGTATTTAGTTATTATGTAGTTTAATGTCTTGTCTCACACCTGGTAATAATAATAATAAATAAATATCTCAGACATTCACACCAATTATCCAGTCCCAAACTAGGCAGAGCCTGTGGTATGGTTACTAGATAACGGATACACATACTTAAATAAATACATAAACATCTAAGACTTGGGTACAAACATTCATATTCTTCATACGAATATTTGCCCCTAGCGGGATTCGAACCCGCAACCTCCGGCGTGGCAATCCGAGAGCTACCCGTTCCGCCACGGAGGTCGTCAAAGGTGGTAAGTTTGGCTGATAGAGATCTCTATTAGATATTTGTACAGAATATCATAAATGTATTTATTTTTTTAGATGGTAGGCCATTCCTCGAAGCAGTCACGTGACTCGTGTGAGGTAGTAAGTACTGACAATTTTTTTCTTGGATTATCGCCGATTCACTACATCGATACATATAACGCTTCATTAGTCCGTTGGAATGTTATTTGGTCCAACGTCGGAGTCCGACGGGCGACGGGCGACGCGCGTTAACTTTTTGCTCCTCACACAAGCCGTAATATACGACGTACATAAAATGCTATATTGACGTGCTAAACGTTCGACAGAACTCCTTTGTGACTGTTTATAACTGTTATTATTGACAAGAGAAAGTCGGTGGTAGTGAAGAAGAAACGCTGTCGTTAACTACTGATTAGAAGACGAAACAAATGGGTTAAAATATAACTATAAAATGAGAGTCATAAGTGTTATGGATACTGAAGAGCAAAAAATTCAGAAAAACATAAGTACGCGTCTAATTTTGAGACTAAGAAGAACTCTGACATTATTATGACATAAGTAGGCACTTGGTGTAGTTATTCAGTATGTAGTTATTCTGACCTTACTAAAAGCTACTTTTCATGAGACCAAATTGTTTTTAATACTATTCCGTGTTTTTTCCTCTTAAAAACGGTTCAATGGTTTTTTATGGAATTAGATATGAATGTAAAGGAAAAAATTATCCGTTTACAAGAAAATAAAATTCTAAACATTATTAAAAATAAGTAATGTATTTGGTCTCATGAAAAGTAGAATTTTTTTAGTAAGGTCCCTTTTCACTGGAGGCATACGAGTAGTACTTAAGTTGTACAGAAGTAATATTTATGTGCATTTACTCAATATTTCACTGTTCATGATCAGAATACTATTCATAATAATACCAACTGATAACCAGCAATATTAGACTGTTGTCACGGTATTCTCAAGTATACAAATTAATAAGAATACTAATTGAGAACCAGAAACATTAGAACATTGTCACAGGGTTACTAAGTATACAAATTAATAAGAATACTAATTGAGAACCAGCAACATTGTCACAGGGTTACTAAGTATGCAAATTAATGAGAATACTAATTGAGAACCAGAAATATTGGAACATTGTCACAGGGTTGCTGAGTATAAAAATTAATAAAAATACTGAGTACGGGCAACAGTAGAACATTTTAACTGGGTTACAAAGTATAAAAAATAAATGTTCTAAGTTCATTCGCGTAACGCAATGTTTAATTTAACATTAGGTACCTCAACAATTAGTTATATAGCTTATTGAATAATTGGTGTAGAATAGTTTTTGGAATAGGCACACATACTCGTACAAATTATTGAAAAAAAAAGGTATTTGCAACTAACCTTTTGCATTTCTCACAAAAAATAATGACACGAACGCGAAACAACAAAATAAATGTGTACGATTTATTAAGTTTATCGAATCAACGTTTTTTGCATCCCAGTGTCGGGTTCGAATCGTTTTGTGAGTTTGTCGGTCTCTACCTGCCGCTGTCTTCATAAATAAAAATAACCAACTCGAGTTTGTCCCTTTACCTCTCCAACAAACAATGTGACCTACTAACCGGGAATCACGAAAAAATACTACGAAGTAAAATATTTAACTCTTTTTTATTAAATAGTTACTTAAGAATATAAAATATTTTATGACTAATTTATTTACTATATAATAACCTGCACTTCTATCATGCCTGTCCGAGTGCACTTCATTTAACATAATAATATAACAAAGTTCTTCAATTTATTCAGTTCCGATGGAAGTAATGAATCCATTTAACGCATTTTTACTCTTTCCAACTCAATTGAAGGTTATTTCTTGCCTAGAATTTAATTGTTGTATTTTTTTCTTACTTCTTGATTTAACACATGATAAAGCTGATTATAAAATCAAATCATTGATTAGCTTGCTGCCGCATTGAAGCTCCTGAGCAGGCAAACAGACTAGGATATATTTCAATAAAAGCCATTTCCATGTCAATTTCTATAAAGAACTTCTTTTAATATATATCATCATATACGTTGTAGGTACATTATTTTATATAGAAAAAATACCTATTTTTACAAGTTAAGTACCAAGGTTGGCCACAAATACATTACAAACGAAAAACAACAAAACAAGTAAAAAACAGGAATAAAACCATTTTGGCATCGTGTCTGCATTCTTTTAATAATATTTTTCAATAAATTATTGTGTGGGACCTAGGTTTGTGACGAGTGCGTCTCTAGCGCGCAGCGCACCCCGTGCTGCGGCGTGCGGACCGCGGCGGGCGGACCGCGGCGGGCGCGGCAACAACAACGGCCGGCCGCCGCGGGCCGCCGGCCCCCGCCCGCCGCCGCTCTTACAAAACTAACCTAGCGCTGCTCTCGCACTCTGATCGTCATATTAAAACACTTAAAATAAAAAAATTGCACCTATTGACTCACTCGTATTCCCTTACAAAACAAAGCTTCGACCCGATTCATATTTTTTACTCTCGTCATTATCACTAATCATAAATTTACAGTAATAGCAACAATTTAAATTTAATCCACACCACAATGTACCCCTATCCCTACTGACAGGTAGGCATGTATGAACATCGTTAATTTATAATATCTATAAATAAATTCGATGAAATCGTCCTTTACAAAAATGAATGGCGCTACGCACACCTCGCCGGCGGCGGGCGGCCGGACTCGCCTCGCTCGGCCTCTGCCTTTACAGAGCGTTATGTGAAGCAAATGATAAACAACTATGACTGTGTGTAGTGTCGGCGTACTCACCGGGTCCTCCGGCGGCGAGGTGCGCGAGCGACGCCGGGCTCTTCCTCCGAGTTAAGCTCTTATTTATCAATTAGACTATCTAGCTAAACAATACCGGCGATCACTCCGAACCTCGGCGCTTCAACATAAAGTATAAACGATTACTGGCTTCGATCTTAGCATTACTCACATAATTAAATGACTTCACTGTGACCTGGCGGTCGCGCGACGAAATAATAGAGAACAACTTAAACGTAAACGGGAGAGGTCCATCGGACGGGGCCGGGCGCGGGGCGCGGGCGGGTATGTACAGGCGGCCGCGGCCGGCCCGTCCGTCACTGGCGCGAGGCGCGAGGCGCGATGTGCGACGGCGCCGCGGGCACGTCCGGCGCGCGGCGCGAGTGTCCACGCGCGGCTATGTACAGGTCCCGGGGGCGAGCGCGGCTAGTGCGGCTCCGCGTAGAAGGGCCGCTGCGGCGCGGGCGCCCACGGGGCGAACTGTTAGTGCGCGGCCAGCGTGTGCGCGCCCTGCGGCAGGCCGTGCTGCGGGGACAGGCCGGGCGGCGAGTGCGAGTGCGAGTGCGGGTGCGAGTGCGAGTGCGAGTGCGAGTGCGGCAGCGGCGAGCCGTGCGCGTGCGCGTGCGCCTCGTGCGCGTAGTGCGCGTGCGACATGCCCTCCATCATCTCCCCGCCGAGCGTGTTCGGCGGCGTCATGCGCTTCTCCTTCTGCCGCCGGTTGCAGAACCACACCCGCACCACCTCCTTCTCCAGCTGCAGGCTGTCCGCCAGCGACGTGATCTCCTGCGCCGACGGCTTCGGCTGCTTGTGGAAGTGCTGCTCGAGCGCGCCCTTCACGGACACCTCGATGGAGGTGCGCTTCTTCCTCTTGCGGCCCTGCGCCGCGATCTTGTCGATGCTCGTCGGGCTGCCCGTCGTCGAGTCGGCCTCCTCGAGCCACTTCTGCAGCAGCGGCTTCAGCTTGCACATGTTCTTGAAGCTCAGCTGCAGCGCCTCGAACCTGCAGATCGTGGTCTGCGAGAACACGTTGCCGTACAGCGTGCCCAGCGCGAGCCCCACGTCGGCCTGCGTGAAGCCGAGCTTGATCCGGCGCTGCTTGAACTGCTTCGCGAAGGCCTCGAGGTCGTCGCTGGTGGGCGTGTCCTCCTCGGGCTGGTCGCGCTCGAGCGCGTGGTGGTGGTGCAGGTGGGGGGAGGGCTGCATGTCGCGCAGCATGTGGTGCTGGTGCATGGGCACGGGGTACCCGGCGTGCAGCGCGACGGGCGAGCCGGCGCCGTAGTGGCCCAGCGAGCCGCCCAGCGCGCCGCCCAGCGAGCCCACGGGCGCGTGCCAGCCGTGCGCGGCGTGCTGCAGGTGGCGGTGGTCGTGGGGCGCGGGCGCGGGCGCGGGGGGCGGCTTCACGTCGGGCTGGTGCGCGTGCGCGTGGTGCTGGTGCATGGCCCACGGGTCGGCGGGCGGCAGCGAGGCCCACGGGTTGCCCAGCACGGGCGCGCCGGGCGAGGGCGACCCGCCCGCCTGCAGGTGGTGCTGGTACTTCATGTCGGCCGGCTCGGCGCTGCGCGGCGACGCGGCGTGGTACCCGCCCAGGTTGCCGAGGTCCAGCTCGCCCCCGGGCATGTACGTGGTCGCCGCCATGGCGCCGTACCTCAGATCCACGGTGGACGGCGTCTTGCCGGCTCGAAGGCTCTCGAGCCTTCAACTGGCGTCCTGGTTCGCGAAAACGGCGCGTGAATCGCGCGACACTGCGGCAGCGGCGGGGGCCACCTCACATCACAGACTACGAGTGCGAGCGACATGCGCGTGCGTGCGCGGCGGCAGCACGGAGCGGACTGTGGGGCGCCGCGGGCCGCCGGCGCGGCGCGGTGCGGCCCGCCGCGCGGGGGGGGGGGGGGCGGCCGAGGCCCCGCCCAGCGCCGCCCGCTAATGACGATGTAATTACCGTGCCCCGCCCCCCGCCCCGCGCGCCCCGCGCTCCTCGGGAAAATTGTCCGGCGTCGCGTCGCTCCGCTCCACGCTGCCTGCGCTCGCCCGCCGCCGCCGCCGCCGCGCGCCGCCCGCCTCCCGCGCGGACTCTCGGGCTCCAGCTGGACGCGGGCTGCCCGCGCCGCGCCGCCGTCGGCCGCCGCCGCCTTCCGTTGGAGCCGACGGCGGCGCGGCGACAGCAAAATTACAGTCACAATTTTAATATTATTTAATATTGATTAAAAAGTTGTCCTAATTAAAATAAATACTTTAAAAACGTTTAAACTAATAAAGATATTGATTAAACTATTATATTATGTACTTTTATTGTATATAATTAATAAAACACAAATTGTCTACTAAGTTTTCATTAAAATTTATTTACAAGACAAGTTTAAATAAATTATTTATTTCGGATAAACACTCTATATATTATCGTTTCATGTTTTTTTGCTAAGAACTAGATATAGATAAGTATAAATATATCAATTTATAAAATAGGTATATGAGTCGAGTGGTTATTTTTACACATTGTAATGTTTTCTCTTTAATAAAATCCATGTTCTAGAAGGCATTCATACTGTGCTCGGTCCAACAAGGGATTTAGACGATACTCATTTATCACCAGGTTATATATTTCAATATAAGTGGTAATCGATCAAACTGTATAATCGTCATTAATTTGAATTATAATTGTCACTTTGTAGTATTATTCTGTATTTTTATTTGTAATACAATTTTAAAGGTTGTCTGGAAGAAATCGCTTAAAGCGATAAGACCGCCTAAATTATACTATTTGTAACTTTTATAACTTGTAACTGTATTTGTTTGAGCAATAAGTGTATTGTATATTGTATTGTATAATTATGTGTAGGTATGTATCTATTCTAAAGCCGACCGTTCTAGTTTATAGTTGCAATTGGATGATACAGGATATTTCGGAAACCAATATACTTATTTAAATTTGACAAACGACTTACTTATATTGTAATAATGTTGCAAATAAATTACAGCCTTGTTCAATTATCGTGTGTTATCATTATAATAGCATTTTATTTAATGGGAGATATTTTCATACGTCACGAGGAACTAAGGATTTATACAATAAATATTAAAATTATGAGCACAAATACATACTTACTCTTTAGTTTTCAGGTTCGGTGGTTCTTCATATTTATGTCAAATTCCACAAAAAACCAATGAACCGTTTTCAAGAACAAAATCAATACATTGTTAAAAATCATTAGTTGGTCTTCTCAAAAGTATCATTTTCTAAGTTAGATCCTTTTTCACTGGGAGCACATAAATATTGACGATAACTATTTATGCTACATACGAGTAGTACTCGAATTGTACACAAGTAATATTTATGTGCATTTACTCAATATGACACTGATGATGACAAAAATACTATTAAGAATACTAATAAGAATACTAATTGAGAACTAACAATACTGTCACAAAAATTAATTAGAATACTAATTTATAACCAGCAACATTAGAACAATTTCACAGGGTTACTAAGTATAAAAATTAATAAGAATACCAATTGAGAACTAGTAACATTACAACATTGTCACAGGGTTTCTAGTTTTTTTTAATAAGAATACTAACTGAGAACCAGCACTATTATAACATTATCACAGGGTTAACAAGTATAAAAACTAATAAGAATACTAACTGAGAACCAGCACTATTATAACATTATCACAGGGTTAACAAGTATAAAAACTAATAAGAATACTAATTGAGAACCAGCAACATTACCTATAACGTTTTCACAGGGTTACTAAGTATAAAAATTAATAAGAATACTAACTGAGAACCAGCACTATTTTAACATTGTCACAGGGTTACCAAGTATAAAAATTAAAGCTTTTTGGATAAGTTAATATATTTATAATTTATAATCCCAGTAGAATTGTATACAGACAGATTATTCCGAATTTGACATATTCCTGCGAAAAAATAGACATACTTATACTTTTATATACAAATATAAATTTCTGGAATTATCGGTCTAGCAGTAAATCATTTAAAAAAGTGGCTTGCTGAGAAACGGCGCGCCATCTATCGTCGAATAGACGCACTAAACACTGCCACTTTTTGGAAACTCACATTATTATTAATTAATATTATGTTATTCTACTTAATTATTATATCGGTAACATTTACATACATTATATATAATGTTACATATTAATTTACTAATACCCATTCGCTATAGTTATTTTATATTAGCTATATGTATAAAAATATTATAATAAGTTTAAATTATCAGCTTTTCAGATAGTATAGTTTGAATTGAGTATGTTTATTACACGTACATGCAAATTTTATTAAACTTAATAATGTTTTAAGAGTAAAAACGTTAATTTAACTTCTTATCCCTAAAACTATGGTAGGTAGTACAGTGAATTTTTACAGCATTATAATTTTTATAAATGGCTCTAGCTTCTAAACAACTTTTAAATAGCTACCAATGTATTTAATGTAATTTTTAGAAAACTAAATATAAATTAACACATTCAATTTAAGTTTAATTTTATTGCACGATAAAAATACACAGGTACAGCAAGTATATCTAGGCGGCTTATCGCTAAAATCTATTTTTTCCAGACGACCTTTGGGTAGAGGATATAGGTAAGTTGTGCAGTTTAATAAAGGTAGGCAACAAATTGTCGGAGACAAGTGTTAACCGTCTAACTCCAATTTATATAGTTTATCAAGTTCAGTTTAGTAACAACAAGGTACAAATCATCGAAATTATTATGTTGTATTAGTTTGCAGTTATGTGGTTAACAAATTTTAACCGACGACAATAATTTGTTTCGATCGTAGCGCTACCTAGCGTCGGGTAGTGGAACTGTAGCGCACCCTCGCGGCCGCCGCGCCGTATCCAAGGGTTGTTGTTCGGGGCCGGCTCGTAGAGGGAGCGACCTCGCTGCCGAGGGTTGAGCTCCACCACCGAGATCAACTGGGACTCGAGTAGCATTAAGGATAACATAATTTTGTATCGACAATTTTGTGTAAGATTACCACAGATAGGAATTAGGTACTTCCGGCTAATTTATTTATATTAATATGGATATTCCGGGATTAACGAAAAAATTGTTTATAATTTGTCCATATGTAAATATCACTCATTTAATTATTCTTATTCCGTCTCCCGGTCACCAGTGATATAAAAGATTAATCATCTGAAAATATATTTTATTTACTGGATATTATAATCATACTTTTTAATTATTACTACCGGGATTTTCATTAATACAATTAATAAAATTCCTTTAGATTTAGATTAGATTAATTTATTTCATTTATACATCTTAAAAATTCAATTTTACATGTCATTCTCATATGGTAAAAGGGATCGTCATAAAATAAAATAGTGTATAAATTACAATGTCAACAATTCAAATAATGTCATAGTATATAACATACTATCTATGTCAATATATAATATTAAAATAAAAATTTAAAAATACACTTGGTATTAAGTTATCACAAATTAAATTAAACGTCAGAGTTTGTTACAAACTTTGTACAAAGTTGTCTGTCCCCAGTGAGAATCGAACTGACGATCTCTAACACTCCAGTTTAATAACCAAGCCACTAGCCCACCGAGGCATTGGATGTCTATCTTCCTTGCCATATTTTCGTTAACACGTCATGTTTTTGAGTTGGCAATTTATTTTATTATTTTCATAAAATCCACAGCACTTAAAAAACAGTATTTTTCTAATGTTTAGTAGGTCTTGCTGCTGGATTTACAATATATATAATCATAATCACAATTATTGGTAACAAAAATTACAAGTCAAAAATGTTTTTAACAATTAATGTCAAATAGGTAACAGATAATAATTAATAAATAATGTCATAAATTCACAAATGTCAAGTAATATACTTTGAAACATCTTTCAGGAATTCGTCAACTGAGTAATATATGCCTTAGAAATAAGAAATTTTTTTAATTTATTTTTAAATATGCTGGTGGAAGCCGCACTTTTCACGTCTCGAGGTAAACAGTTATAAATTATCCATCCGAGAACATATATTATTTTTTATTTTAATATTTTTATTTATTTATTGAACTCTTTATTGAACACACACAGATAAAATAAAAAATAATACATTAAAAGAAACACAAGTACAAATGGCGAACTTATCTCTGAGAGAGATTTCTTCCAGCAGACCTGCGAGTGAGATAATTGAAATAATAAAGGCAGACATAGTGTGTACGTACGAAAAAAACATATACATACATATTGGGCCCGATTCTGAAGGCACACATTTAAAATTTGACAGCGCTAAAATTGGTTTCGTCTTTATCTTCATAATACTGTGTGACAAGGATAGCAACAGTTTTAGTGCTGTCAAATTTTAACATTGTGCCTTCAGAATCGAGCCCATAAACTATATAAATACACTAATATAAACTATATACCCACTTAAATAGATTATAAACTACACGGTAAATATATATATATATATATATATATAATATATATTATTAAATAATAATATACAAACATTCATAAAATACATATAAGATATGGATTCCAATCCTAAATTAGTAATAGATAGTGTTCTTTAACACGGTTTTTGAAAATTAAAAAGGATTGACTATTACGGATGTCTGGTGGTAGCGAGTTCCACAATCGAGCCGCTTGCACAGAAAATGAGAAACTGTAAAAATCGGTGGTATGGGAAGGGAGTTTCAAAAGGGAGCTAATGTGGGATTACATAATTTTTTTTTATATTACGGTTTAGTGATTGTGTGTGTACTGACAATTCCTAGGAGAAGATACGTAGTTGGCGGTAAGGCAGATAGCCAGTAGTTGAACATAGTAACATACTAGTAAGCAGTCTATCTGCGTGCGTATAAGAGATTCATATTCCAATACAAACACACTTCTTTTCTATTGGTTGTTAGTATCTTATTTGAGGCAATATTTTACTTGTCGATATACAATATCTCGCTCCTTTGGCACAGTGCGCGTGTTGCGTTGCGTCAGATATTTTCAATTTGAGGCGCGCGCGCAGCCGATCGATCCGTTCCGCCCGCGGGCCGCCGCCGCCCGCCGGCCGCCTCAGCCTCAGATAACATCTACTACAACGTACCTAATGATACTTCACGTGAAATTATACTAAGTGTCGCTTGCCATACCACTCCACTGACCAGACCTTATAATATAACATGAAATTTGAGGTACCAAAAGGTACAACAGATATCCTCATGGTGTCCCGATATCTTGCTCTTAAAGTCCAAGGTATTTAAAAAAATGCAGGCTTCTAAAATAAACATGAATTCACCGCCTCGTTGGTCTAGTGGCCTAGTTATTGGACTTGAGCTATAGAGGTAGTAGATTCGATTCCCACTAGGTAGAGACAACTTTATTGCAATTTGTACAAGCTGGTCCCGACCTAGAGCTTATATTTTTGAATTTCCAAATCCTTGTTTAATTTCCATATCACACGAGAAAATCCTAGTTTGGGATTAGACAAGTGTATGTACATAATGATACGTATGTATGTAAATT
This sequence comes from Esperia sulphurella, assembly GCA_947086405.1. Taxonomy (NCBI): domain Eukaryota; kingdom Metazoa; phylum Arthropoda; class Insecta; order Lepidoptera; family Oecophoridae; genus Esperia; species Esperia sulphurella. The sequence continues at coordinate 17,976,761 of OX352264.1, forward strand.
CAGTCGAAATGCTATTTGATATTTCCATCATCAATGATGTTCCATACTAAGACGTCTCTACTCTAGTTTATAAGTAGTTCGTATAGCATTTATCTATTTATGTCGTCTAAGGACTGATGATGAAGAGGAATACAACGTCACATCACCATCACCCTACGTTATGTCAATTATCAACAATAGATCAATGTTTCGTTGACCTGATCTCCAGGTGTTGGGCTCCGATATAATCCCTTTTAAGTATGTTGCAGAGTGTACAAAATAATATTTACACTTCTAAACTTAAACAATGATTTTCGTGGAGATAAAATCAGTTAATATGTTCAAATGAGATACGAGTCTAGAAAATGCAACGATCTCTATGTACTACTAACTAACCGTAGCGTCAATATTTAGTAATAATTAAATGTTCTGCATAGTAACTGCACAAGTTTCAAAGTGAATGTGGAAGAGTTGTGGCTACTTGCGTGGAACAGAGCGATTGTTTGAAACGCTCCATCTAGTAGTACATAGAGATTGTTGAGAAAATGTGATTTCACTATATGGACACATTCGCAATGCAAAATCAAAAATCAAAAAATCAAAATATTTATTTTCAAAATTGGAACACATAATTCTCTTTTTGACGTCAAATTCTGCCTAAATCTACTCCACTTCCACCTGTATAACCGAGGGGAAGAAGTGGCAACAAACCCAACGGCACAGGGCCCTACCTTTGATTTATCTTATTCATTACAATCATTAAGTCTACCTATGCTGAGCCATCAAGCACTCCATGGACTTTTATCATTTAAGTAGTCATCTAACTTATAGTAGGCTTTCTTGCACAGATTAACTTTTATAGAAGATTTGAATTTTTCTTCAGACAAGTTAATAATTTCATTCGGAACCTTATTGTAGTAACGCACGCACAGCCCCACAAAAGAATTATTGATCTTAGCCATGCCAACCTGACTATGCTATTCAGAAGGGAGATTTCCCCCCACTTGAAGTGGGACGCCCCCTGGCTAGATGGAGCGACGATCTGCGTAAGGCGGCTAGCAGAGACTGGATGAGAAGAACCGAGGATCGGGTTCAGTGGCGCGCTTTGGGAGAGGCCTATGTCCAGTAGTTACAGGCTTATGATGATGATGATGAAACATAAATTTGGGCTGATAACAAATATAGGTATCGTTTATTTTCCAGTCCACAGCTACATATAACTACAGCAATTACTTCCATAGAATGTAACATTTAAAAGTCCGGCACAACAATCAGATTTTGCAGAAGAACAACTTGGTCTTCGCACTCCACATTTTCTTATTTAACACGATGATACGTTAGAAACGTCGCTGTAACGGGCCGTTCCCACGTCACCAGTCTGGCCGACTTCTGCAAAATTACACATGTTTTCGTCGATAATTAATATAATGACGGTGTACGCGTCTGGGTCAGATGTGTATCTACGGCAAGATGCCAAATATGGATGTGCGGTGTGAATGAAAGGTCGCGGGGTCGCGGGAATCAATCGGCGCGCGCGCACCGCCGGCCGGCCGGCTCATGTGCGGCGAATCGTCGTCGACCGCCCGCTGGCGGACGACGGACTCTCCGCCGCCGGCGCCGGCACTCTCTGGCCCCACACGATCGAACAGTTAAGTATTTCTTTACTTTAAAATAGAACTCAAATTAATTTAGTCTAAATTTTTATAAGAGAAACGTACTAAATATACACTCACACTAAAGTATGTATCATCATCATCATCATCAGGTTATTTTGGTCTCCACTGCAGAAGCACAACCCTCTCTCATCTGCCGGAGACAGACGGAGGATTTGGCCTACACTCCCCGCGCTGGCCAGACGGGTTGGGGAGGCCTGATTGATGTTTTATAATGTATTCCCTTAGTCGCCTTGTACGACATCCACGGGAAGAGTTGGAGTGGTCCTATTCTACTCTACCGGAAACCACACGGCAAAGTATGCATTTTTTACATATATACTAGTATATATACATACATACACTTGTCTAATCTCAAACTAGGATTTTCTCCTGGACTATGGGAATTAAACAAGGATAGGATCATTCACAAATATAACATCCAGACCGGGACCAACCCGCTGGAAACCTAACCCACGACTTGTGGCACTCGTTCAGTGACCAATCCACTAAGCCGACGAGGCGGTCTAGACACATAAACATAATTACAATATTATATTCATTCCTCTAAATGTACTGTATTTTAATGCAGAAATAGAAGAAATATTTGTATATTCGTATTAATAATCCAGGTGCACCGAGCAGCGACGCGAGGAACAAGCGGACGCGATGCAGTTCCACTGACTTCGCGCCTCCATCTTGTCATAATGTACGAGGGCGGCGCTCCGCTTGTGACTGAGTGGTTTCCACTGTATTACATTTGCATCAGAGCACCACTCTGTACTCGCTCCGTGTTCGCATTTTGCTCGCAGCGTGTTTGCACTGTGCTGGCAGCGTTCTCGCAAACGTGCTAGCATTGTGCTTGTAACGTGTTCGCATTGTGCTCGCACCGTGTTTGCACCATGCTCGCAAAGTGTTTGCAGTATGCTCGCAGTGATCTCGCCAACGTGCTTGCATAGTGCTTGTAACGTGTTCGCATTGTGCTCGCACCGTGTTTGCACCGTCCACGCAACGTGTTTGCACTGTGCTCGCAGCGTTCTCGCAAATGTGCTTGCATAGTGCTTGTAAAAAAATAGAATAGAATAGTAAGACTTTATTTGGCAAACACAAATACAACACAGGAATTAAAATTGACGACATAAATATGAAATTTTTTTATTGTGCTCTCAGCGTTTTTGCACCATGCTCGCACCATGTTTGCACCGTACTCGCAAACGTGTTTGCACCGTGCTTGCAACGTGTTAGCATTGTGCTCGCAGCGTTCTCGCAGCGCGCCTCTGTGTGCGCGTTGGAAGAGAGGCCGTTATCAGATGGGAGCGCTAATTCAATACATATTGGGGCATTAATATCGCGCATCGACGCCGCCCGCGATTAATGGGAAGCCATCTCGCAAAGTCGAAACGTTAACGCGATCACGGGAGCCGTCGTCGGCCGGCGGACTACGAGCCGATACGTATGGAGCAACTTATTAACAGGCAGACCGGTACTCGATTACTGTCGTTTTCTATTCACCGCATGCTGCATTAATAAAGTACCGTGTCTGCACCATCGACAGAAACGATCGTAGTTATGATATAACATAATATTGCATGAACTTCAATCTCTTTATTGTTGTGGTACTACGTCATATATTAAATTTACCATGTTATATTATACCTACATTGTTGATCAAAAATACTGAAATGTATTCGAATACGTCGTATACAATTTTACTAAAATATCTACTAATTTTAATAACTACTCGCTGAACAATATTTTCAGTCTTGAACATATTATAACTACCTTTACCTTTACGTTCATTTCTTCTGTTGTTTAATTTTTAAAATTGTATAATTGTTAATGTTTATATGGTCACTTTGTGTTGTTTTTTTGTTGTTGTTGTTGTTATTTATAATTATGGTCTATTGTTACTCTACTCATAATTCTTTTTTGTTTGCTTCGTTTATCTAGTTATCTATACATTATATTATTTCATATGTTTTACTTAATGAACAAAACTAGACGCCCATGTGCGAAGATTTATTATCCGCTTAGAGATATTATTACTGTAACTATTTTTATCTTCCTTGAATAAATAAATAAAAATAAATAAATAAATCACGGGAAAGAAATGTTTTCCTAATTTTTTTTAAAATGCTAGCTCAATTGGTTCAGTAGTGCTATTCGAGCTATTCCCCGGTAAGACAGAAAGAGTGTGATAAAACTGCGTTAAAAGGGTATCATATTTTAAAGGATCTCAAAAATAACCTAAGTAGCCAATCGACCTATAATAGCGATATTATTTACGTTTATACACTGAGAAAAAAATAAGTAGCCCTCCTGAAACTGTAGTCGCCTGAAACTGATTCAGTAGCCAGCCACATTACTAAGTAACCAAACTACTTACTAATGTGGCCGGCATACCATTCATAATGGGGGCGGCTACTTATGTAATAGTGGTATATTTTTATCCTTACGTAAGTAGGAGGGCTACTTATTTTTTTCTCAGAGTAGAATCCAAAATATAGAACCCATTGATTACAGGCAGTTTCCTAAAACCATGTACACCAGATACTCTATAGAGCACCGGCAAGCCATTATCTTTGAGGCGCACATTTCGCTGGAATGCCAGCTCTCTCGGCTACTGTATCATCTTCCGCGCATCGCTGCCAAATTCCTCCTCCCCGCCACGCTGTATTATCGCGTCCTCTAATCTTATTAGAGTTGAAACTCGAGGCTTTACACTTTGGAGATGTGTCCTTTTGCCGCCGAGCTGTAGTGAAGTTAAACGCAGAGTTTATTTCATAAGGATATAATTAGTGGGTGGAGTTCAATCAAATAGTTGTTGTAGCTGCCGGCTGTCGGCTCCCGGCTGCGCCCGCGCCGCCTGCCTCACCTCGCCTCCACAGTGCGTCGCTGCAACGTGCTCTTTTATAAAGCCGAAGGTCAATCGCTTTAGAAACTATAACTACAACTTCTATTTAATCAGTTCTTTTAATGCAATTTCACTTAAAACATAGCCCACGTGAAGTGAGTTGGTGATGCGGCACTCGGAACCGGAAAATTGATGCGGAACCACCGCTGCAATTTGAATTGACGGTCTAGGATCGTATCATCATCATCATCAGGTGATTTTTGTCTTCACTGTAGGAGCACAACCCTCTCTCATCTGCCGGAGATAGACAGAGGATTTGGTCTACACTCCCCACGCTGGCCAGACGGGTTGGGGAGGCCTGACTGATGTTTTATAATGTAAAACAGGATCGTATAAACATTCAAAAAGTAAAATGGTTTGTTACTCTCTTTTAACGCAAAACAAAACACATAAGTTTGAAAATAAAGTATTCAGCTAGTCGAGGCTTAATTGCCAGCACCCGACTCCCCTGGCTTTTTTGTTTAGAGCACCTCACATCTCACCCTCCTCGTCATCTCTCCTCACTATTTTCATCTCTTGATGTTCTTATTTGGTATTCTATTAAACTATCAAGGATCATCAAATTGCGGACACTCGGAATATTAAACGTAAAGTGTTCGCTAATGTATGCAGCAGACATGGTGTTGTATATTTCATTCCAGATTAATAGTCCTATGAAAACCAACGCTATTTGCGTCTCGGTAACATATACATGAAAGGGTCACCAGCAGCAAAAATAGGTTTGTATTACCAAGTAAACTTTGCGGTCCACTTAGGAACACCATCTATTGTGTATTTTGTTTTCGAGACGCAAATGCGTTTGTTTTCATAGGACAATAGTCCTATAGTTCCAGATTAATAAATCTGGAATGAAATATAGGTCAGTAACATCTTCTCTCCCTAGGTAAGGATCTCAAATGCCAATCTCTGGTCCATCTATATATAAGGCATAGAGCACAGTCAAGAGAAGGGAAAATCCAAAAAGCGCTGACCGGTTTCGGGCAAAGAATGGAGCAAGAGAATGGAAACATTGCAAATCTAAAACGACAATAAAAATAAAAATAATAATTGTTTATTGGTAACCTTATAAATAAATACATGACACTAGACAATAATACACAGAAATATTAAATTATGTACTAAAGTAATAATATATAACGAAGAACCACTGACGACATGGAGAAGAATCATGCAGGATGAAGTCAAGCTGCTGATGATGCAGAACAGAGTCAGATGGAAGAGAGGATGGAGGTGTGCCAGGATAAGGAGATACGTCTGTATAAAAAATAATATCGCAGAAACGTAATAAGTTTTTCGTGAGATCTGCGGGAGGATTTGGTTGCCTTTGTTGCACTTTTGTCACCATCTGGGGCCACGTATCTAGTGTAACTCCTACAACGTGGTGCAACATTGGCCCCGCGATCACACACCCTGATTATCTCAGATGTGGTAGTTTCCTCATGACGTTTTTCTTTACCGTTTGTGACCAGTCAGTAAATGTAGTTAAGTTTCAAATTTCCTTGGCACACGGCATGACGAGATCGAACTGGAAACTTTCCCAATACACCACCGACGACGCTCGCTAATTTAACTCCTTTTAAAAGCATCCTCTGAGCATTGGCTCTATAACTTGTATCTAATAAGCTTCTTCGACAGGCCATTTTTGTATCAAAATCGTTTACCGAGAACACGGAGAGATGACGGTGCGGGTCGCGGGGGGCAGGGCGGGGGCGGAGGCGGAGGCCGCGCGGGCGCATGTCGCGCTAAATTGGCCGGGCTCCCGACTTACCCGCACTATGATTTAGGAATATTAAACTCGGCCTACGCGGTGTAATTGCGCCCCCCGCCCCCCGCCGTCTGAAGCCGGTCGCCAGGGCGCACTCAGGCAATGTTCCGCCCGGCCCTCGGCCGCCCGTCGCCAATCATTATCATTAGCCTCGCTAACAATATGATGGACCCTCTATCTGCATAAAGAGCGGTATTCTAAAGTTAAGTGGTTGCGTATACAGCAGCTGACTTACCTTATCCATGATGGAATCCGTGGGCGGTCAGTGATTTTAAGTATTTTTCGATCTGGACCAATTAATGATGTAGGTACTGAACTACATCTATTGCCCGCACGTTCAGTGCTAACGAGCTAGATAATTTATGTTCATCACAAGAACAGAACTGTTGCGAGGCTGTTACGAGTTGTTCACATGAATAACGGCTGTGAGACAAACCGTCACGGATTGATTTATTTATTACTAGCTGTGCCCGCGGCTCCGCTCGCGTGAACTACAGAATTCGCTCCCATTCCCACTCCCGCTCCCGCTTCCGCTCCCGCTCCGGTCCCGCTCCCGCTCTCGCTCCTGCTCCCGCTCCGCTTCCGCTCCCGCTTCCGCTCCCGCTTTCGCTCTCGCTCTCACTCCTGCTCCCGCTCCGCTCCCGCTCCCGCTCCCATACCCACTCCCCTTTGCCCACGCCCACGCCCACACCCACGCCCACACCCACGCCCACGCTCACTCCACAAACAGACAAAAAATCCAAAAATGATTTGGAATGTGTTATCTTATCCTTAGACCCCTCAATTTATTTTTTTGCAAATATCTTTAATGTACAGACACGCGATGTTTACGATTTTATTTATTAGATATCGGACTAAGAATTCTCCTTTTGTAGTTACAAAAGTTCATCATCTAGCCGTCCACTGCTGGACGTAAGTCTCCCCAACACGATGCCACTTTTGGTGGACTGTCCGTTGCAGGAGTCACCATAATCACCACGCTTGGTAGGCTGTGATCGCAGTAACGAACTTAATATACGAGTACACAACATAACGCTGCTGCATAAAGAGCAGAGCAGTACCCGCGGGAAAATTGGCGAATTAAGAAATTAGTTACTAAATGGAATGAAGCAGTCCTATTCTGTAACTATGTAGCTTCGAACATTGAAATTACATTTCACATTTCGTAGCCAGTTACAAAATTTGGTTACGAAAGGACTAATCAAAGATTTGACAGAAACTTATTGAAATGCCTTTATAAATAGTACGTACCTATATGTAGGTATACCGCCGCAGGCAGGTAGCCGTATGATGTCGCGCCGTCTCGTCCGGTCGCTGCCTTACATAGATGATATTAATATTACCCGGTCAGACAGCACTGCAGTACCGACGGCAAAACAAAACACGCCTGCGCAGCCGGCGTGGTGGTTAACATGGCCATCTACAAGCCCAGGGTACTACAACATTTCAGGCTTAACTCAGTCTCCAGAAATTGCACATGAAAATTTAGTTTCCACGACGTCTTAGTTGTGATGTAATTGTGACAATAACCTGATGATAACTTAAATAAAAACAGATCCCTAATACCACATTCAACTGCCGTAATTACCGTATAATTTGTTATTATTAATTTCTATAATTATGACATTCATCATCGTCATAGCAGCCCTTAGACGTCCACTGCTGGACATAGGCCTTCCCCAATGAACGTCACCACACTCGGCCCTCCGCCCTCCGCATTCGGCCACCTTCCTCAGGTCGTCAGTCCACTTGACGGCGTCCCACCCTGCGCGTGCCGTCCCGCGGTCTCCACTCCAGAACTCGTCTGCCACACAGGCCGTCGGTTCTGTGACAGATGTAGCCAGCCCATTGCCACTTCACTTTTTTAATACTTAGAAATTAAATCCTTTTCTAAGGCTATGTCGGTGACCTTCGTTTTTCGTCGGATCTCATTACGAATCATATCCCTCAAAGAAACCCAGAGCATAGCCCTCTCCTTATCTCGCTGAGAGGCTTAAAAATAGCATATCAGGCCCACCGTCAGTGTCCACGTTTCTGCGTTGTAGGTTATGACAGGCAGGACGCTTTTAAAGTTTAATTCATTTCACAGCTTGTGGTACTCAAAGAACTCAAAGTTATAATTAAAGACTTGTATGAGTATTTAAGTTTTCATAAGTTAATCACAGCCGATGATAAGAGGTATTATGAGGAAACTCGTTGTCCATTAAATTTGTAATTTTATTTTGTAGAGTCGCAATAAGCAATGCAACCGTTGAAATAATAATACCTACACCGGAAGGGGGGGGAGCTATAGGACGGAAGGAAGTCCTTTAACTCAGACCGCCACTGTACATACAGGCCCAAAAGCGCAAGCATGTTTGTCGAAATGCATTTGTTTTTCTAACGGTACATTGCGCGGTTGAATCGGTTCCCTATTACGTGATCGGCCATTAGCGTCGGAAATTGATAGGAATTATAAAAATGGCGGGTCCGGGGGTGGGACTGAGGGAGGGGGGTACGTTGGGTACTAAAAAACTGCACACAAGTTATGCGCCGCTCTCCTGGACTAGAGCCTATCTTTTTTCAAATCTCGCGGATTACAGCAGCCACAATCAAGCAAACATATTTCATTATTATAAAAAACTAGCTGTGCCCGCGGCTCCGCTCGCATGGACTAGAGAATTAAATAAAATTGAAGCTTAAAGCGTTAATTCCCTTCCCCTTTTCCCCTTCCCCCGCTCGCTTCAGCTCCAGCTCTGACTCCAGCAAATATTTTCAATGTGCGATGAAAAAAAAATATGGCTAATTTTATTACACCTTGGGTTACATTATTGCAGTTTTAGTAGGGATCCCTAACTTTTTATAGTAATAAATATAGCCTATGTTACTCAGGGATAATGTAGCATTCGAATGGTGAAAGAATTTTTGAAATCGGTCCAGTAGTTTTGAGTTTATTCGTTACAAACATACAAATTTTTCCTCTTTATAATATTAGTATAGATGTAGAATATATATACCATCATAACTAGTTTAATAAATATTCCTATCATCGTCAGCCGAACATAAGCCTCCCTAGTGGAATGTCACATTCGGTAGACTATCTGGAGGTTTGCTATAATCACCACGCTTGGCAGGCGGATTGATGATCGCAGTAATGATCTTAATATACACAGGAGAACGCTGCTGTCCCTCCCTGGTGCAACCAATAACACCCACTAAACTAAGAATCACGAAGCTAAGCGTGTTGATTATCAAATCCTTTAATGGAGAGTCCTTAACTGTCATTCTATTGGGGAGGCTGAGCCGTGGTAGCCAGTTGGTTGTGCACTCGCCTCACTTTCATGAGGTCGTGGGTTCAAACCCCGCCCGTACCAATGAGTTTTACGAAACTTAAGTACGGTTTATTTAAAATACCCTAGGCTTTTCGGTGAAGGAAAACATCGTAAGGAAACCTGCGTATGTCAAAGAAGAAATTCTGAGCCGTATGTGAAGTACACCAAATCGGCTCGGGGCACCGTTGGTGGTCAGGGGTTTGGCACAAAAGATCCTGAAGGGTCTAAGTGTCGCCAGGTCTTCCTGGCCCCCTAAGAAGATAAGATAAGAAAGATTGGGGAGGCTACTAGTATTATTTCTTATTCTGTGGCTTTACTAAAACATCCCCGCACTCGTCGTGTCGCCCGCACAGCCCGCTGCCGACCGGCCGTGGCTTTTTTAATTTATTATTTATGATATTAATTGGCGGCCGACTGTGTGCCGCAAGTTATTGTGCAAGAAACCATTCCGTTTTATTGAATTGGGTATTGCAAGTCATGACTTAAGAATCGACAGGAATGTAATATTAGAGCAAGCTCAAATCTGCAGACCCCAGCCTTTTTGAGGACGTCACCAATGATAATAATAATAATAATAAATATGTCAGACATTCACACCAATTATCCAGTCCCAAACTAGGCAGAGCCTGTGCTATGGTTACTAGTTAACGGATAGATATACTTAAATAAATAATCCGTGGCAGAGCGGGTAGCTCTCGGACTGCCACGCCGGAGGTTGCGGGTTCGAATCCCGCTAGGGGCAAATGTTCGTATGATGAATATGAATGTTTGTACCCAAGTCTTGGATGTTTATATATTTATTTAAGTATGTGTATCCGTTACCTAGTAACCATACTGCAGGCTCTGCCTAGTTTGAGACTGGATAATTGGTGTGAATGTCTGAGATATTTTTTTAGTTATTAATGTAATTTTTAATAAAATATGTCATTTTCAAAACGACAATACTGGGAAACGATCCAATAATCCTTGCAACAAAAGCTAGAATAGGAGGTAACATTTAATACAAAGCGCACACAAAGAAGGATCTAGATCCGGGAACTTCCAGAAGAGAGAAAAACGAAATCCGAGCAGCAACATTATACCGGCGATACTATCGCGCCCGCTACCGGCGCGGCGGCGGCGCGGCGGCACACTGTGGGAAAATCGCGTATGCTCAAAACTTCATATCTCAGTTAATTCAAAATTAAATAACCTGTAGTTCTGCATACGTATACTTGATTATCTATAAATAAAAAATGTAAACTTCGCGTGTCTGTACATTGAAGATATTTGCAAAAAAAGAAATTGGGGCGTCTAAGGATAAGTAATAGAACACATTTCAATAATTTTTGAAATTTTTGTCTGTTTATCTGTTTGTTTGTGCACGCATCACTTAAAACCTACTTAACCGATGTTGATGGACTTTTCACAGAAACATAGTGCTTAATTTGGTGTAACATATAGGCTTTATTTCATTGCAATCGGTACAGTTAATCAAAAGTTATGCGAATTTATAGTTTTCGAAAACTCGTATACACTGCATTTGTATACATCAAAGAAGTGTAGGGTATAAATGTTCGACTGAATTCATGAGCGGTTTCGGCAGTGGGTATTTCATCGTAATTGGCTAACTCAGTCGAAAGTTATGCGAATTTATAGTTTTCAAAAACTAACATACACATGCATTTAGGGTTGATGGGAGGGTTTAGGGGTGGACTGAGGGGAGCTGGACCTGGCGTAAACTTCGCGTGTCTGTACATTGAAGATGTTTGCAAAACAAATTGGGGGGTCTAAGGATAAGTAAAAGAACACATTAGGGTCATTTTTGAAATGTTTGTCTGTTTGTCTGTTTTAGGATTGCGATTGGGAGATTGAGTGTCCAGTTCCCACTCAAAATGTGGAAGTGGGAAAGGGAACGGGAGCGGGTTCTGTACTCCACGCGAGCGGAGCCGCGGGCACAGCTAGTATAAATATAAAACACAAGTAAATCAGGTACTGAATACAGTTTATAATATCCTTTTTCAATAAATGTACCAAAATGATTATAATGCAATGTCATTCATGTTATTGTATGATAAATAAAAAGCAATTTTTATCTCGCGATATATTTTGCCATCCTCCGTCTGTCTCCGGCAGATGAGAGAGGGTTGTGCTCCTGCAGTGGAGACAAAAATAACCTGATGATGATGATGATGATGATATATTTTGGGACCATGTCAGAAAAGGCGCAAAAAAATCTCATAGACATAGATATACTTTATTAATTTTACACTTAACATTATTAACTAATTATTAAAAATATTAAAAATTAAGAACTAATTATTAAAAATGTCAAATAACTTTCTTAAAATTAAATATAATCAAGTTAATAAGTTCTGAAAAAACTCTTCATAGCAATAAAATTAGGAAGTCTCCTTAGGTAAAGTAATGTATAAAGATCTTAATGCGATAAATATCTCTACATCGTCAAGACAGGCAATCACTTGTTAAAAAAAACTCAACCCTAAAATTATACCATCCTAAACTGTATTGGTTAATGTTAGTTTATTAAACTAATATATATAACATTATTTACGAAACTATATGAGAATATTATAATCATTCGAAAAATGTATAACACATTAAAAAATTACGTGTAATGTGGGGTTGAATTACAGCAACGTATAGCGTGAAAATGATGTTATCAAACATGAGTTAGGTTTGATATAGTTATACATGTGTTTGACAAATAAAACAGAAATACCTCAAATATAACTATATTTCATTCCAGATTAATAGTCCTATGAAAACAAACGCATTTGCGTCTCGAAAACAAAATACACAATAGATGGTGTTCCTAAGTGGACCGCAAAGTTTACTTGGTAATACAAACCTATTTTTGCTGCTGGTGACCCTTTCATGTATATGTTACCGAGACGCAAATAGCGTTGGTTTTCATAGGACTATTAATCTGGAATGAAATATACATTCGTTGTAGTAAGAATATTCCACCATCAATATACCACCCTTCCCCCATTCCCCTTCCCCCTCCCGCTTCAGCTCCAGCTCCGACTCCTGCAAATATTATCAATGTACAGACACGCGAAGGTTCTATCATCAATAGTTTCCGCAGCGCATGCGATGAAAGACATTTTATGGCTAATTTTTTTACACCTTGGGTCACATTATTGAAGTTTTAGTACTAGTAGTTTACTGATTTTTATAGTAATAAATGTATCCTATGTTACTCAGGGATAATGTAGCATTCTAATGGTGAAAGAATTTTTAAAATCAAACATAAAATCTTTCCTCTTTATAATATTAGTGTAGATCAACGATCTCTATGTACTACTAGATGGAGCGTTCCAAACAATCGCTCTGTTCCACGCTACGGTTAAATAATGTCAATATTTAGTAAATAATTAAATGTTCTGAGTAGTAACTGCACAAGTTTCATTGTGAATGTGAAAGAGTTGTGGCTACTTGCGTGGAACAGAGCGATTGTTTGGAACGCTCCATCTAGTAACACATAGAGATCGTTGGTATAGATAGATTATTTAGTCCTTTAACATCAACTTTTGTGTGAAACAGTTTTGAAACGGCTTTGTATGAAGCTATTCCATAGTGCGGCGCATCGAGCCGGCTCCGAGCCGCCGAAACGATCTGTCTCCAGTACACTGAGAAGTTACGAGGAAGGAAGCTCATTTAATTCGAGTGGCGGCGTTAATCTGCGCAGGATCACCTCGCGGCGGCGGTCGACGGGTTATTGTTCAAAACTGTTCTGCGTTTAGTAGATTTACATAACAAATGCGGGCGGTTAAAGATGAAAGCACATTTAAGCTCAAACGGAAAGAAAATTAATTGACCTGACATGTCAGTTATGCCTATAGGCATTGTTGGAAAATGTGAGGTCTAATAAAAAAAATCATCATCATCATCAGCCTGTAAGAGCCCACTGCTGGACATAGGCCTCTCCCAAGGCGCGCCACTGAACCTGATCCTCGGTTATTTTTACGGCGCTACTCATGGGAGGAAAATGTCCTAATCGCCACGCTGGGCAGGCATTAGGTGGCGCTACAGCCCACCACCGGCCCGCGGTATTTAGTCCTGACCAGGCTTTTGTAGATGGTTATACCGCCATCTGTCGGTCGTCCGAGCCTCGTCCGTTCATCGGCAGGATGTGACGTTGACAGTTGGAGTGGTCGTTGGTTTTCCACCCCCTTACACCCCTCAATTAAAAATAGTATAGTTTAAATAAATATTTATTACAAGAAACTATAACAGATCAAAGGAAGCAAGAAGTCCTAAAGAAACATGACGTCGGTTTTAGAGATAAGAAAAACTACATTCATAGATTTTCAGAATGATTCAGCGCGACTCGAGAATGTAACCCGGACATTTGAGAAAAAAATAACCTATATTATTTTATAAGGGAAATTGTTAATTTATGTTGGTTGTAAGGAATAAATGTTTATATGGAACCTTGTGTTTACAATTAAAAGATAATTCTGTATTTAATTACTTTTTCAAGAAAAAAACATTGTTATTCCTCTTTTTTTTCTTTTTTTTTAAATGACATCATCGTTCCTTAGAGCAAATCACTCTTGTAGTTTCTGACTCCACCATACTAACCGGTCCTGATGACGCATCAGTTAAATCGAGAGTTAACGGATTATCACGTATTCTAAATCATAAACCAGGATTTCCACTATGTGAGTTAGAGCAGAACAAATTCAAGGCATTACAGTATCCAAACTTGTATAAAGTGGTCTGCCCCTGGTGGAAATTGAACCCACGATCCCAGGTGCTCGAGTCCAACGAGCCGGGCGAAATGTTACTATATCTGCTTACTAAGCAGAGCCCGTGCCGTGTACTGCGGAGGTCGCCGCGTGTCGGGCCAGCACAAAGACAAATACGGAACCATCTGAGCGCACGTGAGATGCCGAGCTCCTGCGACACTACAATTTGCATACGGTTTAGCTTTTGGAGCTGCGCCCGGGAGGAGTGGCGCCGGCGCCGGCGGACCGGCGGCGGCTGATGGGAGCGATGCGCGTAGATAACCTGCCGGCGACGTGACTGCCTACCACCGCACAGCAAAATACCTACTTGTCTGTAGTCATCGACGAAGCTGTTTAGCCAAGATTTTTTCCAAATGTTCGTGGCTTAGAATAACCTCCAATATTCCCGTAGGTATCGCCAAGGTGACTAATTGCACCAGGCACGGCCAGCAGCATTCTACTGTGTATATTAAAATCATTACCGAGGGTGGTGATTATCGAAAATCCCCGAACGGACAGCTCACCAAAAGTGGCATTCTGTTAGGGAGGCTTATGTTCAGCAGTGGACGTGTTTAAGGTTATGGTGATGGTAATGTGTGGTTTCTGATAGAGTAGAATAGGACCACTCCAACTCTTCCCGTGGATGTCGTACAAGGCGACTAAGGGTGTATAAAACATCAGTCAGGCCTCCCCAACCCGTCTGGCCAGCGCGGGGAGTGTAGGCCAAATCCTCCGTCTGTCTTCAGCAGATTGAGAGGGTTGTGCTCCTGCAGTGGAGACAAAAATAACCTTATGATGATGGTAATAGCGTGTCCGTTTCGATGGCTTGCGTGTGACGGTTCACAGGTTGCTGATAATAATGATGTTGATGGATGCGATATAAGAAATTAATAAGTTTTAACCACCAGTTAGCGTCTATATGGATTTTCTGCAATTCAGTATGAGTACTCCTAAATTTGACAGATATAGGACTAGTAAGAAAGATATAATTATAAATTCATGTCAGGATCTTTGTTTCAATTCTGAGTATTTTTTGAGTGACATCGGCAGCCAACTCCGAACTGCCCGTCGTATCAGCCGTAACTGCCCAACAACAGTACTGAGTAGCCGGCCACGTGCGAGTAGCCGGCCACGTACGAGTAGCGACTGAAAGCCTGAGTTTCTAACATCGTAAACGCTCACACACTCGGGAAATGATGACGAGTGGTGGAAGGTTGCACGCGCATACGCTTCGTCGTCGAAACTACTGCGGTCAGTGTAACGACTCGGAGGCTTTACCTCGTATCGAACGCGCTTTGAAAGTGGATGTCGATTCGATAGCGTTCAGCAGTGGTGTCGGTGGGATCGGCCTGCTTGCGTATGCGGCCGCGCGCGCGCCGCTACGGGAATGACAATGCTCGCGCTGGGCAATAACTCGCGGCGCGGGCCCCAGGCGGAATCGACAAGTAGCCGGACGGCCGGACGGTCGGCGATGGTGGACGGTGGAAGACGAAGTGGACGATCATGTTTTGTCTTGAAACCCTTGGCCACGAAGGTCCACATATTTAGATGACTCCCTTGGTTACTTTATCGATTATAAATTTGACCTTCCCAACATTTGAAACACACTATGTTTACATCTCTGGGTACTTTTCTTCGACTCTAGTAGAGATGTAACGTTACGACACCACGTTACATATCAATAGTAGTTAGGTAATTCTTTCAATTCAATACAATTACTCTTTCTCCAATATTGGGGTATAAGGGAGCACATCCGGTGCTCCAAATGCCAACTTCACCTGCACACGGTGCACCCTGCTGATTGGCCAACGAGGTCCTGGTCACCGATAACGACGGTATAACCATGCAACCATGCAACCATTCACACAAACCAGTGGCTGGCAGTAGCGTCACCGAAGCGAGGCCTTCGCGATAGCCAACACATTTGTCCAGCGTAGCTATTATGGGCAAAATTCTCCCATGAGTAGGGCAGACGACCGGGTGTGGTGGTGTCATTGGGGAAGGCCTAAATCCAGCAGTGGACGTCTTAAGGGCTGATATGATGATGATTGATGATGCACGATAAAAAATACACACACAACAATAAAGTAGCATACACTTACGTACACCTAGGCGATCTTATCGCTAAAATGGATTTCTTTATTAGATGGCATACTTCGAGTCCATACTCCTCATAGGAAATTGAAGAATAAGATGTATATTGTTCACAAAAAGAAGCTTTAAACTGTATTTCTGTAAGTTGGCAAAATTACACTTCGTACTATCAAATCAAATAAAATATTTATTTTCGTTCACAATTTGTTCTTAAGCTATGATACAGTGGTTGGAGGCCACCTATTGAGTATTTTGCAAAATACTTGTGCCAGGTGGCACAAGTATCTTCTATTGCAGTAACAGTCACATCTGCATATTTTTATTATTTATTTACTATAAGATTGTGTTGTGTATGTTCGTGTGTGAGAAAGTGTATTTATCTGTGCGGGTGTGTGTGTGTGTGTCTATACTAATCGATATAACCAAATAGTCACTTGGTCGATAACAATTCATGCGATTCATGTAAACGTTGGTCGACGCGCATTATACACTCTGTCGTCGACGAATGTCGCTTGCGCGTGCCTCTCCACTCGTCCCTGAATACATCACAAGATTAATATATGCACTCTAATATATGTATTCTGGTAAAACATAATGTCTAGGTATACCTATCTGGTTCATGATATATGTAGTGTCTTGTTTGGGCGTCCAAAGCGCTCTTGGGAATGTTTAATGTGTCCGTACTCCACTGCGACGAGTGACGTCGAACATCAACATGTATTTATTTAAATATATTACAATTGCTATTAAATAAACTCGTGTTCACACTCGGTAATGCCGCTATAACATTTGAATTTATGTTTGTTAAAGTGGGAAATAAAGTTATCTGGGTGGATAATTGAGGCAGTGGCAGCAAAAGTGGCCTTAGCCACTAATTTTCCATAATTAAGTTAATGACGCTGAATCACAATCATCACATCATCATCATATCAGCTCTTAGACGGCCACTGTTGGACATAAGCTTCTCCAATAAACACCACCATACCCAGCCCAGCCCGCCATCCAGCCGCTTCCGGCCACCTTCTTCTAGTCGTCGGTCCATATGACGGGCCTTCCGACACTGCGGTCCCCACTCCAAAACTAAAACAGTTTGTAAAACACAACAGTTTTCAATATGTGCAATATTGAAAACTGTTGTATTTCTTGTTACTATTTAACCGACTTCAAAGAAGGAGGAGGTTCTCAATGACGGTATGTTTTGAAGAAAAATAGCTTATTATAAAATGTTAATAAGTATATAACTATCAATAATTTCGTTGATTGTCCTTTATTTCTCTTTGCTTTGATGTAATTAAAATTATTTTCTACTTTTTAGTTTAAGTTTGTACATGTAGATATAGTTTTGAAGTCGGTTTGTGTTTCTTTTTTTCTAAAAAAATATTAAAGTATTTACTTTACAAAGGGTTTAAAAATATTCTGAAGTTTTTTTAAATATCTTAGCTTTCACGATATTCACTGTTCTACAGGTCATATCATGAAGCAAATTATTTTACGTCATAGTATGAGGTGTAGGTGTGACAAATTTACTTGTCCTGGTCTCGTATAACTCCAGTTGTAAGTACAAGAGAAAAACCTCGTTTGGTATTAGACAAATGTTCGAAATCATATTATTTATATGGAAAGAAATTGATTTCTGTAACAAATTGTTTGTAAGTACGAAGTCCATACTCAGCTACAAACGGTCGACAGCTGCGCGTGCGCCGCTGTATTCGCTAAATAATTCATTAATTTGCCTCCCATATCGCTATGAACGAATCGGTTTTTTGTGCACACCTCCAGCGCATTACAATATACTTATTGTCTCATATTTGTTAGAAATAAACAAAGATATTGTTAGACTTTCGGTTTTTTTCATTCCTGATGGGCTTACGCTTGACCTCAATCTTACCTGATGGTAAGTGAGGATGAGGCCTGAGGTGGAGCGCCGTTGCCCAGAAGATATCTTATCTTATCTTCTCAGGGGGCCAGGAAGACCTGGCGACACTTCGACCTTTCAGGATCTTTTGTGCCAAACCCCTGACCACCAACGGTGCCCCAAGCCGATTTAGTGGACTTCACATACGCCTCAGAATTTCTTCTTCGGCATGTGCAGGTTTCCTTACGATGTTTTCCTTTACCGAAAAGCCTGTGGTATTATAAATAAACCGTACTTAAGTTTCGTAAAACGCATTGGTACGGGCAGGGTTTGAACCCACGACCTCATGAACGTGAGGCGAGTGCACAACCAACCGGCTACCACGGCTCTTTGCCCAGAAGATAGGATTTGCTTTTCCCTTAAAAAGATTCAAGTTGTACTGGTCCGGAAATACCGAATCTGGCAGGTCTATTGCATTGTCTTGTGTTGAGTCGGAGAAAATATTATTATGTATGTGTGTACAGACCCACCAGACCCCAAAAGATTTTAATTTTTCTCCTTTTTATACTATATTGGAAGATGTTATGAAAATAGTTATCAAAATTAACAAACAATATAATTTGTGGAGATTTTATGTAGATTTACTGACTCTCTTTTAATTAGATTAATTAGCCTATACGTATTCTAATGTATATAATGTATTTATTGATCCAACAAGGATCACAAGTGCCACAGATACATGCCTAGGTAATATCTAGACTATGTCTAGATACATGTCTACTGCAATCGTGGTAATTTTATATTTTCTGCTCGTTGGTTAAAAGGTTATAATCATAATTATTGGTAACAAAAATTACAAGTCAAAAATGTTTTTAACAATTAATGTCACATAGGTAACAGATAATATCAATAGGACAGTAGCTACTCACCATCAGTCGGCCCGTTTAAGGGTTCAACATCATCAGGTTATTTTTGTCTCCACTGCAGGAGCACAGCCCTCTCTCGTCTGCCGGAGACAGACGGAGGATTTGGCCTACACTCCCCGCGCTGGGGAGGCCTGATTGATGTCTTGAGGGTTCATTTAGTAACAAAAATCTAGGTGGTTCCATGTTCACGTTAATTTAAACTTTATCATTGGATGAGTTGATAGGGCTGGTCAGTTAATTAGGAATGTGACTGTTTTTACAATTAATTGTTCTTATAACAACTTAATATAGCTGTAGCTATAACGCTTGATGTCATAGTTGGTTCTGAAGCCAGACTACCTGGGCGGACTGCATATTTGATTGCCGTCGTTGGAAGCCGTACCCCGGCAAGCGATGGATTGCTTCTACATTTACTTTCCAAAAATGAATTAATTCTATGAAAAAAAGTTTGGGAATTTGAATGTTTGTGTTGAACTCTTTTGAATTAAGCTACTTGTTAATAAAAAAATATATTTAACTCAAAAAGTAGGAGTTCATCAGTTCAACTCTTAGTTATTTACATTTAACTCTAAAGTACTTTAAAATGTAATAACAAGAGAAAAATATTAACATCGGGTTGAATGTATTACGAATTAAAGAGACTCTAACCAAGTCACTCGTAGAAAAGACATCAACGCGCTCGGAAATTAAAATTTTGCAAATAACGATGAATTATATTTACCTATATAAAGAAATCGAAGAACCAAACATCAATAACTACCAAAACTGAAAACCAACTTGTTTTTTTTTTTAGTATTGTAATCAGAAGAATATAGTAAATATTAATTTTATGTAAATAGTTTTCATTTCATATAGTCGTATGCCTACATACACTTGTCGCATCCCAAACTCATGTTAAAAAACCACCTCGCTGGCCTAGTGACTTGAACGTCAGAGATCGTGAGTTCGATACCCACTGGGGACAGACAACTTTGTACTATGTAGTTGGCCCCGGTCTGGAGGTTATATTGTAAATTGTCATATCCTTGTCTTATTCCCATAGTACACAAGAAAAACTTTATCTAGGTTTATACATGTATATGTATATCCCACTAATATTATAAATGCGAAAGCTTGGATGGATATACAGATGTTTGTTACTCAATCACGCTTCAACCACTGGGCGGATCGGGATGAAACTTGGCACACATATAGGCTAAATCCTGAAATAGGACATAGGATAGTTTTTATCCCGAAAAAACATCTCATTCCTACGGAAAATACATAATAGTTTGTGACGTTAAGTTGTTCACGCGAACGAAGTTGCGGGCAACAGCTAGTATGTAATACATATAATAAAAGAGTAGAAAAAACAAAAGAAAAGCGAATCTGTACATTGAAGTTAAAAAAAAAATGTCACTGCCCGGACGTTACTGAAGACCAGTAGAGTCCAAAAATATAATTAAAAAAATTCTTATCTGTCTGTATGTATGTATGTATGTACGGGCTAATCTTGGAAACTGCTGAACAGAATTTGACGGCGTTTTCACTGTTTAATAGCTTTGAGTTCGGGCCTCATACTGGTATAAGTCATATCTCAATAAAATGTCAGGATGCTGATATACAAGTTGACCTCTCATTTCATATCATTTGTATGAAAGTGTAGTTCAACATTACTGGTCGATGCAAGAACTTGACAGAAAGTGACAGAGATGTTTTAAAGCTCATTTATAGATTTATTTTAGCTGATGTATTTCAGGTATTTCCACAAGTCTCGATACAAAAAGTTCGCTATTCGATAATTAGTGGCCCTGTATTAGACCGGTGATCGTCGACAATGTCAATATCGAAGCTGTTCAGGAGTACGTCTGCCTAGGACAGACAATATAGTTGGGTAGGATCAATTTCAAAAGCTGACAGAAGAATCCAGTTAGGTAGGGCAGTATTCGGAAAACTGCGTCAAGTCTTTACGTCACCTAATCCACAATGTTTAAAGACAAAAATCTTTAATCAGTGCGTCCTGCCTGTCATGATTACAGCGCGCAGACGTGGACACTGATGGTGGGCCTGATCCACAAGATTCAAGTGGCTCTGCGAGCTATAGAGAGGGCAATGCTCGGGGTCTCTATGAGGGATATGATTCGTAATGAGGAGATCCTATAAATAACGAAGGTGACCGACATAGCCGAAAGAATGAGTAAGCTGAAATGGCAGTGGGCGGGTCACATCTGTCGTAGTACCGAACGGCCGTTGGGGCAGAGTGGGACGCGACGTCCCACGCGCAGGGTGGGACGCCCTGCCGCCAGGTGTATGGACGACCTGAAGATGGTGGCCGGAAGCGGCTGGATCTGTAGGGCGTTGTGGCATTCATTGGGGAAGGCATGTCCAGCAGTTTGACAGAAATTTTGTTGTACAGTTAATTGGATATGCAACATAGGAAGGGAATAGGAGGGGAAGGAAGTCGGATGGAAAAGAATAGAGGGATTAGGGTAAGAGAGGAAAGATGAGGGGGCAGTGGTAAATAAAGGGTGTAGGAAGGGGTGGGTTAAGGGAAGGGGGAGAGGTAGGAGTAGGGAGAGGGAAGGGGTGGGGGAAAGGGTTTTCAACGTTGTGGGAAGGGGATGGAGAAGGAAAGAAAGAAAGGGTATGGAAAGGACAAATTGGAGGGGGGGGGGAAGGAAATATCACCTAATTTGCACAATATTAAAATATAAAAAAATTCATTGATTACATGATAATCTTTTAATTCATGATAAATGTAAATGTCAACTTTATTTAAAAAAAAAGCGGCCAAGTGCGAGTCGGACTCGCCCATGAAGGGTTCCGTAGCAGCAAGTAACATAATATAAAAGTTATTGTAGTTCGTTGTAACTTTGATCGATGTTTTAATAATAGTATTGTGGTTAACGATTTATGACGTATTAAAAAAAACTACTTACTAGATCTTTTTCAAACCAATTTTCGATGGAAGTTTGCATGGCAATGTACATCATATATTTTTTTTAGTTTTATCATTCTCTTACAGGGGGGGGGGCACACATTTTACCACTTTGGAAGTGTCTCTCGCGCAAACTATTCAGTTAAGAAAAATTTATATTAGAAACCTCAATATCATTTTTGAAGACGTATGGGTTTGATGAAAAAAAATATTTTGAGTTTCAGTTCTAAGTATGGGGAACCCCCAAAATTTAATGTTTTTTTTCTTTCTATTTTTGTGTGAAAATCTTAATGTGGTTCACAGAATACATCCACTTACCAAGTTTCAATAGTAAGTTCTTATAGTTTCGGAATAAAGTGGCTGTGACATACGGACGGACAGACAGACAGACATGACGAATCCATAAGGGTTCCGTTTTTTGCCATTTAGCTACGGAAACCTAAAAAACTGTGGTCCAACGGGCGAAACCGCCGCCGGAACGGTAATTTTTACCCGACTTCAAAAAAGGAGGTTCTCAATTGGATAGTATGTTTTTTTATGTATATTAATATTTTTAATGCATAACCAGATTAATAGATTTCTTTTAGGATTTAGTGACACGTAATACATAAGAATGTGTAATGTTAAGTTGTCCACGCGGACGAAGTCGCGGGCAACAGCTAGTTTATATAATAAAAGGATTAAAAATCTTGAACAAACAGAGAACATATAATTATGGTCTGTCTGTCTATGAAGCAGGTATATAGTTAAAAAAGTGAGATTAGTCAGCTAGAGCAGAGTGATGTAGTCCCAGCCCCGGGGTCTCGGGGATCGGGGCTCGAGGCGTCGCCGGCAGGAAGCCACGTCCGGCCGCTACGTGCGGGGTCCCCCCGGCCACGTCTCCCGGTCTCATACACCAGCACTACTTATTATTCCAAGGGAGGAAAACTACTATTTGGAGCCATAAATGATTTAAACGATAATGACTGAGAAGGTTTAATGGTGAGAGCAAGAAAAGAGGTACCTACTTACGAGTATTATATTCTGGCTAGTGAGGTGTGTCAGGATCGCGAAAAATGGCGATCCATCATCTCTGCCTACCCCTCTGGGATCAATGCGTGAGCATTATGTATGTATGTATGTATGTATGTATGTATGTATGTATGTATGTATGTATGTATGTATGTATGTATGTATGTATGTATGTATGTATGTATGTATGTATGTATGTATGTATGTATGTATGTATGTATGTATATTATGTCGTCTAGTGACTTGGTCGCAACACTCGAGTGACAGAGGTTGTAGGTTCGATTCGCATTTGGTACAACTTTGTACAAGTTGGGCCCGGTCTGGATGTTATATTTGTGAATTGTCCTATCCTTGTTCAATTGCCATTGATAAGACAAGTGTATGTATTTATATGTTTATATGTATGTATTATTTATCGTTAAGACAGAGAATTTTCACCATCAGCCGAAATACGTCCACTGCTGAACTAGCCTCCCCATTAGAATGCCACTTTTGGTGGGCTGTGCATTGGGGGATTTGCAATAATCGCCATGCTTGGCAGGCAGATTGGTGATCTCAGTAATGATCATAATTTACACAACAGAGCTCTGCTGTCCATTCCTGGTGCAATCCCTGAGTCATCTTGAAGATTGGGGGTGGCTCTATCCTAAGCCGGAATCGACACAGCTACTTAGGTGTAAGTACATTGGTAACGAACAACTGCTTTCCCATCTGGTGTTTTACGTTCAACAATAAGCACGTCACGTCAGGACGTTTTCGAAAATATTGTACACGTTTTTGATCCGTGAACAGGAAGAATATAAAAACAAATAGTAAAGTTAAGCGCAGTCCGCTCACGTGTGCGCGGGCGCGGCGCACGTCGGCTCGCTCCGGCGGGACGCAGGTTCCTGCTCGTAAAAATCATGTTTCCGGTGCGACGCAGATAAGGCTGGCTCAGCTGAACTGCGCAGCCGCCTCTCACGGACTCTCACGCCGCTGCCTGGCGGGGCTCGCTAACGAGCGGAATATAACAGCGATAGAACCCTCGGTCGAACTGATACAGCATTTAAAAAGTACTAAATTTAATATTCTTTATTGATTGGTATATTTGATCGCATCATTGGTCTAGTGACGACCTCCGTGGCGGAACGGGTAACTCTCGGACTGCCACGCCGGAGGTTGCGGGTTCGAATCCCGCTAGGGGTAAATGTTCGTGTGATGAATATGAATGTTTGTACCCAAGTCTTGGCTGTTTATGTATTTATTTAAGTATGTGTATCCGTTATCCAGTAACCATAGCACAGGCTCTGCCTAGTTTGGGACTGGATAATTGGTGTGAATGTCTGAGATATTTATTTATTTATACATATATTTAATGAGAAAGAACATACGCAACAGGTTTACAAATTTATTTTAAAAATAATCTAGTGCAATGCGCACAATGTCAAGGTGCTATTCTACAATGACAGTAATAAATAAAAAAATAAAAAAGAATTTATTAGATTATATTGACATGGTCTCTCCGTTAGATAGCAAATAAAAATTATTGCACAAATTGCGTACGCTGTTTGCATTTAGATGCGTGTTTATTGTCGGTTAATAGTATTCTGCCATCGAACACGGCAATAAAAATCGCACCTGCGGTATATAGCACAAAAAAATGTATGTCGCAGTACTGTGGCTATATACCAGTCTTCCGTCTTGCGACGCGTCTGCGCCATACATATCGCCTCATCACCCGCCGAGCGCGCTGCCAGCGCCCCCACACAAGCCTCAGCTCCGGGATCAGCATTAGCATTCATATTAGTGCGCCGGCGCTGCTGGTGCCGACTGACCGCCGCACTAATCGCACAATTTGCGTATCTGCAAATATTAGCTTTCCAGCGACCGAACGCGAAACAGCCGCAACTTTCTCGGAGCTAAATCAGCCCCAGATCTGATGTACGCAAGGCACATATTCAAAGCGAGTCTCAGCGGAGTGAGCCAAGACGTTGGCGAATTAAGTGATTCCCATTGTAATGTATGCTAAGGGCCTGGGACCGCGACAATTAGGCTGCGGCGGTCGCGGTCGCGGTCGTGTCGCTGCATCGCGACCAGGAATTAGTGTCCGTCGCTGCATCGATGACTTAATTCAATCACGACGGCATCTCGTATGCCGCTGGGGCCGTCGACGTGACCTCTGACGAGTAACTCATAAAGCGGATCGTTTCGAGAGGCTCTAATGGTGCGTGGGTGTCAAACGAGAGCAAGATGGTCGTCGCGATGAGTGCTGGTTGAACAACTTGCGATTCAAGACACGTTATTAATAAGGGAGAGGTCTCCGCGGCTCGTGACGCGCCAACAACAAAATAGTCGAAAAAGGTATCGCGCTCGTGACGGGAATGTGGCTGGAACACAGCGGTGTGTTTCAGGCGCACTCATTGTATTGTAAACCGCCATTGTCCCGCACTTCGCGCCCGCGCACCGACCGCCTCCCATATACATTACTCGTATTTCTTTTCGCGCGGCGTCCATCACCACCCGGATACCTATAAACAGCGTCCAACAACACCAGGGCTAAGAACACTTGTAATAGATAGATTGACTTTTTGTCGTTATATGCTCGGGAGGAGTTTGTTCACTGACACTACACAAATTCTTAAAGGTTGATGGGCGTTTTTCTATGAAACCTGATCCTCAAACACCAATAGGAACTAATAACCATAAGCGATACACCAATTGAAAGCTTTTTTTTTTTAAATATGTCAGACATTCACACCAATTATCCAGTCCCAAACTAGGCAGAGCCTGTGGTAGGGTTACTAGATAACGGATAGACATACTTAAGTAAATATGTAAACATCCAAGACTTGGGTACAAACATTCATATTCATCATACGAACATATTTGTTTTAGTTTTGTCGGCCCCGTAGCCTAGTCGGTAGTACACCTGCCTGCGAAGCTCGGGGTCGCGGGTTCGAATCCCGCCCAGGGCAAACATGCGTGTGCTGAGCACTTGTGTTTGCCTTGTGACTGGATGTTATTTATATAAGTACATTATGTATCTATGTATATATATCAGCTGTCTGATACCCACATTACAGGCTCTGCCTAGTTTGGGATCAGGTGGCCGTGTGTCAAATGTCTCCATATATTTATTATTATTATTCATTTATTCACATTTCTTAGGTTTACATTTTTTCTTTTACAATATTATTATATAAAAAGAATATAAAGCATAAATATTATAAAAAAAAAAATTAAACCTAGAGAGCCGATGGGCAGCGGAGCAAGGCCCAAGCTACCGGCGGTAGGGGCTACAGAGAGGAACCTCCGGACAATGCGCGCCGTGTCGAGGATCACTGCCTTCTGTATCTGGCCCTTGATCCAACCATCCAGCGAGAGCCTCTTGAGATAGTGGTCGAGGCTCTTCGCTATCAGGCCGTTCGCTGAAACGACAATCGGGACGATGATCGTCGAGTCAACATCCCACATGGAGGTAACCTCGTGAGCCAAGTCAAGGTACTTGCTGACTTTGTCCTTCTCGGCCTTCACGAGGTTCTCGTCATGCGGGACGGTGATGTCGACGATCACCGCCCGGCGCTGGGACCGGTCGACCACCACGATATCAGGCTTATTGCAGACAATAGTCCTGTCCGTGATGATAGAGCGGTCCCAGTAGAGCAATGCACGACCATTCTCGAGAACTGGCGCCGGTGCGTACTGATAGTACGGCACCTCAGACTCGACAAGGCCGTACTGAAGGGCAAGTTGCTGGTGGATGATCCTGGCTACTAGGTTGTGCCTGTGCAAGTACTCGCCGTTAGCAAGATGCGAACAACCGGAGATGATATGCCTGAGTGACTCTCCGGGACGGCGGCATGCTCGACAAATGTCGACCGTACCGTCCTTCAGGATATATCTCCTATAGTTATTCGTCATCATTACTTCGTCTGCAATTGCACAGGCAAAACCCTCGGTTTCCCCAAAGAAGTCCCCGAAGCGTAACCAGTTCACCGAGGCGAGTAGGTCGATAGAACCTCCCGTGCAGCTCCTTGCCCTTCCATACTTCCTCACGATCCTCGGTGCTCAGCACCGTTGGTTTACGCCAGTTCTCGTTCGCCAAGGAGAGCGGAGTAAGGCCCCGGTCAACTGCCACGACATCGCGATGCATCCCGCACTGGTTGCTACGGAAATATTCCCTGAGATTGCACACTTCGCGGTTGTGGAGGTTCTTGGCATTCAAAAAGCCACGACCCCCCAACTTCCGCGGAATGTACAGTCTCATAACAGACGAGCGCGGGTGTAGCATGCGATGTGACGTGAGCATTTGACGGACCTTCCTATCCAGGGCATCCAGCTCAGCCTGAGTCCACCTCAGTATGCCAAAGGCATACTGTAGAGGCATCACCCAACCGTTGAAGGCGCGCACCCTGTTGCCACCGGACAAAAGACTGTTAAGTACTTTTGTCAGACGACAGAAGAAGCGCTCCTTCACCGACTTCCTGATGTCCTCTACTGATACTCCCAACGACTCTGACATACCGAGGTACTTGTAGGTCTCGGCTTCGGAGAGAGATCTGAGGGTCATCGTGTCAGAAAGTTGTAAATTCGGAGCATTTACAACTTTCCTCCGCTGCACATGCAAGACTGCACACTTGTCTACACCGAATTCCATCCGAATGGCGCTACTAAATACGTGTGTGGTGTTTAGTAGCTCCACCAAGTCCTGGCGCTTTGGTGCAAACAGCTTGAGGTCATCCATGTACAGAAGGTGACTAATGACTTCACCCCCTCTGCGGAGCCGATAGCCTAGACCTGAATCCTTCAGCAAGGTGCTGAGAGGATTCAGTGCCAGACAAAACCACAATGGACTCAGACTGTCACCCTGGAAGATGCCCCGCTCAATCCTTATAAAGTTATGCGGGCCAGGGGGGGTATCACCGCCACCTGGTTGACGAAGAGCTGTGGTCCACTGCCCCATGCATGTGCCTAAAAAGGATCTCAGAGTTGCATAAATTTTATACAACTCTAAAATCCTTTCCAGCCATGAATGAGGTACCGAATCATAGGCCTTTTTATAGTCAATCCAAGCCGCAGAGAGAGCCCCCCTGTTCCGTCGGACTTGTTGGCTAATGGTCATGTCTATGAGAAGGAGCTCCTTAGTACCACGGGACCCAGCCCTACATCCATTCTGAGCGGTGGCCAAGACATTGTTCGCAGCAATGTGCGCAGTAATTTTGGTGGTCAGAATGGATGTAAGGAGCTTGTCAGATGGTAGGTAAGCACGTGATGGGTCTATAGTTCTTCGGATCCGTGGTACTACCGGACTTATGGAGCAGGAAGGTGACACCGGTGGTCATGAGACTGGGGAGAGAACCGAGCTCGAGGGCTTCTTGGAATTGTGTCGCCAAGCGGTCATGCGAGCATCGAATCCACTTAATCCAGAAGTTGTGCAACCCGTCCGGACCAGTACTTTTCCAGTTCTGGGCCGCACGGATTGCACAACTAACGTCTTCAGGGTCTATGGTAATAGACCCCATGGTTTCGATGGACTCGCACTCCCGCTCTACAGCACGCATCCAATCACCCTCCGTGTGTTCAACGGGCACCGACCAGATGCCACGCCAGAAATCAATCACGGCGGTGGCATCAGGCAGTCGCCCGTCACTCACACGTAGATCGGTTCCCTCCCACTTCCGGTACACCTTCCTCTGATCGCTTTGGAAGAGGCGATTTTGCCAGTATCTATCCACACGCACTCTGTAGCGGCGAATACGGTTTGCCCATGCATAGACTTTCTGCTTCAGGTAGTCAATGCGTTCCGTGACACTGGCCATATACTCCGGGGGCCGGATACCGGTCCCGGCGAAGGCCTGTGCCACGAAACGCATGACTCGGGGACGGGTATTGCCGCGACTGAAGCAGACTAGCTTAGCAATGAGAGTCCTGAATGAGTCGATACGCCGCTCGATCCGCACTTGCCATGCAGGCGCGACCCCGGCGGGCCGCGGCGCTCGCCCAGTGTCCGGGAACTTGACACGACGCGATCGCACCGCAGTACAGGATCGAGTGGGTATCAACTAAATCTTCGCTAAACCGCAGATACGCGGCTAGCAAAGCATTCAGGGCTCCCATTAGCGCCAGATTGCGTCTATGAGTGGGCAAACGGGGTAGTAGCGGCCTAGAGTCGGGTGCGAACCGATACTGGGAGATCGCGTCCTCCAACGTCCTTCTCAATTGCTCACCCACCTGGCTAGTTACACTCATACTCGCACAATCACCCTCGTCGACTTCGGGATCAACGCGTGCCGCCAGTGTCGACACCGACGAGGGCATTGCAGCCCCGGTCGGGGTCGACGGCGCGACATGAGGATCCCGCGTCGAGGAAGCAGTCGCGCGAGTAGGCAGCGCCTCCAGGCGGAGCCGATCAAGCACGGTCTGATCCACCAGCTTACACCGTTGGATAGCCCGCACCTGATCCGACAGTCGTTGAGCGGATACAGACATAGTTGGTTCAAGAGCCTGAAACAGAAGCAGCATACGATCACGGTACGCAGTCAGGTTGGTTCCTCCCTCTGTAGCCCCGTAGTAGGCGCGCATGCAGTGCTCATTTATTGATGGAGACCATCGCATGCGGCGCACTACACCGCCGGTAGCGGGGGCCGGGTGCGGAGCAGGTTGCCCCGCAGGCCCCAAGCGTGCCGGCAGCGGATGACGTCCCCGTCGCGCAGGTGGTCGCGGCGGCGGCGGCGTCGGCGGCCCGCCCCCGTCGCTCGACGCGCTGGTGTCGGCGGGGGTGGCGTATTCCTCCCCCGACGAGGAGCTCGAGGACGAAGGAGCGGGCGGAGGTGGTGGACGTGCGCGTTGTGTATCAGCTGCAGTTTGCTTTGCTTTTAACCTTGTTATCATGTTCCCATTTGCCCTTTACTCAATTTTTCTTGTGACATTTAGTTGTCATCCTGATGTAAACGTATTCCATGTAGCATTTTGTAGTAAAAGTCTCCATAGTAAAATTATTATAAAGCGGGGCTTTCGGTTTAGTGTTGAATATAAATATGTTACGAAAAGGGCAAAATCTGGTATTTAACAATAAAATAAAATAACTCGGTAGAAAAGTCAGCTTGTCGTTTGACAGCAATTTTTTTTTATTATTATTATTATTTGCCCCTAGCGGGATTCGAACCCGCAAACCTCGGGCAATAGTAACTATTGTTATACTTAAAATAGCTTTTAATATTCTGTTATTGGTGGCTGGACTCAAAACGCCTATCATGCTTTCTTAGACAGACATGACGCTTGGCGAGCACCAAATAGAACTTCTGTTGTCATATGTAGAAGACGTCGGCTGGGAGCTCGCGATATCGCAATACCTGAATTGATTGTGTATGGAGAAATCTGCCGCAGCGTCTCACCGCTGAGCTACAGCCAACATCGACAATTGTAGCAGAGCCTGGTCGCAACGACGCGAGCGTCGCACAGAGCAAACAGTGTGTGGCGCAAAATCCTTTGACCGCAGGAGTAGCAGTTATGGTAATCGTGTTGTACCTATGCTGGGACTGAAATCGTGACATCGGTGATACTGCGGCGCGTGACGCGAGCGACTCCCACGGTCCGCGATTGATTAACGGTGCACTTCGCGCCGCGACGTCGCCTCGCGTCGCGCCGCGCCGCGCCGCGTCGCCGCGACGTGAGAACGTCCGCGCGGAGCTGCGCACTGCCAGCGGTAGCCCGCGCCCCCACGTGACATTATTTAATTGCAACGACTACCGGCACCTTCCTAAACCTCTGATGCGACTCGTATAATTTTTTTGATTCCGTTTTAGTGTCTATCCTAACATCTTTTTAATTCCGTAAATATCGAGCTGACAAGGTTTTTTTCTTCTATAACAGGTGCATTATTATTTTGATCTTCAGCAAAACAAGATATGTTTAAAATCCTTTTCCCTCCATTTATATATAGCCGTTTCTTCTTCACAGCGCTAACCCCTTGGAAGCGGTAGTCGATAAAAAAATAATGACGTGTATAGATGTACAAAGTGTACTCATATGCAATAAATGGTTTTGACTTTGACTTTGACTGCAGGAAGGCTGAATGTATTATCACGGTGACGTAGTTTCAATTGTACAGATAATGTATATTTACTTGTCGCACACACCTCCACTCTGCGTCATGAATCACCCATCTACGGACTAAAGTACATCTCATCGCATTGCTCTTTGTTTCCTTCGTCTCCCGACGTACTCTTTAAACTCCAATCGCCGAGTTCGTCGTTTCAGACATACTCTTCGCGCTGCCACATATCCAGGAGACCGCCCTTATCACGCGCGGCCTCCAGACGCCAATATATCCTTCTATGGGAAGTCCTTCCAATAACCTGATGTTAAGTGAACCATCGACATGAGATCAAGGCGAGACTGATGTTAGTAGGTACGGAAATACTGTGAGAAGAACTGAGCAGCTGGAAAATGGATAAAACCTCCTACTTATAATGTGGATCAGGTAGGTTAGGTCGGGCAGCCGCTCTGGCAGGAGCTGTCGGCGGCGAGGCACGCGCGCGATGTGCCGCCGCGATACCTGCTGTAGGTACTATATCTGTCCTGCTACCATAGCTCCGCACGCACGCACGCACGGGACGAATCCTAGGAGCGCGCTGCTACCGCAAATCTATGGGTGCAAGACCAGGAAGCTTTTCCGGCTCCATATTATAGAAACTATACCAAAGCGCCATTTGGTCGAAAATTAACGCATACGAGTATCTCGCAAAATTTCCATTTATTTTCTGTCCTTCCGCACTGGATGATTTCTTGACTTAACATACGATTAGGTATCATATTCTTTCAGTATTTTTTTCGAGTTTCATATAATAAGGTATAACATAGGTACTTTTTCTGTAATGTTTCTAAAAATGGTGGTTTGGTGGTTTTACATTTCCACTATCGATATTATATTTTGTTCGCGGTCATCCACTTTGTGACGTAATCACTAATTTCTACAAATTACATGCCGCGTGGTTCCCGGCTTTGAATAGGGCCACCCCTATCTTTCCCGTGGGTGTCGTCAAGGCGACTAAGGGATTGCACCAGGGACGGGCAGCAGCGTTCTCCTGTGTGTGTATGGTAAGATCATTACTGCGATCACCAATCCGCCTGCCAAGCGTGGTGTTTATGGCAAATCCCCCAATGGACAGCCTACCAAAAGTGGTACTCTATTGGGGAGGCCTAGGTCCAGCAGTGGACGTATTTAGGCTGATGATGATGATGACATTTCTTTAGAGTCACAAGTTATTGTGTTTAACTCAAGTACCTATCTTCATTTTAATTGAAGCTTAATGAAGCATGCACGTAGTATGTCGGGCGGAAACACGACACACTAACTACGTATAGAAAAGATGCCCAGGTTTCCGGCTCTGATGTGGATGATATATTGCAGAGCATGGAGAAACAACTGACACGTAATTTTTTTATCGATTTTATTATAATAACTGAGGGAAATCTCCCTTCAAAATAGCATAGCAAAGGCGTCCATGAAGTGAAAACGAATTTTCTAGACTTAAATCAATTGAGTATTAGGTTAAGGAGTGTGTTATTTTTCAATGATCTGCAACATATCTCGGCTGAGTTAATCCATCTTATATGTACAATTCGATTTTACTATCTGCATACTCTAATGGAAAAACGTGATTCATCATCAGGTTATTTTTGTCTCCACTGCAGGAGCACAACCCTCTCTCATCTGCCGGAGACAGACGGAGGATTTGGCCTACACTCCCCGCGCTGGCCAGACGGGTTGGGGAGGCCTGATTGATGTTTTATAATGTATTCCCTTAGTCGCCTTGTACGACATCCACGGGAAGAGTTGGAGTGGTCCTATTCTACTCTACCGGAAACCACACGGCCAGAACGTGGTTAAAGCTATTCAATTTCTACAAATGGGTGTATATAGTGTGATCCAGCAATATCTGTCATAGAAAACATCAATTTCTTGGACTAAACATAACATATCGCTTAGCGGGCACCCAACGAGACACAATAGAACTTCTACTGTTTACACGTCTACGTTGGGAGCCCGCGAGAGCGCAGCCTGGAGGCGCGCGTGTTAAGGGCTTGTGAACAGGCCCTGACTCAGCATGACTAGTATACGAGATGGTCTGTCCTCCAGCGCAGCGTCGCCAGAGTGTTAATGAAACTGTACGGGATCACATTCCCATTCATCCGGAGCGTCATCTCCGTCTCAGCCGCATCAGTCGGCGCGATCTTTTTAACGCCGTCCCGGCGCCGGAGATCCTTGTCCGGGGCTATTTGGCAGTGCGCGCGCGTCCACCTTACAGCGGCCGCTCGCCGACGCCGCGCACAAAGCGGCCGGCTATCGCGCGCCGCGCATCGCGCAATTACGCGGTTATGATTCATTTGGTGCGTAAACACGTCCGCGGCCGGCGGGAGGGTAAGACCGGTGGTGATCGCGTGACTCACAGAAATGGATATAGGTAGAAGTGGCAGTGATGTGTTTACTTCAGTCTCGCGCGTGAAGATTATCGAACTCAGCGCGTCTATACCGCGCACCATTTATACCTCGCGGTCACGTTTCTAATGAGGAGAAACAGTTACGGAGTTAGAAATTACGCAATGAAGAAATGTTGCAGATATTTTGTCGATGTTTGCCCGACGTTAACTCAGTGCGAAACGAGTAAGCGTTTGATTTCGGTGAAGGAAAACATCTTATGGAAACCTGCATATGCCGAAGAAGAAATTCTGAGGCGTATGTGAAGTCCACCAATTCGGCTTGGGGCACCGTTGGTGGTCAGGGGTTTGGCACAAAAGATCCTGAAGGGTCGAAGTGTCGCCAGGTCTTTCTGCCCCCCTAATTAGATAAGATAAGCGTTTGATAGTATATGCAATATATTGCATATCGTTGGCACGCTTGTTGCGCCTACTTCACCATTGTATCTTGATAGGATTTCTATAGACTTATCCCATCTACTCCCGGTATCGTTTTGGATGGTTATTTAGTGGACACCAGCGCTCAGCGCTCTCACCACCGGCTGGGGCTACCACTGTTAGGCAACTTATTTGCACAATCACAGGCACAGTTATTGGGGAAGGTCTATGTCCAACAGTGGACGTCTAAGGGCTGATATGATGACGATGAAGAACTGTTTTATAATAGGGTTATGTTTATGTATCAAATGCAACAGTAATAAGCATAATGTTAATCGGTTCATTATTCACCTCAGTAAGAATTTCTCGTAGTTCTGGAAACGTGCAAATAAGTATAAAACCCAAAAACGATATATTAAATATAATGACTGCAGTGTTGTGAAATTAAAAGTAAAGACTTCTTACCTTATAAATCTTGGCACAGTTAAGGTTATATGTACATATTTTATTATATACTCGTACATACACGGAAATTAGACCAAGCTGTACAATGTTCTCTTTGCCCGGTGGGAATTGAACACACGACCTCTAGCCGTCGAGTATAACGACCAATCCGTTAGGCCAACGCGGCGGTCAAGAATGTGTAGGTTAGGTTTATATCATCCCTTACGTCCACTGTTAGAACCTACCCCCCCCCCCCCCCCCCCCGCCCTCCGCAGGCACCGCACCGGCCATCTTCTTCAGGTCTTCAGTAACCATCTCTATTTTCAACTCGTTGCCGCTTTTGCTATAGCGGTGTCGACGACCGATGCATGTGATAGATAGTGGTTTTCATGACTCTAGTTTCCAAGACTGTACCTATAGTAAGCAGCGCCAAAATTCCCGTCGTCTGCTATAAACGTAACGGTGACGCGACCTGCGCAGGCGCAAGCGTCGACCTCGGCTGTCGCTGCTTGCGCTGCGCCGGCGCACAGTAATGTGTTTCTACTGTCATGTCAACAAATACTAACCAGATAATCCTATTCTACTAATATTATAAATGCGAAAGTTTGGATATTTGGATGTCAAGATGTTTGCGGAAAAAAGTCAAATTATACTGAATAGATAATACATTAAGATTATACGTTTAACCAAGGAGACTCGATGCTAGAGACTGACTGTGCTGTGACTCCTTGCACATTCTTATCTCCTCGTATACTATTTTGCGGGTCTTATGTATACACCCCCCGTGCATACATAAGACCCGCAAAATAGGTACGCATTACGCCAGCGCCGCGCCGCCGTCCGCCGGTACAAAGTTACTACGCTAGCGCGCTATCGGCCGATTAGAAAGAGAAGCACTTATATTGTTAACATATAATGATGTCCCTCTCTAGATCGACTATGTTTGTTCGTTAGATGCAGTAGCACTACAATAAACGCACACACACAACCGTCTACAGGCTGGTGCGCCTGTAATAAAACTATGGGGTCTACCATCTGATATATATATAATGCTGTCTTGGGCTTCGGTTCAACATTACAGTCGCCTAACTGACGAGTTCAGGGAGACGGAGACCATAACAAATTTATAGAAAGTTCACAAGCCGCCGCAAACATTCAAACAGTCCGGCGGCTCGCTACAAGCGCTATTTGTCAAGAGGAGCATTGTCAGCGACGTCTCCACTGTTACGTGACGCCTTCTGTACGCCCGCCGCGCGTCACATGTAAACTACATTGTGTGCTTTAGAGAAGACAAAAAAGTGCTCCCTATTCTTCACCTCAGTGCGACATTATGGCTAATGATGATTCTCGGGAACGTCGGCGGCAGGCCGCGGGGGCGCGGCGCTGGCATACGGCCGTATGCCCCGGCGGCGGGTACCGCTCGGCAAACAGCGCTCGGAGACAAAGTGTTTCAATATTAGAACAAGCGGCGAGCAAATAAGTTCTGGTGGTTCCTGGTACTGGGGCTCAGTGGGAACCGCGCCGGCCGGCTGGCTCGAACTAACACTACGAGGGGACACCGCCTGCGTCATACACAATCTTAAATATGACGGACAGAAAGTTTAAGAATCACATTAGACATAGATATAGACATACTTTATTGATAACTTCCGTTACAGGTCAAATAAAAATTATACACAAGTTAAATAAAATCAAATTATAAAGGCAAATTAAACACAATTAAATATAAAAAATATAGATGTACCAAGTGTACTCATGTGCAATATAGAATTTTGGCTTTGCACATTTACTTGAAGAAAAAAATTATATTCATCTTGAATTCAAGAGCAAATTTAGAAGAATACCCACGTTGCAGGTCCAAAGGGCAAACTGGCTGATGTCGTCAACAAGTTTTATTTTACGACATCGCTTACACGTTTAGAAGGCACAAAAGGTTTGAGATAGTGCTGAGGTCGGACGTAAAATCGATCAAATTGCTAAAAAATGTAAATGCTCCCCATTGTCAAAATCGTTTCACTGGATTCCATTGGATCAAAAAATAGCGGGACAGCGGGAACGATGAAATCCTTCAAAAACGAAAACGTCGGCCGCGATGTCAGCGCGGACGGACGAGTCGTATCAATACGCTGATGGAACGTTTAGGGACGTATAAAATACGAAGTCATTGTCTTTTTTGCGCGTTCGGTTTGCGCGCGCGACGCGCACGCGGAATACCAACAAGGTGCCTCGGCGCGCAGGAATGCGCAGCCAGGCAGGCCGGCCGGGCCGGGCCAGGGAAGTACCCAGGCATCTCGCGCTAGCTCTTACCCCCCGATATTGATAGTCCTCAACATTTATACTGGATATACTACTCCTTGTACAGAGGCTTTAAATTTAATATACACTCCTGTTAAATATTATACGTACTACAGTAACATAAGAAAGTGAAAACTACTTGAAAATGAAACATATAACTGTGGATTCTTAAAAATTTGCATCAGCAAGTTTGTACCACAGACCAGGTAATTTATATGGCCAAATGTGAGAGGAGTAAAAAGAGAAAAATAGAAAGAAAGAGTATATAATAAAATATGTATAAGTGTAGATTTAGTATAATATTAGACTAAACTTAAACAATGCATGCTGTCGTTGCCTATAATTAGAGTGGCATATATCCAATGTACATTTGTAAGTTCCCTTATGCAAGAATGAGTATACACTCCGTTGGTGACGTAACAAATAAATAAAATAAGACTATAAAATATACCTGTAATGCACTATAGTCACTCCCCCAACAGGGCCCCGGCCCCCGAGCCCTGCGGCCGGCCCTGGCGAACCACCGACTACTCTCTAACACAATCGAAACCTTCTCCGGCCTGCGTCAATACTTTCCAAAACTAAGCCACTCATTACTTACAGCTAGACCATATTCCTTATTAAATCTTTACGCTCCTAATTCAGATACATCAACAGACACGACAAACTACAATAGCATCTCTAGAAAATGTTGTGCGAACCTATCAATTATAATATAACCTAACCTAACCTATTGTGC
This sequence comes from Esperia sulphurella, assembly GCA_947086405.1. NCBI lineage: Eukaryota > Metazoa > Arthropoda > Insecta > Lepidoptera > Oecophoridae > Esperia > Esperia sulphurella. The sequence continues at coordinate 18,014,235 of OX352264.1, forward strand.
CGTGTGGTTCTCGGCGTAGAATAGGGCCACCCCTATATTTTCCGTGGGTCTCGTCAAGGCGACTAAGGGGATGCACCAGATCATTCATTACTGCTATCACCAATCCGCCTGCCAAGCGTGGTGATTATGACAAATCCCCCAATGGACAACTTAACAAAAATGGTATTCTACTGGAGAGGCCTATGTCCAGCAGTGGACGTATTTAGGTTGATGATGATAACGTATTATATAAGTAATACCATGTTGAATGTCCAACACAATGCTTATTATTCTTTAAGGCATAAGCGGAGAAAACTAATCGAGGTGCCCGATGACGACGAAGTAAATGTGGTGTGACGTCACGCCCCAGAAGGGATAAACGTCAAAAATGTAAAAGACGAATATACTTGTAATGGATTGGCCCGTATAACCGCGAGGTTGGGAGGGCCAAATGGAATTACTTCATAATTCTTTAAGGATGAAATAAAAAATTGTTGTATGACCTCGGCCTAAAGACTGCAAGCATTAGCCATCATGAAGATTTGAGTAGACTACTCTGTGCGCCGCCCGTAATCTCATTCTCATATCTTCTTAAGCCGCCCAAGGTCATACCATGAAGCAAAATAGTTTATCGCACCTCGTAAGTCATCTCAAATTGTTTTTACCTTCATGATTGACACTAATTGGTTATTAATTTAGATAACAGATGTCATCTATTATCTATCTGTTATCTAATTTAATAACCAATTAGTGTCAATCATGAAGGTAAAAATTTAGAGGTGACTTATGAGGTGCAAAAAATTATTTTGCTTTATGGTATGAGATGTAAGTACATGCATGCATGGGTGCTGTCGGCAGGCGCCAGGTGCCACCAACAGAGCATTTTTTTTATTTTTTAATAATAATTTATCCAACAATTCAGGCAGACCTTCCTGGCTCTACAGAGCGTAATTTTTATATCCATCGGAATGATCCCACCATGTAGATAAAGACAAACCAATATTATAATTTCAAGTTACTATATCAAGAGTGAAATGCCCCCTGGCCTGATGGAGCGACGATCTGCGAAGGCGGCTGGCGGTGACTGCATGAGAAGAACCGAGGATCGGGTTCAGTGCCGCACCTTAGGAGAGGCCTGTGTCCAGCAGTGGGCTCTTACAAGCTGATGATGATGAAGTTAATATAGCGAAGATAAAGACGGCCAATGCTAGTAGAAGAAGGATTTAGAGTATTTGCAGTTCGCAAACTGAAATATTGTAGTATCTCGAAACCATGTCCGTGCTATAATCCAATTTTCGACGTTTTTACAAAATGATTTCGTTGGTTTATTTTTGTATTCCTTAAACTTATACAAGATTCTACCCAAGCATAAATAATGCTAATTTATCCACAAACTTCGAAAAAAAGAGATGATAAATTTTCAAAATAATTTCCTTTACTCTATAAGACTACGCTTTAATTTTTTAATAATACATGCAATAATATCTACAAATGTTATGTTAATGTTTTTCCAAATCAAAATTCGAACTAATTCGCTGCTGATTTGGGTTTTTTGATGATAAACTATCAACTTGGAGATAATATATACTAGAATGTATTATCGATAGAAATTCTCAAATTAAATTAATTTATTGATGCTCTATTCTTGACGGGTCATCCATCTATATTGTTTTTGTATATTATTTTCATTTGGTTTTAATTTGATTGTGTTTTGATTTTATTTTTTGTAACTAACCTGATTCCATTTTATAATTGACCTGTAATAAAAGTTATGACTAAAAATATGTCTATGTCATCCATCATCGAAAGCAGTGAACAACATTTTCCGTTAAAACTGTTAAAAAAATTTTGTAACATTTATTTATTTATGTCGTAAATACAATACAAATTTAATGCATGCTATTGATAATGGCTGAATTGGTGTTACTTTAGGCTAATTTTAACATCTGGCATATGTACCAATTTAAGAGCAAATAAATGATTTCTTTCTTTCTTTCTTCTTTCTTAAACCTCTCATTTACTAAACTAATTTTCTAATATCTAGTAATTTTTTATTGAGTCAACAGTGTGAAATATTTGTGAGATTATGACAGGTAAGCAATCTCATAGCAGTATTCAGGAGATCTCTTTAGCGATTGGCTGTCCAAGATCGACTTAAATGAAATTTTCCCTATTGAGGGAGTTCCGGAAGCAATAAAAAGTGGCACCATCTTCTGTCGCTCCAAGAGTTAGGCACAACATGGCCGCAGCTTGAGCCTCGCTCGCGACGGGCGCGGTGTTTATCATCAGGATTATCCATTAGGCAGTGTAGGCAACTGCCTTGGGGCCCCGCATCGGCGACGGGCCCCGCGCGCCGAGTCTTTTTGAAAATGTTTCTTAGAGTGAAAAGAGGAGTAGACGTGGGCTTCGGGGTCGAAGTCGTAGTCGGATTGAAAGTGAGTAGTCCACGCGTGCGAAGCATTGCATCGTGGTAGAAAAACTATATTGCAGGAAGTTGGAACACGGTAAAGGGGCCCCGATACGTGCATTGCCTAGGGCCCCTGACATAGTTAATCCGGCTATGTTTATCTTATTAAAACTTAATTTGTTTTTACTATTTTCATCCCGTTACACCGAGTTTCGTATGAAACAGTTTTGAGTCGGGTTTGTATGGGAGTATTCCATAGTGCGGCGCGGCGTATGTATGTATGTACGTAGCGGCAACAACCGTCCTCATTACGCATTCCGCGCTCGTCTATACAATATTTATGTCACTCCACAGTTTTTAGACCCGCGTTGTTACTCGTACTCGTATGGTACCCACCGGTACCTACCTACCTACCTACATGTAGGTACATGCGGTATGTATTGTACCTACCTACGCCCGTAATACTAAGTATTATCCAAGCGACTATGGGGACGGAGGACATAAATTTAAGTATTTCATATACTAGGTACCCTGCACTACAGGAATTAGCAAGGATAGGACGAATCACAAATATAATATCCAGACCGGGACCAACTTGTAATAAAGCTGGCTGTCTTTGGTGGAAATCGAACCCGCAACGTCCGCCGTGGCAGTCCGAGAGCTTCCCGTTCCGCCACGGAGGTCGAATAGCACTACAGTACCCACTTACTATAATAATTCTTTATTTGCTAAGAATAGGTACAAATTGGTCATAATAATATAAAAGTTACATCTATTCAGCTATACTAAAAATAGCATACAAATATAAATCTTAAAGCTAGGTAAAGACTAGAAAACTAACTTTCTAGGAATTCTTTTACACTGTAAAGTGTTGACTTGAGCAACCATTCCCTTAATCTATACGAGTAAGTCATTTGTTTTACAGGTAAACTCTTAATGGATTCGGGCATTTTATTAAATATGTTTATACACATAGAATACGAATGTTTGTGGTACAGAGCTAGCCTTGGGACATGATCCAATTCAAGTCTATCACCCTTTCTTACTAGCACGGGTAATAACCAAGTAACTGATAATTGCATTTCACAATATTCAGTGACTCGACTACAATAACACTAAGCGCCTGCGAGTCTATATTCAGATGTGGTGACATTGACCGTGAATATCGTTTTTAATTTCGCATAAAAATTCTCATCGCACAGCGACTGCAGGTAATTACGTTACACGGCTTACCGATGTGAATATATTAATCATATTGATAACATTAGCAATGTAAATAAATAAGTATAAATACATAACGCCCGCGCAGCCGCCGCGCGCCGCCCGCCGCCGGCTAATCATGCAATCGTTTATATTATTTAACTGTTTAAATAAATATCGCGTACAACTTGTTTAAATATAATAAAACTTATGCAATGACGTGTGCGTCAAACGAGTTGTTCACATTCAATGCAGGTGCAGGTTTGACACAGTGAAAATAATTTAAAAAGTTTGCATAGTGTACGCATACAATGTATACGGACTCGGTAGGGACAAATGATGAATATGAATGTTTGTACCCAAGTCTTGGATGTTTATATATTTATTTAAGTATGTGCATCCGTTATCTAGTAACCATAGCACAGGCTCTGCCTAGTTTGGGACTGGATAATTGGTGTGAATGTCTGACATATTTATATTCTCTAAAATACAAACTCACGTGCGAGTCTCACTAAAGTGACTTTACTCACTTCGAAACCTAATCCATTGGCATTTGTAAATATTCTAGAGCACTGACGGCTTACTTACTGACGAGTACTTTGTTGACTTTCACTTCGATAGCACTCTGGAATATATCCAGAATTACCAGTGAATAACAACAAATTATACGGTAATTACGGCAGTTGAATCGCTAGAATGCTCATTCACCCTCATGTGGTATTAGGTACCTGTTTTTAGTTATCATCAGAGTATTTACACAATTACATGCGTGCATAAATTACCGGAATTATCGGTTAATAATATCGGTAATGGTAGAAGAATCATCATCAGGTTATTTTTGTCTCCACTGCAGGAGCACAACCCTCTCTCATCTGCCGGAGACAGGCGGAGGATTTGGCCTACACTCCCCGCGCTGGCCAGACGGGTTGGGGAGGCCTGATTGATGTTTTATAATGTACTCCCTTAGTCGCCTTGTACGACATCCACGGGAAGAGTTGGAGGGGTCCTATTCTACTCTACCGGAAACCACACGGCAGAAGAATATTTAAATTCAAAAATAAAATGTAAATGTCAGTATTTTAGTGTGCCTGCGTAACAATATAACGCTTACAATGAAATGCAAGCAATCTGTAATGTAGTGCAAAACTTATTGAATATTGACCCTAAAATATTAGGCAGTCAGGCTCTGGGTAAACGCACGATCCCAGTTTTATTATAGTGTCCCTGAACTCTTTATAACCTAGACTGTTATCTTATCTTCTTAGGGGGCCAGGAAGACCTGGCGACACTTCGACCCTTCAGGATCTTCTGTGCCAAACCCCTGACCACCAACGGTGCCCCAAGCCGATTTCATGGACTTCACATACGCCTTTAGAATTTCTTCTTAGGCATATGCAGGTTTCCTTACGATGTTTTCCTTCACCGAAAAGCCTGTGGTATTATCAACGATCTCTATGTACTACTAGATGGAGCATTCCAAACAATCGCTCTGTTCCACGAAAAGAGCCGCAACTCGTTACGCCATTTACCCGTATCGTCAATATTTAGTAAATAATTAAATGTTCTGAGTAGTAACTGCACAAGTTTCAAAGTGAATGTGAAAGAGTTGTGGCTACTTGCGTGGAACAGAGCGATTGTTTGGAACGCTCCATCTAGTAGTACATAGAGATCGTTGGGTATTATAAATAAACCGTACTTAAGTTTCGAAAAACTCATTGGTACGGGCGGGGTTTGAACCCACCTAGACTGTTACAAAAGATTCTAGTTTAGTAGATGTCGAGTTACTGCAGTGGTTGCCGCCACCTGTCGCTGCACATTGACAGACATGACTACACTTTAAACATACATGCACGTATATTAGCAGGTTCTATACTGCGTCCAGAACAGCCGGACCTCGCACACCCCCCGCAGGTCATACAGAAACCGATGAAAAGGGGGAGGGCGGAGGCCCGCTCGGTATCACGCTCCAGCGGCCGGTGCACAATGAGCAAACTTCAGCGCCCGTCCGCGCGGCTGAGTGCCATTGTTTTTCCGCTGGCGCGTTTTTTCGCGGCGCGCGGCGGCCAATGGGCGGCGCGCGCGCCCGCCATTGGCGCCGCGGCGGCGCGCGCGGGGGCGGAGCCCTACCACGCGAAATCTTCGCGCCTCTTCGCGACGCTCGTCTCCCGATGTTTGTTTTTGGAATGCGTTCTAATTTGACAACGTTGAAGTTAAACTAAAAAACACTTTCCTTCGTCTCCAACGATCTCTATGTACTACCAGATGGAGCGTTCCAAACAATCGCTCTGTTCCACGCAAGTAGCCACAACTCTTTCATATTCACTTTGAAACTTGTGCAGTTACTACTCAGAACATTTAATTATTTACTAAATATTGGCATTAGTAGCGTCAATATTTAGTAATAATTAAATGTTCTGAGTAGTAACTGCACAAGTTTCATTGTGCATGTGAAAGAGTTGTGGCTACTTGCGTGGAACAGAGCGATTGTTTGGAACGCTCCATCTAGTAGTACATAGAGATCGTTGTATGGATTAGTATGAACGCCAGAATATATAAATTTGTCCAGAGCCACCTCAACTTACCCATACTTAAATCGTGTTGAGTGACAATTATATACACTTTAAAGGCAAACCCCCATTTGTGCTGTTTTCCGCTAAACGTATGAATTCCAGAATTAATCAATTTATACCAAAGGTACATCTTTACCAAGTTTCATCAAACTTGACGAGTGACTCCTGGCGAAAGTCCACAGTTGGTACTCACATATGTGATACTATCTGTTGCCCGCGACTTCGTCCGCGTGAAACACTTAACATCACAAATTATTATGTATTTCCCGTAGGATTGGGATATTTTTTCGGGATAAAAACTATCGTATGTCCTATTCCAGCACCTGACCTATATGTGTGGCAAGTTTCATCCCGATCCGTCCAGTGGTTGAAGCGTGATTGAGTAACAAACATCCAAATATGTTTGGATGTTATAAAATATCCAAACGTTCGCATATATACTAGCTGGTGCCCGCGACTTCGTCTGCGCAGGATTATTATTTCGAGTAGCTTATATTAGGGTTCATTATTTTGGCTATAATGGCTTACACATAAGATATAGATATATATTGTGGCGGGCTTTTTTGTAGGACTATTTAAGATAAACATTTCCATCATACATTACATATGTGTAACTCTAGCGGTTTTGTCAGCCCACGCCAGAATAGCTCGCAGATGGTAGATTTTTTCCTACTTCCTTGATATTTTGGACAATTCACACAATATTTTTTTAAATTGTAGCCTATGTGTTATTCTGATGTATAAGCTATATTATTGTAAAGTTTCATTAAAATCTATTCAGTCGTTTTTACGTGAAAGAGTAACAAACATCCATCCATACTTACAAACTTTCGCGTTTATAATATTAAGTAGGATTAGTGGGATAGGATTGAACAAATTTTGTTAGATGACTCTTGAATCACTCACCTAATGGGAAGTTGCATTGCACGTAAAAAGGGTCTCGTCAAACGCCACAGAAACTAGCGGGACAGTACAGCTAGGTACCCACGTCGAGTTACCTCGGCTGGCGTCGGGCCGGGCGCAGCGGCAGGTAACGGGCGCGGGTCCCATGATATGGTGCAGATAAGGAGCCGTTCACATGACGGCGCGCCTCGTGACGGCGCTCGGAGGCGTCGGCGCAGGCGCACGACATCGCCATAACCGCCGCCGCGACCTGGGTGTTCCCTCCCCCCCTCTCTCTCTTCTCCCCCCTTCCTCTCAAAGCTCACATATAGCTAGGCTATATAGGCTCCGTCCACGAGTGGGCCTCCGCAAAACGGTATTAATAATCACATTACCTGTCTTAAAGATATCAAGTGATATGGCTGCCAACAAACCGTCTGTTACAGCTGCCTGAGGGCAGCCCCCGATCTACGATTTTTTCGAAGCTGGGCAGAAACTTGATAGTGGCGCTCGCTCTCTCCAGCGTTTGAAATAAATTAATAAAAAAAATACCAATATTATAAATAAGAAATTAAATATAACAAATTATTAAAAAAAAAATTCTATCGAGAAAAAAAATGCTTCCAAATAAATAGTTTGAAAACCATTTACCTTTACAATTTTTTTTTTATTATTTTTCAACAAACTATTTGAATCGGGACTCCCACTAACTTTTTTTTAATTTGTTCTACTCCGAGCAGTAACAAAAATAAGTTGGAAAAAATATTGTTTAAATTAAATTTCCGCCATTAGATGTTGCCCACAATCCATCCGGGGCTGTCTGAGGACAAACTCCGCAAGTATTTCGGATAATATCCGACGAACTGCAAAGTCATTTAACTGGTCATAATATGTCAATTTCGGACAAGCGTTTAGCATCTTATTACCGTAGGTAGATGCCAAACGCTTATGAGAATATGTCACGTGACGCCTGGTTCGAGCTTTGCTTATAAAATCATGCAGAGGCAGTGTCAAGTCAAGCAATAACAAACGTTCATAAGCACGGCAACTCATCGCCCCTTTAACATCCGAAATAAAGGCAAATTGGATGTTAGTGTATGCAAAGAGATCGTTGCCGTCTGCAGAGTGGCGGAGCAAAAAAAATAACGGTAGTCGTGCCGATTTAATTACTAGGCGCCCCTCGAGCGTCGTCGAGCATCACCCAGGAGAGTGGCGACGGAGGCGGGGCGCGGGGGGTGCGGGGCGCACTACCACCGGGCCACGGGCCTCTCGCATTAAGCGAGTCGCCCTCGCCTGCAAAACAAACTTAATATCGCGTCGAGGGCCCTCGCAGCGCCGCCTCCGCGACGTCAAAGAAAAACCTCCTCAAACAGAGGCAGCCGGGGCCGACGTGGAGCCACCTGGTGTTGCCAGGTGCAGGTGAATCTGTACTTACCGGGTACTCCGTGTGTGTGTGGGAACTCTTTTCCTACTTTTACTCTTTAATTTAATTTGTCTGAGGCCCAAGGTAGCGTAGACTTGGATCTTTTTAAAGGAAGAGTGAAGAGTTTTCTGGGTATGCGCGGTCCACCTTAGGCCTCATCATCACTTACCATCAGGTGAGATTGAGGTCAAGCGCAAACCCATTAATAATAAAAAAAAAAGATTCAGTCCTTGGGACTCTCCCTACCTTCACTGTTGCGTACCTCCGTTGATCCTCGCTCAGAGCTCGTTGATTGTCCTTTAATGCTTTTTGCTTTGAAGTAATTAAAATATTTTAAAGTAATTAAACTTTTTAGTGGGAAGTAAGTGTATTATTTATATGGGTAGGCCTACTAAACGTGCTGTTCAAATGAGCCAACGCCGTTTGGAAGAGAGTAATGACGAGAAGAAAGATTGTTTAAATAAAAGTAAATAATATAAATAAAATAATATAAATGCGATAAATATTTCAAATGAGAGTTTTTTGAGCAGCGGGCCTATAGACTTTCTCAGATACACGAAGATATCAAGGATTAATGAAAGTCCAAAAAGTCATGCTCAACGACTTAGTTTGATTCACGACGTTTATCAATCGAAACCGTGCAAGACAGACAAGATGATGAAAACGTTGCTCTTCGGTTACATGAGCATTTATCTAATGAATCCAGATCGATTCGGTCAGTTGCTATGCGGCAAGCTTTTAAATCGACCCCACGATAAGAAAACTTTAACAAAAATGACACGGTTGCGTAATCTTTTCAACAACTAGGGAGTTTTCTTTGAGAATAGGTATTAATGTATAATTTTTTGAAGGTTCCTTACAAATACATACAATCTTCTTTGTTCTTGACTACTGACAGTTAAAAAAAGATTGAAATTCCTCATCACAACTTTTGCTGAAGGGAACCTCAAACTAGCATGGCGTCTATGTAGGTATATACTAAGCCTATATTTGTGTTTTTGTTGATTTTTCAAAAAGCGTTGAATGAATTTCGATAACATTTATATGGGACCACCTCTGAATCCAATGAAAATAATTTTATTTAAGTAATTTATTAATATCAGCATCCGCTGATAATGATCCGAAAAATTCAGCATCAGCATCCGCTGATACAGTAAAAACCCGAATCAGCAACAACCCTAGTTCATAGTACCCAGGTGCGCATCCTATTTGGCCCATTTAGCCTTCCAGGCAGTTCCATATATTATTATGGCTAAATATCTCATGAGCAATTTTAGTGTGAGCTAAATATATACAAAGCTACATAATAATGTTATTAATTTGGTAGGTATTATACGAGGTGGCAACACTATCGCGCGGGCCGCGGCCAGGGCTGGCTGCCGTGCGACTCGTTATTTGAACAGGCCTGCTTTGCAAGGCAGATCCGCGACCACTTGACACCTGTGTCGTGTAATTGTCCCGTTTGTTGCGCGCCCTCGTCCCGTAAAAGCCTTCCTGCTCCGCACCTACCGCGGGAGGCGGTGAACGAACGGCTATATGACACTGACACGTTTGAAAGTCCACAGCTTTGTCATTATTTAATAATCTATTTATGTAGAACTAGCAACTGCCCGCGACTTAAAATCGCAAATTATTATGTATTTCCCGTAGGAATGACATGTTTTTTCAGGATAAGAACTATCCTATGTCCTATTCCAGGATTTAGACTATATGTGTGTCAAGTTTCATTCCGATCCGTCCAGTGGTTGAAGCTTGATTGAGTAACAAACATCCACACATCCAAACTTTCGCATTTGTAATAGTAGGATGGGATGTCGAGCGAGAGAGATAGATATTTATATTATTCTTCCTCTTGGTTTTCCTCTTTATTATTGAAGTTCTCGAGTGGAGACCGCGACTGGGCAAGCGTAGTGTGGGACGCCCCTTGGCTAGATGGAGCGACGATCTGCGTAAGGCGGCTGGCCGTGACTGGATGAGAAGAACCGAGGATCGGGTTCAGTGGCGCACCTTGGGAGAGGCCTATGTCCAACAGTGGACTCTTTCGGGCTGATGATGATGATGATGATTGAAGTTTGTGTCCGTTCTGAAGTTCCTTCGATCGACAATGTCCCTACATTCCTGCCCGCGACAAGTGTCAAGGCCGTCATAGTCCCCGGTCCCGTGAGAGTATTATATCATCTGCCCAGCGGCTTGGCGATCTTCTACCACGCGATCCATCTGCCTTATTTGGATCTCTGAGTGCCTCGAATGTGACCGAAGTAGCTGAGGATCTTTAGATAGCGCGTTGTAGATAGTCTATAGTCTTGCCTCCCAGTTGGTCAAGATTAGATAAATTTGTTTGTCGTTGTAGCATTTATGATTGATTATACCTATAGGTACTGCAACTGGTATTCATCAACTGGTTGACACTGAAAGTGATTATTAGTTCAACCAAAGTCCTCACGTTTGTGATGCCAATCTCCTTTCAGAAGTGATCACTCTCGCCCTCACACTCGCTCCCCAACATCTTGACGACTCCGCTCTTACTAAGTACCAGGACTCAGTGGATAATAACTTACACCCCGGTAATTTCAGTACATCATTAAGTTACTTTAATGCAAGGTTAATGATGCCGTGTGGTTTCCGGTAGAGTAGAATAGGACCACTCCAACTCTTCCCGTGGACGTCGTACAAGGCGACTAAGGGAATACATTATAAAACATCAATCAGGCCTCCCCAACCCGTCTGGCCAGCGCGGGGAGTGTAGACCAAATCCTCCGTCTAACCTGATTATGAATGATACCTACTTGATTTATTAATAATATTAAATTATCGTCCGACAAGTCGTGTGACGTGATCCCGACGTGTGCACCCGACTTTTAGTTCTAGTTTAGTATTTCTTTTGTTTGTATGTAATGTTGCACTGTGTGTGTTTTGTTCCTGCTAATAAATAATTATTCTGTTCTATTCTTGATTTAACAAAACGAGATTTTTTAATTACCATGTTAGTAATCTCAACCGCCGTAAACATTAACCTTTCCCGGGCACCCCCAATTTTCCAATGGGTTAAGGCGACTAAGGGATGCACCAGTTACAGGCAGCAGCGTTCTCCTGTGTATATTAGGCTCGCGTGCCAAGCGTGGTGATTATGGCAAATCCCCCAATGGACAGCTCACCAAAAGTGACATTCCATTGGGGAGACTTACACTATGGAAAAAAATCTCTGATTGGCGTGAAATCTTTACTGTGGCGTGTTAGGGTTAGGGTGTACAAAAGGGGGCAAAAAAAAATTTTTTTCTTAGTAAATTTTTTTCGTCAGGGACTTTTTAATTTTTCAATGTCTATATAACACCCTTATTTTTCTTTATACGGCTATTTCTTCTTCACAAGTCAATCATTAGTTAACATCAGTATCTCTGTGTGCTTTTGGGTCGCGTCTTCATATTCTCGGGGCACGTGAACGCTATTCTTGTATCATTCGACCTCGCAGGTGTTTGCGGTAACGTTCGCGGCGTTCTGTAACTGGACACGGCGGCCGTTACTATAGAGGGTTGCAGTTTATAGCAGCGGGCGCAGACGACTTTTTGCTCGAGGCTGTCGGTTCTTGCGCAAATTGAAACTACACAAAGCTTTATAAGGCGATGCGATATGCACGAACGTTGATTACTTACGCATCAGTACGCCCGGGGGCGTTCAGGCGCAAACGCCGCATTTATAATACTCTCACGCGGCAAAAACTACAGCCATCGGAACCAGTCCCCGGGTTACATTGTAGTGCAAAAATCGCGCGAACAAACACGGCGACGGCGTCGTGTTTGTCGCCGAGGGTCCGGGCGGCGCCCTGCGACGCAGCGTCTAATAGAGTGTCAATCAATCACTCGTTGCACAAGTCGCGTGTCGATTTAATGAGTGATTTGTCAATAAACAAAGACCAACAATCGGCCGCTTTGTCCCGTTTTGTCGTTTGATGTGCGCAGACGGCGGCGTGCGACCGGCCGCGGCCCGCACGGCGCGGCGGGGCGCCCGGCCCGGCCAGGCCCGGCCAGGCCCGGCCAGGCCCGGCCCGCTATTACCAGTATTAGAAAAGGGTACTATACTATCCGCCATTCTTTCCAAACTGAGCCGGTAGTGATCCATTGTGCAAATAAACATCTGAATACTTTCATACGCATTTGCCCATTGTTTATGTTAGGTATTTAAATTAATTTTGGTATTCGTACTTTTGGCGGAGAAAAAAAAACTATTAAGTACTTTAAATGCCTTAAAAGTAGTCGCCAGTATCCAAAGATATTCCGCTATCAGTTGATATTGATTCAAGTAGTAATATGAGAATCAAAATATAACAATTCTCTTTCGATATGATTCAGTTATTTTTGTTTAATTTCTAAGTTTTCACTCCATTATAATATAATATATATAATATGTAGAAATAAGTATTACCTGTTAATATAGGAAGAAACGATGCTATATTTATATTTACAATACGAAACAATATTTGTAAAGAAGAGCGGTGCCTCCTAACACAGGCTCTGCGAGCCTAAAAGGAGACACCTACCACTGAATTTTTATGTAACTTTTTCTAATGAAACAAATAAACAAAATACCTACGTACAGACAGACAAAAATCCTAAAAACAATTATTTTGGCTTCTATTGGCTCTATAAAGACTCCTCATACACATTTTTTTACAATATCTTTCATGTACAGACATAAACCAGTTACAGTTTTATTAAAGGTATAGATTAGACTTGTAAATATTTCTGCAAATAAATAGCCTCCCTTAAAAAAAAACAATTTACCAGGCAACATCTGCGACACTTACCTGCCCGCCAGTAAAGTACGGCGGCGTGTGTACGAAAGAGAAGCACTTATGTGCTGACGTATAACGTTGTCCCTTTCTCTCTAGTGTACGCGCACACACACGTGTGTGAATTTATAATTCACTAGCTGTTGTCCGCGACTTCGCCCGCGTGGACAACTTAACATCACAAATTATAATGTATTCTCCGTAGGAATGAGATGTTTTTTTCGAGATAAAAACTATCCTATGTCCTATTCCAGGACTTAACCTATAGATGTGCTAAGTTTCATCACGATCCGTCCAGTGGTTGAAGCGTGATTGAGTAACAAACATCCAAATATCCAAACATCCAAACTTTCGCATTAAATCTTTAGTATATAAAGGGCTCGATTCTGAAGGCACACATTTAAAATTTGATTGCGCTAAAATTGGTTTCGTCTTTATCTTCGTAATACTGTGTGACAAGGATAGCAACAGTTTTAGTGCTGTCAAATTTTACATTGTGCCTTCAGAATCGAGCCCATTATCCTACTAATATAATATTAGTAGGATTTTATTTGTTAAAGCTAGTCTGCCTGGATCTGTGACGTTTTAATTGTCTTTGTTTTAATTTGTCTGGGAAGGGACGGGTCGGTCAGCCGTAATCCGGCCGGCAGTAAGCCGGGGTCGCCCGCCCTAATGAAACTGTCGGCGGTACGTACAGTCGACTCCGTAGTCACTAAATTAAACCGTTTCCGCGAATACATTAACTAGTGACACAATGGTCCGGTATGCACTGCTGCACGTAGTCTGTCCGTTGACCCTCAACCCCCTGATTGACCACTCCGGTAATCATATCTTTGTTACACTCCCATTTGCTAGAGGGGAACTGTTTTTCTAATTTTACTCTTTACTTTCATTAATTTAATTTGCCTGGGGCCCAAGGTAGCGTAGATCCAGTCCTCGGGACTCGCCCTACCTTCACTGGTAGGTGTTATGTTGCTTACCTCCGTTGATCCTGGCTCAGAGGAGTTAGGGGGGAAGAATGGTGAGGAGGCGGGCTCTCCAGATCATAAAGTTGACAAATGTTTGAAGCTTGCTTGTAACCTATACACCTCATTCCATGAAGCAAAATAATTGTTCGCAGCTTATAACTCACCTCAAAGTTTTTTCCTTCATGATTGACACTAATTGGTTATTTAATTCGATAACAGATGCACATTTTAAAATCATCTGTTATCTAATTTAATAACCAATTAGTGTCAATCATGAAGGAAAAACTTTGAGGTGAGCTATAAGGTGCGAAAAATTATTTTGCTTCATGGTATGAGGTGTAGTTAAGGCTAGGCTAGGTTCCTGGCTTTTTCCATACTACTGCCCGAGTCTATTTTCATCGTGAATTTTTGTTATATGATGCAATATGAACCTTATAGCTTCTGCTTCCATATAAGCAGTCGAGTTGCTACAATTGGTCTAGTCTGCACTTAAACGTGTTTATTGATGGAGCAGATACAACAGATCCCAGCAAGAGAAATGTAGGCAATCTTGTTTTAAACGATTTCTTCTTGACAACAAAAAAAATTCATTTTAAAAACCAAATTGTAAGAACTGTACCTTCCTACTTTTGTCTACTTTTATTACCCTATGCAATAATGTGTATGTTTATATATTAGAAATCTGTTAATGGCTAATGATTAATTTATATTATACTGTATTATATATTTTTGTAAATTGGCTGTATGTTTCAGAATGAATAAATAAAATAAAAATAAAATAAAACTTCTGCACTGTATATTCACTATCAATGGAACAAAAGGCCTAAAGTATATATATTTTTTTCTTTATAATGACTGAGTATGAAGATGGTTCAGTAGCAGTATACTTAGTAGACGAGCAGGACGATTCGCTCGGTCCAATTGGAACGTCGTTGCGCTGTAATTAAAAGGCGGCGAGGCGAGAGTCGAGGGCACTCCACACGTCGCACACACGCGCCTCGTGACGTCACGAAAACAAACAAACAAACAGACAGACGCAGAGCCCCCAGTAGTCCCCGCCCGCTACTTCACACTCGCCTCGCTGCCTTCACTTACAAAGCACACCGCGCCAGCTTTAAGCTGATGGTAAACCTCGACACCCATCTGTACCCTAGGTACACAGACTAGATCTAACAGAACAAAACCGTAATGTAGAGTAAATAGAGCACAGAACTAGTTTGTCTCATCAAATTAATAAAATGTATGATTAAATCAGGTATAGATGGGTAAATAACTTGAGGGAGGCGCTAATTTAAATTCATATATTAAGTTTAATTTGTAAAATAATTTTTCGCACCTTATAAGCACCTCAAAGTTTTTACATTTATAATTGACAGTTGTCATCTGTTATCTGATTTAATAACCAATTAGTGTCAATCATGAAGTTAAACACTGAGGTGACTTAAGAAGTGCGAAAAATTACTTTCCTTTATGGAATGACCTGTATGTAGGTATAAAAGGACTTGTTACTATGAGTGATCGACATAATACTTAAGTATGTATAACAGAAATATTAAATGTTACTCAAATTGGGGATCCTCGTGAAGGTGTTAGGAAAGATTTATGAAATAATACATGAACTCAAAGTTACTACCAAGACTCCGGTCTCGCCTCGCGGCCCGACCCGACCGCGAACGCTCGGCACAGTTTATGAACGTGTTAATGGAATTCGAATGACAACTGGCTGATGCTATCTGTTTTTTTCATAGAACTTCTAGCCTTTATTGAGACGTGCCAGTGCCACCTGTAGCCCGCGCTTTGTGTCGCCACTCGCACTAAATCACGCTCCGATTTCAACTGGTACCATATTGTGAGGCACTTCGGGCATCCGAACCTCTTTGGGCGATTCTCCACGGTCGTCGTCCGACCGTCTATTGTAACATGTTTTGTAAGCTAAACTTTTTTGTACACGACACTGATTTGTGTGGGAGGAAGCCGGCGGGTCGCACTGTCATCTCACCCTTGAGATTTATCGTTTTCAACAAAACAATGAAACTTTCATGATAGCGGCATTTCAAATTTAAATTAACCAAAAAAAAACGTATGTGATTCGGAGTTTTAATACTGATGGATGGCACGTGACGGCCGAGACGTGGCGTCAACAGCCACTTAACGCAGCCCAAACGCATATCGATCGATATCATTTGGAAAAACACTTCAAATGTATGTAGAGCGTATGCGCGCGCGCAGATGTCGGAGCGACGGCTGAGGGCGGGCGGGGGCTGGCGGGGGGCGGGCGGGGCTCCGAGAACTCATCAATATTTGATCTGGATTTGTGTTGTAGATGCGCTGACGCGGGCGGGAGTCGTTGTTATTCATGTTTATGAAATCAATCGTTGCTAACTACGCCATATGTTGACTGGAGTCGGGGCGCACGAGGCGAGAGCACCCAGAGACCCCGGGGCCTCCGGACTCCGGACACTTCCTTGTAGCGAGACGAATAGACAATATTCCATTGCTCCCATTCTCCCGTAAGTGTCGTCAACGAGGGATTGCACGGGCAGCAGCGTTCTCCTGCGATCACCAATCCGTCTGCCAAGCGTGGTGATCATGGCAAATCCCCAATGGACAGCCCACCAAAAGTGTCATTCTATTGGGGAGGCTTATGTTCAGCAGTGGACGTATCAGCTGATGATGACTATTTGACGACCTCCGTGGCGGAACGGGGTAGCTCTCGGACTGCCACGGCGGAGGTTGTGGGTTCGAAGCCTGCTAGGGGCAAATATTATGAATATGAATGTTTGTATCCAAGTCTTGGATGTTTATATATTCATATCATTTATTGTTTCATGTAGTTAATAGGGTCTTACATATAACCATAGGCACTGACTTGAACTCTGTAGGGACTACAATTTTTTTTTGTAATAATATTTATAAAATTAAACTGTAAACATAGGAGTTAATTACAGACAAACAAAAAGACATTTACAACGACAATTTTACAGGATTATTAATTGAATTAAATGTAATGGCAAAAATACTTATCAATTAAAAACTTATCTCTATTTATTTAAGTATGTGCGTCCGTTATCTAGTAACCATAGCACAGGTCTGCCTAGTTTGGGACTAGATAATTGGTGTGGATGTCTGACATATTTATTATTATTATTCCATTTAGAATTTAGGTTAATTTTGAGGGGTAAACGTATTTATATATACCGTGCCCATGTTTACAAGCACAGCTTTTAGTAAAAAATAACATAGGTACCGAATTCTTCAAAATGTTTACAGTTTAATGGTAATGTCCCTCCATTGGTTGAGATATTGTAGTTATTAAAGAAATTAATGGCATTTGCGTTTCCTACGACCCGAAGTAGCAAAATTTCGGAGAAGCGCGACCTTCGGGAGAAAAAAATGTGATTATCCCGGAGTCCCGTTGGCGCTACCTGCCCGCGCTGCAGACCCTCGCGGCTCACGTGCGTTATCACGCCATCTCGGCTGTTTCTCTTCGCCAGATACAGTTGGATTGTTTTTTGTTGACATTGTAGTTTTTGTGAATGCTGGGAGTGCGATTAATCTCTGTTAATTTGTCCCCGGCGTGCCACGGGGGCCCCCGCCGCCGGTGCCAGTCGAAAATACAGAGACGTTGGAACCAAAATCGGAATTTCTATATCACATTTTTTAGATAATCCCAAGTTCGACCACTGTTTTTGTCATACAAATCTTCGTAAAAGTCATAGTTTTGGAGAAAAAAAATATATATTTTTTGGGTATCGACCAATTTGTGTTTTGTTTTATGAAATGATTTAAATTGTCACACTTCTGGATTAAATCCTATTATGTTTTCAAAGTTATTATGCATTTAAAAAAAATGTGTGTCTGACGTTTTTTCAACGAATGTTCAGGACTTTGTACAAACTGCCCAACAAATTTTGTTTTGTTGAGGCTTTATGAATTAAACGTGACCCCAGGTATACCTCATTGTAATGACGTACAAATCTTGTCTACAAACAGATCAACATAATATGAAATATGAAATATTTATTTACTAGAACATGGTAAAAATGATATGGTATACAATGAAAACAGTTTCACATATTCTGCCATCCATGGCATGCAAATTTTAGTTTTACATTATTAATAACTTCAAATATAGAAATAACATTTAATTTTAATGCTATAAAGTCATGCATGATCTAAATAAATAAAAACCTAATGTCAAAA
Source organism: Esperia sulphurella (assembly GCA_947086405.1). Classification (NCBI taxonomy): domain Eukaryota; kingdom Metazoa; phylum Arthropoda; class Insecta; order Lepidoptera; family Oecophoridae; genus Esperia; species Esperia sulphurella. The sequence goes on from OX352264.1 coordinate 18,032,653, forward strand.
ATAATAATTATGTAATTTGTCTACTCTTGTTTATCATTGAAAAATTCTAACACTGAATAGTAATAAAATTACATATCCACGATATTTTAGTGCAGCGTCTGCTAAATACGGATAATTTTATTCGTTGTGTTTTCGTAGCACATTGCAGGTGAGTTTTTAGCAGGGAAGCTAAACTGAGAGTAGTTTTTGAGGTGCTTTACTTGTCCTAACATTATGTTACTCGTACGTGATCATCTCGCGAGGGTAGCGGGTTCGGTGCCGGCGCAGCTCGTCGCACAAAGGAACAATGGGCGCACGACCCGCGACCCGCGGAGCTTCCTCCCACAGACGACATCAAACAATAACGCGAACGAATTTTTTACCAAAAAAGCGAGCCCGAGGGGAGCTCTGGACAGGCGCGGTGTTTGGAACTTCTTTGTTGGTGAAGGAACGGCCGTGATGTATGCGACTGCCCATTGTGTATCGCAAGCAAGCAAGCAAGCAACCAGGCCCCGCACTAGCGCCACAGGGCGGACACTTGTGCCAAAATGTATGAGATGGCGGGAAATCGACTACCTATTCTTACACAAATACAATAATCGTGTCCGCACACAGCAGCGCACGCACACATGCCTAAGGCAATCGTTAGGGGTGTCAGACCGCGCGGACCGGCCGTGGGCACCAGTAACGTTGTGATGGCGGCGTAAAGTGTGCATAAAAATAAAAATAGTTTATATAGGTGGTTGAGATTTAAGTCGTAGGTATACAATCTTTTTTCCAACCTTCGATGTTTACGTGCAAAATCTCTATGCAACCATACAAAACTGTACGAATTCGTGATAGACTAGTTGGTACTCACGTTTATGAGGTCGAGCGTTCGAATCCGGGCACAGGCCAAAGAACGAACTAAGAACGTTTTTAGTGAAGAAGACCTTAAGAAACCAGCCAAAGAAGTAATAATTCTAAGGCGTATGTGAAGTCCACAAACCCGCATTGGGCCAGCGTCGTGGATTATTGTTATGGAATAATTCCTACTCGCGTGTATTTTTTCTTTCATTCATTATGGTTTAAATATATAACTAAACATGGTGCATGTGCTAAAATAAAATATTTTTCGACATACAGGGAAAAAATACGACACTCATCATTGTGCACATTATAATTTTTTTTAATCTATACATATATTAAAACAGTAAAAAGGCGTTTCTGTACATTAAAGTAAAAAAAATTCAGACCTTAAGACCAGTGGAGTCCAAAAATATGATAAAAAAAAATCGTGTCTATGTATGTATGTCTGTACGGGCTAATCTTGGAAACTGCTGAACAGAATTTGACGGCGTTTTCACTATTTAATAGCTAAGGATAACAAAGGATATTTTCGAAATTTCCACATTTGTTTGGGTAAATTTTGTATTATCACAGGAGTTTTCTGACTGTGGCAACATCAAAGTTGGTACTGCGTTTCTTTTTAATTCTTTGCAAGACGATCCGAAGCACAGAAATGAAGATCGCAAAAGCGGTGATTTTTTAAACTTTTATTGTTTGGTCGCCCAATCCCTTGAATCCAGTATCTGAAAAACAATTTTTTTTTAGTATATACATCTGAAAAACAAAAAAAGATTTTATACCCAAACAAAAGGAACTGCGGAAACGTTCCTACAATGTTACGTTGTAAGCTCACGTCACACGCCACTGTATGACACATGTCATTTTTTTCTTTTTATTATGCTGCAATTACACATCTGCGCAAGTCGGTAGACAATCGCTCATTGAATTTCGATTACATCAAAAAGGTGAAAATTCAAACGTAACATCGGTTCCGTTATTTACAATTTAATTAAATATATATTTTATGTATTATACATTACATTTGTCTAATCCCAAACTTGATTTTATTCACTTCAGATCAGAACGTCTCATTCTCCTGTACCATTGAAATTAGATAAGGACCAATTCACTAATATAGTACCCAGACTAAGACGAACTCTAAACATGTCTATACATAAAAGGAATCGAACTCACGACTTCTGGTACTTGAATCCAATAAGCAAGTCAATAATCATGATATCTTCAACAGAGGGAGTCCAAACATTTATTTTTATCTTCGTGTATGCATGATTGCCATAAATTAAAACTTACATAACCGAATTTTTTACTAGCATGAACACTTGGCAATTATGCGAATGTATGTACGGTGGACCACACGCTAAAGTCTAAAGTGTACAAAATATAAAATTTGCAGAGTATAAAAATTACCTTGATATATTAAGTCACACGAAATTAGGTGCTTTTCCAACTTTACCTACAAATTTTTAGAATTCAGGTATCTTCTTACACGCTACAATTAAATCTGATGATCTGCAGGTTCCTGAATAATTCATGGTTATGATGAACGTGGGGTTTAATTGAAGGCGTGACTAATACTACTTAAATTCTTTAAGATTTAATATGTTTTGTCACAAAACATATCTAATTTCGCGTGACAAGTTACCTAATTCAAAAAGACCCACATCGATGCGAGTATCTCGCGACTTAACGCAAATGTGTAAATGTCGTACAACAAACAAATAGATATACAATTGATTAAAATTGTATCAATGTCTATCTCAAATAAAATTTTATTTACATTATCAAACAGAATAAAATAAACCAAAACGTATAAAATTATATTTGAATTACTTATAATACCAAAATTCAATCCTAAAAATTGTTTGAATAAATAGGCAAAATATGTTACTTACCTCGATTCTTCTGGAGGAAAAGAATGAAATCGTCTCTTTTTGTCATTACTGTTAATCAAACAACCACCTACATCACAATACTTCACCATTATTATTTTAATATCTTTCAAGCAATACATACAGCCCTGACGGCTAGTGCCCTAAACGCTACCCAAATCTGCGGCGCGGGGTGAGGAAGCTGTGATTGGCGGGGGGAAGGGAGTGTCCATTCTATACGTAGTATTATTAAGTATTCTATGCTAGCGCGGTGTATATGTCGCAGGTCGATCTTAAAATTAGGCAGATCATGACATGCCTAGGCACATCGTGATATGGCCCCCTTTCATGTAGGAAATAGTAGACTCCAGGATCGCACATTCGATCGAGATGCTTTCCCCAGTCCGATGATGATGAGATGTTTACCCCCCTCCTCGGTGATCACCCGTAGTATATGCTAAGACCCCCCCTACCCCTCTAGTTTTCACGTTGTAATCCATAAATATGGTTGTAAACAATTTTTTACAAACAGAAAGTTGAAAAAAAAAATTGTCTGTATTAATACGGCGCTTGCCGCGTGACGCCAAGAGTGCATGCATACCTATAATTAAAAGTAAAAAAGATATTATCAAGAAGAAAAAACTGTCATTTTTCAATCAGCTGACGATATGTGCTACAGTGTTGCCACCTGTAAGTTTAAAAAGCGCTAAACGCTGCGCGCCATATTTGAATATAGCTCGAAAAAGCGCGAGATTTTCCTAGAGGATATTGACTACGTGACGAAAACCTAAGCCCTCCCACCCGCCTTTGTGACCAAGCGCGATATTTTGACCCAAACTTGTCACGTAGTATGGGTACGTTCCCTTATGGTCTGGGTCCAGTGTCTTTTCTAGCAGCCGTAGAGACATTATAGCCTTCACGCTGGTGAAGGAGACCGCGAGCCGGCCCGGCTCAGGCTGGTGTTCAGGGCGTGACGAGCCGGGTGGGGGATGCTTGTACAGTAAATCAATGTTGTCTTACGTATTGCTCATCTCGGTCTGTGATTGCATTGAGGTAGCGTGACACATGTATAGAGCTGCTGCAACCCTCGCCCACACTAAATACATACCTACGGTGTATTCCGTAACACAGTATCAATACTCACTCTGATTGCCAACTGATCATCATCATCAGGTTATTTTTGTCTCCACTGCAGGAGCACAACCCTCTCTCATCTGCCGGAGACAGACGGAGGATTTGGCCTACACTCCCCGCGCTGGCCAGACGGGTTGGGGAGGTCTGATTGATGTTTTATAATGTATTCCCTTAGTCGCCTTGTACAACATCCACGGTAAGAGTTGGAGTGGTCCTATTCTACTCTACCGGACGGAAACCACACGGCAACTTACGATTGCCAACTGATCGTACTGTTTTAATTATAACTGACACGGTTTTCACAGAATAGCAAAATCAGCAGGCTTTCTTTGAGATGATTATTTATTTAGATACTTATTGTTGCATGTTTTAACTTAATTCAGTTTATTTTCTATGTATTTTGCAAATTTTTATACTAAAGGGAGCGACCATGAAATGATAAATGATTGCTATGAACGAGCGAGATCTCCTACAAGAGTTTATGTCCTACTAGCTGTTGCCCGCGATTTCAACCGCGTGGACAACTTAACATCACAAATTATTATGTATTTCTCGTAGGAATGGGATGTTTTTTCGAGATAAAAACTATCCTATGTCCTATTCCATGACCTAATCTATATGTGTGCCAAGTTTTATCACGATATGTCCAGTGGTTGAAGCGTGATTGAGTAACAAACATCCAAACATCCAAATATCCAAACTTTCACATTTACAATACTAGTAGAATTTAATTGGAGAACTCAGCTACCTCTATGAATGAAATTTTGTCAATATGAATATATAACGAAAATGATTATCCGCGGACCTAGTGGCCCGATGGTTAGATAAAAAGGTACGCTGTACTTTATACTTCTATTCTAATAAATAATTTCATCTTGTACTTTGAAAATATTTGCAACAAAATATAATTTGGGGGGATGAAGGATAAGTAATAGAAAAGATAATATTAGGGAGGGGTGGGGATGAAGAGGCTGGAAGATGGAAAGGAAGAGAAGATGGGAAGAGAGAGGCAGGGAGGCAAATATTCACCACCTCTGCTGTCGTGACTGTACCCAATTTTTTCTATGTTCACTTTTATTTGAGCTAAGCCGAGGCTACTTAGGATTATACGAGTACGTATAAAAATAGCATTAATAAACGTAATTCAGTGGTGGAAAGTTAAAGTGATAGGTAGTTGGAGCTCTATGATATATATGCCAGTGTGACTGTCATGCGTCACGGTGGCGGGCGGCAGTGCTGCGTGTACAGAGCCCAACTAACTATGAATCACGAGGTCACCAATTAAGATAACACCCGCCGCCCCGACGTATCTACATACGTCTGCTCCACTATAAATTCAATAATTGTATGTGCCTATTTTATTTCCCTGTATGTGTGTATGCAAACTTGATTTTAAAAAGATGTGTTGCGTAAAGTTTGTTGCGCCGTTCCTTCTTCACAGCGCTAACACCTAGGAAGCGGTAGTCGATAAAAAAATTACGTGTATAAATGTACCAAGTGTACTCATATGCAATAAATGATTTTGACTTTGACTTTGTCAAAATGTATGTAGGCGCTATGCGGTAAGTGACGTCTATAACTACCCCAAAGTAGCATCAGTCAAACCTCGTTAAAGTAGGTACAGGGTCAACTATTATTATTGGTATTGCAAAACTGTTATCGAAGAGCAATATTATAGAGGCTATAATATATGGCCACGTAAGTATCGAGTGAACAATCGACAATGCCGGCCGCCGCCGTCGATACAAAATAAAACAGGGTGCCGTCGGCAGGCGGCGGGGGCGGCGGCGGGGGGGCGGCTTGCGGTGCGCGGGAGCCATAAGTTACGTTGCGTACGAGTGCGCGGAACAATAGCGCGCACGGGAGCTGCTGGCGGCCACCGAGCATTTGCATATCGCGCATCCACTCCCTCCCTGCCCCGCCCTCCCGCGCCTCGCTGCCGGTGTCCAAACTTCACGACTATATCGGACTACTATGACTTCAGCTTCATTTCTACGGATCCTATGCCAACTTCCCCAGATTTTCACCAGATCCTGCCCACAGGTTTCACATCTGAGGTGTCCGCGAGCAGGACACATCTGTTGGCAGAACCGGCGGCCGTAGAGACGGAAGAGTTCTGGGGAGAGGACCGCAACTGGAAAGAGGACTGAAGAAGACACCTAGAAAAGGATGCACTTATTTGGGAAGAGCTATAGATATGTCCAACAGTATACTGTAACGACATAGATTCGAACTTATCATCAAGACAAAATCCTATCCTACTAATATTATAAACGCGAAAGTTTGTAAGTATGGATGGATGTTTGTTACTCTTTCACGTAAAAACTACTGAATGGATGTTAATGAAACTTTACAATAATATAGCTTATACATCAGAATAACACATAGGCTACAATTTATAATGATATTGTGTGAATTGTCCAAAATATCAAGTAAGTAGGAAAAAATCTACCATCTGCGAGCTATTCTGGAGTGCGCTGCCAAAACCGCTAGAGTTACACATATGTAATGTATGATGGAAATGTTTATCTTAAATAGTCCTACAAAAAAGCCCGCCACAGTATATATCTATATCTTATGTGTAAGCCATTATAACCAAAATAGTGAATTCTAATATAAGCTACTCGAAATACTAATCCTGCGCAGACGAAGTCGCGGGCACCAGCTAGTTGATTATATATTTATAAGCAAGCTCATCTAGCTATGGCATAGCTCTATTGCTCGGAGTTTCTTTATGGAACAAAATGAGATGATCCGCCAGATAACTAAAGTCTTCGACATAGCTCAGAAAGGTAGTGGGCTGGTCACACCTGTCGGAGAACCGATAAGTAGTAGAGTAGAGTAGACACTTCTCGAGTAAAGACCGAGAGAGGGCAGGCGTGGAAAGCCCTCTAGCTAGATGGAGTGCCGATCTGCCTAAGGCGATGATGACTTGATGAGAAGATCCGAGGATCGGGTTCCAGTGGCAACTTGGGTGAGACTACGCCTTTGTCCAGCAGACTCTTGCAGGCTGATGATGATAAAACTATAATCTGGTTAGCTCCGGTTCAGCAGACACACGTAAAACAGTCGCGTGAAAGAGAATGGACCAATTTTATTTGAACACTTTAGTGTCGGTCGTAGTACAATGTCACGAACACCGGAAGCCTAAGGGCATTTAAAACGCAGATAAAGCGCTGGCTTATCGAGCACGCGTTTTATAGTTTGGACGAGTTCTACAAACTTTATTGATGTAATACGAATATATTTTTATTTATTTTAAATTTTTAAGATCTATTAACATTAACATTTAAGACTCTTACTCCTTGGTCCAGAGGCCGAGAGTTGGTATGGGACGCGACGTGCGTAGATACGTTGGCAGCATCTTACGTCACCTCCACGTCTCGCGTTGCTGGCGCCGCTGCCGAAATGAAGGCACGGTCTAAACACCTCAAGTATCTTAGGTATCTTCAACAGCGCGTAGCCCTAGCCGTCCAGCGGGGAAACGTAGCGAGTGTCCTAGGCACGTTGCAGCACCATTCGCTGGACAAATTAGGCGAAATTTTTTATTTAAATTAGATGAGTTTCATATTTGTTAATTTTCAGCTTGTATTTTATTAACATTAAATATTCTATTTTTGTTGTAATTTAATTTACATGATAGCATCTGACATATTTTAATTTTAAATTGACATGTCATAAAAATTATCAATAAAGTATTTGTATTTGTACTAGTCCTGTCTCCTCGTGCGTGGTTTTAGTAACAGGAAAGACCACGAGGGACACTTCCCCGAGTGCCACTACTGTATGTTGGCCACCCTACCGGCCGGCGGCCGCGGCGGTGCCCAAGCAGCTGTGTATTGTTGCTCGCACACGATATTCTCGCCGGCAAATTTGTTGCACGTTTGTTTTTATAGGCATGTGGCAGCCCAAGAATTAGGTACAAATATGAGAGTTTTGAAAAAATTATACTGAACAGTTCTTGAAAACAGTACCCTAGGACACGGACCGGACGGCAACGATCTCTATGTACTACTAGATGGAGCGTTCCAAACAATCGCTCTGTTCCACGCAACTCTTTCACATTCACAATGAAACTTGTGCAGTTACTACGCAGAATATTTAATTATTACTAAATATTGACGCTACGGTTAAATAATGTCAATATTTAGTAATAATAAAATGTTCTGCGTAGTAACTGCACAAGTTTCATTGTGAATGTGAAAGAGTTGTGGCTTGGGCATTAGACTCGAGTACCAGAGGTCGTGGGTTCGATGCCCACTGGGGACAGACAACTTTGTACAAATTGGTCCCGATTTCAATTTCATTGCAAAGGAGAAAATCCTAGTTTTGAATTAGACAATGGAATATATGTAACGTGTGTAACTGTTTCCATCATTAATACCACAGCCGCAAGCACACCGCAATAAGTGTAGACGTGTGTATATATTCTTTATTGCACATACATTTTACAAAAAAAGGGCATAACATAAAAGTGTACAAAGGTGGACTTATCTCTATAAGAGATCTCTTCCAGCCAACCTTCACTGTGGCAAAAGCTAAAACAAGCGGTAGGTCAAAAAGAATAAAAATAAAATGTGCATGGATATTGAAATTTTATAATAAAATATTGTACTATACATAGAATAAATGAGTAGTTATAGCTATTGATATATACTAATATAAGTTACTAAGTGTACTAGAAGCTAGAAGAAATCTTCTTTTACATCTCTCATATTCGGTAAGTCCTTATTACCTCCAAATGGGGCTTGTAGGTGACCAATTAGCGCTCTAGGGTAATAATGTAGCTAGAAAAGCCCTAGGGCGGTAAGTAATTAAAAAAAAACTCTTCACTCTTTCAAAAAGTTCGCGTACATACATCTAACCATCATACTGGCAATAGACATCATGCATTCAGCCCAATGACAAAAGAGGTCGCTTCGCTATTCAGCCTTGTCTTCGTATGAGTATAATAGTCATCAATTTTAAATATCGAACGGCGAAGCTCAATTTTGTTCTTAAAAAAAAAATTAAAAAAAAAGATAAAATATTTTATTCTTGTAATGCCGGTATTTTTCTACTTACCTCACAATCGAGATGTAAAGCAGAGTAGTTAGCTCGGGTGTAAGCATCAATTGCACCCTCGAACTATATGCGCCCTCGCTGCGCTCGTGCGCCTAAATATCTCGGGCTGCAATTGATGCCTTACAGCCCTTGGCTACTAATCTACTATTAATTTAAGATTCATATGTTTACTTATTTAATTGGTATGCTCTATCGGTTGGTCCCATAAAAGTAACGAGTGTTATTTTTCGCATTTGTGTTGATTCGATACCCGGCTGACGCAAGCGACTTTCTAAAACATTTTGAATGCACACAAGTGCGTAAGTATAAACTTACTTTTAAAAATAAAGGCACTTTTCCTTTGGGTAAAATTTGTTGTGTTCAATATTTAGGATGCCTACTTTGCCCCAAAGTCCCGTTCGTTCTTTCCGCTCCGTATTATGTATATGGAGCGGCCGCAAATAGAACGCTACACGACACTCAATTATTCTGGAAAATCTCGGCGGCTGACAATCAATTCAGATGCATGGTAATGTCTCACGTGGCGACACGTGACGCGCCCCCGCCCCCGGCCCCACCTCCGCCTACCGGCTGCATGGTAACACATGTTTATACACTTTACTCTCGCCCGTCGTCGCTGACTTCGGTATCAGCTTTATACCTGGCTGTAATACATCCTGGAGATAATCCAGACAACTGAATCACGTCTGCTGACTATACAGGTTATATAGGGTGGAAAGAACGAAAGAGACCTGGAGAGAATTTACCTTACACATTGTACTCAAAGGAAACATTCCTTTATTTTGAAAGTAAATAAACCTGCATTTAAATATGTTTGAATAGTCGTCTGCCTCAAACAGGAGTCGATACAAATGTTAAAAATGAACACGGTTATGGTACAATCGATAGAGTCAATCTTAGATATCAAATCTTTCTAATAAGAATGTATCCTTTAATTTAAGAAAGATTATGATATACTATCTTTTTCCCGCGACTTCGTCCGCGTAGGTTTCGATACTTACACATCTTGAATTTCAAAATATATATCATTATTTTAGATAGATAAATCTCCATACAAAGTGGCGCCACACTGTGAGCGAATTTACTGCTTTTATCGAATAATTTGGTTTCCAGTAAGAATGAGATATTTTTTCGGGATAAAAACTATCGTATGTGCTATGCCAGGACCTAACCTATATGTGTGCCAAGTTTAATCTCGATCCGTCCAGTGGTTGAAGCGTGATTGAGTAACAAACATCCAAACTACCGCATTTATAATATTAGTGGGAATTGGTGCAATAAAATGTTGTTTTACTCTTCACTTACTCCCCACCGCGTCCCCACCCGTAGCAGTCACAGTTGATTTAAAATATTATCAACGGTGATCGCAACTGATAGCCCACCGAGAGAATACTTTTTGTGTGGACCGGCCCGGAGGAGCAGTACCCAAAATGGTCGTTGTCTAATGTATAATTCAATTGATTCCATTAGCGGGAGTTTTTCAGCGACGGAGGCGGCGGAGGGCCGTATAACAAGCAATACTCGTACATAATATGTATAGGTGCTCTAACAAATTGGACGAAGCCACGTTTTTAAGAGGATCATCATCAGGTTATTTCTGTCCCCACTGCAGGAGCCCAACCCTCTCTCACCTGCCGGAGACAGACGGAGGATTTGGCCTACACTCCCCGCGCTAGCCAGACTGGTTGGGGAGGCCTGATTGATGTTTAATAATGTATTCCCTTAGTCGCCTCCCAAGTAGCAATCAAGAATAGTGACTAAATCCTACATATCTATACTTTATCTAAAGTTGGATTTGACTAAATCAAAAAAGTTTTCGTTAAGTCATTTTTTTCTTTAAGACTAATTAGTTTTATACTACCGCTACTTTAGCAAGTTCAGAATACCCAAAACCAAGTTAAGTACTCTCAAAACTGTTTTGTATTAAGTATGCCTACAGTTAAAACTAAAAATCTTTTGTAACTGTACTCAGATTATTTGAAGGCTCACGTAAAACTCTTTCAAATAATTCAAGCATCTGTTTAGTCTTCCGAAGTAAAAATTAATTTTGTAGATAAACTTAAGATAATTGTTACACCAAATTCTGGGAACCGTTTTTCTGAAGAACATTTTATTCCTTTATTACTCAAATTAATCAGATTAGAGTAAAAATACATTTAACGGGACGTTTTTACCAAAAGGGAACAAAGTAGAAAGATGGATTACGTTGAAAAATTAAAAAGATCTGGTAGTTTTCGTCGGCGTGTTGTGAAATATAAAAAAAATACTTTAAACAGAGTGCAAGCTGCAAATTTCAACAATGCATCATCTTCGACTCAGACCTCAGTGTCGTTTTCAGGAACTACAGATCACGAGGAAGAAGATACCGCGGAAAATTGGGAAATCAAAATAGTGGACAGTGATTCCGATTCTAATGAAACGAAAACTGATGATTTTAATTTTAGAGACCAATTAAGAAACTGGTGTTTTGGTCACAATATACCACATACTGCAATCAATGGCTTATTGCAGATTATAAATAAGCATGATCCAGGTGTTGTGCCAAAAGACGCAAGAACACTTCTGAATTCAATAAAATCTGTAGATATCAAACGTTGTGACAGTGGAGAGTACTGGCATAATGGATTTAAAAAATATATTTTACAGTATTTTGGAAATTTGGATAAACATATCAATTTACATATAAATGTAAATATCGATGGGTTACCTACATACAAAAGCTCAAAAGTAGAGTTTTGGCCAATTCTTTGTAACATTCATGAGATGAACACTATGAATTTTGCACTACTTATACGTCATCGAGTGAATAATTTATAAATGAATAGTTTTTTTTGCATAAACTTCTTTCCAGCACAAAATACACTAGAATAATGAAATGAAAAGCTAAGAAAATATCAAGTAATCTGGTATTAACTAAATCAAACTAAAGAATCATTTAATACTAAGTAGTTTTAAATAGTAATACACCAATACGTTGTATAGTATAAGTTAAATGTAATATCTCTTAACTAGCACTACTTTAAATCTAACTTGTCTTTACTTTAGCTAAACTAGCCTTACAAAATCAATATTGTCTAAAGTCTTACTACGTTAGGAAAAATAAGATTTAACGCCATTTTGCACTTTAAGTGAAAAAATAATAATACATTTTCCGACACCACCTCATGATAAACTAGAGAAGATTGAAGTTATATTTTTGTCAGAGTTAGAATAACTTTATAAAAACTCATTTATTTATAGAAAATTTAATATTTTGCACTTTATGCCGCCAAATTTTTCAATTGCAATACAAATATCCTTAATTTTATTGTTATTTTTACGCTATTTTAAAGGCCCGTCTGTTTTATAGCACTTTCTATCGATTTTACACGAGGAACAATCATGCGTTTTAAATTTGCAATGCATACAACGACATAATACATCATTTTCTAGATATAAAAATTAGTTGTTTAACCGCCATTATCATAAGCCTTCATCTTGTTTTTGTATTAAGTATAAAATGTTCACCATATTTTCTAAAATACTATGACATAAAGTAAAAAAAGTTTTAAATTTTACTTCAGTAAGTTATGATAGAATCTGTGCAATTCAGTATTGATAGTTTTAACTAGGTTTTGTAGATATCATCAAGTCTATTTCTTGGTCTAAAGTCGACCTACAAGACATCTTGAAATCCGTGTTTAGCTCTGCAAAAACCACTCTCTTAAGTAGGGTTAAAGTTTGTCTAAACAGTAGTATTAACTCTGTCTTAAATTTGTCCTAAATGCTGTGCCCACTTGTACTTAACTGTATCTTGAGGGATATCTTCAGGGATATCTTGAGGGACGTAATAGGTTTAGCCAAGACAACAGCTGGAATACGTCTACTTGCCTTCAAGATAATTATAATACCCTTTTAAGACATTTGTTTGCTACTTGGGCTTGTACGACATCCACGGGAAGAGTTGGAGTGGTCCTATTCTACTCTACCGGAAACCACACGGCAATTTAAGAGGATGTCGAAGGTAAACCGGCCACAGTTTTCCATAGTGTATTCGTCTCGCCAGCGTCGCCAGCGACCCTGCCTCGACCTCTGCCTTGTTGGTCTCACCGTACACCGTGAGCCACGAGTGCGAGCTGGGAGCGACTTCGCCAGCTTACTCGTACATTGGGCCTACTACTCAATCATTTAAACTGAGGATGAAGAAGTGGCATTTTGAGCAAACTTTATACAGCTTTGACGAAGTAATTCATATCAGGCCCTAGAAGTCCACTGCTGGACATAGGCCTTCCCCAGTGAACGCCACCACACCCGGTCCTCTGCCCTCCGCATCCAGCCGCTACCGGCCACCTTCTTCAGGTCGTCGGTCCACCTGGCGGCGGGGCGTTCCACCCTGCGCGTGCCGATCCGCGGTCTCCACTTCAGAACTCGTCTGCCCCAACGGCCGTCGGTTCAGCGGCATATGTGGCCCGCCCACTGCCACTTCAGCTTGCTAATCCTTTCGGCTATGTCGGTGAGTTTCGTTCTTCGTCGGATCTCCTCGTTACGAATCATATCCTTCAAAGAAACCCCGAGCATAGCCCTCTCCATAGCTCGCTGAGCGACTTGGAACCTGTGGATCAGGCCCACCGTCAGTGTCCACGTTTCTGCACCGTATGTCATGACGAAGTAATTGAAAATTGTAAACGTAATTTTATAGTATTTAATGTTTGTTTATTGTTTATATGTTACATAATAATTTTCGTTAATAATTATTACTATGTTATGTTTAGATTTTAAAATTGTATGACCTGTAATTGCCGATTACCAATAATAAATGTCTATGCTCATGTGCTCCTCGATACAGCACGCGCTGGTGACGGAAGCGAGTGATACATTAGGCGGCTCCCCCCTCCGACCGACCGAATATAAAACGCGCAAAAAGCGCGTGCCACGTGCGCACTTCCGGTGACTTGCTACCCCTGGATCAAATAATCGCAGCAAGTCTATCGCTCAAAATATTGTTATAGTTTATTCCAACCGCGCTTGCGTCCTAGAAGAGAAAAATTGGAGTAGCCTGAGATCCAATCATCATCAGGTTATTTTGGTTTCCACTGCAGGAGCACAACCCTCTCTCATCTGCCGGAGACAGACGGAGGATTTGGCCTACACTCCCCGCGCTGGCCAGACGGGCTGGGGAGGCCTGATTGACGTTTTATAATGTATTCCCTTAGTCGGCTTGTAACATCCACGGGAAGAGTTGGAGTGGTCCTATTCTACTCTACCGGAAACCACACGGCAACGGCACGGAGAGCCAATTGCGTACAACTGATTCGATTACTTCATTACTTATTACAAAAAATTGCCCACTTAATATTGTTTAGTAATAAGCATAAACTAGTTAGTACCTAGTAGGTACTAAGATGAGTAAGTTACTTTTATTTATATTTGCCGTGTGGTTTCCGGTAGAGTAGAATAGGACCACTCCAACTCTTCCCGTGGATGTCGTACAAGGCGACTAAGGGAATACATTATAAAACATCAATCAGGCCTCCCCAACCCGTCTGGCCAGCGCGGGGAGTGTAGGCCAAATCCTCCGTCTGTCTCCGGCAGATGAGAGAGGGTTGTGCTCCTGCAGTGGAGACAGAAATAACCTGATGATATATACCGTGTGGTTCTCAGCTTAGAACAGAGCCACCCCCAATCTTCCCATGGCGTCGTCAAGGCGGCTAAGGGATTGCACCAGGGACCGCCAGCAGCTTTCTCCTGTGTTTATTAAGATCGTTACTGCGATCACGAATCCGCCTGCCTAGCGTGGTGATTATGGCATCGCCACCAATGGGCCACCCACCAAAACTGTAATTCTATCAGGGAGCAGCAGACCCTCCACCTCCCAGAGCCTTTCGACATCTAGGACACACAGGCCGAATCACGGGGGAGCTGCCCGGTACTGCTCAGGTGCTCTTTGTCGGAGCACCCGGTTTGATCCCTCTACAAATAAATAATTATGTCCTTCGTCCTCTGTACGGCAACTCTCCCCATTCAGGGGCGCGACATCACGATGACGGCCTCGTCGTCGGGCTGCTCAGTCAATATGTCGAGACAAATTCAGTCAATACAGTCGGATAGATACGTAAATATATATCGCTCATACCTTTTTTTTTTCTTTTCATTTTTTTTTCCGCTCTTCGTTTCTTCGGGGAGCAGTGGAAGTATTTTGGCTGATGATGATATGCGAGTGCTCGCGATGATTCCGCAATATTTCCCATAGCCTTCGCAAACAGCGCGAGTGCGACCGGAAGGCAGCAATCCGGGCGCACGCGGCCCGGGGACTTTTTTACGAGGACAAAGAGTGCGGAAGTTATGTTTCAGGGGCATTACGCACAGATCATTAAACTGCATTCTCCTCGCCGAATGAGAGCGCAACTATATTTATTGCCGTACGCTTTGACGACCCTGTCTGCGGACCCTCGGCCCGCAGCCAGCGACGCTCGCGCGGCGGAAATCATAGCATTCATTAGTTTATGACATCTTCATCTAGCGGGGAGGCGGGGCGGGGCGGGGCGGGGCGGCGGGGGTGCTACACTACACTGACTTCAAACAGGGCGGAAGAAAAATATTGTAGAACAACTTTGTTATTGGTTTTTGACCTTTTGTACCTTTTGTAGTTTCCGAGATAGTAGCATGCTGTAGTGACGTCATTTTGGCACAGCCACCAATATACCCCTATAACTTTTAAACGGCTGAAGTACAATTTCTAATTTTCGAGTACAAAATAGTACGTATTCAGGACAAATTTTCAGCATAGTCAGATTTCTAATCCGAGACTGTGGCTCTGCCAAAATGACGCAAGCTCAGTTTGTTATGTTAGTTACTAAGCTTATACCCGCGTCTTTGTCCGCGCGGAAATATAAACACCAGCCTTTTGTCGTGCACTGCTGGGCATAGGTCTCTCCCAAACGTCTCACAACACCTGGTCCTCCGTCCTCTCCATTCGGCTGCTTACGGCTACCTTTTAAGGTCGTCGGTCCATCTGTCTGGCTGGGACTTTTCACGCCGAGCGGCGTTCACTCCGTCATTTCTCATCAGTTTCTCAGGTGTGGTCTGTACTAAAACTTACACATATCATTTTTATTACCTCTTTGTTTGGCACTGTAGACAAGCTTGTCTGAAAATCAGCGCCTAGCACCTTACTGGTCTAGGCATATGCTGAGTCGTTTGCCCTTTTGCTGCCACGGCACACGCATACTATTTTAACTATGTCAAAAAAATTAATTGTATTCTCTAGTTCTTATAATTTAATTTTTTTTTTCTTGCTTTGTTGGTTTTTTCTTTGTGTGTGCCAATTATGGTAGTAAATAAATGTTTTTTCTTTCTTTCTAAACTAGAACGAATAATATTTTGAGTTAGTGACGTAGGTATATTAACGCGCGAGGTGTACACGCTGCTGCCCACCCGCGCCGCGGTACTAGGTGTGTAGCACAGGTAAGCAGATATACAAAGTGATCTGATTTAAAACAAATACATTACACTTTCAAACTGCATTATAAATATAAATAAATAAATATAAATGTGTGGGGACATTTCACACACGGCCACCTGATCCCAAACTAGGCAGAGCCTGTAATATGGGTATCAGACAGCTGATGTACATACATAAATATATAATATAATATATAAATAACATCCAGTCACAAGGCAAACACAAGTGCTCATCACAAGAATGTTTGCCCTGGGCGGGATTCGAACCCGCGACCCGCAGCTTCGCAGGCAGGTGTACTACCGACTAGGCTACGGGGCCGACTAATCATAATAAGACTTATTGATTAAGTATATAGGTACTTATATTTCATTCCAGATTAATAGTCCTATGAAAACCAACGCTATTTACGTCTCGGTAACATATACATGAAAGGGTCACCAGCAGCAAAAATAGGTTTGTATTACCAAGTAAACTTTGCGGTCCACTTAGGAACACCATCTATTGTGTATTTTGTTTTCGAGACGCAAATGCGTTTGTTTTCATAGGACTATTAATCTGGAATGAAATATACAAACTTAATACGATTATTAATGCGAAGATGTGGACGTGTGTTTGGTGCTGAACCGACCTAAATCAAAGATAATGTATTTACTAGGTAAGCATAAATGAATCATATAATGTAAGTAAGTAAGTAAGTACTGAACTAACATATACTAGAACATTTTTTATTGTCCGTAAAGGAAATCGTTACTGAATAACTATCGATACTGAATAACGATTATATATATAAATAATATATATAATCGTTACTAGAATAAACGATTATTTGAATGACAAAGATGCCTGGTACTAATGTTAATTCAGCTTCGCAAAATCTTTATATAATTGTATGCAAACTTGATTTTTAAAAGATGTGTTGCGTGAAGTTTGTTGCGCCGTTTCTTCTTCACAGCGCTAACACCTAGGAAGCGGTAGTCGATAAAAAAATGACGTGTATAAATGTACCAAGTGTACTCATATGCAATAAATGATTTTGACTTTGACTTTGAATTACTTGTAAACAATCGAGAAATGCGGCCATGTCCAAACTTTGCGTCTCCCTCTTTTGAGATAAAAGTAGTGTTCGTTTATAGGCGTATGCCGCGCCGCGGACGAAATTGTGGGTAAACGGTGTACTACAAGTATCACTGTTAGGTTTTCCACGCCATCTGTCGATGGGTCCATGAAGCTAATCAAGGTGATGTACCCGTGCTCCGTGGTAAGTGCGCCCTCTAGTGGCCTTTCTATCGAAGCAAGTTGTCCGACGCCCCGTTGCATCGTGCTGGCAAGCGCGACGGTCGGGGGCGCGCGTTGATCTTGGTTCGCAGTCTGCCGTCGAGATGGCACTAGTTGTAGACTGTGTTATTATCGTCCGTTTATCGAGAGCTAAAATTCACTGGCTGAAAATTTATGATACGAAAATATATAAGGTTTTGTTAAATATTAATATCACAATTTTTTTTTAAATAAATAATTAAGATATCCTTCAGAAATTATGTGGCAGGAATCATATTCTGTATTTATAATGCTACTAGCTGTTGCTCGTGACTTCGTCCGCGTGGACAACTTAACATTACAAATTATTATGTATTTCCCGTAGGAATGGGATGTTTTTTTCGGGATAAAAACTATTCTGTGTCCTTGTTCCAGGACCTATATGTGTGCCAAGTTTCATCACGATGGTTCACTATTTTGGCTATAATGGCTTACACATACGATATAGATATATACTGTGGCAGGCTTTTTTGTAGGACTATTTAAGATAAACATTTCCATCATACATTACATATGTGTAACTCTAGCGGTTTTGGCAGCGCACACCAGAATAGCTCGCAGATAGTAGATTTTTTCCTACTGACTTGATATTTTGGACAATTCACACAATATCTTTATAAATTGTAGCCTATGTGTTATTCTGATGTATAAGCTATATTATTGTAAAGTTTCATTAAAATCCATTCAGTAGTTTTTACGTGAAAGAGTAACAAACATCCATCCATAATAACAAACTTTCGCGTTTATAATATTAGTAGGATGAAAGGGTCTTAAATAGTGTGTGACACTGTAACATCCCAGTTTAAAAAAAAAACCAGTTTTTGTTGATGTAATATTTGTTATTATTTTCTTAATACTCGTCTGCAGAGTTAACCCTTGTACTTCATCATACAAGTACTTCATGCATAATCTAATAAATAAAACATTAAACATCGCGTGTAAACATTAAAGATATTTCCAAAAAAAAGCGGGGGTCTAAGGATAAGTAATAAATAAATAAATAAATATGTGGGGACATTTCACACACGGCCACCTGATCCCAAACTAGGCAGATCCTGTAATATGGGTATCAGACAGCTGATATACATACATAATGACACGCATGTTTGCCCTGGGCGGGATTCGAACCCGAGACCCCGAGCTTCGCAGGCAGGTGTACTACCGCGACTAGGCGACGGGGCCGACATATACACATTTAATAGAACACATTTTAATCATTGATTTTGATGGACTTTTTCTAGAAAAATAGGGCTTAACTTGGAGTAACATATAGGCTTTATTTTATCGCAATCGGTTTAATCAATCAAAAGTTATGGACATTTTAAATTTTCAAATACATGCAGCGGAAGTGTGAAGGGGAGCGGATTCTGTAGTCCACGCGAGCGGAGCCGCGGGCACAGCTAGTATATATAATATGTACGTATTATTTATAACTTTTGTATAGCTCAAGTATGTGTAGTTTACGTGTAGGTATTTCAGCACAGAGTGCAGGTAGGCTGGCTGAAATCTCCTAAAGAGATAAGCTTCATGTTCTTTTGGTTTTTTGGTGCTGTTATATTATGTGTGTGTATGGGGGGCGGGGGGGGGGGGGGGGGCATAAAAGGTTAAATAAAATAAAAGTCCATGTTCTCGCATTCAAATCTAAACGTTCCTTAATTAAATCAATGCTGTGCAAGATTTTACTATGTACCGCTATTATAGCGACAGCCTAAATTAAATAAAACTTTATTTCAGATTTAGTAATTAGTACATAATTTTGTTTATGTGAAATATAATGAAAGTAGGTGGCCGGAAGCGGCTGGATGCGGAGGGCGGAGGACCGGGTGTGGTGGTGTTCATTGGGGAAGGCCTATGTCCAGCAGTGGACGTCTAAAGGCTGGCATGATGATGATGATGATAATGAAAGTAAACATGGAGGCGGCGATTTTGTTCGCCGCACGCCACGCCAAGAGGTATCACGGGGCGAAAAGCGGGCGGAGGAAGGTGTTTGTCGATACATTGTCTCTGCCTACCCCTCTGGGACCAAGACGTGAGCATTATATATGTAATAAGTATTCATATATTACATATGTAGTATATATCTTATACGTTGTAATGTGTAGTATATGTATAATTTATAGATTACATTTAGTATATTTTAGTTTGTATTTATTATGTAAGTATAGTGTAGTATATAACCAATTTTCTTATATATATTTTTTGCGCCTACCACTCATTATCTGCATGACCTAAAGGTCAACTGGAAGAGAATGCCATATTGGCATTATGTTCGCCTTTTGTACGTACTGTGCAATTAAGTTTTTAAATAAATAAAAAAAAAAGTAGTTCATGAAATAATAAAAATTTGAATCAACTTGGGGCGCCCACCAATTAGTTAATACAATCGCGCATGAATCAAATAAAACACTCTTTGGTAGATGACAGCACGCGCTGTCTGATGTGTCATTCGTGGTCATGACGCGGTCGCCATGGCGACGAGTCAACAGGGATACGACACCAGCAGCTCGAGAGTTGATGACCGGAAACGCGTGTTGATCCGTCGTCATGGCAACGCGGCGGGCGGCTCGCGCGGCGATAGCAGGCAGCGGTCGGCCGGGGCAGGACCCGGGGCAGTGACTTCCGCGGCTCATCAATCTATTTGAATATTTAACATACTCCGATGTCGACGGGCCCGCGCTCGGCCAGCCATGTGGGAGTGATCGATCGCGTCGCGGCGTCACAGTGTTCTCGGGTTCCAATTTCGAATGTGCGTAGTGTCAATGTCAGTATCGGGAGCGTAGTGCGTCGGAGCGCGTCCTGAGCGTAACGAGCTTTCACCCCGAGCGCGGCGAGCGACGGATACTGGTTGATGTGCTGCTGCCTGGTGGCGGCCGTGGAGGAGTGCTACGGGCTGGCGGCGCGGCTGGCGCGCGGGCATGAGCGTGTCGGTGCGGTCGGTGGTGGTGCAGGGGCCGGCCCCGGCGGCCGGGGCCCGCCCGCGCGGCCGGGGGCCGTACACGTATGCTAGCACGCCGCGCGCGCTCTACAACAACGCCAAGCTGAGCAGGGACCCCCCGTGGTTAGTACCGGAGCACTTATTCATTGCACTAGCCCCCCACTAATGACACTTGGTATATACGTTTTGACATTCAACTAATCATTGACATACGATTATACGAATCCATTATAATGTTGCCGTGTGGTTTCCGGTAGAGTAGAATAGGACCACTCCAACTCTTCCCGTGGATGTCGTACAAGGCGACTGAGGGAATACATTATAAAACATCAATCAGGCCTCCCCAACCCGTCTGGCCAGCGCGAGGAGTGTAGGCCGAATCCTCCGTCTGTCTTCGGCAGATGAGAGAGGGTTGTGCTCCTGCAGTGGAGACAAAAATTACCTGATGATGATTATAATGTTATTGTGTGAAATCTGAACGATCTCTATATACGCTAGATGGAGCGTTCCAAACAATCGCATCTGCGGCTCCGGGAGCCGCAACTCGTTTACATTCACTTTGAAACTTGTGCAGTTACTACGCAGTACATTTATTTTTTATTTACTAAATATTGTAAATAGTCCCGTCTCAGGCTCTCTAGACGGAATGTCAAAGCCGGGAGAGGGCGTGCGCTCGCGCATATTTAATTATGAACTGATACCACAGAGACGGGAGGTGGTGCCGTGGGTGCAATTCTAATTTAACTGGTCTTTTATTCAATACTTATAACCACTGAATACACCTGTGTTATAAACAAGATTGTGGTACATAGCAAACGCCACATGAGTGCGCTGGTAGGTACAGCCCCGCCGGCCGCCGCGTGTTATACAATACAATACTCTTTATTGCACAAACAAATACAGTTACACGTTATAGAAGTTACAAATAGTACAATTTAGGCGGTCTTATCGCTTTAAGCGATTTCTTCCAGACAACCTTTGGGTAGAAAAATATTATGCCAGAGAAATTGTAGGTTGCGCTGATTAGGAAATTTAAATGATAAATAGGTACTTATATGACTGTAATAAATAAAATAAAATAGCAAATAAGTTTATCTAGTCTAGTTATCTAATCTGTGCACCGGTGCACTGACAGCTTTGTTTACCGATATTCTTCCCGTCACAAACACACCGCGCTCCGTTCTCCACTCTGCACCACGAGCAGACACTTTATTATACAACTGCACTGAGAAAAAAATAAGTAGCCCTCCTACTTACATAAGGATAAAAATATACCACTATTACGTAAGTAGCCGCCTCCATTATAAATGGTGTCGCCTGAAATTGATTCAGTAGCCGGCCACATTATTACGTCTTGGTAATGTGGCCGGCTACTGAATCAGTTGTAGGCGACACCATTTATAATGGGGGCGGCTACTTACGTAATAGTGGGATATTTTTATTCTTATGTAAGTAGGCGGGCTACTTATTTTTTTCTCAGTGTATCTGTTACAGAGTACGCGCAGACCACTAAACCTCTCGATCTCCTATCTTCTTCCTCACGGCCAGCTCCTTTCCTTCCACAAACTCCTTTTAATCTCACCATCATTATCACTCACGCAATCCGGATCCCACCCACTGCAAACGATGTGTAAATAAAAATGTCAAATGTGTATATTTTTAATACCTAAAAGAACACCCCCTCCATCTCTCTCAATTCCTTTTTCCCCTGTGCTCCTTACTCTTCCCCTCTCGCCTTTGTCGCTGCTGCCCGTCATCGACCTGCGATATACGCTCTCCACAAAACCTCTTGTTTCAAGCTATTCTTACTTAACAGGTACTTGCTGCCAATTAAATGTAAAGCAAGCTAATCACAATATCAGACCTTAGACGTCCACTGCTGGACATAGGCCTTCCCCAATGAACGCCACCACACCCGGTCCTCCACCCTCCGCATGCCACCTTCTTCAGGTCGTCGGTCCACCTGGCGGCGGGCGTCCCCATAGCGGCGGCGGGCATATAATATTCTGTCGTTTCATAATACATATTATACCTACATACCTATGTACATACATACAACTTTGTACATACCTTGTCTAACTAATCCCAAACTAGGA
Source organism: Esperia sulphurella (assembly GCA_947086405.1). Classification (NCBI taxonomy): domain Eukaryota; kingdom Metazoa; phylum Arthropoda; class Insecta; order Lepidoptera; family Oecophoridae; genus Esperia; species Esperia sulphurella. The sequence continues at coordinate 18,055,333 of OX352264.1, forward strand.
TTTAGGTACTCGTTTACTACGGGAAGTAAACAAGGACTGGACAAATGGTTTATGTTTATGTAATATGTATTTTTAAACTTTAAAGTAAACTAAAAAGTAGGTACATTTCTTTATCAAATTTGGTACTAAACGCATTATACTTGTCCTTTCGGTTATTCTAAGGTTGACTGGAAGAGATCCCTAAGTGGGATAAGTCCGCCTTTGTACACAGTTTAATTCCTATTTTATTATTATTGTTGTTGTTGTTGTTATTTTTGGTACAATAAAGCGTTTACATACATACAAATCATAAATATATAACATTCAGACCGCGCCCAACTTGTACAAAGTTGACTAGTCCCCGGTGCGAATCGAAACCACGACCACTGGCGCTCGAGCCCACGTCGAGTCTAACCACCGATCCCCCGAGTCAACGAGCCGGTCAACTTTGTCGCGACGCTGAACTTTGACAAGTCATTCAAGATGATGTCTCTTAACTTCGTAGCAAGAAAGTGCCGTATGGTTCCCGGCTTGCAATAGGGCCACCCCCAATCTTCCCGTGGGTGCCGTCAAAGCGACTAAGGGATTTCTCAAGAGAGGGGCAGCAACGTTCTCCTGTGTGTATTAAGATCATTACTGCGATCACCAATCCGCTTACCAAGCGTGGTGATTATGCCGGACAGCCTACCAAATGTGGCGTTCTATTGGGGAGGCTCATGTTCAACAGTGGATGTATGTCGGCTGTTAATGCAGCAAAAATGAAACCACAGTACCTATATCATAATAATAATAAATAAATATCTCAGACATTCCCACCATTTATCCAGTCCCAAACTAGGCAGAGCCTGTGCTATGGTTACTAGATAACGGATACACATACTTCAATAAATATATAAACGTCCAAGACTTGGGTACGAACATTCATATTCATCATACGAACATTTGCCCCTAGCGGGATTCGAACCCGCAACCTCTGGCGTGGCAGGCCGAGAGCTACCCCGTTCCGCCACGGAGGTCGTCAAATATTAACAGTTACGATTGGTGGGAGAGTGTTGGGTACACTCGTAGGTCGGTGGGAGGGGGAGCCTTGAACCTGAGGCTGGCCGGGCGCGGCCGGACTCACTGACGTAAGGTCACAATTAATATACGACACGGGTAATCGCTCCATTGACGGTCACGTGACATCTCGTGACTGTTTCTTACACCGCGATAAGTCAAGGGATTTTATATTTTATTTTAGCAGGAATATATACTCAGCTTCAAATATTTATGAGCGATGGGCATATATGACCTGAAAGTAGAATACTTCTTACTCATAGAATCTGGTTCGCTTTTTAAAATATTTAACAGCATATGACTAATGTTGTATATTATGCACTAGCTGTGCCCGCGGCTCCGCTCGCGTAACCTACAGAATCCGCTCCCATTCCCACTCCCGCTCCCGGTTTCGCCCCCGCTCCCGCTTCCGCACCCACTCTTTTGCCACGCCCACTCCAATTCCACTCGCAGCTCCAAATGTAATCCAAACTCATCGCAATGTGAATAGTACGGAAATACTATTATGTGCAATATATTGCATACTAACCTTACCTACTAATGTATTTGAAAACTAAAAATGTCTATAACTTTTGACTGAGTTAGCCGATTGCGATGAAATAAAGACTAAATGTTAAGTTAAGTTAAGCCCCATGTTTTTGTGAAAAGTCCATCAAAATCCGTTCAGTAGTTTTTAAGTGATGCGTGCACAAACTCACAGAAAAACAGACAACATCACTTCAAAACGACTGATCGGACTTTGATGGACTTTTCATATAAACATGGGGCTTAATTTGGTGTAACATATATGCTTTATTTCATTGCAATCGGTGCATTCAATCAAAAGTTATAGATATTTTTAGTTTTCAAATACATTAGTAGGTAAGGTTAGTATGCAATATATTGCACATAATAGTATTTCCGTACTATTCACATTGCGATGAGTTTGGATTACATTTGGAGCTGCGAGTGGAATTGGAGTGGGCGTGGGACTGGGAGTGAAAAGAGGCGTGGGCTTGGGAGTAGGTGTGGGCGTGGGAAAAGGGGAGAGGGCGCGGGAGCGGAAGCGGGAGCGGAAGCGGGAGCGGGAGCGGAATCGGGACCGTAGCGGAAGCGCCAGCGGATGCGGAAGCGGGAGCGGATTCTATAGTTCACGCGAGCGGAGCCGCGGACACAGATAGTACATAATAATTTGTGATGATAAGTTGTCCATGCGGACGAAGTCGCGGGTATCAGATAGGGTAATAATATGTAGGAGGAGTTAAGTCTTTCTGGTACTGACTGTACTATAATTATAATAGCACATTGAACTTTTTCAAACATGTAATTAATGTTGTTAAGTATAAGACTATGATGTATGCGGTGCAAAACAGACCGAGACGGGTCCGGCCGCCCCCCGCGCTGTGGGGTGACGCCGCCGAGGTGGGGGAAGGAGGGGTGGGGGATTTTGGCGTTACTTTAAAAAAAACACAGGACGCACGAACCTTATCTACGGCGACAACAAACCTTGTTAATATAAAAATTCGTGATTGTCCGCTGCGCTTAATTTTTAAAAGACACCGCAGCCAACTGACTAAAAGAATGAATTTGAATTGAACTCAGCCACCTGGCACAAGATTCTCGTGGTGGCAGGCATTATGGAAGCAGTGCTAGGTTATCAATCTCTCGTCTAGCAGCCCGGCAGCCAGCCGGCCGCTGCGGTGCCCTGAGCGTGCCCGACGCTGCGGCTAGTGAGGTGCCGCAGACCGCGGGGGGGGGGAGCATAACGTCCTTCACCTTGAAGGTCCGGCTTAGGGCAGCGTAACCATAGCAACACCCGCCCCGCTTCCGGTCAACATCCCCACGAGCTACATTATTATTCTAAAAATGTTTTTAACCATAGAGGACTTTGGTTACCTGACTGAACTGGAAACTGTTCTGGAATGGCATCAGTACAAATACATTTTAATATTTCCCATTATAAAACATCAATCAGGCCTCCCCAACCCGTCTGGTCAGCGCGGGGAGTGTAGGCCAAATCCTCCGTCTGTCTCCGGCAGATGAGAGAGGGTTGGGCTCCTACAGTGGAGACAAAAATAACCTGATGATGAATTAATGAATTTCCCATTAAAATAGACCAGCTGCTTATATGAGAAGAAGTCACAGACAAGGAGCTGAGAATCCTTAATGCGAGCAATGCCTATGGAATGAGAACAAGGAGATACATCATACCAAGAATGATTACCATGTCACCTAATGAATTGAGACAGAACATCAGTGGAACTACTATTAAAATAATTCTAAAAAAATACTTCATAGAATCTCTGATTAACAAATACTGCACAACATACATATAATAAATAAAATCGTAAACATCGTGTGTCTGTACATTGAAGATATTTGCAACAAAAAAAAATTGGGGGGTGGGTTTAAGGATAAGCAACAGAACACATTTTGATCATTTTTGAAAATGTTGTCTGTTTGTCTGTGAGTTTGTGCACGCATCACTTAAAAACTACTGATCGGACTTTGATAGACCATGGGGATGGAACATGGGGATTAACCTAACATTTAGTCTTTATTTCATCGCAATCGGCTAACTCAATCAAAAGTTATAGACATTTTTAGTTTTCAAATACATTACTAGGTAAGGTTAGTATGCAATATAGTAGTATTTCCGTACTACTCAGCTTGCGATGAGTTTTGGAGCTGCGAGTAGGAGTTAGAATGAGAGTGGGAGTGGGCGTGGGAAAAGGGGAGTGGGTGTGGGAGCGGAAGCGGAAGCGGAAGCGAAAGCGGGAGGGGAGGGCAGGAGCGGGAGCGGGAGCGGGGTAGGGCTCGGGAGCGGGAGCGGGAGAGGGCTCGGGAGCGGGACCGGAGCGGAAGCGCCAGCAGAAGCGGAAGCGGCAGGGAAGCGAAAGCGGAAGCGGGAGGCGAGCGGGAGCGCGAGCGAGAGCGAGAGCGAGAGCGGGAGCGGGAGAGAGATAGGAAGTGGGAGCGGGTGAGGGCTCGGGAGCGGGAGCGAGACCGGAGCGGGACCGGAGCGGGACCAGAGTGGAAGCGGAAGCGGGAGGGAAGCGGAAGCGGGAGTGGAAATGGGAGCGAATTCTGTAGTTCACGCGAGCGGAGCCGCGGGCACAGCTAGTTATTACATATAATTATATATAGGCTTTCACACACACATTCATACATAGGTACTCGCACATACATGTACAGGGTGGAACAGAAATCACACTCCCCGATTATTTCTTAACTCATGAAGATGTCCCAAAAATTCAAATTGATATAGCTGCTAGGTGGCCTGATGCTAAAAAGAATGTAACTGAAATTTAAATTTTTTTAAAAAGTACTAGAAGAAAAAAGAAAAAAAAGACGACCGTGGCGGAACGGGTAGTTCTCGGACTGCCACTCCGGAGGTTGCGGGTTCGAACCCCGCTAGGGGCAAATGTTCGTATGATGAATATGAATGTTTGTACCCAAGTCTTGGATTAAGTAGTTTTTAAGTGATGCGTGCACAAACTCACAGACAAACAGACAAAAATTTCAAAAATGATCGAAATGTGTTCTGTTGCTTATCCTTAGACCCCCCAATTCTTTTTTTTGGAAATATCTTCAATGTACAGACACGCGAAGTTTACGATTTTATTTATAAGACTAGCTGTGCCCGCGGCTCCGCTCGCGTGGACTACAGGATCCGCTCCCATTCCCACTTCCGCTCCCTATCCCACTTCCACTCAGACTATAAATCCAGGTCCGGGTCCAGGTCCAGGTCCAGGTCCAGGTCCAGGTCCAGGTCCAGGTCCAGGTCCAGGTCCAGGTCCAGGTCCAGGTCCAGGTCCAGGTCCAGGTCCAGGTCCAGGTCCAGGTCCAGGTCCAGGTCCAGGTCCAGGTCCAGGTCCAGGTCCAGGTCCAGGTCCAGGTCCAGGTCCAGGTCTAGGTCCTGGTCCAGGTCCAGGTCCAGGTCCAGGTTCAGGTTCAGGTCCAGGTCCAGGTCCAGGTCCAGGTCCAGGTCCAGGTCCGTGTCCGGGTCCGGGTCCAGGTCTAGCTAAAGTTCCGGCTCCAGATCCAGCTCCAGATACAGCTCTAGATCTAGATCCAGCTCCAGCTCCAGATTTTTCATCGTAATCAACTAACTCAGTCAAAAGTTATGCGAATTTATAGTTTTCAAAATCTCACATTACATTGATACGATACCCGCTCCCGCTACCGCTCACGAATTCAATCGAGCATTTACACCCTACACTCAGTTTTCGGAAACTATAAATTCGCATAACTTTTGAATGACTGCACCGATTGCAATGAAATAAAGCCTATATGTTACACCAAATTAAGCCCCATGTTTCTGTGAAAAGTCCATCAAAGTCCGATCAGTAGTTTTTAAGTGATGCGTGCACAAACTCACAGACAAACAGACAAACAGACAAACAGACAAACAGATAAACAGACAAACAGACAAAAATTTCAAAAATGATCGAAATGTGTTCTGTTGCTTATCCTTAGACCCCCCAATTTTTTTTTTTGCAAATATCTTCAATGTACAGACACGCGATGTTTACGATTTTATTTATAAGATGTGTATCCGTTATCTAGTAACCATAGCACAGGCTCTGCCTAGTTTGGGACTGAATAATTGGTGTGAATGTCTGACATATAATTTTTTTATTTTATTTTTTACTTTTGATTTGATTACATGTATATCTATGACAACATAGTACTTTCTTTTACAATGTGACGTCGACAACTCGAGCAGTTCCGATCACTGTTAATGAGTTAACTTCTTGTATAAATGTTAACAATAAGAGCAGATAGGTACCTTACGCGAAATCGGTAAGAGTATGACGTCTGGACGGCGGGTGGCGAGCTGGTCGCAGCCTGGTGGTGGTGGGTAATGTATGCAGCGGATGTGGGGCGCCTCCGCGGGCCCAGGTCAGCGCCCCGCCGCCGCACAAGCGGTAGATGTGCGATAAGTGCCCCCCGGGGGCGCAAGGTCATTCTTTTTACATCATTTAATAAAATGCTAATGCGGTAGGTATATCCAATTTCGGCGAAGTATACAAGCTTATACAGGTGGTGTTTCTGGAGCCTTGGTTACCAGTCCTACTACCAGTAGCAGCACGGGTAATTTTGTAACCCGTGTTACCACTCACTGCTCTGCAAATCTAATAAATAAAATCGTAAACATCGCGTGTCTGTACATTGAAGATATTTGCAAAAAAAAATTGAGGGGTCTAAGGATAAGTAATAGAACACATTTCAATCATTTTTGGAATTTTTGTCTGTTTGTCTGTGAGTTTGTGCACGCATCACTTAAAAACTACTGAACGGATTTTGATGGACTTTTCACAAAAACATGGGACTTAACTTAACATATAGTCTTTATTTCATCGCAATCGGCTAACTCAATCAAAAGTTATAGATATTTTTAGTTTTCAAATACATTAGTGTAGGTAAGGTTAGTATGCAATATATTGCACATAATAGTATTTCCGTACTATTCAGATTGCGATGAGTTTGGATTACATTTGGAGCTGCGAGTGGGAATTGGAGGGGGAGTGGGCGTGGGCGTGGGAAGGGAGCGGAAGCGGGAGCTTGAGCGGAAGCGGGCGCGTAAGCGGGAGCGGGAGTGGGAATGGGAGCGGATTCTGTAGTTCACGCGAGCGGAGCCGCGGGCACAGCTAGTAAATTAATAAAATGTTACACCATCCTCATACATACTTGTCGTGGCGTCGTGAAGCCTCCTTGACTAAGACATTCGTCAGCCATGACGAAGATGATTTTAAATGTAGCGGGAGGCAAGCGCGCGTAGCCCGTAGCGTAGCGTAGCGCCCTCAGGCTACACCGCTACATAGAGTGCCGGTGACGCGCGTGATCACTTGAATGATGAGTCAAGTAGTGGGCAGCTCCAAGAACTCATAAATATGTACCAGGCCCGCAAGGCCTCCTACCTTACGCGCATCCGGCACTTTGTTGATGAAAGGAGCCCCTTCTATCCCCACCCCCCTGCTCGCGAGCACTTAACCACAATGGCAATATCAGCCTATAAAAAATAGGCCATATTTTTTATAATATACTAGGGCGTTCAAATAAAAGTAAGAATGAGGTACAGTCGACCAAAAAAGGGGTCTACCACCCTAAGGTTGACTTTCTTTTGCAGTTCATAGAACGATAGGGTCTATTCTCTCGTGCAAGAATGATCTAACAGTTACTAATGCTACATATCATTTATTGTATTGTGACGTACAAAAGCTAAGACTCAAACTAAGCGATATATTTGATGGCTAGAAACTTTTTTGAAAACTGATAGAACACTTTCTTTCTACATGCTCCTTGGTACTATAAAAAGTTTACCTATAGGTATCATTGTTATCTGACCCATCGAATTTGAATATTTTAGTATTTTATTAATAGAAATAGATATAATTAGGTTGTAATATTTTTCATCTTTACTAAATCTAACGAGACGCTGGCATAAATGCAATAAGCAATTGCCATAACCCAAAAAAGGAAATCTATAAGATCCAAATGATTTTTTATTGTACTTTTCTCAAATATAAGTACTTAATATTTGTTCGTGGCGTGTTGGCGAACTTGGAGAAAACTGAAGTTCACGCGATAATTAAGTACCATTTGTACGTGAAAATGTTTACTATGAATTTAAGCGTGGAAGACCAAAGATGATTCTCGCTCTGGGGGAGCGACGGCCGACGGCCTACGCAGGGACCAAGGAAATGGTTGACAGTTGTTTCAGCAGATCGTCGCGTCCCGCAAGGTGCGTTTTATAGCTGAAAAGTTGAAGATTTCGCCAAGTACCACCTGCCCTGCATAGTACTTGACATAATCGCTTGGATATGATAATGGTATCCGTGCGTATATGGTATACACCAGATGAATATTGCGTACACCTCTCTGGACCACGCTGGACCACGCTGGAACAAGCACCTGGTCGGCTATTGGCTTGATTTATAACCATGGACAAACATGGCTTTACCATTACGTCCGGGCCTAAAACAGTAATTGAAAATACCGTCATGTCCAACCCCTAAGAAATTAAAGGCAATCGGATCCGCAAGTAAGATGATGGGCTCTCTTTTCTAGGGCAGTCAACGGGTAGCAATGAATAATGATTGAATATCTCAAACTGCGACCGGCTGCTATATAATAAACGTAATCAATATTTATTTTCATTGCTGATTAAACAAAACTGATGGTATTATGATATTGGACGTCCCAATTTGGTGGTCGACGTCGTGTTACGTCCACTGCAGCGCCGCGGCCCGCGCCCTCGCCCCCGCCCCCCGCCCCCCGCCCGCGCCCTCGCCTGCCGCCCGCCGCGCGCTGACCAGCGGCAGTGATCGTTAGCGGCCCGCGCACGCCGCCCGCTACCACTCACCGTCACCACTGCTCGCCGTCCGCCGTCCGCCGTCCGGCCTGCCCCGACTGGCGCTCTCTGACGAACAACTGGCCCTCGATACCTTCAGCCGCAACACAAGGCACCGGGGCGGGGAGGCGCGCGGCCCGTGATGAGACAAAATGCCGGCCGCGCCGGACCAGCCGCCGGCCGCCGGGCCCGGCGCCTTCACCGTGCTCGACCGCGCCGGGCCGGGGCCGGGGCCGGAGCCAGGGCCGGGGCATGAGGCGCCGGCGCCGGCCGCGCGCGCGCGACACGTGCACATCGTGAAGCCGCTGCAGCGCGACCCCGCGCCGCCCCCCGCGCCCCCCCCGCCCGCGGGGCACAACACCATCCTCGACCCCAAGTTCTCGCGGGCGCTGGACTACAAGCTGCGCCGCCTGCGCGACAAGGAGATCCTGCGGAGCAACCTGCGGCGGCCCCCGCGCCGCCCGCCCGCGCCGCGCGACGCCCTCGCCTCGCCGGGGATGGACGCCTCGCCGTCGCCGTCGCCGGGCCGCCGCAGCCGGGGCCGGCGCGCGGGGGGCGAGGAGGGCTCGCGGCCGCGCTTCGTGACGACGGTGCGGTGCGGGCAGTTCCTGCTGCCGCCGCCGGAGCTGGCGCGCCTGCTGGGCCTGGAGGCGCTGTACCCGGCGCCGGAGCGCGCCCGCCTCGTCTACTCCTACTCCAGCCGCCCGCAGCCCGTCGCGCCGCACCGCCGCCCCGCCGCGCCCCCGCCCCCGCCCGCGCCCCCGCCGGCCCCGGCGAGCGCCGTGGCGCAGCTGTTCTCGGGCGCGCGCGCGCTGGCCGGCGGCGTGGTGGGCGTGCGGCGCCTGCAGCGCGGGCCCCACGCGTACGTAGCCTCTCCACGCCCCCGCCCCCGCCCCGCCCGCGCCCCGCCCGCGCCGGCTGACCCCGCGACGCGACGTATCGATCCAGCCATCAATAAAACATACGTACATTCTTTCAATTCATTGAACAGTCCCTTATCTATCCGCAATCGATTCCGACTGGGTACAAGCACTACTGGGCGATACGCGCGTCTCCGGCCGCAGGCCCAGGCCCGTGCGCGCGAGCCGCTAGTGCTAGACTAGACCGATTGACCCCTCTCCGGATACACACGTAGGTAGGCACTGTCATCACCCGGGTGCCGTCGACCTGCCGGGAACCTGCCAGGTGTAGCGTGTGGGCGGGCATTTTAATAACTCAGGCCCAATTTGGAGGCCAATCATTCGGAGGTCAACCGTTCTATAATAGAACTCGGCTGACGGTCGTAGGGTTGGCACGTACGTCATTCATTTGTTTAGTCCAATATTCATTCATATATTTTTTGTTTATTCTATAAGTAAATCGAGAAAAAATGGCTAGATTTATTTCTGATTTTCAATAATAATGAAAAAAAACAGACAAATAAAACGCCATTAAATGTAAAACGCAGCGCATACATTCACACAGTACACTTGAAAGGGTCAGAACCTAGTTTGTCCACCATGATTATTCGAGAATAGAAATGAGCGGCACGTATGTCGATTCGATATCCAGATGAGAGATGGTCCGAGACACTCATTGACTAGTACCCGAGGGGTGGAAAAACGTCACGAGGAAGGCAAAGACAGAGATGGAATGACGAAATGATTGTTGGCACGAGACCGGAACGAGTGGAGGGTGGCAACTGGAGGGGGCCTTCGACCTACGGGCGGGCTGTATTTTAAATAACATGTTTTATCAATTAAATAAATAGTTAATGTAATTTATATATTATTATCTAGGTATAATAATGTAATAATTTAATTCATAATTTTACATTTGGAACAATATTTTTATTTTTTTCAGTAAGTAATTAATAAAAGAAGTAATTAATATATTCTTTATTGCACAAATTTTAAAACTAAATTCAGTTACAAATTTTGTAATAAATTGTTCAAAGAAGTGTAAGAAAACCACTCTACTGAAATAACATTCAGTACAGGCGTCAGTATAGGCGCGCGTGTAATTGTTTTGTATTTTGTGATAATGCTATTTAAACTCTATGGCTTTGTGACATGCTATGTTTTTTCCTGTGCCATGTAGATGTTGTGTACGTCCTTTTACGTCGTATGTATAAAAAAACAATCAGCAGAATGACGGTCGGTCGCTGTGTAACTTGTTATCGAGAGCGTCACTGCTTGCCCGAGCGGCGCGACACCCCTGCGGACGGCGTCCGGCCGCGCGGCCGCGGCGCCCTAGTTAGGTCGCGCGCCCCCTCGAGGCCAGCTAATTTCTTTCAGTCATTTTCCCAATCTTATCGCATGCCCTTAATGTCTTAAAAATGTATTCGAATTACTGCAATGTATTAGAAATCTAATAAAATTCCTCATACGTAAATATTTCATCCCTAACCTTCTCTCTTCGTCTGCAAGACGAACAGCTGAAGCCTTCGTCACAGCCTCCGTCCGAACAGCTGAAGCCTTCGTCACAGCCTCCGTCCGAACAGCTGAAGCCTTCGTCACAGCCTCCGTCCGAACAGCTGAAGCCTTTCTTTATCTAGGGGGCGAGTGGCAAACGCATATAGGTCATCGAGTCGGGAGGCCCATGTCGCTGCGCCCTCAGCTGTTTTATGAATATTATCGATTCCTTCGCTAAAGAGAGTGAAGTTACGATTATAACCATGCCGCTTGCACAACCCCGACACTCTGCACCAGCGAGCACATTTAATGACCTACTACTACTTACAGGCGCACCAGCCTGCCCGTACACGTGCGTTGTAGAGTAGAGGAACAAAGTTACACGTTTTACATCTGCCGGAGACAGACGGGACGATTTGGCCTACACTCCCCGCGCTGGCCAGACGGGTTGGGGAGGCCTGATGGATGTTTTATAATGTACTCCCTTAGTCGCCTTGTACGACATCCACGGGAAGAGTTGGAGGGGTCCTATTCTACTCTACCGGAAACCACACGGCAATATTATTTAGTACCCCACGACCTAATAACTCCATAACCTTGTAGCAACATAATCATATAACGCCATATCCCTAAAACCTGTTAAAAAAAGTTTCTGACGTATGTGACGTATCTTTGTAACCACTGGACTAATTTCAATAATTCTTTCGCTGTTGGATAGATGCTCTCTGTGTGATCATAATCGATATTATCTTATATAGGGTTTTATAATAGAAGTGGCCACATAACAGGTTTCAAATGGATCAAATTCGCGAAAAATGAGCATATATCAGGAATTAACCAATGTTCCTTTCAACAAACTAAATAATCTACATAACATCACGCCTTGGTCCCAGAGGGGTAGGCAGTCTAAATCTAAAAATCACAATGCCGCCTTTTAGTTTTTCTTTAATTTAATACTTATTTGAGGAAGAGTACACCAACTATAGAGATTCAATAACGTTCAGCGCCATGAAAATTTCTGTAATTTCGGATATATCGAGAAAATTAAGTGAGGGAACTGAAACCGCGAATTTTACAATATGGGTTGTTGTGATAGATTTGTGATTTTAAGTTAATTTGATATAAGTAAGATGAAAAGTAAGGTAATAAATTATATTGGATAGTTATCAGCCGGTCCAGCATCAGGCTTCTGGTTCAAGGACCGTTCGTTAACATAACACGTGGTGTCCAGTCGGATCCTATGAAGGGATGAATGAAACAAATATTGTTGTGGGGTTTTAACTGCCTCGAGAGGCTATAATTAAGAAATATAAGAAAACATCTATTAATCTAATTTTACAATGAAGAGTGCACTTTATGATTATGGCCAGAGAATAAGTTAATTATAAATAAGAAAACTCACCGGTACCGGATTTCATGATGATTCTACCTAACGTAAAATTAACATCGTCCATACACAAATACCGTGATTAAATTTAGCGCGGGGGTAGTTATTAACCGCACTGTAAAGTTCGCTGTTTTGATATTCGTTGATTTTTATCACACGCTCGATGATACGATTCCGCTATGGAACCTGTTGGTTCACAACCGCAGAATGATGGACGTCCTCAGCATCTCGTGGAGACAAAAACGTGACGGAGATCACCGCATGGCGATCGGGTACACTATCTGTGCCGGGAACCTTTCGTCTGCTGTCCGATCGCGCTGTTGATGGCAGACCTCTCTTTTGGAACTTCAAACGTCTCTCGTCGGGAACATGTGGTCGGACATCTTCTTCCTTCACGTGGTTGCGATTCAAGATGGACGCTCCATTAAAAATAAACTACTTATACTTTAAGTTATGAAATTACATGGCAAATGTATAAATCGTCAGACGCCTGAAGGGCATCGTTCTGACGGAATGAGTCGGTGGAGTTTGCTAGCCGAAATACTCAAGCCATGTCCCGAAAGTAAGCCGGGAACTAAAATGATACGGGCGTATCGCGCGAAACTCCAATCCAGACTGTCGCGCTGTCGTTTTCATCGTAAAAAGATTTATTCCCTAGGTCGATGTCGACTGCCGACCTCCTTGTCTGATGGGAGTAAAAGACAGAGACAGCGAATGCCGATCTTTATCGATTGGCTTCGTGACGTCTCTCAGCTGTCATATGAAAATAGGAATTTACTCGCTTTTATAATTGAAAATAATGAAACTACAAAATGTTTCCAAAATCAAAATATATGTTTATCAGGTGAAAGGTAGCTATATGAAAAGCATGCCTACCAAATTTCGTTCCAAACGGAACGGTAGTTTAGGAGATACGAGCGAGAATAGTTTAATGCTATAATTTGCTCAATTCTACTATTAAATGATTTCATTGAAATCTAATAATGCGAGGTAAGCTGTAGGTAAGCATTACCGACAATGTTGGATGGTAATATCATGAGTTGTTGAACTGAAATGCCACAAATTACGATCTTGTAGTTTTTTGTATGTGATTTATTTATTCACATACCTTCAATTTATATTTTAATTTACTGAACTTATTTGTTAATTAAATAGTGTTTTGATGATATTATGTTTTATTTATCAAGTTTAGTAGCGCTTCGCTACAATACCCCCTTTGTCAGAGGAAAACGCGTGACACAGTCAGCGTTTAGCAGCCCCTCCAATCAAGGGTAAAAAAAAATTATTCAACCAAAAAAATTTATAATTGGTCAATGAATGTTTTTATATATTGTATATAATATAAATAATTATTAATAATAAAAATAACTGACAAAGCTTGTTATGATATATTTTGTACAGCATGGATCCAACATAAAAAATACAGCATAAACCTCAAAAAAATAAACCTACTTCTATATAATCATGAACATACCCTTCACTGAAATCGGTAGATAGCCTGACAGACATACATACATCTATCATTCTTTCCTTAGTTCATACTTCTCATATACATCCTTCTCTTTCATTTCCTCTCATTCTTCTCTTTCATCTGTCTGTTATATCCGTTCAATGGAGTTGGTAATGTCATGCTTACCTTCCCTGAATTATTATTATTAGCCACAATATGGGTCTAATAATTTTTATCTTAAGCCTTTATATATCCATATAAATCGTACTTAATATTCGCCATTGTCAGGCTATGCTTTGAACTAACATAAGCACAGCAATTCAGTATAAGAAAAGAAGAAAGAAGAAAAACAGTGTATCTAAATAGAATACACCTAACGCACTACTATCCGTCGACCTATTTATGTCTGACATCTGTAGGCTAAAATTTGGTCTAAATAAAACCAATTAAAAAAAATCCATTTAAATACTCATTGAGACATACGGTGACAGTGCAGATGTTAGAGTGTCCTACATTAATATTAGAAAACTCGTTATCATATTACTGTCCCACTTGCTACTGGAGTTTGGATAAAAGATAAAATATATTTAAAATAAAATGCATATACATATAATATATAACATTCAAAAAAGTCTTCACTACTATATATTGAATATTTCAAAATAGTATTGTAGTTCTGATACAATGTTAAAAAATTTGTAAGCCGCTCCGGCTATACTAAAAATATTCAGTTTTTATTTTAATGAAAAAAGTATGTGGGTTAGAAACTTCCCAATTTGTGTTCAAAGTTTACTAGGTTGTCTAGTTACTAGAACTGTTAATAGAACTTAAAAAATGATGTTTTTTTTTTAAAATTATAACTTGAAATAAAACTATCAAAATTTGAATTTCCATCAAATTTGATGTTTAATCGATCGTCATTTGTTCCAACTCATAATATTGATAATATTTTCAATGTCCTGACCTAACAGGTATTAATGAAGAAATGAAATGCAACCGTGCGAAATGCAATCGGTATGCAATGGTCATATTGACCGAATAATGTTTTTATGCCATGGGAAAATTTGGAAAATTTTGGAGCTGTGGACTCTCAACGAAAACAATAATAACAATAACAGCATAACCCCTTACAAATAAATTTCAGTTGCACATAATAGTTTACATTCAATAGAAAAGCATATTTAACATGGTTTTATATAAGTTTCATTCTCCTCCTCAGAGTTTCCGTGGAATAAAAATTACTGATTTTAAATAAGTTTAAATTGTGAAATATTAATAAAAGTATGATGACACACGTGTTATATTATATGTTCGGGCGCCATTGTTGTGTTAAATAAAGGTGTCCAATCGGTATGCAATGAAGGGATGAATGAAACAAATTTAGAGGCTATGATTAAAAAAAATAAGAAAAAAATCTATTAAAATCTAATTTTAACATGTGAAGAGTGCACTTTATGATTATGGCCAGAGAATAAGTTAATTATAAATAAGAAAACTCACCGGTACCGGATTTCATGATGATTCTACCTAACGTAAAATTAACATCGTCCATACACAAATACCGTGATTAAATTTAGCGCGGGGGTAGTTATTAACCGCACTGTAAAGTTCGCTGTTTTGATATTCGTTGATTTTTATCACACGCTCGATGATACGATTCCGCTATGGAACCTGTTGGTTCACAACCGCAGAATGATGGACGTCCTCAGCATCTCGTGGAGACAAAAACGTGACGGAGATCACCGCATGGCGATCGGGTACACTATCTGTGCCGGGAACCTTTCGTCTGCTGTCCGATCGCGCTGTTGATGGCAGACCTCTCTTTTGGAACTTCAAACGTCTCTCGTCGGGAACATGTGGTCGGACATCTTCTTCCTTCACGTGGTTGCGATTCAAGATGGACGCTCCATTAAAAATAAACTACTTATACTTTAAGTTATGAAATTACATGGCAAATGTATAAATCGTCAGACGCCTGAAGGGCATCGTTCTGACGGAATGAGTCGGTGGAGTTTGCTAGCCGAAATACTCAAGCCATGTCCCGAAAGTAAGCCGGGAACTAAAATGATACGGGCGTATCGCGCGAAACTCCAATCCAGACTGTCGCGCTGTCGTTTTCATCGTAAAAAGATTTATTCCCTAGGTCGATGTCGACTGCCGACCTCCTTGTCTGATGGGAGTAAAAGACAGAGACAGCGAATGCCGATCTTTATCGATTGGCTTCGTGACGTCTCTCAGCTGTCATATGAAAATAGGAATTTACTCGCTTTTATAATTGAAAATAATGAAACTACAAAATGTTTCCAAAATCAAAATATATGTTTATCAGGTGAAAGGTAGCTATATGAAAAGCATGCCTACCAAATTTCGTTCCAAACGGAACGGTAGTTTAGGAGATACGAGCGAGAATAGTTTAATGCTATAATTTGCTCAATTCTACTATTAAATGATTTCATTGAAATCTAATAATGCGAGGTAAGCTGTAGGTAAGCATTACCGACAATGTTGGATGGTAATATCATGAGTTGTTGAACTGAAATGCCACAAATTACGATCTTGTAGTTTTTTGTATGTGATTTATTTATTCACATACCTTCAATTTATATTTTAATTTACTGAACTTATTTGTTAATTAAATAGTGTTTTGATGATATTATGTTTTATTTATCAAGTTTAGTAGCGCTTCGCTACAGGGTGTCATTTTTTAGATTTTCAGGGGAGCTGAATCTGAATTTGACCTTGGTTTTATAATCCAAGATGGCCACCATTACATTTTTTTAAATTGTTCATGGGTATGTGCTTACACTTTGTAAGCTAGTAGTTTTTGCCCGCGACTTCGTCTGCGTAGGTTTCGATATTTACACATCTTCAGTGCTTTTAACGATAAATTTGGTTTCCCGTAGGAATTAGATGATTTTTCGGGATAAAAACTATCCTATACATATCCTTTTCTAGGACCTAACCTATATGTGTGGCAAGATTCATCCCGATCCGTCCTGTGGTTGCAGCGTGATTGAGTAACAAGTAGCCAAACTTTCGCATTTATAATATTAGTGGTGTTCTCTGCCGGTATAGCGTCAAGCGGGCTGAGTAACTGAGCGGATATATTGTTTGTGTTACAGCGGCGCGGGTGGCGGCGGGGGAGGCGGGGGCGGCGCGGCCAACCTGATGCACGACAAGCGCGTGGTGCGCGGGTCCACCTTCGCCTCTCATCCTCACGCCGCAGTCAGTACCCAACCC
The DNA here is from genome assembly GCA_947086405.1 of Esperia sulphurella. Classification (NCBI taxonomy): domain Eukaryota; kingdom Metazoa; phylum Arthropoda; class Insecta; order Lepidoptera; family Oecophoridae; genus Esperia; species Esperia sulphurella. The sequence goes on from OX352264.1 coordinate 18,072,174, forward strand.
TCTACCACACTACACCATACACCACGTTAGGAATCATTTCGCATCGCAAATATATCAACAACACGTGGTCACTTAGTAATGAATGAATCGACGGCTCGCTACGAGAAAATCTGATAAGTTGTTGATGCCAGGTGAACAAAGAAGATGGGTGCCGGTACCATATAGCGAAACACTAGGGAACGTGGTTGATGGGTCGCGAAACGGATAAATATTCTCCCTGGCCGGTCCAGCCTCGTGGTAGGGATAGGTGTTTACAAAATTCCTCCGTTTGGTTGGGGGGGCTTTCCGTCAAAAAAAACCAATTTACCAAAGCTGTCCAACTGTACCAAGTTTCATTAAACTAGGCGAGCGAGTGACGCCGCGCGGGGGGTTATCAATGCAAGTACTTAAGTCAAATTCAAAAATTTTCATTGCGCACAACGATCTCTATATACCTACTTCTAGATGGAGCGTTCCAATCAATCGCTCTGTTCCACGCATCTGCGACTCCGGGAGCTGATCAGCGTCTATATTTAGTAAATAATTAAATGTTCTGCGTAGTAGCTGCACAAGTTTCATTGCGAATTTAACCGGCTTCCGGAGCCGCAGATGCGTGGAACAGAGCGATTGTTTGGAACGCTCCATCTAGTAGTGCATAGAGATCGTTGATTGCACACGAGTAGCACTTGGTACATTATACAATTTTTTTATCGATCTACGCTTCCAAGGTGTTTGCTTCCTCCCACCAAACTGCTGGAAGACAGGTTCTCTGTGTGAAGCTAGGTAACATTAAATTAATGCCAGACCTCGCAGCCTGATCATCTATTTTACAATAAGACTTTCTTCTGAAGCTGTTTTAATGTGATACTTAAACTTTCTGACCGTCATATTTAGAATCAGCTCTGCTAGTCTGATGTAGAAGCGTATGCGGGCTGCGAGCACAGTATACATAGGTGGAGTGGACGAGCAAATATATGATGTAATGTAATGTGTGCGGTGCGCGTGCGCAGGGCGACGGCGCGGAGAGCGCGGCGAGCCGCGCGGCGCGCACGCGGCGCCGCGCGCTGGCCCGCCGGGCCGCCGCCGCCGCCGCCGCCGGCCGCCTGCGCCCCGGCACGCCGCCCCCGGCGCCCGGCCGCCGGCACCACCCCATACAGACCGAATACTACCTGGAGGAGGTGCGTATATATTGTAGCTACATGTGCCAAAGTACGATGATACGAGGCGGGAGCGATACCTGTATTTGAACGTGTCACGGTCCGTTCCAGCTGTTCGACAAGGGCGTGGAGATGGAGGTGGGCGTGCAGACGGACCTGTTCGCGGACCGGCCGGCCTCGCCCGCCCACGTGCCGGCCCGGACCGGCGCCGACGCCGGCACGCAGATATACCCGGGGGACGTGAGTATGGGGCCGGGGCGGGGGCGCGCCGCGCGGGCGGGCGGGCGGGCGTGACCCCTGCGTGCCGTGGGCTGTTGCAGCTGTTCGACTTCGACCTGGAGGTGCAGCCCGTGCTGGAGGTGCTCGTGGGCAAGACGGCCGAGCAGGCGCTGGCCGAGGTGGCGCAGGAGGAGGAGCTGGCCGCGCTGCGCGAGCAGCAGCGCCGCTACGTGGAGCTGCGCGACGCCGAGCGCGCCGAGCGCGAGCGGCTCGCCGCGCAGCACGCGCGCCTGCGCGCCGAGAAGGAGCGGCGCGTGGGCGAGGCGCGCGGCGCGGCGGTGGCGGCGGGGGAGGCGCGCGCGCGGGCGGCGGGGGCCGTGCTGGTGCAGGGGTACGTGGCCGAGCTGCTGCCCGCCGTGCTGGCCGGCCTGCGCGCGCAGGGACACCTCGTCGAGCGCGTCGAGAGAGGTACCGCGCCCCCCGCCCCACCACCACCACCCCCCACACACACCCCCCCGCCGCCGCCGACCAGCGACTCTACATACACTGTTCGTATGCGCAGGGGTCGACGAGGAGTTCATACCGTGGCTGGCGGAGCAGGTGTCGCTGGAGATCGAGTCCATCATAACTAGCCGGGACGTCATCACGGGTACGTAGTCCACGGGAGTGTCGCCCTCCCCCCACCTCCCACGGCCCTCCGACGTCTGGGCCACGCCACGGGCCGAACCACGGGATGCCCGGTACTTGCTCAGGTGCTATTTGTCGGACACCCTGCTTAATCCCCATGTCCCCCTACAAATAAAATATTCCGTTCCTTGTACTGCTGTAACTCGACGCAAAAGGTCATCCAGCAGCACGTTCCGCAGCGTGGGTCCAGATCACAGGTACAGATCCCTGTGGTCAGCCCACGGTGGACGTTTTCCATTCATCCTTTGCGTCCAATGAAATCCTGCGTTGCTCGTGTTGAGTGCCGCTGATGACATCAGATGGCATCAGCGCCCGAATCGGGCGCCTCTTGCATAGCCCGTCTGTACAAAAAAAACGCTATCTATTTACGTATTTATCCGACTGTATTGACTGAATTTGTCTCGACATACTGACTGAGCAGCCCGACGACGAGGCCGTCATCGTGATGTCACGCCGTGAATGGGGAGAGTTGCCGTACAGAGGACGAAGGACATAATTATTTATTTGTAGAGGGATCAAGCCGGGTGCTCCGACAAAGAGCAGTACTTGAGCAGTACCTGCCGCCTCCCCCGTGATTCGGCCTGCGTGACCTAGATGTCGAAAGGCCATGGGAGGTGGAGGGTCTGGGGCCCTTCTACCATCCGTAGTTCCCTACGTGCTTTCTCTTCATTCTGCCCACCCCGCTTCCTGTTTTCCTGCCATGCTCTTCCTTGTTGTACGCCTTTCGCAGGGACTCCACACTCGGAGGAGACGGGCAGCTGGAATAGAGCCGAGGACTTTGACTGATATGTGTGTGTGTGCAGAGATCGTGCGGGACGTGGTGGAGGCGCGCGGCGAGCTGTACCGGCGCGCGGGGGAGGCGGGCGCGGCGGGGGAGGAGGGCGCGCCGGGCGCCGACGACGGCGCCGCCGACTCTGTCACGCCGCCCTCCGCGCCCGACGAGGGCGACGCCGAGGAGGAAGGTCAGTGCTCGACCGCGCACCTCCCGTCCTGTACCCCGCACCAGCCCCCCCACCCCCCCCCCACCCCCACCCCGGCGGACCGCGATAATCCCGCAAGTGTTGCCGCAGCGCATCGATTCGCGCCACCTCGCCACGTGCTCGCGGCTAATTGTGCGCGCCGCCTGCCGCGGCGCATTAGCCACGGCCGCGCGGCTGCTGTCATTCCGCGACCATACGATAAGTATTAACTGCAGGGTAGACCAATTTGTTCCGTGCGTCTCCTCCCACATGGTCGGTAATGCGTGCCCCGCGCGCGAGGGGCCCGGGGGGCCCGGGGGGCCCGGGGGGCCCGGGGGGCCCGGGGGGCCCGGGGGGCCCGGGGGGCCCGGGGGACGATACTAGGCGATTGTGAGTGCTCCACGTGGTTGGAATATGGTCCGGTTTGCAAAACAGAGGGTGCGGCCCGCGGCGCGGCGCGGCGCGGCGCGACTAAAGCGCGGGGGGCGACACAATGGCGCGCCCCGCGGCCGGCGCGGCCGCAAACAATTAAGATAGATACGGTGGTGTGATGACGTTATAATGTAGTTTTGATGCGGGGCGGCGCGGTAGTTAAAGTGTATTGTCGCCGCTAATATTTTAAACGTGCACGTGCGGATTGTCCACACTCGAGCTGTCAACTTGTCGCGGCGCTCGCGACGCGCCGCGCGCTGATACATTGTTCAACTGATGCCTTTCGACAGTTCGAATTATAAAATCGAGGGCAGATTATGTTGACAGAAGTGTTTTAGGGCCGTAACATGCACATAATCTTCGCCCTTCAGCTGTTAATTCTTGAAATAAATCGTCCTGCAATTCGATTATGATATGTATGTGCGGCGACGGCCGGCCGGCAGTCGTGCAGTCGCGCAAACGCCCCCAACCGACCGCCCTGGGCCCAGGTCTGGCACGGCCTTCGCTCCGATCCGTTAACTGCCCAGTCTCTCCGTTCGCGACCACGTCTCACGCCTTCATCTTATACCTATGTATATTTTCGGTCGCATTCAGAGTCCTGCATTAACAATAACAGACGCCAGATTTTAAGGGAGATGAAGTGGTCAGAGAGTGAGAGAGATAGAAACACTGGTGACTACTTATTATAATAATATAATGAATGCGATATGTCGCGCGCCACGTGCACGCCACGTGCGACGCGCGACACGCCGCCGCTAGCTGTGTGTACGCCATACACTGCACTTGTTGCTGCCTACACCTGTTGGTATATACACCCACAATCCACATGCTACTTGTATCACTCACCTTAAATCTCTGACTGTACATTGCTGGCGGTCATGGGCGCTGTACTTCAATAAGTATTTGTACGTGTAAAAGTGTTGCTGTGTGTTTATTGTTAATCTGTAAGTAACAATAAATATTATATTGCCGTGTGGTTTCCGGTAGAGTAGAATAGGACCACTCCAACTCTTCCCGTGGATGTCGTACAAGGCGACTGAAGGAATACATTATAAAACATCAGTCAAGCCTCCCCAACCCGTCTGGCCAGCGCGAGGAGTGTAGGCTGAATCCTCCGTCTATCTCCGGCAGATGAGAGAGGGTTGTGCTCCTGCAGTGGAGACAAAAAATAACCTGATGGTGAACAATAAATAAGCAATAGATTTACATCGGCGGCGCACGTGTGCGAGGCGATGGGACGCGATAAGCGGCGATCTGGCCGCTGGCCGCGCGTCGCGAGATGGCAAATGGAATTAGCGGCGATAAGGGCGCGCGAGATGCTATCGGCCGCGCCGCCAGTTTGTTTGGGCAATCCAATCACACAGAGTGCAATTATACACTTACCGAATAAATAAACACTATAGTACGCAGCCAGCACCTGCGGCTGGGTACGTGCGGTATAGGTACATATAAAAATTACATTTCATACGTAAATGAAAATATACTGGCAGACTTAGCTAGGACATCTCAAAGATTTAAAAACTACTTTTTTTTACTAAGGGACAAGTAATTGAAGAGTAACAAGGTACATAAGGGGTGAATGCTTAGCCATATTCTACGAAAGTTGACCCTCGCTCGGGACGCCCTATGACGCTAGTGACCGAAGAAACTGTTAAATATGTTCGTATCCGATCGTTATCGCGTTTTATTGCTGAAGAATGAATGGTTACCCAGAATGGTTCTTCTTCTCTGTCGTCCCCTCACTGCTGAGGATCGCGACCGTATAAAACTCGCCTCCACGCATAGCGGTCATTGGCCAGCCGCACTGCTTCATATAAGGATCCGCCAGCCACCCTGCTCATCGGGTCTGACCACCTCGTCGGAGCTCGTCCTCTGGCACGCCTGCCCCCACTTGTCCCAGATAATGGGCTTATCCAGGTCGTGCTTGAGAGACCGCACGCTTACCCACGAACAAAAACAAACCAGAAGATTTCGCAAAAATCTATAGAATTAATAAAACGAAAATCTGACCGTTTTTGGCTCGATTTATTACTACGGGCAGGTCTCCGTCGGTCCTGGCTCGATCTGCACTACTTACATTTAGCACCGGAAATAACCGGCACTTGTAGAACGAACGGGATAAATAGTTGTATGAACATTGAGCCGGACGGAACCGAGCCGGAATCGAATTATGAACTCAATAAAGACCGTCAAGGCATTAAAACCTGTCGTAAATATTGAGAGATAGCTCCGGCACGGGCTGTATGGCCTATCGGGGCTTCTCTGGAGACACACTGTCGTTCCATAACGTATACTCGGCCCATATATGTACTCGTATGAGTTGTGTTAGAATTAAGAAAGTGTCGTAATAATATTTAACAATAAACAACTGTGGAAAGGTGAAACTGAAATGTTGCGCAGACCGATGGTCGGTCCGCGGTCGCGACGTCCACTCTCACTACTGCTCAGACACAAGAGAAAGCCGGTAAAAAAAAGTATTTTAAGAAGTAAAAAAAATTGCCCAACTGGTTGTCTACAACTCTACGACTGATGTAACCTAAGCTGTATACCTTGTTTGCTAATTTCTCAAATTACCTCGTGCACTTAGCGGCCTGCCCCGGTGTGGGGCAGACCGGGGCAGGCCGGGGCAGGCGGGCGGCGCACACCGGCCGGCACGTGCAGTGTTTGCGGAACGGGATGTGGAATAAAATAACATTTAGCGGACAAGTGCTCCGCGCGGGCGGGCGCTGGGCGGCGTGTTTGTGCAGCTGCGCGCGGGCCGACCGCCGCGGTCCGACCGCCCGACGGTTTACACTTTCCATCACCCTACACAATACCACAGTAATGTAAAGAGCTTAATGTTACAATTTGGAGCACTCAATAACAACACAAGCGCGCGCCCCAGGACTACCCACCACCCACACGTGCGCGAAGCTTTATTCAATTACCTATTGTTTTTTTTATAACAAATAGTATTCAAAAACACTTTGTACTCAATACTTACTGTTATTTGTAACCTGTGACGTAGGAATTTATTTTTAATAAACATTGTGTATATTAATTAAGACCATTACTGTGATCACCAATCCGTCTGCCAAGCGTGGTGATTATGGCAAATCCTCAATGGAAAGCCAAGTGTCATTCTATTGGGGAGGCTTATGTTCAGCAGTGGACGTATATAGGCTGATGATGATATTATCGTCTAACAAATCGACGGCAGCAAATTAAAGTACAAATAGTACATGACTTTAAGTACTGCAAATAGCTGCCGTCGATATATATCTATTGGTAAATGGTGACGTAACTATCGTATATATATACGAAAGCATTTAAACTTGATATTACAAATTAATTGGTTTAACATTTTTCCTAGTGGCCGACCGTGCACTTGATGTCGCAGTGGTGAACATATATTACAATGCTCGTATTTTTTATCAGCTAGTTTGGTATAAACCAACTTTGAACATAACGTGCTCAAATAATTTGTGTTTCTTGCAGAACTGAAAGGAGAGTAACCGTCGCATCGCCCGCCCGCCGCCCAACTGGCTGGTGCCGGCGGGTGCTGGCTGGTGCCGGCGGGCGCTGGCCGGTGCCGGCGACGCTGCTGCTGTTACTGTATGTGTGCACAGGACGCCAACGTGTTTAGTTTTGTACATTGTGTAGTTTATTAGCTCCTACTGTTTAGTCGAATTAACATTTGTTATTAACTTTAGATTAAATTATTATGTAAACGTAGAGATTTGGTTTTATTTCATGCAGAGCGTTTAACAGAGGGTAAAATAAGCTCGACTAAGTATAACCTGACTAACTGTTATCTGTGGCAAGCCTACTACTACAAACCATTCAGCTCAGTAGCTCGAGAAATAATGCTTGCACCTGAAGTTATTGCAGCTAGTGGACGCGGGCGACAGTATCACTGATTCTATCGAACAAACGCCAAATATGGATATAACAGAAGATTCTTCTGATGAATATGGGTGAGACGAGTCTACAGAATTTTTTACAATTTGTACCTATATTAAAAGTGAATAAAAAAATTTTTATTCCGATTTTTACTTACAAATCTGATGAAAAAGGGATGGGAAATGAGGCCAAGGTCTAAAAATAATGTAATTTACAACTTCATCAATGTAGTATCAAAAAGTAATTAAATAATTTTGGCCAGCTTTTGGGCTCCAATACCCCTATGTGCGACGGTAACTGAACAGTAACTGATGTGCGGGGTAAGTACATACAATGAAATGGGCAGTAACAAACATTACAGGCCCGAGTTTGAACTTCATGAACGTAAGGGAGTGGACTACCAGCTGGGCTACCACGTGGCCGCCACAGTCACGGCAAAGAGTTGTTCCAACTGCACGCAGTGTGATCGCTTACTACATAGTAATCTACACTAATATTATAAAGAGGAAAGATTGGGTTAGTCCAACCAGTCCTACTATTACTTAGTTCTAATGTTTATAACACGAATAAACTCAAAACTACTGGACCGATTTCAAAAATTCTTTCAACATTAGAATGCTACATTATCCCTGAGTAACATAGGCTATACTTATTACTATAAAAAATTAGTGATCCCTACTAAAACTTAAATAATGTAACCCAAGGTGTAAAAAAATTAGCCATAAAATGTCATTCATCGTATGCGCTGTGGAAACTACTGATGATAGAACCTTCGCGTGTCTGTATACTGAAAATATTTGCAAAAAATATTTGCAGCAGTCGGAGCTGGAGCTGAAGCGGGTGGAGGAAGGGGTAAAGGGGGACGAGAATTAACGCTTAATAAGTTTCAACTTTATTTAATTCTGTAGTCCACGCGAGCGGAGCCGCGGGAACAGCTAGTATATTTGCTCCCGCAAACCTTAGTGGGTTTGTATAGTGTACTCGTAGATATGTGTATTGTTGTTTATCGCTCATCCACGTCGTAACGGCTGAACAGATTTGGAACTGTGATAGCTTATACATACATAATGCTCACGCCTTGGTTCCAGAGGGGGGTAGACACAGACGATGTAATCCTGTCAAATGCCACAAAGCTAGGTACTTTCCTTCGCCCGCTTCTCGCCCCGTGATAACTTATAGCAAATGTCATTTTTATCCCGAAATCTAAAATGGTTCCTCAACGGAAGTGCCCACCATCCCACCAAAATGGCATTTTATGGGGAGGTTTATGTTCAGCAGTGGACGTATTTCCGCTGATGATATGCAGCAGGTAATTTAACGCAGACGGAGTCGCGGGAAAACGAGCAAGTTACTAACGCATACTGCGAGCGAGGCCCTCTGCCTAACTTGTGTACTTAATTGTTTGAGAGTTGTCATTTAAACCTTGCGGTGGGTGTTCGGCTCAGTAACAATAGTTAAATCGTCATCCGATTGTCGGAGGGCGGAGGGTGGGCCCGCCTCCGCCCTCCGCCCTCACCGAGTGTAAGCACGTATATATAGGGTGTCGGCGGGCCGCGGGCGCAGACCGCACTGTCCGCGCTGGCGCCGGCCCCGACCGGCTGCAGAGTGTGGTGTGTGTGGATACTAGCGCGACATGTCCCGCGCGGTGGCGCGGCGCGGGCTGTCGGCGGGCCGCGCGACGCCCGCCTTCCGCGCAGACGAGCTGCTCGCCGCGCTCAGCCTGCCCCCGCGCACAGTGAGTACACTACACTACATTATTATCCCCAAACATTTGCTCTGCCTCGCGTAGGTATAAAATAATGAAAACATTTATTTTTAGAAATTATCGCGATTTATTAATGTTATTTCCCAAATTCCGTTTTCGGTAGCAAATTTTCCATTCGCAATTTTCCGATGTGGTTTTTCTTTGAATTTTTTCCTATTCAGTCTCTTGTACCCCCGTACATAACTAAATTACCTACATTACAAGCACTGAGCGAGAAAACACATTTTCTTACAAAACCAGGTTACGTAGCACGAATTGTCGTTCTCCTTACAAAACCAACATGGTGGACTGGATATGTACACGACAAAATTGGTAAAGGTTGGAGTAATATGGAAGATGAGAGTCCCCGCAAAAAATATATTCAGGCATTCAATAGATACATGCTTAGAAACTGTACCAGGTCCCTCCTTGTGTTTCCAAGGAGCAGCCAAGAAACCTCTTTCTTGGTTGATCTTAGAAAAAAAAATACATTCCCTTTACAATCCGGCCGACCGCACTCGCTACCGAGCCAACAGCCTTCCTGTCGAGTTAAAATCATTAAACACTCCACAGGTTTAAAAGTCTCAAATCATTATTGATTAAATATTTTTATTATAGTCTATTGACCAATACTTATTTACAAGACGGATTAAAATATACTAAGTACATCAGGGACATTGTAATTTAATTATTATTGCCTATTGACATCATCATCAGCATGAGATAGTCCACCACTGGACATAGGCCTCTCCCAATTAAGGCGCGCCACTGAACCCGATCCTCTGCTCTTCTCATCCAGTCACTGCCAGCCGCCTTACGCCAGCCCGCCCGTCCCACACTACGCTTGCCCAGTCGCGGTCTCCACTCGGGAACTCGTCTACTCCAGCGGTAGTCGGTTCTCCGACAGATTTAACCAGCCCACTGTCATTTCAACTTCAATGTCGAAGGCTTTAGTTCTCTAGCGGATCACCTCACTTCTGATCCTGTCCCTTAGAGAAACTCCGAGCATAGCTCTATCCACCGCCCGCTGAGCGACCTTGAGCTTTCGGCCTAGTCCCACTGTCAGTGTCCACATTTCGGCGCCGGTCATTACGGGTAGGACGCACTGCGCACAAAATAGTAACTTTTGGCGAGTCGAATACAAGTACGAGTCGTGGATAGAAATAGCATTCGTAATGTTGCTATAAAATACCATTCTAAACTTATCTCATACAAACAAAAGTCGACATGTCCACTAACAGTAGTTACAACACGACGTCGCACTCGAAAGTGTAGCGCTGGCATAGAAATCGAACGACTGTGAACTTTAATTAATGAAAATGTGAAATCTCACGGCGGATTTAGATTAGAGTTGCTAAGTTAAGCTTTACAGAATTTCTCTACAGCAATTCCACAATATTCGTTCAAATTTTCACGCGCAAAGTACTAAATCTTCGTCGAATGCAGGCACGAGTTTCGAATTGAACGACGTGCGTAATGTCGCTACAGGATACGATTCTAAACGTCATCTCATACAAACAAACGTCAACATGTCCATTTAACAGTAGTTACAACCCGCCGTCGCGTCCGAAAGTGTGGCGCTGGTATAGAAATCGAAAGATCGTAAACTTTACGGAATACCAATTTGAAATCTTACGCAATTTCGAAGTCGAGTTGCAAAGCTGGTCAGACTTTAGTCTTCAGGCACTGTGGTGTACGCGACGAGAAGATATGACGTAACTTCCCAAATGCTGCCCAGCCCCAGCCTAGCCCTGTCGGCTTCCTATTGACATGTGGACTGTTAATTGTACACATTTATTCTAAGCTCTTCATATGTATACAATTTGTCTTAATAAATCAATATTTATTATTTTTGATTGCTGTATAACATTCAAATACAATGTAACAATTGTTCATGAATAAACTGATAAAAAAAATTTCCCGTGTGGTTTCCGGTAGAGTAGAATAGGACCACTCCAACTCTTCCCGTGGACGTCGTACAAGGCGATTAAGGGAATACATTATAAAACATCAGTCAGGCCACCCCAACCCGTCCAATTTAGTTGTAATTCCAATTTAGTTGTAATTAACTAGATTTAGAGCTGGTTTTACAAGCTGCATGTGTGTACATTTTGATAAGTATAGAAATGTATAGGTCATATAAAAATCGGATTGAACAACGGATTCAAAGGACAAATTCAAAATTGCAAAAAAAACTTTGAAATGTGCCGTTGGCGGGGCATTTGAGAATAATTCACCTGTACACCTTGACATCTTAACAACTTTCATGGCCGAATGGTAAACTGCTAGAGAATGCCTTCGATATGAAGTTCGCCCGTGAACAATTGTCACTGTGCAGTACGTTGAACTGTACGTATGGAGAGAGATACCTCTTTAAAAATGACTAATTATGGCGTTCCCAGACTTCCATTTCTTTAGCCATCTTTCTAGGTGGGCATTTCTATTTTCAGTCAGAAGTCGTGCAACTCCTCCAAGACTCTGGTAACACGGTGTGTGTGTGTGTGTGTGTGTGCGCAGGTGTACGTGGAACTGGACGCGCAGGGGCGGCTGGTGGCGGGCGGGGCGGGGGGCGGGGGGGGCGCGTTGGGGGGCGCGGCGGTGGCGGCGCGCGCGCGCCTCGCGCCGCACGTGCACGCGCGCTCGGCCGCGCTCGAGGTGGTGCCGGCGGGGGCGGGGGCGGGCGCGGGCGGGTGGTCGCGGGGCGCGGGGGCGGGGGCGGGCGCGCTGCGCCTGCGCACGCTGGTGGCGCTCGCGCCGCACGACGAGCTGCTCGTGTGGCCGGAGGAGGCGCTGCTGCGCGCCGGCGGCCTGCCGCATCTCACGCCGGACAACATACGGGGTACGTCCGCGCAGCGATACCACGTCGTGACCCGACAACTCTAATTCTAACATGATCTCGTACTATAATATAGACAAACAATATTATTGTCTAGTAAATGCGGGCCATGGAAAGAGCTATGCTCGGAGTTTCTCTTAAGAAATAGGATCAGAAATGAGGTGAACCGCCAGAGAACTAAAGTCTTCGACGTAGCTAGTACGCTGAGGTGGCAGCGGGCCGGTCACGTCCGTCGGAGAACCGACTACCGCTGGGGTAAACGAGCTCTCGAGTGGAGGCCGCGACTGGGCGAGCGGAGGGCGGGACATCCCCTGGCTAGATGGAGCGACGAGGAACCGAGGATCGGGTTCAGCCGTGCGCCTCGAGAGGCCTCCGTCCAACGGTCGACTCCTTCGGGCTCCCGATGCTGTGCCTTAAGTAATGCACAAGGCTATCAAAATTAAATTTGGAGTATCCACAGGCTGTGGAATCCTGATCACGTGACGTATATAGTGTGTGCGTATACAGTCACTAAGTGCCTCTGTCCGTGTCCCCGCAGTGGGCGCGCGCGCGGCGGTGGGGGTGGGGGTGGGGGAGGGGGAGCGCCCGTACGCGTGCGCGGCGTGCGGCGCGCGCTTCGAGCACCCCAACCCGCTCAAGGTGCACGCGTACCTGGCCTGCGCCGCGCCCCCCGCGCCCGAGCCCGCCTTCTGGCGCCGCCTGCTGGCCGCCGCCGCCGCCGCCGCCGCCGCCTGCCCCGCGCCCGCCACCACCCCCGCGCCCGCGCCCTGCCCCGCGCGGCTCGAGGCGCTGTGCGCCGCGTGGGGCCGCGCGGGCGCGGGGGCGGGCCACGTGTGCCTGTACTGCGGCAAGCTGTACTCGCGCCGCTACGGCCTCAAGATCCACATCCGCACGCACACGGGCTACAAGCCGCTGCGCTGCCGGCACTGCGCGCGCGCCTTCGGGGACCCCAGCAACCTCAACAAGCACGTGCGCCTGCACGCCGCCCCCCTCGCCCCCGCCCCCGCCCCCGCGCCCGCCCCCGCGCCCGCCCCCGGCGCGCGCCACGCGTGCCGCGAGTGCGGCGCGGCGCTGGCGCGGCGCCGCGACCTGGAGCGTCACATGCGCGCGCGGCACGCCCCCGCCCCCGCCCCCGCCCCCGCCCCCACCCCCGCCGCCGCCCGGTGACGGACATCTGTGATACCTGCTACCGATTTAACAGAGACACTTGTCGTCGTATAGGACTACACCCGAGCCGTTCTTTCCGCAGAGATGCGACTCCTGCGGAGATTGGGGACGATTCGAGTTGGAATGGATCTAAAGTCCAAAGGCAAACTTGCAAATAGCCTTATTTATTTCGTAGTTTAAAGTTAGCTGCAAGTTTTCCATATAAAACAAAGTAAAACGTCGACTACTAAAACAAATGTCACGGAAGCTAATACTGAAGTAAGATACAATAATGACACGTGGTTCTCTTAAAAACTCCACAAGTAATATTTTACATACTAAAAACGAGATATCCCGAGACGAAACGTCTCCGAAATAATGTTTTTATAAAGTCTGGTTATGGGTCATCTACCCACTGTCTACTCTGGGTGAGATCAGATTTTGAGATCGAATAATAATTTGATGAGCAGTAAAAAACAATTCAGTACAACGTATCGGACACGTCCCTAGCGCTGCCCGAGTGGCGCCGGCACCGACTGGGCGCACGCGGGCACACGCGAGCGCACGCGGGCGCACGCGGGCGCGCCGTCGAGTAACGTGATACATACGCGGTAACAGGTATTACAGCGACCCTACCTTTCTTGTATTGTCATATTCAAATTCCTTCTTGTCACGCGCAATATGACACTGTATGCGAACTAAATTAAGTAGGTAGGTTATCAAATGTTACAAAATTAAAGTAAAATTCGAAGAGTAATTGATATTTTAAATTATAAAAAACAAGTATTTATATATTTAAGGGCTAATAGTAATAAGTTAATGTGCAAAGGCTGTTTCTGTGCACATATTTCGGATTGTATATTAAAGTTGTAAGCGTACATGAGCTAAGTCGTGCTGGACTACATTTGGATAATACTGCTATATGTAGGATATGAACCAATTTACCTGCTCGTGTTGTGTTGTCTTTAGGTTGTTTTTGTACTGCTACAGAACTCCATAAACTAAAATTGTTTGCAACACTTGTTCACATTTTTAATGAAAGACTGGCTGCCCACAGAACAGGGAATCCCAGTTCGGGAGCCAGGCTCCCGCTCGTAATAATATATGTACACAGACATGTCCAGCACAGGGACGCTAATGTTCCTGAACCAAGAAAGTTATTTGTATCGTTGTGTATAGGATTAAATAATAAACAAAGTATGCGTGTTGACTGTAGTTTTATTGTATATCCTTACGCTAGTGTGGCTAGTGCGCGGCTAGTGCTAGTGCGCGGCCACCTTGGCGGCGATGCGCTTGTCGCGCTCCTCGGCGATGGTGAGCCGCACGCCGCGGCCGCGCGGCAGCGAGATGTACGCCTTGGTGCCGCGCCCGATTATGAACACGTTGTTCAATCTGCAACCAGACAACACATATATTTATTTGCGCGAACAGGTTACTCGCATGTCAGACGCTGTTCGGCTGCCTTGGCTGACGTTCGATATATATTATTGTGTATCGACAAGCGGGAGGGGGTGGGTCGGGTGGGTCGGGTGGGTCGGGATCATCGAGCGACGGCGCGACGGAGGTTCGGCGGGGGACGAGTCACATTTACGATCGCATCGTACCGCTGTTATCGAACATGATGGTCAACAAACTCGTGGTAGGTACACAAGTATGTGGGGGGGTGGGTGTGGAGGTGTGTATGGGGGTATGTGTGGGGGTGTATAATAATAATAACAAAATCATTTATTCATCTCTTAAAAAATATACATTCAATAACTCCGCCAAACTGTATAGTACAGTTTGTTGGCAGAAATGGCTCTCTTACTTTATACACATCTATGGCAGAGAATACTAAATATCACTACGCAATGGTGAATAGCAAAGCAAAGTTACAAAGTTTTTAATTTTGATATTAGCACAAAACGATTGAGGTTACGTTAATGAGTTTACTAGATATTTCTTATATTTAATTCTGAAAGTGTTTTTGTTGATTACATTGCTTCTGATGCCTAGTGGGATAGTGTTAACAATGTTGGGTACCAAATACTGCCTTGTTCTTTCACCATAGTAGTTGCACACAAAACAGTTGTTGGTCAACATTATTATGTGTGGGGGTGTGTGTGTGAGGGCGAGTGGGGGGGTGTGTGGGGGGGGGGGGGGGTGTACCTGGTGGCGAAGGTGTGTCCCGTGGTGTCCTTGATGTGCACGATGTCGAAGGAGCCCGGGTGCCGCTCGCGGGACACGATGGTGCCCACGCGACCCAGATTGCGTCCGCCGGTGATCATGCACAGGTTGCCTGATACGAACAAAACATATACTTCATCGCTCCGCACCGGACGACGGGGTCGTCGACAGCCGCATCAGGGATACAACAGTTATTGGAAATAACAAAAATAATTTGTCATCAGCTAAGTTTATCGGCATGCGGAAGATACTCGGCAGGTCCCGCAGCGAGGCCGCGCCGGTGTAGAATGCGAAGGGCCGACCGACCTGACTCGAACTTGATGAAGTCCATGATCTTGCCGGTGGCGATGTCCAGCTGCACGGAGTCGTTGACCTTGATGAGGGGGTCGGGGTAGCGCAGCGTGCGCCCGTCGTGGGTCACCACCAGCGGCACGCCCTTGGCGCCCGTCGCCACGCGCCGCACCTTGCACAGCTTGTACTGCAACACGCGCGCACACACACATTACACATTACACACACACACACACACACTACACACACACACGCTGCTCTCACCCCATCATCACCCACACACGGTAATTCACCGACCAGTGATATAAGCTATTATGTTCAGAATTTACAAAAAGAAATAAATCTTAAATCATTTGTATATGACACCTTTATATCTGTTCATTCCCTACCCTGCACTTTTAGACCCTCACATTTGGTCCATAGACAGGCTGAGATAGCTCAAATTAGACTTTCATTAAATATCCCACTGCTACATTACATTATCTCTATATTTAGTTTATGGGACAGTAGAGAAACCCTAGGTGAACTGATCTAGAAAAGTTTCAAATCTTGTTGTGGTTTCACCTTGGCCTCCTCAGGTGTGATGCGGTGGATAGTGAAGCGCCCCTTGACGTCATAGATCAGCCGGAACAGCTCATTGGTCTTCTCAATGGACACCACATCTGCAAATGATAAATGTTCTTTTTATACTCAACGAGCATCACTCACAACAAGTAAAAAAATGAATTAAGTATTAAGAATAGTTTAATAACTAGGTACTCTTATAAATTAAAAAAACATTTGGCAGACAGCATAAATATTCTAGGCAAGGTTTTATACTTTTTTTACGATATATTCACTAACACTTCAGATCCTATTCTATTGAAGAATATTCAGGCTTCGATTTTGAGGGTATATTCAGATGAACAATATGACAAATGAAATTTTTTTTATATAAACACATAGTAACATTATCTCTGACTACACCACAAGCAATCGCACAATTTAATGGCTGAAAAGAAAGAACTTTGCCAGCTGAAGAGAAAGGCTACCAACAATGCAATTAAAACACTCGCTAACTAATTTGGATGCATCGAAGGTTTGCCTATATAGATTTTACGGAATGTTGTAAAAAACAGAAAAAATAACTTCACCTGGAAAGACCCAAGTAATTATTTTTATTTCTAGTTGCCGTCGACTAATAAGTCCATAGCTGCATCAAGCAAGACAAACATCATCTTACATACTGTGGCGAAGATGTTACATGCCTATATCCAATTCACGCGAGAGTCCCACAAGGAAGTGTATTAGGCCCTATTTTGTACCTTGTTCACACTGCTGACCTTCCTACCACTGACACATCTACCACAGGTACATTTACCGATGACACAGCAATACTGGCCAGTCATTATGATCCCACTACAGCATTGACTATATTGAATAATAGCCTTATCCATAAGGATATCTCTATATGGCTGAAAAACTGGAGATTTAAGGCTAGTAAAACCAAGTCAGTCCAAGTAACATTCACAATGAGACGTGAAACCTGTCCCCCTGTCACGCTTAATGGTCAACATATTCCACAAGATAACCACGTTAAGTACTCGGGCTTATACCTTGATAGACGACTCACATGGTGCAAACATATATTCACCAAGAGGAAACAGCTTGGCCTCCAGCTTCGCAACATGTACTGGATGCTCAATAAAAAGTCACAACTGATGACACTCCATAACAAAGTTCTTCTTTATAAGGCTATCCTAAAACCCATCTAGACATGGAATACAGCTATAGGGCACTGCTTCCCACTCTAATATTGAGATCATCCAGAGGTTCCAGTCTAAAATCCTGAGGACAATCACTGGTGCCCCTTGGTACATCACAAATGAGATACTAGATAATGACCTCAACATTATCACTGTAAAGGATGAAATTGTTCAAAGTACTGACAGATACAAGGAGAGACTAATGGATTACCCCAATGTCCTAGTACTTAATCTAATGGCTGAAAAGAAGGAACCTCGCCAGATAAAAAAAAAATACCACAAGACAACACTACTAGAGATTCAATGTAGAACTCTAGTTAGCTAGTGGGATGCGTCAATGGACATATGCAGAGCAAGACTCAACACAATACCAAACATTTTACTAAATGGGTGACAGATTATAAAAAAACCGGGGCAAAAAAAAAATACTGTTCAATATGAGTAAGCAGTCAGTCAAGCAACTGATTTTGTTTATATTTTGATTAGTTTGACCAATAATGACATGGCACCACCTTCGCTGGGCCAATCAACATGCAGTTCCCTCCACTCCTACAACTCAGCACTATGTATTTTGTAGAATTAGTAGCTCTAGAAGTCTATTGTTGTTTGTCTTATATGTTGATGCTAGTTTTACACATCCAACATCGATTTAATTTTAATTTTTATGCAAGTACACACCACTTGGTGCCATATTTTTTAAAACGGGATTTAAATGAATTGACATTGAAAATTTTGAATTGCATCAATGGATACCTTTAGATTATTTTTGTTTATAACTAAAGGTTAAAATGTTTGACTCATGATCAATTCAATTACTCCTTATTGCACAATAAAAATAAAGATACAATAATAAAGTAGCTTATACACATGTACATCAATGAGGTGTTATCACTAAAAGCGATTTTTTCCATACAACCTTTGGGTAGAGGATAAGAATAGCAGAAAAGGGTAGGTTGTGCTGTGATCATTGACTTTGTAGCTCTATTCTACACATAATGTAATATGAAATCAATAAGAAATAATTCAATACTGTGAAACAGATATATTAGCATATGCTAGCATAGATAGCTGCTCAACAATAAGCAGATAATAAGTTTGAAATATTACATACAAGTTAAAAAGAACAAAAAAGATATTTTCTTTATTTCGTTTAATTATGACTTTTATTCTTTGCATATAATCCATAGGACTATTACTTATGAACATGGAACCATCGAACATAAGTATGTATCGCACACAACGATTCTAATTCGACAATATTTGTGTTACAGGCCATATAAAAAGTCAATTTCCAATGTACAGTCAGTCACTATAATAAATGAACAAGTACATTCTAATTTCAACTTTATTATCATTGTATAAGGTGCTAGGGCTTGTCAATTAATTCGGAATAAGACTGTATGGTCAGTCTATAACAGCATATAATAATAATACATGCTCTGTTTTGTTCTAGATGTTTTCTAAGAAAATAAATCAAAAATGTAAGAGATACAGGGAGTGGTGTGGTGTGATGTGACGTGATGAACATGAACAGCTGTGTGAGCTCACCCATGAAGCCGGCGGGGTAGGTGGGGTCGGTGCGCACCTTGCCGTCCACCTTGATGAGCCGCTGCTTCACGATCTTGAGCACCTCGTTGCCGGTGAGCGCGTACTTGAGCCGGTTGCGCAGGAAGATGACGAGCGGCAGGCACTCGCGCAGGCGGTGCGGGCCCGTGCTGGGCCGCGGCGCGTACACGCCGCCCAGCTTGTCCAGCATCCACGCCTTGGGCGCGTTCAGACGCTTCAAGTGCTTCTTGGGGCCGCGAGCCTGCGCACACGGTCACACACGCTCAACAACATACCTACTGACATCTCATCGGGCTCGGCATGAGTATATTTATCGGACAACATCTATTGTTATTGAGAAAACATTGGTCATTCTGCCGCGTTGATAAAATACTTATTCATGACTTGATTTAAGAAAATATTGAATACAATGTGTTATGAAAAACGTGCATTTTGATACAAAATAAAAATATATATATTCAAACCATTGCACTGAACGATTAATACAGATTTATCACAGAATTTCAGTTAAACTCACCATGATTGATGAAACTTTGACAAGAAAGAAAATCTATGAAACTGTCAGATCATACGTCAATGTCAAACATGTGTCATTGTCACGATTTTTTTGTTTCTGGCAAAGGTGTCCGGACCACAACGTTCAAGTCTTCACATATATTTCAAATTCAGAACACAGCTCAAAACCAAGTTACCATCGAAGTACGAATACCAAAGAAGTTACCATCGACAATGAGGATCAGTAAATCTACAGAATATTAGTTAAATCTGTAGGTACTGTACGGCGTTCCCCTGAGGCGTTCCCTATGACTTGCTCATTATTTGTCTTTTTAAATTATTGAAATCGGACCAGTAGTTACAAAGTTATTGAGTACCTATTAAACGTAAGCCGCTCCAGTCCCGCACGCTAGTACGCCACGGATACACGTGACGTCACTATCACCGATTCGCTCCCTCGCTGCCTCCCAACACGCAATATTTTCCATTCTCTCTTTAAATTGCATTACAACGACGGTTGTTTTTTGTCAATTTACGTGTATTATTATGTGTTAAATATATTGACAATTTCCCTGGTGTGTATTTTTGTTTATGTGATACATTACAACTTAAAATTTAATATGTGAAAATAAGGTGCAAGCTGGTTTGGAGAAATTTTAATCGGATAACTTACTACAAATAGTTTTTTCAGGGTATTTGATGACTTATGTAATAATTAAAGTACCTATACTCATTCGCTTATTCACTTTCAACTAAGAATAGGTACTAAGATAGGTATTTAGTCAAAAGTTAAGGGTAAGACCTAAAAAGTATTGAGTACACAGTACCTATGAGAAATATCTATCTAAATGTCAAACCATTTAGGTAAATATTCGTAATATGATAATAAAATGGTCTCAAATATTAAGTACTAGCTGTTGCCAGCGACTTCGTCCGCGTCGACAACTTAACATTACAACTTATAATATACCTATTACTAAATCCTGAAAGAAATATAAACTTGTTACGCATTGAAAATATTTATTTACATAAACTAGCCGTAACCACAGAAACGGTGGCGGGACTACAACATTTATGTTTTTTTTTTTTTTTAATAAAGCTTTAATTTACTTCGTGTTAATCATGATATAAAAGATTATCATATAGTTATTTATTTTGATGTTTCAACTAGCTGTGCCCTCGGCTCCGCTCGCGTGAACTACAGAATCCGCCCCCGTTCCCACTTCCGCTCCCGTTCTCTTCCCACTTCTACTTCCACTCCTACTCAGACTCGAGACTCTCAATATCCCAAACCAGCCGTTGTATTAACAGTCGTTTTATTATCATCCGATATAATGGCTTCTAGAAAATATTACTTTATTAATATCTCAGGTTCTAAGTGGCGTATCAAGATGAAACATGCACCAGATTTTAAGTTAGACCACCAGCAAGACAACTGTGAAAACTGCATCAAATTTCATTCAGTAGTTTTTGCGTGATGCGGTAACAAACATACATACAGACAGACAGAAAGACAGACAGACAAAAATTCTAAAAAAAAATGTTTTAGTATCTTCATAATTTATTTTCAAATATCTCTCATGTACAGACATAGACCAGTTACAGTTTTATTATAAGTATAGATAGATATTGTGAAAGAAGTTATTTTTTTTTTTTTACCTAATCTTAAAACAAATATTTATTGCATATTTTGACCCGCTACCATACCTCCATTCCCCGCCCGTTCCCCATCCCATACCCCACCCTTACTTCTTTAAAATATTACTGGAAGCGAGCTATGTCATTACGACATCCCACTTTTTTGATAGCATTCGATAGAGGGTATCATGGCCAGCAACTTTTGTTCGATAATTTTTTTTCTTGACTTTCTAGACACACAGACAGAAGTCTTGCAAGGTACTTGTGTAGTATGGGGCGCATAATTTTATCACCCCATTTTTAATGGTATTGGATATAAAGCACCATGGTCAGCTACTTTTGTCTAAACATTCTTTTCGGACACTGCTCCTCTCCCATACACTTAGCCAAAATTCATGTCAGAGACTCTTCATTCAGCGAAAGGCTGGATGATGGGTCATTGATCCATCTTCTATTTGAATGTCCGCGTTCCAACTCTCCCTCTTTATACCGTCTACTAGCCTTCCATATCCATTCGTAGTTTAACAACTAATAAGATTGTCAAAGCTCTAACATTGTTTCTAATCAAACACCAAATTATATTATGTTGCTAACCACTATAGTATGCTTTTTTTACAGATGTAGATAGCAGAATTAGGTATACCTACATATATTTCGGGTTACCCAAAGTTCTAGATCCATGCATTAGCTACTTGACACTGCACTGGTAATATTCAATAGTATTGTTCCTCACGTTACCCAAAGAGCATGAACTAGGAAGAAAAAAGAGGAACTACGGTTGTCATATAAAAAATTAAAAAAAAACATAACATGACATAAACAAAAGAAAGAGGTTATGTATCATGTGTATAAGTTGGGTGGTTTTGGAAAAAGGAAAAGAAAGAACTGTGGATTATTTATTTATTAGTGTGGAAGTGTAACGGCTCTAGGAATATTCCGTACGCAATATATGAAATGCCGTTAAGACTTGGCAGCTCATGCAGGCGTATGAATGGAGGATTCTGACGACGACTTCGCATGGACTGGTGCTTCGAACGACAGTGAAGATAGCGAAGCAATGTTAGTTGTTATTATTAGCTTCGTACCTTAATTTAACATAATTAAATTTGGTTTGACGTTACATTCTTAATATTTATTAACAGGGATAAAAATAATTGTACTTTATCAAACTTTAAATGTTTTGAGAATCGGGCTCACAGTTGGTCAGAGTGTACAAAAGTGTGGTCTCTATGGAATAAATATTCCATTTGGCGTGAAAAAGATTACGGGGTGAGAAGATTTAAAAAAAAAATCTCAGTGCCCCCTTTTGTACACCTTAACCACTATTCATAGTCATTTAAGTTGTACAAAATTTATAGGCAATTTTCAGACAGGGCTAAATATTCTCCTCAAATAAATAAAAATACACTCGCTACACAAAATTATACTAGTGAAACGAAATAAATTATCTGTACATTACAATGCATTCGAAAAAATTTTAACAGCATAAAGTGTATTTTTGACCCAGTCTACTGTTACCAGTTTGCCGTGTGGTTTCCGGTAGAATAGAATAGGACCACTCCAACTCTTCCCGTGGATGTCGTACAAGGCGACTAAGGGAATACATTATAAAACATCAATCAGGCCTCCCCAACCCGTCTGGCCAGCGCGGGGAGTGTAGGCCAAGTCCTCCGTCTGTCTCTGGCAGATGAGAGAGGGTTGTGCTCCTGCAGTGGAGACAAAAATAACCTGATGATGATGATGACTGTTACCAGATACATTTTTCCAAACATCGGGACTTTAATGAAAAATAAGCAGGACTAGGATGAAAAAATTGGGACTTTGATAAATTGGGTAACAATCGTACTTTACTGAGATTAATCTATGTGTTTCTTCCTTCGCTGGCCAATTCTTTTAAAAGTATCTACTGGGCCAAATTGGCTAATTAGATGAAAATACGGGATTCTGGGCGTCCCACTCAGGGTGCTGGCCGGACACATTCTGAGAGGGCTGAAAAACGGCAGATCCCACCAAAAGCGGGACATCTGGCAACACTAGCTCTGGGTATTACTCTAGCTAAATACATTATTTTTATTTATTTTAGTAGAAAACCATATCCATAATATTTCGCCCTGTTTGAAAATTGTGATCAGAATTCCTATCTCTGGTTATTGGATATTGTAATGTTCACTGAATTCATAAGTTTATATAATTGACTGCTTCAAAACAAATACTATATTGCATTAAACATTACATACAGGTATCCCATAAATAGTAGGACTAACTTAAGGGGATGGTAGACTGGTGCATGGTCTACCAGAATATCGAAGTTTGATCACAGTAAAAACTAACAGGTTATGACATTGTAAATTCTTTTTGTTTGTAATTAACCCCTATTTTTACAATTTAATTTTATATATATTATTACTCCAAAAAATCTATTGTAGTGCCCTTACAGGGTTCATGTCAGTGCCTATGGTTATATGTAAGACCCTATTAACTACATGAAACAATAAATGATATGAAAATGAGTATTTTGGACTTATAAATTTTCAGATTGAAATAGAAATATCTTGTTTACTGTAAAAAAAAACTAAAGTCTCTATTAAATGAACATGTTTTTACAGTTTACAAAAACATCTCAGTAATTTTTTTTTTCTTCCACCACAAGGTCAAAGTTGAGTGACAACATTTTCGTAACTGAAAGGTCTTAAAATAATAATTGTTTTGGGATCCTTCTCACCAAATACTTGTGGAAAATATTTTGTACTAGCTTTTGCCTGCGACTTCGTATTTACAATTACAACATCTTCACTGCTTTCAATGATTAATTTGGTTTCCTGTAGAATTTAGATGTTTTTTTCAGGATACAAACTATCCTATGTCTTATTCCAGGACCTAATTTATATATGTGCCAAGTTTCATCCCGATCCGTCCAAAGGTTGAAGCATGATTAAGGAACAAACAGCCAAACTTTCGCATTTATAATATTAATGGAATGTGATAGAATTATATGTAAATACATGTTGTATTTACATATATTTTTCATTTTGTAAAAAAGGCAGTTAGTATACATGTTAGCAAAATTACTAATATGAGGCAGTAATTTTATATCAATTAAGTCTAAATTACTCAAAAAAGGTAACATTTTTACTGAGATCAAGCTATGATCTGTAACCAGCCTGCAATACCCCTTAAGTTTGTTGTGCTATTTATAAGACTGGCGCCACCACATCCTGCTGATCTTAGTCACATGGTCAGGTCATGTCAGTGTGCCCATTCATGGTCTGCAGTCTTCACTGTACACACACCTACTGAAGCCATCCGTCCACCTGTCTTAATGTTATATATAATCTGTTTTCATATTTCAGGTATGTAGAACAAAAGAATGACCACACGGAGAAATATGAGAGTGACAATGGTTTTAAAAAAAAGCTGCAAAAAAAACTATTCCAAGAGCATGATCAAAGTGATTTTAATGAAAATGAACTACAGAAGAAGAAGACCAAGAAAAGAAAGATCAAGGAGAATCATCTGAAACATGAGGAGGATGAGTCGGCGTGTGGCGACGGGGACGGGGGCGGGGCGGAGCGCGTGAAGGTGGAGCCCGAGAGCGATGGCGGCCCAGCGCCGCAGCCTGCCAGGAAGCGCCGTCGCACCTCTGTTGTCGACAGCGACCATGGACTCAACGGTGCCGTCAGCGACAGTCGCAGCTCCACGTCGCACGACGACTCCTATCTCGAGCTGCGGGTGAAGCGAGAGCGAGCCGCGCTCGCACATAACCACACCACCCCGCATGCAACACCAGTTAAAAAGAAGAAGAAGGACAGGAATATTGCTCAAGTAGAAAAACATTCAGAACAAGAAACTGAATATTTGAATGCAACAAATTCAAAAAAAATTAAGAAAACTAAAAGATCTACAGACCCAGATGTAATCCATGAAAGGGATTCTGTTGGAGGGAATACACATGAATTTAAACAAGAAATTGCGAAAAAAATTAAGAGCCAGAAAGCTGAGAAAAAGCAATCCACTCAAAGTAGGGACAGTGATGTTGGCGATGAAAATGACATTAAAAACATGATCATTGAGGATATGTTCAGTGCAGAGGAAACGGTTGTTGAGACCCGACACAAAACACCTAGTCAGAATCAGGCCAACACTATTACATCTAATGATAAAGAAAGTAAAGTATCAAAAAAAGATGGCAATTATTGTTATACCAGCAAAGAATTTGTAAGTGACGATAGTAGCGATGACAACACTACTACAGATAACTCCAACATAAACAAGAGCAGTACCACACAGCCTTCAGGTGATGTTCATGTAGCAGATGAAAGTAGCAATAGTGAAAACAAAACCAAGAAGACTAGAAACAGATCAGCTGCTAAACTGTCGGACCGAATACAGTTTGAGGACAAAGATGATGTAGATATTGAGAGCAGTGTTGCTCTTGATGACACAATGTCATCGCGGTTCAGACGCTTTCTCAAGGCAAATCCATATCTTAGGTCCATTGTGGCCAAGTTGGACAGTGACACACTGATTTCAAAAAATGACGAAGTATGGATTCTGCAGTGCCCCCATGAAGTTGACATCAGAAGTCTTAAGGACAGGGATCTGGTATTAGATAGTAAATGCAAGGTCAAAGTTGATGGCCGGACCTACGATGGAGCTTTGGAGAATGAAAAAGGCATGGTAGCCATTCTGTCTGTTGAACACAATACATCTGTTATAAAAAATGTACCACTTACTGGTACTATCAACTTTCGTAAAAGAATACCTAAAGCCCATTTCATGGAGGATAATATTATTGCTAACAATCAAACCAATTTTATACCCTTACCTGACACTAAATGTCGACATCCTCTTTTTGGCTCAGATTACAAGAGGAGAATAAAAGTTCCTTCATCCGTCAGAGCACGTCTAAATGCGACAGAGCCAGAACTTCCTGATAGAAAAAAGAAAAAGAAACATAAAAGACAGCAAAGTGTACCCCCGGAGTCAGAAACACAATTTCAAACCAAACTGGAGCCCGAAGGAGAGTTGAGACGAAAAAAGAGAAAACACAAGCACTCCGGAGATGAGGAGCCAGCTCCAAAGAAAATTAAACGGCTGAAACACGATCCTGAAGGTGCAGATGCTTGGGAGTCTGAAAAGGCCATTGAAGAAAATCTTTTCAATTATTAATAAAAAATATATATTATTAAGACTAGTTATTTTGTTAGCTTGCTCGCGAAATATCCTGCGTGGGTAAAGCAGTGCTTGGTGCGAGTTGTGAGACCGCCCTCCGCGCCGCAGGAAGTGGACGACACACGGGAACTGATAGTTCCCAGCTGTCACCCCAATGGTACACCTGGATTTAGGTGACAGGAAGGACCAATTCCCAGCTATCACTGTAGAGGGATACACACGATATGACACAGGAGTACACCACCTGGAATACTACAGTTATGGTAATGGCATGGCTTAGTACCGATATACGCTCCGGAGTACCATCAATGGTAGTACGCAGACAGATTTGGCCCGCTAGTAGTAATTTACTTACATGGTCATATCATAGACGCGCGACCGCCGCTTTACGTACTTTGTGGTCATATTCCCAAGTGTTCTGTTGAAGTGTCTATCAGGTACTTACAGTAGGTACTTATAATAAAAATAATAAATGAATAAACATCTTATCTTCGGAAAATTATTATATACTAGCTGTGCCCGCGGCTCCGCCCGCGTGGACTACAGGATCCGCTCCCTATCCTACTTCCACTCAGACTTTAAATCCAGGTTCAGGTCCAAAACCAGGTTCAGGACCAGGCCCAGGGGCAGGTCCAGGTCCAGATCCTCAACTCAACCCTTTCATCAAACCTCTTTCCCTCGTCTCTCCAAATGTCGTAACTAATCCATCGCAATCCAAATACCGACTAACATTACTTTTTTGCATACGTAAACCACAAATTCATTGTAATCGGGTAACTCAGTCAAAAGTTGTGCGAATTTTCAAACACTCAAATTACACTGGTACCATACCCGCTCCCGCTACAACTCACGAAATCAGTCGAACATTTACACTCTACATTCTTCGCAGTGTATGCGAGTTTTCGGAAACTATAAATTGGCATAACTTTTGATTAACTGCACCGATTGCAGTGAAATAAAGCCTATATGTTACACCAAATTAAGCCCCATGTTTCTGTGAAAAGTCCATCAAAGTCCGAACAGTAGTTTTTAAGTGATGCGTGCACAAACTCAGTATAACATGGTATAACAGACAAAAATTTCAAAAATGATAGAAATGTGTTCTGTTGCTTATCCTTAGACGGACACGCCAAGTTTACGATTTTATAGATATTATAAAACCATATAGGTATTACCAACATTAGCATCTAATATTGTGTACCTACTTACTTACATACTAGAATATCTCAGTGCCGGCCGCTGCCATATACTTAAGTATGATATGACCCGGACTCGGAAATATCACTGCTCAGAGATAAAATACTGTTTCCGGGTGAACAAACGAGTTCCATTCACATATCGCAAACGGCTATTGCCAAAATATTTGAACTCGATTAATGAACCATGTCCATGCACTGGAATGGCGGAGTCAAGCTCTGTGGTATACCGTAGCGATAACATGAGCCCCGAGTCTTAACGAAAGCGCTCGTCTCTAGCTAGCATTATTGCCTACTGGAGTGGAAACCTATAGAGGTCTAGAAGTCAGGAATATCGCATCTGCTGAGCATAGTAGGAACTAGAGAGAGATCAAAAAGTGGCGATATTTTTCTTTTACCATAATTCTATGCGAACAATGTCGCAGGCGGTCGCTAGTTATTTTAATAAAATAATGTACTTGTTAAGTTTAAGTTCAAATACACAAATTGTTATCTTTGTTTAATTTACCTCCGTATCTACATACATGACTGATATATCTGATATTTGTGTCGCACAACGCAGTGGCTCGTTATCATTACGAATCGTAACTAGCCCGAGACAAGTAGCGAGATGAAAGTGGCAGTGACCGGAGCTGGCGGGTTTTTGGGCGGGCGCCTCGCGGCCGCGCTGCTGGACGCGCGCAGCGAGCTGGGCGCGCTCAGCGAGCTGGTGCTGGCCGACGTGAAGGTGCCGCCGGGGGCGGGGGCGGGGGCGGGGGAGCCGGCGGACCCTCGCGTGCGCTGGCTGGAGCTGGACCTGTGCTCGGCCGGCGCCGCCGAGCGCCTGGTGACGCCCGACCTGGACGTGCTGTTCCACCTGGCCGCCGCCGTCAGCGGCGAGGCCGAGGCGGACTTCGACCTGGGCCTGCGCGCCAACCTGGACGCGACGCGCGCGCTGCTCGAGGCAGCGCGCCGGCGGGGGGGCGGCGCGCCCCCCCTGCGGCTCGTGTTCACGAGCACGGTGGCCGTGTTCGGCGGGCCGCTGCCGGCCGTGGTGGGCGAGGGCGCGGCGCCGGCGCCGCAGACCACGTACGGCGCCGCGAAGGCCATGTGCGAGCTGCTGGTGGGCGAGTACTCGCGGCGCGGCTTCGTGCGCGGCCGCGTGGTGCGGCTGCCCACGGTGGCGGTGCGCGCGGGCGCCGCCAACCGCGCCGTGACGTCGTTCGCGTCGAGCATGGTGCGCGACCCGCTGGCGGGCCGGCCGGCCGCCTGCCCGGTGCCGGCCGCGCAGCGCCTGTGGCTGTGCGGGCCGGCCGCGGCGGTGCGCAACATCGTCCACGCGGCCGCGTCGAGCGGGCCGGCGCCGGAGCCCTGGCGGCCCGTCATGTTGCCGGGGCTGAGCGTGTCCGCGGGCGAGGTGGTGCTGGCTCTGCGCGCGGCGGCGGGGCCGGCGGCGGCGGCGCGCGTCCGCTTCGAGCCCGACGAGGAGGTGGCGCGCATGGTGGCCAGCTTCCCGGCCGAGTTCGACACGTCGCGAGCTCTCGGTCTCGGGTTTGTCGTGGACTCCAGTTTCGAAGATATAATTCGAGCGTACATTCGTGATGATTTAAAAGGCTCCTTTCAGTGAGGAAAAACGACAGCGAAAGACGACACGAGTCATACGCTGACCTCTAGTTTAGTTCTTGCTGCAGAAAAATATTTAAATTATATACTCGTCCAGTTTATTAAATTAAATCTAGTATATAGGCATTGACTACAGTGTCGGCTGAGGAAATAAAATTAATGTATAATATCTCTCGTATTTTGTTTTACAAAACGCATTGCAAAATTAGCAATTACATCTTTTACATCTAATAAATAAAATCGTAAACTTCAAGTCTCTATACATTGAAAATATTGGAAAAAAAAAATTGGGGGTCTAAAGATAAGCAACAGAACACATATCGATCATTTTTGAAATTTTTGTCTTATTATCTGTTTGTCTGTGAGTTTGTGCACGCATCACTTAAAAACTACTGATCGGGCTTCGATGGACTTTTCGCAGAACCATGGGGCTTAATTTGGTGTAACATAAAGGTTTTATTTCATTGCAATCGGTGCAGTCAATCAAAAGTTATGCCAATTTATAGTTTCCGAAAACTCTCTTACACTGCGAAGAATGTATGGTGTAAATGTTCGACTGATTTCGTGAGCGGTAGCGGGAGCGGGTATGGTACTAGTGTTATTTTAGTGTTTGAAAATTATTTTTTAGAAAAAAACAAAAACCGACTACAAGGCTATACCTACATGTACAAACTTAAACTAAAAAGTAGAAAATAATATTTTAATTACTTAATTACGAAGTTATTGATACTTATATACCTATTTATAATAAGTTATTTTTGGAGTCGGTGCGAGCCAAGGACAGGGAATATGCCTGAGTGAAGTGAGGTACGAGTAGGTATCTATTAAACTTATTTTTGCTTTGACTGGCACCGACTCCAAAAATAACATATTATAAATTGTAAATAGGTACCTATATAAGTATCAATAACTTCGTAATTAAGTAATTAAAATATTATTTTCTACTTTTTAGTTTAAGTTTGTACATGTAGGCATAGCCTTGAAGTCGGTTTTTGTTTTTTTTTTTTTTGGCACCGAAAAAAATTAATAGCCTGCACTTGGTCCGCAGAACATAAATAGCGTTTTGTAAGTTTACGCGGGAAAAATTGATTGACTTCATCAGTGTGCACATTGATAAACAATTAGTGTCAAAACTAAGGATTTCATCTTTAATTTCATAAAATCACCATTTAATAATCTACATTTTTTTTTGCAATTTGTGATACAAAAGTAACATGATATGTTACATATATGCATAATTACGAATTTCATAATAAAGTTTCGTCATTTTAAAAGTCAACAATAGAATATGTCCTGTTTACTTATTTTACTAGTATCGGCTTTTAAACGCATTAATGCCGCAATTTTTTTCCGCTATAAACGCTTTCATGGGGTAACCTTGAATATAGTAATACTGTGGTAATACTATTATTTTCTTTCTGGCAGATATAGTATGAACCAGAGATCGAAAGCGAGTGTCATGCACGATACCAAAAAATTAGAGCTCAAGTAATAGTTGGTGGGTATAAAAATTTCATCCATAATTAAATTGAGTGCTCCACCGATATCGGAAAGGGTGGTCAGGATTTTAGGATTTTCTCTCCGTAGGATTGTATTCTCTTTGGGATTTTCGATAACTCGGATACGATTAGCGCAGCGCGCGGTGTGAACTTATGAATGGCTCCGGCAAGTGTCACAAGTAGGGATACGCAACAATATAAAAGTATCGATACTGTACTCGATACCAGTATCGCATCAAAAGTATCGATACCAACGATAGTATCGTATGAAAAGTATCGATACTACTCAGTATCGAGTACTTTTTTTCATCATCTCAGAAACCGTGTCTCAAAATTAATAATAAAAAAAGTATAATACAAATAATAATATTCCGTTTCTATTTATTTATTACAATATAGATTGACCTAATGGTAGAAGCAAATATGATTATTTTTTAAATCCCTAATCTTTATCACTGCAATTAGACCATAATCAGACATAAAAAGTAGTTGTCTCCATACAACGACATCATATTTTAATAAGATAGGGGTTTCCCCTAAATCTATCTATTCCGACCGAGAGGGTCGTTATGCATCAGCAAAGCAAGAGAGAAAACGGTAATGAGGTGACACTATGAGTATTTGCCGCATTCACACACGCGTATGGAGCTAGCTAGCGCTGGCGTATTCTCATCCCTGGCGCTGGACGATTCGCAAAATAAAGTAGGTCTGGTATCGGTACACCAAAAAGTATCGAGAATATGACGAAGTATCAATACCTAGTAAAGTATCGTAACAAAAGCGTCAAGTACGAAAATACTTGGTATCGTAACGAAAGTATCGATACTACTCAGGTATCGATACTTTTTGCGGATCCCTAGTCACAAGACGATGAAGGTCACTTGAAGGAGGGAACTGTCAAAGTAAACAAAACTAACAGAAGTCAAAGTGTAAGCCGCGTATTTATAATGCGATTAATTGGATCAACTTGACCTAGCGATAAATAACAGCGAACTTGTTTATCGGCGAGTGTTCAAGTGCAGCCACGACACAGCTGGCTGCGTCCGTCCGTCCGGCGACAGCGCGAGTGCAGCGAGCCTGCCTACTGCCCACTGCCAGCTGCACAACTTTATAAGTTTATTTTGGTAAGTTTCACTGCCTTTTGGTTCGCTTTTTTATGATATAAACTGTACATATAAGCCATTTGGTGGCATAACTTTTTCCAAAAATATAGATTAGTAAGTAATATAATTTTTTTGAAAAATGTAGGTATCTGTATTGAAGAAACTAAGTTTGAAGAAAGAATATTAAAGTTTTAATTTTTGTTATAGAATTTTGTATTTGAAACCCGATTTTTTTTTATGCTAAACAGAGGTTTTTTTCCATAGCGCCCCTTTTTATACAGTTTGACCATAGGTTAGGGTGTACAAAAGGGGGCGCTGAAATTTTTTTTTCACGACAATCAGAGATTTTTTTCCATAGCGCCCCCTTTTGTACACTCCAACCTAAATTTCCAAATTATCTACAGAACTTGGCACCCATTTAGATCTAAATTCTTAATATTGAACCTGGCTCCCATTTTCATATTTATGTTTTCGATGGGATTTAGGTCGTTCTTTGATATATATTTCATCATCATCTTTTAAATTAATTCCACTGTCAAATAGAATAAGAAAATTACAAACATTGTACAAAATATATATACTAGTTAATAAGTTTACTGTTACTTTAACATAGTATTAGGGCTTTTAATAACACTATAAAACAAAAATTTTATAAGTGTGTATACAGAGTGGAACAGAAAAGTGTCACCAGCTGATTATTCCTTAACTAATAAAGATATTAAAATAATTCAAACTGACATAGCTACTAGGTGGCCTGATGCTAGAAATAATGTAACTAAAAAAGAAAGGACCAGAACAAAAGTGATTTTTGTCCCCTCCCTATAAGTGGTTTTTTTCAACTACAATCGAAAGCCCTATTTCTCATCTACATAAAAGGTTATGTATTTCAATGTTAAAATT
Source organism: Esperia sulphurella (assembly GCA_947086405.1). Classification (NCBI taxonomy): domain Eukaryota; kingdom Metazoa; phylum Arthropoda; class Insecta; order Lepidoptera; family Oecophoridae; genus Esperia; species Esperia sulphurella. The sequence continues at coordinate 18,104,588 of OX352264.1, forward strand.
CCAGTAGTTATCGAAATAGTGTAATAATAAAGACATATGATTTCATATTATTCTTAGCAACTATAATTAATTTTAAAAAAGCCCTTTACGGGGTTTCTAAATCGAATTAAAAATTACCTGTCAGTATGTTCAATTGATTTTAAAAAAACCAGCCAGTTCATCTTGTAAAAACTTGTTCTGAAGAGTAATACAAAACCATACCTTTTTATTAAGTACCTAACCAATTATGTAGATCCAATGCCCTTTGTGTAGATGATAAAAATGGCTTTCCATTGACACTAAATAAAAACCACCATTAATGGGGGAAAAACCACTTGTTTCACGAATCTTTTATTTTTACTTCATCATCATCATCATTAGGTTATTTTTGTCTCCACTGCAGGAGCACAACCCTCTCTCATCTGCCGGAGACAGACAGAGGATTCGGCCTACAGTCCCCGCACTGGCCAAACGGGTTGGGGAGGGTAAATTGATGTTTTATAATGTATTTTATTTTTACTTACCTATATCCTTTTTAGCATCAGGCCACCTAAAATAGTAGCTATGTCAGTTTGAATTATTTGGATACCTTTATTAGTTAGAGAATAATCAGCTGGTAACACTTTTCTGTTCCACTCTGCACATCTGTAATGTATCTATGGATGTATATCTAAAATCAATAAATAATAATATAAATCTCAGTGCTTTAAATTTTGATATAAAAAATAGGCTCCCCGGACACTTTACAGTGGTTTTGCCAGTATGGAGGGAGGGAAACACTGTTTGCAGAATGTGGAAGCCACTTCACTGTCTTACTCACACAAACACATACAGTGACGACAAATGCCTTTGTTTTCTTATCTTGTAATGATGGCTGTGAGAAAAGTAATATTGTAGGTAGCAATAATTGAATTTCATGTGGAGCGTTTGTTCATCATTTGATGCAAGGGCGTGTCGCGGTGGTAGTTGGTAGGTCGGCGGCAGTAGGTGGCGGGGCATAGCGGCAGCCACTTGGTTACTGACATGTGGTTTTGCTGCCTCTCAGAACTGGTAAACATGAGGCATTTGGAGGTATATTAAGTAGTACATCAGTGAGTTGCTGTACTCTATGAGTACTCTATGTACTCTATGAGTTGCTGTAACCTAGCTTGGTGAAACATCTTTGTCCCTTTAAGAAACACATTTAGTTGTTTTCCAAGTTTTTTTTTTTTTTTACATTTTTATTTCATACACTTCGCAGCATAACAATTAAATTATTATTAGAAATTATTATAAAATATTTACAGCCAATAACGAAGTTCAACATAATTACACAATTTAGATTAATGACAAACTAAAAAAAAATACAGATAATAGTAGATACAATGATATTTGAATAAGAAATATTACTCAAGTGTTTTTATATACAATTTTAATTATACTAATTAATAAAATTTGCATCCACCTGGGTGTACTGTGTAGTGTATGTGAGTGGGTGTAAAAGGAGTGTGTATAGTTGAAATAGTTAATGACAAATTTTGATGCATAAACAATTTTTTTTTTTTTTTTTTTTAAATATTTAGTTCCATACAAATTGTTGTTTGGCCCATTAAGTGGTTACAAACAATACTATTTATTGTGTGAACATACTGGAATTACGAAAATAAATGTAACTACATCTCATGCCAACTGATATGTACTTACATTTATTTTCATAAAACTCGTAAATTTTGAGGATTCCGTCAATACATACAATACGTCAATATTATTGCAAACCGTTTTTGTCTGTCTTTCCGCTGGATAACTCATTAATTAGGTACTAGATCTGTTAATCTGAAACTTGGAACACATACAAAAAATAGCTTATCAATGATCTGAAAATTTGAAAAAATTATATTTATAGAGATATTGAAGAAAACTGACACTGGCAAGCAATAATAAAGGGTCGGTCGCTTACAAAAAGCCCGTCTTTATTTAGTTAATGTATCTAGGTAGAATCGTTACTGTACTTACACATTTTACCGTATTTATACTAATTAGACAGAAAATGTCTCTCTGGATACTATGGAACCTCACGCGCTCTGTCTCCGCTGGTACAGACAGCTCGAGAAGTGGATCGCCCCCACTCGTCGGGCCGAGCGTACGAGCCGAGACCGTGGGCGAGGAGCGAGCAGGCGGCGGGTATCTGGTGTCGCTGTAAGTGGAGCGCGGACGCATTGTGCGGACACAATGGCGGGCGGCGGGCGGCGGGCGTGACGCGCCGCGCGGGCCGGGCGGCGCGTGACGCGCGCGGGTATATGTGGGGCGGGCGGCGCGCGCGCCCGCACTCTGCTGCCCGCGGCCCGCTCGCCGCCCGCCACGCACATGACGCTCCAGCCTGCCCGGCCGCCCGCCGCGCGCAACACGACACACGGCGCGCGTAAAGTGCGCCACAAGGCTGTCAGTGAAAAGGTTGCTCGCGCTTGCGCTACATTTGCTGGGCTGATTGAATATTTTGTTGAAAGGATGATTTATGTCTTTTTAGTATGTATCGCACGGGAGTCGTCGGGGAGGCTCGGCGCCCTGGAGCTCCTGGTGACGGGTGTGTGACGTGCGAGACGTGTTTCAGAGGCAGATGGCGATCGAGCGCGGAGCAGATGAGAGCGAGGGGGGTGCGGAGGGCGGGGGCGAGGGCGAGGGCGCGGCGACTTACGTGGTGACGCTGGAGCACGGCGAGCACCGGGACGCCGCGCTGTACCGGTGCGTGCTGCACTCACACACACACACACTAGACACACCACGCACACACTGACGGCTCTGCTCGCTCGCAGGTTCGAGAAGGGCTGCCGGCTGCAGTTCCGGCCCGGCGCCAGCCTGATGGGCCGCAAGGTGTTCCTCTACACCAACTATGTCGGCGGCGACGACAGTGAGTGCGACTCCTACCCCCGCCCCCCCCCCCCCCTCCCTCCCCCCCTACCCACAATCGGGTTTGATTCTCAGCCATACTCGTAATGTTTTCATCTCATAAATAATTTTACAGTCGCTTCGCCAGAGAACGAAACGTAGAACGAGCTAATTATAAAAAAAAGTATAATAAAATTGAGTCGTGCGCAGAGACGGAGGGCGGCTCGGAGCAGGCGGAGTTCGTGCGCAGCCAGTACCGCGGGCTGCGGTGGGGGCGGCGGGCGGGGGGCGCGCTGGGGGGCGAGGGGGGCGCGCTGGGGGGCGAGGGGGGCGCGCTGGTGGCCGACGACGACGCGTGCTGCGAGCTGCGCCTCGCGCGCGCCGGGCCCTTCCACTACTACTTCGTGTACGACACCGCGTGAGTATCGCTCTGCGCCGGCCGCGGGCGCGCGCGGGGGCGCGGGGGCGCGGGGGCGCGGGGGCGCGCGTCTGTAAGTGTGTGTGCGTTCGCAGGGAGGGCGCGGCGGGTGCGGGGGGCCCGCAGGGCTCCGGCTGGTTCCAGGTGTCGCCCGAGCTGCGCGCGCGCGGGGCGGCCGTGCCGCTGGACGCCGTCATGTGCCACACCGTGCTGGCCAAGTGCCTGGGCCCGCTGCCGCGCTGGGAGCGCGCGCTGCGCGTCTCGCGCGAGGCCGGCTACAACATGATACACTTCACGCCCATACAGGTGCGTGCGTGCGCGTCCACCCTCGCCTCCCCTGCCCCCCCCCCTGCCCCCCGCCCCCCGCCCCCCACTGACGCGGCGTGTGCGCGTGCGCAGGTGCTGGGCGCGTCCGGCTCGTCGTACAGCATCGCCGACCAGCTGCGGCTCGACCCGCGCTACAGCGCCGGCGCCGGCCCCGGGCGGGAGGCCACCTTCGCCGACGTCGAGAACCTCGTCGTCAAGATGCGCAACGAGTGGGGCGTGAGTATACCTCTCCGGCCGCCGGCCCGGGGCCCGGGCGAGCCGCAGACGAGTGAGCGCTTGTGTGTTGGTGCGGCAGGTGCTGTCCATCTGCGACGTGGTGCTTAACCACACGGCCACCGAGACGGCGTGGCTGCGCGCGCACCCCGAGGCGGCCTACAACTGCCGCGACTGCGCGCACCTGCGCCCCGCCGCGCTGCTGGACGCCGCGCTGGCCGCGCTCACCGCGCGCGCCGCCGCCGGCCGCCTCGCGCCGCACGGCCTGCCCCCCGCGCGCGCCCACACCGAGCACCACCTGCAGGTACCGACACGCTCCCGGCGCTGCGGGGCGCGGGGGGGCCGGCCGGTGACGTGACATGACGTGGTGCGCAGGTGGTGCGCGACGAGCTGGAGAGCTGCGCGCGCGCGCTGCGGCTGCACGAGATGTTCCAGTGCGACGCGGCCGACGTGGAGCGACAGTTCTGCGCCGCCGCCGCGGGCAGGTGGGTGCGGGGCGCGGGGCGCGGGGCGCTGCGGGCTGCGGGCACTGACAATACGTGTGTGTGCGCAGGGTGCCGGCGGCGGGCGGGGCCGGGGGCGGGGGCGGCGGCGAGCTGCGGCTGGTGCTGGACCCGGCGCGGCGGCGCCTCAAGGCCACCGTGGACATGGAGCTGGCGCTGCAGCTGTACAACGTGAGGTGAGCCGGCCGCGCCGGCGCGAGCGGGCGAGCAGGGGGGGGGGGGGGGGGGAGGGGGCGAGCGGAGTACTGACCTGTGTGTGTGTGTGTGTGCAGGGCGGAGGGCGAGGCGGGCGCGGGGGCGGGGGTGGAGGCGGAGGCGGAGCGCGTGCGCGCGTGCGGCGCGGCCGTGCGGCGCGCGGTGGAGGCGCTCAACGCGGCGGCGGGCGCAGAGGCGGAGGGGCACCTGCGCGCCGCCGTAGACAACTGCCTGGCCGGCATGCGGTACGTAGCGCCCAGCGCCAAGCGCCCAACGCCTAGCGCCGGACTGCCCGACCATATGCCACACGTAGCACTCGATCGTACCCGCGCCCGCTGGGACGCGACGGACGCAGGTGATACGCGATTAACACAGACGATTGAACTTACTTCTTCCAGTTGACTGGCGATGGAGGGAAATAATATAGTCTATAAACAATGTGTAGAGGACGGCTGTGAATGACTGAGAACGATTGTTACAGATACTTCCGGCTGCAGGACGATGGACCGAAGATAGAGGAAGTCAGCGTTAAAAATCCCCTGGTGCCGAGGTACCGTCGCTTCTTTATTTGTAGAATACGATATGCACAAATACAGTTACGAGTAAAAGTTAAAAAAAGAAAAAAAAAAAAAATAGTAAAATTTAGGCGCTTTAAGCGAATTTATTACTGTACTAGCTGTGCCCGTGGCTCCACTCGCGTGGCTCCCGTTCCCACTTCCGCTCCCTATCCCACTTCCATTCCCACTCAGACTCCCCATCCAAATCCGAAACCAAATCCGATTCCGAACCTGAATTGAAACTGAATCCCACTCTCACTCCTCCCACTCCAAGTCCAGATCCAGATCCAGGTCCAGGTCCAGGTCCAGGTCCCACTGCCAATAGGCTAACTCAATCAAAAGTTACGCGAATTTATAGTTTTCAAAAACTCACATTACATTGGTACCATACCCGCTCCCGCTACGGCTTACGAATTCAGTCGAGCATTTACACTCTACACTCATCTCAGTGTATGAAACTATAAATTCGCATAACTTTTGATTGACTGCACCGATTGCAATGAAATAAAGCCCAAATATGTTACACCGAATTAAGCACTATGTTTCTGTGGAAAGTCCATTAAAATCGGTTCAGTAGTTTTTAAGTGATGTGCACACAAACAAACAGACAAAAAATCCAAAAATGATCGAAACGTGTTCTGTTGCTTATCCTTAGACCTCCCAATTTTTATTGCTCAATAATACTCTTATTTTTATAATATATTTAAATATTGTTATTTTTAACTCGAGAGGAAAAGCGATTTTCACTCGTATGACTCACTTCTGTGCAGATACTTCACATTCCCCGCGGAGCTGGAGGGGGCGGACTTGGGAGAGGTGGAGGCGGGCGTGTGGGGGGAGGCGGGCGCGGGGGTGATGGCGCACAACGGGTGGGTGATGGAGGCCGACCCGCTGCAGGACTTCGCGGCGCGCGCCGCCGCCGGCCGCGTCTACCTGCGCCGCGAGCTCATCGCCTGGGGCGACAGCGTCAAGCTGAGGTATGCGTCCTGCCCTGGCGGGCCGGCCAGCCAGCCAGCGGCCAGCCCGCCCCCCCCTCACCGGGCCGCGTGTGCCGCAGGTACGGCGCGGCGCCCGCGGACAGCCCGTTCCTGTGGGCGCGCATGCGCGAGTACGTGGAGCTCACCGCCGGCCTGTTCGACGGCCTGCGCCTCGACAACTGCCACTCGACGCCGCTGCACGTGAGTGTGGCCCCCGCCCCCGCCCCCGCCCCCGGCCCCGCCCCCGGCCCCCCGCGCTCGCCCCCGCTGACCCCCGCGCTCGCTGTGCCCCCCGCAGGTGGCCGAGTACATGCTGGACTGCGCGCGCAACGTGAAGCCCGACCTGTACGTGGTGGCCGAGCTGTTCACCAACTCCGACCGCGTCGACAACATCTTCGTCAACCGGCTGGGCATCGCCTCGCTCATACGTGGTACGTGACAGCCCTCCCCTCCCATACTCATAGAAACTTAATGTCAGGAATTTGGAATATCTATTTTCTTTTAGAATATCTATGGTGTACGCATGAGAAATAAAAGATTCGCTTTTTTTTTTTTTTTTTTGTATTTTTGAAACCGAATGGAATTGAAGGGCCGGCGCTCACATGAGCTCCCGCCCCGTGCGGCGATCGAGGTGACGTAGAATTCATGCGCCTCGGGGTGTCGCTTGGCGTGCAGCAAACGTTTGAAATTCTGACATTTCGGTGTGTGTTTTTTCAAACCTTTGACGTAATGAAATGAAGTTTCAGATCGCTTTGAATGTGAAAACATTATTGAAACAATTATACATTGACATTATAAAGACGAACCCCATGGTAAAATGATTTTCCAAAATTATTTTTACTATTCTTTTGATGCATAGCCGTCTTCGCCTCCAGCGCACAGCAGTACGAAGCGGTGGGAATACCTCACACCGGAGACAATAATTTATTATTTTTTAATCCCTGAGTCTCTACGAGTATGGTATTGAGTAATCCTCAGGCCGCCCCCGCGCGGCGCCGGGCGCGTGTACATGTATGTCTGCGCATGTGGCGCGCGCGCAGAGGCGCTGAGCGCGTGGGACGCGCACGAGCAGGGCCGGCTGGTGCACCGGTTCGGCGGGCGGCCCGTGGGCGCCTTCCTGCCGCCGGCCCCCTCCGCGCGCCCCGCCCCCGCCCGCGAGCGCGTCGCGCACGCCATCCTGCTGGACCTCACGCACGACAACCCCTCGCCGGTCACCAAGAGGTCGGTCCCCGCTCCCCCGCTCCCCCCCTCCCCCTAGTGTATACCACGCTACAGTGTTGCGGTGTCCTGTCCGCAGGAGCGTGTTCGACATGCTCCCGTCGGCGGGCATCGTGGCCATGGCGTGCTGCGCGACCGGCTCCACGCGCGGCTACGACGAGCTCGTGCCGCACCACGTGAGCGCACACCCCGCCACACACCACCACACACCGCCACACACCACCACATGTGATGCACACGGCACCAGCGCTCACTCGCTCGCTCGCTTGCAGGTGCACGTGGTGGACGAGGAGCGGCTGTACTGCGAGTGGAGCGACGAGGGGGGCGAGGGGGGCGAGGGGCTCGTGGGCCCCGCCGACGGGATGATGGCCGCCAAGCGCGCCCTCAACGCCCTGCACGAGCACCTCGCGCGCGACGGATACTCGGAGGTGACTACAGCCCCCCCCTCCTTATATAACGCACCATCCCCAGGGGCAGCCAGCGGGTAGGAGAGTGTGCTCCCGATCGGCGTTGTTGCTTATTCAGGTTTCTACTGTATCGACGGATGCTGATGCTGAGATAGTCCCGGCACGGGCTGTATGGCCTGTTGGGGCTTCTCTGGACACACACTGCCGTTCCATAACGCACGCTCGGCCCATATACTCGTATGAGTTGTGTTAGAATTAAAAAAGTGTGTAAATTGTCGTAATAATATGTAAACAATATAAACAAATATTAATAAACTAGCTGTGCCCGCGGCTCCGCTCGCGTGGACTACAGGATCCGCTCCCATTCCCACTTTCGCTCCCTATCCCACTTCCACTCAGACTTCAAGTCCAGGTCCAGGTCCAGGTCCAGGTCCAGGTCCAGGTCCAGGTCCAGGTCCAGGACCAGGACCAGGTCCAGGTCCAGGTCCAGGTCCAGGTCCACGTAAACGTCCAGGTCCAGGTCCAGGTCCAGGTCCAGGTCCAGGTCCAGGTCCAGGTCCAGGTCCAGGTCCAGGTCCAGGTCCATGTCCATGTCCATGTCCATGTCCATGTCCATGTCCATGACCAGGTCCAGAACCAAGGCCAGGTCCAGGTCCAGGTACAGGCCAAGCCCAGACCCAGGTCGAGGTCCAGGTCCAGGTTCAAGTCTGGTCCAGGTCCAGGTCCAGGCCAGGTACAGGCCCAGGCCCAGGCCTAGTTCCAGTCCCAGGTCCAGATCCAGATCCTCAACTCTCCCCTCAACCCTCCCCTCAACCCTCCTCTCAACACTCCTCTCAACCCTTCCCTCAACACTCCCCTCAACCCTCCTCTCAACCCTCCTCTCAGCTCTCCTCTCAATCCTGCCCTCAAACCTCTTTCCCTCGTCTCTCCAAATTTAGTTCTCGTAACTAATCCATTGCAGTCCAAATTCCGACCAAAATTACTTCGTTGCATACCTATACCACAAATTCATCGTAATCGGGTAGGTAACTCAGTCAAAAGTTATGCGAATTTTCATACACTCCGATTACACTGGTACCATACCCGCTCCCGCTCCGGTCCAGCTCCGGTTCCGCTCCCGCTCTCGCTCCCGCTCCCCTCCCGCTTCCGCTAGCGCTACCGCTACCGCTTCTGCTTCCGCTACCGCTACCTGTACCGCTTCCGCTCCTGCTCTCAATCCCACCCCCCCACGCCCACGCTCACGCCCACGCCCACGCCCACGACCACGCCCACGCCCACGACTATGCCCACGCCCACTCCAATTCCTACTCGCAGCTCCAAATGTAATCCAAACTCATCGCAATCTGAATAGTACGGAAATACTACTTTAGGCAATATATTGCATAATAACCTTACCTACTAATGTATTTGAAAACAAAAATGTCTATAACTTTTGATTGAGTTAGCCGATTGCGATGAAATAAAGACTAAATGTTAAGTTAAGTTAAGCCCCAAGTTTTTGTGAAAAGTCCATCAAAATCCGTTCAGTAGTTTTTAAGTGATGCGTGCACAAACTCACAGACAAACAGACAAACAGACAAACAGACAAACAGATAAACAGACAAACAGACAAAAATTTCAAAAATGATCGAAATGTGTTCTGTTGCTTATTCTTAGACCCCCCAATTTTTTTTTTGCAAATATCTTCAATGTACAGACACGCGATGTTTACGATTTTATTTATAAGATTACTGAAATAAAACATATTTTCCTATGAAATGACTAGCGAATGTGAATATTAATATCCGCGGAGTGACGTGTGCTCGTGTGCTCGTTGCCGGCAGGTGTACGTGGACCAGGTGGACGCCGACGTGGTGGCCGTCACGAGGCACCACCCGCGCTCCCGGCAGGTACGTGTGTCGCGTGTCGCGAGTGTGTCGCGTGTGTCGGCGCGTGTTGACCGGTGTCGCGTGTTGCAGTCCGTCATCCTGGTGGCGGTGACGGCGTTCGCCCCGCCCGCCGAGCACGCGGCGTGGCGCGCGCCGCGCGCGCTGCGCGTCGAGGGGCAGCTGGAGGAGATCCTGCTGGAGGCCACGCTGCGGCACAAGCAGCACAGGCGAGTGCCCCCCCCCCCCCCCCCGCACACACGCCCCCCCGGACACACGCCCCCCCGCACACACGCCCCCCCGCACACACCACACCACACCACACTTGATTTCGATACAAAACAATTGTTTAATAAACAAACGTGAAGTTGCAGCCGACTGCTGATAGCTACCTCATTAATCTCGGTATACTTACTTTTCATCGAACATTCTTAAACATTGTTATCGCGGTAGACTTCCTTTTAGTTAATTTCACTAAAAAATTCTTGCTTTAAAACAGTTAATTTTAAAGAAAATCGAATTTGAGATAATGTCGCAATATATTACAATGAAACAATAAAAATAATTTTCACCATACGCTAATATAAATCTTAAAATTTAATTCCATATGGGTAGGTACATATTATTATTTTGAAAGGTTTTTTTTTTTTTTTTTTGTCTTACAATCTCATCGTATTTTTTTTTTTTTTTTTTGAAACACTTATGAATATTCCAAACATGAATACGTGCCTATATATATTATACACTCTCTCACTCTCGCTCTGAAACACACACACAATATACATGCGCCCTAATTCTTAGTGTAAACTCTCACCTATCCCAAATCCAACACCAAATTCTTTTTCAATTCCTTCACTGTCCGAGCCGCGCAGATGTGGAATAAACTGCCGACGGTCATTCGAGATAGTACGTCGGTGACATCCTTTAAAACTAAACTAAAAGAGCACTATCTGTCTCACTCAGTATAATATGATATGTATGTATTTATGTATATTTATTATAAGTATTTATTTACTATATGTAATCTTCTAATAAATAAAATCGTAAACTTCGCGTGTCTGTACATTGAAGATATTTGCAAAAAAAAAATTGGGGGGTCTAAGAATAAGCAACAGAACACATTTCGATCATTTTTGAAATTTTTGTCTGTTTGTCTGTTTGTCTGTTTATCTGTTTGTCTGTTTGTCTGTTTGTCTGTGAGTTTGTGCACGCATCACTTAAAAACTACTGAACGGATTTTGATGGACTTTTCACAAAAACATGGGGCTTAACTTAACTTAACATTTAGTCTTTATTTCATCGCAATCGGCTAACTCAATCAAAAGTTATAGACATTTTTAATTTTCAAATACATTAGTAGGTAAGGTTATTATGCAATATATTGCTTAAAGTAGTATTTCCGTACTATTCAGATTGCGATGAGTTTGGATTACATTTGGAGCTGAGAGTAGGAATTGGAGTGGGAGTGGGAGTAGGAGTGGGGGTGGGGGTGGGAGTGGGCGTGGGCGTGGGCGTGGGCGTGGGCGTGAGGGGGGGATTGAGAGGGGGAGCGGAAGCGGAAGCGGGAGCGGGAGCGGGAGCGGGAGCGGGAGCGGAACCGGATCTGGACCGGAGCGGAGCGGGTATGGTACCAGTGTAATTTGAGTGTTTGACCTGGACCTGGACCTGGACCTGGACCTGGGCCTGGACCTGGACCTGGACCTGGACCTGGACCTGGACCTGGACCTGGACCTGGACCTGGACCTGGACCTGGACCTGGACCTGGACCTGGATAAGTCTGAGTGGAAGTGGGATAGGGAGCGGAAGTGGGAATGGAGCGGATCCTGTAGTCCACGCGAGCGGAGCCGCGGGCACAGCTAGTATATATATATGTGTAAAGTAGTTTCAGTATTTAGTTATTATGTAGTATATTATGCACTTTTTGCCCCCTCGCTCTTACTGCCTTGTCTCACACCCTGTAAGGTTGGCTGGAAGAGATCTCTTTTAGAGATAAGCTCGCCTTTGTATACTACTGAGCTCGCCTACTAGCTCGTTTACATAGAGGTTGAAGAGCGTAGGCGAGCTCGAACCCTCCCTGCCTCACCCCGCACTCCAACCCGTATGGTTGAGGCAAGGCTCCCTACCATCGGACATTATTGACCTGGCCTCCGTACCAATACTTGCTAACTTTAATGTTCCATTGGTAGGTGGACTTTCTCAAGATTTTTCCACAGTATATCGCAGGAAACCAGGTTAAATGCCCTTGATAGATCGAGAAAGCAGGCAAATACGGGTGTTTTTCGTTTGGTATATAAATGACAGCATGCTTCAGACACAGCACAGCGCTCTCTGTCGACAGACATTAAAGTTAGTTAAAATTCTAAAATATCAAACATATTATTGGTTTTTAATTAATATTAATTCAGTTTGAATATAATTTATTTATTTATTTTATTTTATTTAGTAAACAACAATCACAGACAAAATAATACATTATAGCTTTCCGCCTTGGGAGAGCGGGAACCCCTGACACATGTATTAATTTATTTAAAAGGGGTTCCTTACATTTAAATTACCGTATTAACTGTAAGCTGTTCCAATAAATTATTTCATTTCATTCCATATTAACTCACATTCATTGCTCGACATGCCCAAAATCATATCACAACGCGGGGGCGCCCGACGAGGGCGGCACCAATGTAAGTGGACCTCCGACGGCCGGTTGAACGGTGTGGTGTCGCAGGACCGGCGGCAGCGCGCTGCGGGCGCCGGCGGGGGCGGCGGCGGGGGCGGGGCACGCGCGCTTCGTGACCGGCCTGCGCGAGTACGAGTGCAGCGTGCGGCGGGGCGTGCCGCTCGCCGCGTCGGAGGTGTTCGCGGGCGCGCGGGGGGAGGGCGCGCTCACCGTGCTCGAGTTCCGCGCGCTCGCGCCCGGCACCGTGGCGGCCGTGCGCGTCGCGCCCCGCGCGCCCGCCGCCCGCGCGCTGCGGGACCTGCACGCGCTGCTGGCGGGCAGGGGGGCGGGCGCGGGGGACGACCCCCTCGGCGTCGCGGGCGCGCTGGCCGAGCTGGACCTGGCCGACCTGAACGCGGTGCTGTACCGGTGCGAGGCGGAGGAGCGCGAGGCGACGGGGGGCGCGGGGGGCGCGTACGTGGTGCCCGGCGGCGGCGCGCTCGTGTACGCCGGCCTGCAGGGCGCCGCGGCCGCGCTGCGCGACGCGCGCGCCGCCGACGACCTGGCGCATCCGCTGTGCGCCAACCTGCGCGCCGGCGACTGGCTCGCCGAGTACGCGTGCGCGCGCCTCGAGCGCGAGCCGCGCCTGCGCGCGCTGGCCGCCCGCTGGCGCGCCGCGCTGGCGCCGCTGCGCGACCTGCCGCGCTTCCTGCAGCCCGCGTACTTCGAGGCGGTGCACGGCGCGCTGCACGCCGCGGCCGGCCGCGCCGCGCTGGCCCGGCAGGCCGCGTGGTGCCGCGGCGGCGCGTTCGCGCGCGCGCTGGCGCTGACGTCGGTGCAGCTGGTGGGGCGCGTGCCGTCGGCGCCGCTGCCTGGCGCGGGCGCGGGCGCGGGGGGCGAGTCGCTGTCGGCGGGGCTGCCGCACTTCGCGACGGGCTACATGCGGTGCTGGGGGCGCGACACGTTCATCTCGCTGCGCGGGCTGCTCGTGCTGACGGGGCGGCCGGCCGAGGCGCGCGCGCACGTGCTGGCCTTCGCGGCGTGCCTGCGCCACGGGCTCATCCCCAACCTGCTGGACGGCGGCGCGCGCGCGCGGTACAACTGCCGCGACGCCGTGTGGTGGTGGCTCGAGAGCATCCAGCAGGTGCGCGCCGCCCTCCGCTGCTTATATTCCTTTCTATTTATTTCGTAAACGACGATCGGAGGACGGGTTACCATATTGTTTTACGCCCTGCCCGATAGGTGAGCGTGTAGAAACGATCCATCTGGTGCAGGAGCAGCCCGGCATTACAATCTATACCAGGATATTCATCTATCCATACCAACATTAATCCTATTCAAAATGATGGTGTGGTTGCCTTTATCAACGACAAATTTTTTTTTTTTTTTTATTTATTTAGTAAACAACAATCACAGACAATATATTACACCATAGTTATAGGTACACATTCATATTTGGGCAAGCGTATATAAACGAGACATGGTGTGGCAGTAACAGCCCAAAAAGACCTTGGCCTGTTCTAGGGCTAGTTACATGTACTTTAAGGTGGCATGCTGTAGAGTAGAGCGAATAACAATTATATGTACAATATTCCTGTACTTGCTGCAGTTTTAGTAAGTTATTTATTATATAAATATAGGTACTCAGATAAATATATAAAATAAATATGGATATGATGCATGCTCACAGCATACATGTATACAACATATAGATATAGAAATATATATACATACATACACATATATACATACACACATATAAATATATATCCATTTAAACAATATGACAACAGTTATAATTATTGAAAGTCGATACTACAAATATTATGCACATCATTTTACATTATCATATAGTATATTGAATTCCTCTTGATTCATTTTAATAAGGTACTCTTTAACTTTTTTATTCAAGGTATAGACTGCAGTAGGTATATTTAATAGCACGTCCGGGACACTGAACACATCAACCGATTCCTTAATCTCATGTGGCAATTGTTCATACAGACGAGGGGCAATATATGAGAAGTGTTTTCTAGCACCAGTGGTATGTCTTACTGGTGGTTTGTACTTTCTTATCGTCGTACTTCTCATAAGTTTGTTACTATTATTAATGTTAAGTGGCACTTCGTGTATATGCTTAGCAAAGTAAACCATCATCTGCCAAACATACAACTGCCTTGGGGTCATGACCCCAGAAATATTGTAGAGTGTCTCTGAAGGAAATAATCGGGGCTTTCTATGGATAACTCTTAGATTAAGTTTTTGTGCTACTTCTAATTTATTCAATATTGTAGAACCACAACTGCCCCAGGCAATAATACCATACAACAGAATTGACTGCGTCAGGGCAAAATACATAGTCATGAGTGTTGAGTTGTTCACGATGTTCCTAAGGTCAAGGTAGATATAAGTTATTCGTTTTATTTTAGAGGCAACTGACTCAACATGTGATTCCCACCTTAGGTGTTCGTCTATGACTACACCTAAATATTTGACTGACTTTGCTCTCGCTATGGATTTACAATTGCATATTTGCTTTGTATCATTGCACGAATGTATTTTAACTGCAATGTCTTCCCTTGGTAGCCCAGCACCAGTCAAAGCAAAGCATATATAGTTGGTCTTACTTTCGTTTAGGGAGAGCAGGTTAAGATCGTACCATTTTTTAGCAATTTTTAAACCATTTGTAACTTGACCCATAGCCTCCTGCCACGTATCCCCTGCAAAACTAATGACTGTATCATCCGCAAAACATATTGTATTAGCATTATTAGAAGTCAATAGCGTACAATAGTCATTCAAATAAAGATTAAATAATATTGGCCCCAGAACGCTACCTTGCGGTACCCCAAAGCTCACATCTCGTTCATCACTAACATTCTCATTAATTTTAACAACCTGTCTTCTTTTTGATAAATAACTAATAAACCATTTAAGAACATTACCAACTATCCCATACATTTTCATTTTTTGAATTAGTATTTTATGTGAGATTGTATCAAATGCCTTTGCCAAATCAACAAACACGGACATTACTTTCTTTCCTTTGTCATTTTGCGTCATTATGAATTCTGTCAATTTTGCAATAGCATCCCCAGTGTTACGGCCCTTTCGAAATCCATGTTGAGAATCTGATAAGATGTTATTATTATCGATATAATTACAGAGTCTACTTTTAACGATCCTCTCAAATATCTTAGAAATACTGGATAGAAGGGAAATTGGACGATATAGATATACATACGATGAAATTAAACTATCAGGAGCAAACTGTTTACAAATAAGCGTAAATAATATAAATATCATAGGCATATATCGATCCCCATCAAACGACAACATTAGTCTATTTATAGAATCTTTGGACCAGCTACTACATAAAAAAAACAATATAAAAAATGTCATTATAATGGGCGACACGAACATAAATTTTACAAATGAAGGTCGTCGTCATCCACAAGCTGATGCATACATTGATTTACTTACTCTCAATAGATATAGGATCGGTATAGATAAAGCCACGAGAGAAAATAGTTGTCTCGATCACTGCATGCTCAAGACTGAAAATACAACATACAAATGTTTAATTTACGATACACCTATAACTGATCACACCATAACTATCTGTATGTTACACAAAAATAGCAAAGCAATGGAGTGTAACCAATCAAGAACTAAATTCAATAAAGTAGATTTTTCTAAATTAACAGACGATTTAAAAAAAGAGCACTGGTTAAATGTATATGAAAAAACAGATATAGACAGTGCGCTCGATGCATTTATAGAATCAATTGGGGAATATATAAAGAGAAATACTACTATAAAAGTCATTACAACACATAGGACAAAACAACTAAAACCATGGATCACCCAAGGTTTAATAAATTGTATACATAAGAGAGATAGACTTCATAAAAACTGTAAAAAGTATCCTAGTAACCCAATACTTAGAGACGAATACTTAAAATATGGAAAAATATGTAACCTCATAATAAAGAAAGCGAGAATAAAATATTACAATACTAAATTCATAAATGCAAAAAAAAATCCTAAATAAATTTGGCAAATAATTAATGAAGTATCAGGAAGGAAAGGAAATCCGAACAAAACTGTAACGGAAATTAAAGTTGATGATAGTACAAAAAAAATATCCAATAATATATCTGAGATTACAAGCACTTTTAACAACTATTTCTCTAGTATTGGTAAACGATTAGCTACTGAGCACCTAAATAACCTAAACACGACTGAAGACTTGCTGGCAACAAACATAGCTATAAACCCTAGTAACACTTCTATGTACATGCGACTTACTGATACAGAAGAGGTATCAAAGGCAATAACCTCGCTAAAAAGCAATAACTCTAGTGGCATAGATGGTATATCGGGTAAAATACTAAAATGTATCGAGAGGTCTATAGTACATCCTTTAGTTTACTTAATTAACCTAAGCATAAGAACTAGCACATTCCCCAAAGCTCTTAAAATGGCAGTAGTTATCCCGTTATTTAAAAATGGAGAAAGAACTAATATAGCCAATTATCGTCCAATTTCCCTTCTATCCAGTATTTCTAAGATATTTGAGAGGATCGTTAAAAGTAGACTCTGTAATTATATCGATAATAATAACATCTTATCAGATTCTCAACATGGATTTCGAAAGGGCCGTAACACTGGGGATGCTATTGCAAAATTGACAGAATTCATAATGACGCAAAATGACAAAGGAAAGAAAGTAATGTCCGTGTTTGTTGATTTGGCAAAGGCATTTGATACATTCTCACATAAAATACTAATTCAAAAAATGAAAATGTATGGGATAGTTGGTAATGTTCTTAAATGGTTTATTAGTTATTTATCAAAAAGAAGTCAGGTTGTTAACATTAATGAGAATGTTAGTGATGAACGAGATGTGAGCTTTGGGGTACCGCAAGGTAGCGTTCTGGGGCCAATATTATTTAATCTTTATTTGAATGACTATTGTACGCTATTGACTTCTAATAATGCTAATATAATATGTTTTGCGGATGATACAGTCATTAGTTTTGCAGGGGATACGTGGCAGGAAGCTATGGGTCAAGTTACAAATGGTTTAAAAATTGCTAAAAAATGGTACGATCTTAACCTGCTCTCCCTAAACGAAAGTAAGACCAACTATATATGCTTTGCTTTGACTGGTGCTGGGCTACCAAGGGAAGACATTGCAGTTAAAATACATTCGTGCAATGATACAAAGCAAATATGCAATTGTAAATCCATAGCGAGAGCAAAGTCAGTCAAATATTTAGGGGTAGTCATAGACGAACATCTAAGGTGGGAATCACATGTTGAGTCAGTTGCCTCTAAAATAAAACGAATAACTTTTATCTACCTTGACCTTAGGAACATCGTGAACAGCTCAACACTCATGACTATGTATTTTGCCCTGACGCAGTCAATTCTGTTGTATGGTATTATTGCCTGGGGCAGTTGTGGTTCTACAATATTGAATAAATTAGAAGTAGCACAAAAACTTAATCTAAGAGTTATCCATAGAAAGCCCCGATTATTTCCTTCAGAGACACTCTACAATATTTCTGGGGTCATGACCCCAAGGCAGTTGTATGTTTGGCAGATGATGGTTTACTTTGCTAAGCATATACACGAAGTGCCACTTAACATTAATAATAGTAACAAACTTATGAGAAGTACGACGATAAGAAAGTACAAACCACCAGTAAGACATACCACTGGTGCTAGAAAACACTTCTCATATATTGCCCCTCGTCTGTATGAACAATTGCCACATGAGATTAAGGAATCGGTTGATGTGTTCAGTGTCCCGGACGTGCTATTAAATATACCTACTGCAGTCTATACCTTGAATAAAAAAGTTAAAGAGTACCTTATTAAAATGAATCAAGAGGAATTCAATATACTATATGATAATGTAAAATGATATAATATTTGTAGTATCGACTTTCAATAATTATAACTGTTGTCATATTGTTTAAATGGATATATATTTATATGTGTGTATGTATATATGTGTATGTGTATGTATGTATATATATTTCTATATCTATATGTTGTATACATGTATG
Source organism: Esperia sulphurella (assembly GCA_947086405.1). Taxonomy (NCBI): domain Eukaryota; kingdom Metazoa; phylum Arthropoda; class Insecta; order Lepidoptera; family Oecophoridae; genus Esperia; species Esperia sulphurella. Next base: position 18,122,842 of record OX352264.1, read on the forward strand.
CTGTGAGCATGCATCATATCCATATTTATTTTATACTAGCTGTGCCCGCGGCTCCGCTCGCGTGGACTACAGGATCTGCTCCCATTCCCACTTCCGCTCCCTATCCCACTTCCACTCAGACTTCAAATCCAGGTCCAGGTCCAGGTCCAGGTCCAGGTCCAAATTCCGACCAACATTACTTTGTTGCATACTCGTACCTATACCACAAATTCATCGTAATCGGGTAACTCAGTCAAAAGTTATGCGAATTTTCAAACATTACACTGGTACCATATGATACCCGCTTCCGCTCCCGCTCCGGTCCAGCTCCGGTTCCGCTCCCGCTCCTCTCCCGCTTCCGCTACCGCTTTCGCTTCTGCTTCTGCTTCCGCTCTCAATCCCACCCCCTACGCCCACTCCCACTCCCCACGCCCACTCCCACTCCCACTCCCACTCCAATTCCTACTCGCAGCTCCAAATGTAATCCAAACTCATCGCAATCTGAATAGTAGGTACAGAAATACTACTTTAAGCAATATATTGCATAATAACCTTATAACTAATGTATTTGAAAACTAAAAATGTCTATAACTTTTGATTGAGTTAGCCGATTGCGATGAAATAAAGACTAAATGTTAAGTTAAGTAAAGCACCATGTTTTTGTGAAAAGTCCATCAAAATCCGTTCAGTAGTTTTTAAGTGATACGTGCACAAACTCACAGACAAACAGACAAACAGACAAACAGACAAACAGATAAACAGACAAACAGACAAAAATTTCAAAAATGATCGAAATGTGTTCTGTTGCTTATCCTTAGACCCCCCAATTTTTTTTTTGCAAATATCTTCAATGTACAGACACGCGAAGTTTACGATTTTATTTATTAGATATTTATCTGAGTACCTATATTTATATAATAAATAACTTACTAAAACTGCAGCAAGTACAGGAATATTGTACATATAATTGTTATTCGCTCTACTCTACAGCATGCCACCTTAAAGTACATGTAACTAGCCCTAGAACAGGCCAAGGTCTTTTTGGGCTGTTACTGCCACACCATGTCTCGTTTATATACGCTTGCCCAAATATGAATGTGTACCTATAATTATGGTGTAATATATTGTCTGTGATTGTTGTTTACTAAATAAATAAATAAATAAAATAAAAAAGACCTGAGCCTGCTCCTGGGCTGGGTGCATATACTTAGAGTGGCCTGTTGTGGAGGAGCGCCTTGGTAGTGAACAGAGTTCACTTGAATAGAGATTAAATGATATAGGGCCCCGAACGCTCCCTTGCGGTACTCTAAAACTTCCATCTCGTGCATCATCATGCTATTGTTCATTTTAGCAGCCCGTCTTCCGCCTAAATAGCGACTGATAAACCAGTTTGAGACGTCAGTACCGATCCCGGACAATTAAATATCTTTTTTTTTTTTTTTTTTTTTTTTTTTCCCAAGGATTGTTTTATGGTAAACCGTATCAAATGCCTTTGCCAAATCAACAAGTACAGACGGTACTGTATTTCCTTTGTAATTTTGAGTCATTATGTATTCTGCAAGTTTGGCAGCAGCATCTCCAGCGCTGCGGACTTTTAGGAATGCATGTTGAGAGTCTGACGATATGTCGGTACTAAGTACATAATTGCAGAGTCTACTTTTAGCGGTCTTCGCAGATTTGTTTGAAATATTGGATAGAAGGAATATCTCTAGGTTCTATAGAACCTAGAGTTAACGTACCATTCGGTACGATGTATATGTGGGGGTGTGTCTGTTCGCAGTACTGCACCCTGGTGCCGGGCGGCGAGGCGCTGCTGGGCGCGCCGGTGCGGCGGCTGTTCCCGCGGGACGACAGCGAGCCGGGGGAGGGGGGCGTGGTGCAGCCGCTGCACGACGTCATGCAGGAGGCGCTCGAGGCGCACTTCCAGGGGCGCGCGTTCCGGGAGCGGGGCGCGGGGAGGGGGCTCGACGCGCACATGGGCGACCGCGGCTTCCACGTGCAGGTGGGCGTGCATCCCGACACGGGCTTCCCGTTCGGCGGGAACGCGGACAACTGCGGCACGTGGATGGACAAGATGGGCTCCTCGGAGCGCGCCGGCACGCGCGGCCGCCCCGCCACGCCGCGCGACGGCAGCGCCGTCGAGCTGGTGGGGCTCTGCTACAGCGCCGTCGCCTGGCTGGCGGGCCGCCACGCCGCGGGCCGCTACCCGCACGCGGGCGTCTCGCGGCCCGCCACGCACTGGACCTGGGCGCAGTGGGCCGAGCGCATCCGGCGCGCCTTCGAGCGCCACTTCTGGGTGCCCCCCGCGCCGTCGGCGCTGGACGCGCGCCCCGACCTGGTGCACCGGCGCGCCATCTACAAGGACTCGCACGGCGCCTCGCAGCCCTGGGCCGACTACCAGCTGCGCTGCAACTTCCCCGTCGCCATGGCCGTCGCGCCCGCGCTGTTCGACGCGCGCCACGCCTGGCTCGCGCTGGACAACGTGGAGCGCCTGCTGCTGGGCCCGCTCGGCGTCAAGACGCTCGACCCCGCCGACTGGGCCTACCGCCCCGCCTACCGGCCCGACGACGACTCCGACGACCCGAGCGTCGCGCACGGCTTCAACTACCACCAGGGGCCCGAGTGGCTCTGGCCGCTCGGCTTCTACCTGCGCGCGCGCCTCGCCTTCGCGCACCAGGCGGGCCTCCACGCGCGCACCGTGGCCGCCGTGCTGCGCGCGCTGGGCCCGCTGGCCGCCGAGCTGCGCGCCTCGCCCTGGCGCGGGCTGCCCGAGCTGACGGACGCGGGCGGCGCGCCGTGCGCCGGCTCGTGCCGCTCGCAGGCCTGGAGCTCGGCCGTCGTGCTCGACGTGCTGCACGACCTGCGCGCCGCGCGGCACGCCACCGCGCTCGACTGACCCGCCCCCCGCACCCGCCCGCGCCCGCGCCTCGCCGCCCTGCGCCGCCTGCTGCGCCGCGCACCACCCGGACACCGGCTCGCACGCGCCCGCTCCCCCTCCCCCACCCCCGCCTCGTTCGCCACAGTCGTCTACAGCGATCGCTACTTTCGCTACGGCCTGCCGCTGAGCGCGGGCGCGGGCGCGGGCGCGGGCGCGGGCGCGGAGGGCGCGGGGGGCGCGCGCCTGCCGCCCGGCGCCGGCGTGCTGCTCCTCGCGCCCGCCCCCCGCGCCCCGCTGTCGCCGCGCTACGCGCCCATGCGTCGCGCGCGCCGCGACCTGCCGCGCGTGTTCGCCGCGGCACTTCCGTTCCCCTCCGCGCCCCCCGCGTGCCCGCGCGCGCTCCACTACCGGCAGCCGGCGCGCGCGGTGCAGGCGCCGCCGCCCGCGCCCGCGCCGTCGCCGGAGCCGGTCCCGGTGCGGCGCCGGCGCCGCTGCGAGTCTCCTCGCGCCCCCGCCCGCCGGCCGGGCGCGCCGCTGCCGCAGTTCGCGCTGCCGCAGCCGGCCGCCCCCGCTCCGGGCGCGGTGTACGAGCGCGTGGCCGAGTGCGCGCTGGCCAAGCAGGGCGCGGGGTGGGGCGGGGGCGGGGGCGGGGGCGGCGCCAACGTGGCCGGCGCGCCCGTGGACAAGCTGTCCGACAAGCTGGCCGTCGCGCGCAAAGTGCTCAACACGGAGCGGTACAACAACGTCGCGTGGGCGGCGCGCGGGGGCCGGGGCGGGGGCCGGGGCGGGGGCTGGTCGGCGGGGGGCGCGGCGGGGGGCGGGGCGCGGCGCGCGGGCGTGCGCGCGCTGGCGGCCTGCAGCGGCGCGTGGTACGCGGCCGCGCTGCTCGCGTTCTACTTCCTGAGCCTGGCCTGAGCGCCGCCACGCGCGCACTCGCCGACGCGCCGCCGCCACTCAACCACTTGAATTTACCGAAGTAAATGGAGGCTATCGCCGTACGAGCGGCGCACTGTGCCATGTAGGTTAAGAATTCATCGCCTTTTGCTAGATTGCTTATTTATAATTAAGCAGGCATTCTACTTAATCTTTACGTAACGTAGATAAGACGAGCGTGGAGCGCAGGGCCGGTGCGGGGCGGGGCGGGGCGGGGCGGGGCGGGGCGGCGCGACGCGACACTGACTCGCCCCTGGTACACATAAGTTCGTCAACTAAATGTTAAATCTTGTGACGAACGATTGTTAACTTGGAGTGTAGTCCAGAAGGTCGGTCAGTTTCATTTCTATTCAGAACTAGCTGTGCCCGCGGCTCCGCTCGCGTGGACTACAGGATCCGCTCCCATTCCCACTTCCGCTCCCTATCCCACTTCCACTCAGACTTTAAATCCAGGTCCAAGTCCAGGTCCAGTCCAGGTCCAGGTCCAGGTCCAGGTCCAGGTCCAGGTCCAGGTCCAGTCCCAGGTCCAGGTCCAGGTCCAGGTCCAGGTCCAGGTCCAGGTCCAGGCCAGGTCCAGGTCGAGGTCGAGGTCGAGGTCCAGGTCCAGTTCCAGACCTAGGCCAGGTCCAGATCCTCAACCCTCCCCTCAAAACCTCTTTCCCTCGTCTCTCCAAATGTAGTCCTCGTAACTAATCCATCGCAATCCAAATTCCGATCAACATTACTTTGTTGCATACGTATACCACAAATTCATCGTCATCTAGTAACTCAAACAAAAGTTATGCGAATTTTCAAACACGCACATTACATTGGTACCATACCCGCTCCCGCTACCGCTCACGAATTCAGTCGAACATTTACACCCTACAAACTTCGCAGTGTATGCGAGTTTTCGGAAACTATAAATTCTCATAACTTTTGATTGACTGCACCGATTGCAATGAAATAAAGCCTATATGTTACACCATATTAAGCCCCATGTTTCTGTGAAAAGTCCATTAAAATCAGATCAGTAGTTTTTAAGTGATGCGTGCACAAACTCACAGACAAACAGACAAACAGATAAACAGACAAACAGACAAAAATTTCAAAAATGATCGTAATGTGTTCTGTTGCTTATCCTTAGACCCCCCCAATTTTTTTTTTGCAAATATCTTCAATGTACAGACACGCGAAGTTTACGATTTTATTTATAAGATTGTGGCCATATGTTGGAAAAATATAAAACTTTACTCCACTACTGTCGGTGGACCCCGAGCGACCACAGTCAGTGTTATGTCCTTATGTAGCCCCCGCCCCCCGCCCCGCGCATCTTGTTTGAAACTGCCATTTGTTTTATATTGTTATATGTTACTACTATAGTAGATAATTATTATAATATGTTTTACGGCTCTGGAAGCAAAGTCCTTTTGAGCCAGTCGTATATAGTTTTTTCACTTCATTCAATATTTAACCTTACTAAAGTTGATAGCAAGCTTTAGTAAAGTTTGAGGTTAGGAAGTTCACTGTTTTAAAAAGATCAGCTTAGACACGTTTATTTACATTTCCTGCACAGTGTACACGATCACAGACATTTGTTGTATAATATATACTATCACTATTAAACACTAAAAATCGAAGTGTACATTATTTTGGAAAAACAAATACACAACACATTGTTCTGTAAAAACCGCGGGAACAGCCCTCTTATGGCGGCTCCACATTAGTGCCGTGAATTCACGGCACAAGTCGTGCCCTCCACATTCACGGGATGCTCACAATCGTTCGTGAAACCTGCCGCGAAATGGACGTAGAAGTTGCTGCTGCAATTACTTTGACAGTACATTTTCATAATGGTAATGTTCTAAAAAAGACCATTTTCAGTTTCGTTATTCCAAACTTTTTAATTATATAATTATTTAATTTTTTTTTAATTATTAATAAATTCCTTTGTAGTCCGGAGTAAACTAGCACGGGGCCGTGAATGTGGATGTGTACGCGTGAACGCCGCGCGAAGGGGGCGCGAACCCTTTGTCGCGGGACAAAATACTCTCTGATCGGGGAACAGCCGTGAACGCGCGTGAACCCCGCGAAAACCATCCACATTCACGTTCACGCCTGTTTACGGAGCTTCACGGCACTAGTGTGGAGCCGCCATTATGTTAGTACATTATCATAATGTTGCCATGTAGTAGATACTGTTAGTTACGTAACAGTGGCTAATGTTTTGCAATCAATTATATCTGTGATTTTGATGTTCACATAAAATGTATTCATTTATATTATATCTGCCTCTAAAGGATTTAAAATAAACCTGTATTTGTTGTAAACTGATGTTAGATTAGCAACAGAAAAGTTAAAATAATGTAGGACTAACACTTGCGACTGTTGCGTAGATTGTTCGTGTTCATAAATAAATATATATCTGAGTTGTACTGAGCGAGCGTCTTTTATTTATTGTTCTGTTGTAAACCAGTAATATACAGGATGGCATTTTGTAGCCACCTGAAGGGAGAGTACTCATAATACTGTAGACAATTGTACCCAACGAACACATTCCTTTATTTTTGAAAAGAAAGAAATGCATTGAAATTGAAAAAAAAAAAAAAAAAAAAAAAAAAAAATAGAGGGGCAACACGTGAAACGTGTTATCGAGGCGCGTAATTTGGGCGTTCAGATGGACGGTGAGCTGCGGTTTGAGAGACACGTAACAGACTCTGTGCGTAACTGCTTTTACAGATTAAAGGTTTTATATCGAGCGCGACTTTCTTAACCTCCAGTTACGCATTAGGCTCTGTGAGGCATTAATACTTTCAAAATTGAATTATGCAGACGTTGTATATGGCCCACGACTACTGGCTCGAACAAGTAGAATCATCCAACGCGTTCAGAATGTCTGCGCGCGCTACTGTTTTAACGTGCCCCCTCGATCACATGTCACACCATTTATAAATAAAGCTAACATGCTTAAAATGGCACCACGTCGAGAGCTCCATATTGCCGTGCTGCTGTTTGGTATTATTAAACACAAGCAACCATCATACCTGTACAATAAACTCAAGTGGTTACGAGATTGTGACAGACAGACTAGGGAAGCTAGTTATAAGCTCGTGCTGCCGAGTTATAACAACTTTGGTACAACGCAACATAGTGTTGGAATAAAAAAAAAAAAAAAAAAAAAAAAAAAAAAATTACACCCTGTACTTTCATTGCATCAATCGTTAGGGTCAATTATGAGGATGAGATCTCTCTAACTTGATAAATCAATTTTTTTTTTTTTTTTTTTTTTTTTTTTTTATTGTAATTTATTAATTATGTTCTGTTTATTTCTCATGTATGTTCATGTATGTGTGTGTCGTAGCTATGAATAAATGACCTATTCTATTATTTGAATTACTGACACGATTGCCATTTGCACGTAATCCTTTCTTAGACGCGACAGAACTGCGTGTTAAATGCGGGTAGAATAGAATAGAATAGAAAAACATTTATTTGGCACACATATACAACACAGTTTGACAGACAGAAAGATTTTATACATTTAGTGCAGTCAACACGGAGAGGCTGGTCATGGACAAGGGTTAAATTTGGGCGCAAGCAAAATGGCACGCAGCCCGCCTCGTAGGCCCTGGGGCCACCCTACCGGTCGACTGCACGTAGCGGTGTTGCAGTGCGGGGCCAAAAGGGACTCCGACTCAGCACATGCTGCAGGATCTGCAGCGCTGGTTTTTCAGTGGAGCCACCAGTGACGGTGCGGACGCAGTGTAGCACATATAATTATTACTTATATTAATAATACTCATACAGTTACGTACATCGCTCCGAAGGAAGGAAGGAAGGAAGGAAGGAAGGAAGGAAGGAAGGAAGGAAGGAAGGAAGGAAGGAAGGAAGGAAGGAAGGAAGGAAGGAAGGAAGGAAGGAAGGAAGGAAGGAAGGAAGGAAGGAAGGAAGGAAGGAAGGAAGGAAGGTTAGGTTAGGTTTTTTTTTTTTTTTTTTTTTTTTTGTTTGTATATCAGTACTTCCTCTGCCACAGGGCAAAGACATTGTCTGCAATACAAGGATTCAAACTTCTTTTTTATTCTTGTTTATCCATTCTATTTTGAAGGGTGGAGGTCTCCGGGATTTATCGGGAGACCTACCACTATATTAACATCTAATTTCTATTTTAATTACATTAATAACATCTATTAATAACTAACTTTCTTAACTCTATTTATAATGTTATTAGTCCATTTCGTCTGTGTATATCGAGTGTATACTCATGTATACTCTTTTTATACTACTTTTCTTAAGCTATTTTCTTTCCTAGTTTTCTATCATATTTACATTGTTTTATCTTATCTTGTTCTATTCCTATTTATTACTATGGCTGCTATATCCTTACAGTATTTAACAAAAATTTGTCTGTGTTCTTTTGTACTCATTAATGTAGATATTGAATCCCTGTCCAGTCTAATACCCAGTTCTAGTTCTAAGTCCAGTTTTCTCCTTCCCATTTGGGGACAGTCCAACAGTATATGTGGGACAGACTCCTCCTCGTCGTCGTTGCATATGCAGGATGAGCTTACTTTACATTTGAAACGGCAAAGATACTGCGAAAATCCCCCGTGTCCGGTTAGCACTTGTACCAATCTTGGCTCTAATTTTATTTTCCTCATTGTTCTATAAGCGTCCACAGCGTTTGGGAAGAAAAGTTTCGTGACTCCGGCTGTATCTCCGTTTATGTACCTATCGTTCCATTCTCGAATAGACTCTTCCCTGATGGATTTTTTCATGTAGGAGACGGGACACCTGTCATACTTCGGAGCTGTTTTTAGTTTGAGAGCTGCTGTCTTGGCTAATTCGTCCGCTCTCTCATTCCCCTTTGCGCCCGTGTGGGCCCTTATCCAGAACATTCTGAGACTTTTCCCATGACTCTCTATCGCTCGAATGTTTTTCTTAATTTCATGAGCCATTTCGTGAATCACGACTGGGCTTCGCAGTGATTCCAGCGAAGAGCGGGAGTCGCTGAAAATATTAAATTGCTCTTCCTTCCTTCTTATAACCAGGTCAGTGGCTTCTTTTAGAGCTAGTAGCTCTGCTTGGAAAACCGAGCAGAAGGTTTCCAATTTATATTTGTGCGACTCCACCTCTGTTCCGTCTTTCCAACATGTGAGGTTAGGTTAGGTTAGGTTAGGTTAGGTTAGGTTAGGTTAGGTTAGGTTAGGTTAGGTTAGGTTAGGTTAGGTTAGGTTAGGTTAGGTTAGGTTAGGTTAGGTTAGGTTAGGTTAGGTTAGGTTAGGTTAGGTTAGGTTAGGTTAGGTTAGGTTAGGTTAGGTTAGGTTAGGTTAGGTTAGGTTAGGTTAGGTTAGGTTAGGTTAGGTTAGGTTAGGTTAGGTTAGGTTAGGTTAGGTTAGGTTAGGTTACAGGTTTTCGAACCACCTAAATAAGAGGATAGTGCTGGTCTTAGGAGGGTAGTTTCGAATTCACTGTGCCCAGAGGTTGTCTTTTGTTCGGTGCGGATATCTCTTTTGGTTACAAAGTTATTGTTGTTTTTCTGTTTTTTGTAATTCCCGAAATTTGTACCAAATTTTGGGAATTTCAAAAAATCATAGTTAATTCTCTTTTGCTTTTTCTTCGGTTTTTGGTTTCGGAATTGGTTCAGCTTAACGGTTTTGACAGGTTGCCAGTACCCCCATAATTCCAGGACTTTCGGTCCTGGAGTTATTAAGGAGAACGTGATTCTGTCATAACCCTTGCGTTCCAATTTCGAAATCACTAAACTTCTTTTTAAGTTGGTTTTTGGTTTTTTCTTCTACGGTTTTTGGTTTTTTCTTGTTTTTCTCTTTGTACTTGTTAGAGCTCGGGAGGGTGCGTGCACTGCTATTTGCCGCATAATTTTTGGACACTCGTGTCCAAAGTTATTAGGCAAATAGCGGATTGCTATTCTTTTCCTGCAGTGTCGTCCAACTTTCGGTTAAATTTGTAAAATTTTTCCGAGGGTTGTATCTCCTGCAGGAAAGGGAGGGGATTTTAGGGAATTTGTTTGGGGGTAGCCGGTCGCGAGTGCTGTCGAACGACACCACTCGCGCCGTATTACGTGGGGGGGTTCGGGAGAAATTAATTTTCTCCCGAAAATTTGCTTAAGTTTGTAAATTCGGTCGACTCGCGCTTGACCGTTTTTCCATACTAGCGAGTTTTTTGATTTTTTGTTTTTTCCCATTTCTCAGCCATCCTTCCTTCTGGAGGGGGCTGAGTGGGGGGAAACGAAGGGGGTCATGGAGGCGGGGCCTTCTATGGCCGGCAGGGAGGAGGGGGCGGACAGGGCGACCGTGCAGGTCAACTTGTCCGACTCTTCCTCGGACGAAGCGGAGATGGAGATGGTGGTCTCCAGGGAGGGAGGGGCGACGTACGGTCGCGCTTCTAAGCGGCCCATTGCCGCAGGGGGGGACGAGACCGAGGGGGCGAAGGTCAACTCGGCTCGTAGGGGGAGGGCTTCTCAGCCCAAAGGGGCGTATTCGGGGCTGGCCGCGGCCAAGTCGAAGCTCCGCGAACTGGAGTTCGCGGAATTCGAGGCGGACGCGGACGCGGCCGCCGAATACAGATTGAGCTTCCCAACGCTGGGAGCTCGTGGATCTCGCGGATCTCGTTCTTCCCCGAGACGGGGGAGGGGAGCGAAAGCGGATGTGTCGAGGGAGCGCAGTCCCGCTAGCGAAGCGGATCCCGACAGAGACGGCTGGCTCGAGAGCGCGCGCTCCGCCGCCCGCGTCATAATGAGGGAGGCCGCAAAATGCGGCAACCTGAAGGGCGAGGTGTGGGGGAGGATGAACGTGGCCTGCCAGGATATCCTGGAGGCCACGGAATTCCTCCAGTCCCGCACGGAGGCTGAGGAAATGAGAATATTGAGGGCCGACAATAAGAGGATGCGGGAGCAGATGGCGATCCTCCAGTCGGAGACGAAGGCCCTGCGGTCGGCGTTCTCCGACAGGAAGGCCACTCCTCCCGCAACTCCGGCGCCGCTTTCTGGCGGGGCCCAGGATCTGGTGGCGGTAATTGGGGAGCTGAAGAAGGAGCTCTTCCTTTCACTGGGGGAAGTGATCCACGATAGGTTCCGCGGCATGGGGGAGATGCTGAATGTCCGGCTCGGGGAGCTGGAAAAGCGTCTCCCTGCGGAGCCTATCCTCCGCCCATCCCTGGCGGCGGACCGGAAGAGGGCTGCGGCTGCGGCTGCCAGCATCCCCGCTGCCCAGCCGGGGCCAGCGGCAGTGCCGCGGGCAGCGCCGGTCGCGAAGCAGGCTGCGCCTGCCAAAAGCGCGCAGAAGAGTGCGGCCGTGCCCTCCCCAGGGCCGGCCACCAAGCCCCCGAGGGCCGCTCCCGCTCCTACCGGGACACCGACGACGCAACCACCTCCCCAGGCGTCCTGGGTAGAGGTGGTTCGGAAGGGGAGGGGAAAGGGCAAGGGCCCCAAGCCGGCTGCAGCACCAGTAGCTGCAGCCAAAAAGCCCGCTCCCCAGCCAAGAAAGCTGGCGGCGCCGAATACGGCGGCGGTCGTGGTGGCCCTAAGGCCGGAGGCGGAGGCGTCGTACGCCTCCGTCATGACCAAGGCCACCACTTCCTTCGGCCTGGCGGAGGTGGGGTTGGACCATGTGCGGGTCCGGAAGACGGCCACTGGGGCCCGAATCATTGAGGTCCCAGGGGAGAACGGGGGCCGCATGGCCGACGAACTTTGTAGGAGGATCGGGGAGTTGGTAGGCGACGTGGCACATGTATACAGGCCCGTCAAGATGGTTGGCGTCCAGGTGACGGGCCTGGATGAGACGGCCACTATGGAGGCGGTGGCGGAGGCGATCGCCAAGAAGGGCGGTTGCACGGTCGCCCAATTAAAAGTCGGAAAAATCCGGGTGCTGCGCAACGGCACAGGGTCGGCCCTGGTGCAGTGCCCGGTGACCGCGGCCAACGCCCTCCTCGCAGAGGGGCGTATCATCGTGGGTTGGTCTGCTGCCCAGATCAAGACGGTGGACACGGTAGCGATGCGCTGCTACCGTTGTCTAGGCCAGGGGCACACGAGGGCTATGTGTCCGTCACCTGTGGACCGAAGCTGCCTCTGTTTCAGATGCAGCAAGCCAGGTCACAGGATGGCGGACTGCAAAGAAGTTAAAGCCTTCTGTGCGGTGTGCCACCTGGCCAAGCGCCCCTCGGGGCACATGATGGGGGGAATCTCGTGCGCCCCACCTGAAGTCCGAGGGAGGGAGCCCCCAGCCGTCGCCCCAGTGGCGGCAAACAACACTCGTGCCACACTGGCCCCGGAGGAGACACGCATGGATGTCTAAATGCCAGTACACCGGCATTTAGACATCCTGCAGGGCAACGTCAATCACTCTGCTCGCGCCCAGGACCTGCTAATGCAGGTCATGGCCGAGTGGAGTGTTGACGTTGCGGTGGTAGCGGAGCCGTACTTCGTCCCTCCCCAGCCCAACTGGGTGGGGGCGACGGACGGCTCAGTGGCAATTGTGGGGCCGAGAGGGGGGGATGCTCTCCCCCTCACACAGGTGGAGCGGGGGCCAGGCCTCGCGGCGGCCAAATGGGGGGATACCCTCCTAGTGGGGGTGTATTTCTCCCCAAATCGGCCGCTGCGGGCATTTGAGGCCTACCTAGAATTGGTGGGAGGAGTGGTGAGGCGAGGGAACCCGGCACAGGTCATCGTGCTGGGGGACCTCAATGCCAAGAACCCGATGTGGGGGTCGGCCGTCTCAAACCCCAAGGGCGAAGCCCTTGGGGAATGGACGGTCGCAACAGGCCTGGTGGTGCTGAACCGGGGCACGACCAACACATGCGTGCGGCGGCAGGGGGGGTCAATAGTAGACGTTTCGTTTGCTACCCCCGCAATCGCCGCACGCATCGCTGATTGGCGTGTCCTGGAGGACGTGGAGACCCTCTCCGATCATCTGTACGTTCGGATGAGGGTCCACACCACGGCCGGCGGCGCAGCACCGCCAGGCCTGAGGAGGGGGAGACGGGCCACCTCGCAGCTTCCGAGGTGGACCGTCTCGCGCCTGGACCCGGAGATGGTGGAGGAGGCGGCCGCGGTCCAGGCGTGGGGGGAGCCTCTGCCGAGGGGCGCCGAGGTAGAGGAGCGTGCGGCACACTTCCGGGCGACGTTGCAGGAGGTGTGCGACGCTTCGATGCCTCGGACGCGGCGGGTGCCGGCGAGGAGGCAGGTCTACTGGTGGACGGAAGAGATTGCGGCTCTCCGTGCCACCGGTAACCGAGCTCGCCGGGCCTACACCCGCTGTAGGCGCCGTCGGCATACGGCGGAGGAGGAGGGCCTCCTATATGAGGCCCTCAGGAGGGCAAAGGGAGATCTCCAGAAGGAGATCTCCCGAAGGAAGGAGGAGGCGCGCGAGGAGTTCCTGGCCACACTGGACAGAGACCCATGGGGGAGGCCGTACAAGCTGGTCCGGAATCGGATGCAGCATGCCCCCCCCATGGACTCGCTGGAGCCAGAACTCCTCGCGCGAGTGGTGGAGGGATTGTTCCCCGTAGTGCCGGAGTTTGCTCCGCCGAGTATGTCCATCCACTCGGCGGAGCCGGCCCCGCGTGAACTCGTCGTCCCGCCCATCACGGACGACGAGTTCAAGTGGGCCATAGACCGCCTACGGGGACGGAAGAAGGCCCCAGGGCCGGACGGGGTGCCGGGGAGAGTCCTCCCGGTAGCCCTGCAGCATCTCGGGAACCGCCTCAAACTCCTGTACGACGATTGTCTGAAGGAGGGGCGATTCCCGAGATGCTGGAAGGAGGGGAGGTTGTGCCTGCTGCGCAAAGAGGGCCGCCCTGCGGACAGTCCCTCCGGCTATCGCCCCATCGTCCTCTTGGACGAGGTGGGGAAAATGCTGGAGCGGATCCTGTCCAGCCGCATCGTCGACCACCTGAACGATGCGGGCCCGGGCCTGTGCGATCGGCAGTACGGGTTCCGGGAGGGGCGGTCCACGATGGACGCGCTGAAGTCCCTCAGGGACTTCAGCGAAGACGCAGCAGGCAGGGGGGAGGGTGTGGTGGCGGTATCGCTAGATATCGCCAACGCGTTTGGCACCCTCCCCTACGGGGTGATAAGGGAGGCACTCATTTACCATCGAGTGCCTCCCTATCTACGGAGGGTTGTGGAGCACTACCTTACAGATAGGGTAGTGCTCTACGAGACGGAGGGGGGGATAGTTGCCCGAAACATGACCTGCGGTGTTCCACAGGGGTCCGTGCTCGGACCCCTCCTGTGGAACATCGGGTATGATTGGGCAATACGAGGGGTGCAGCTTCCCCGCACGGTCACCATATGTTATGCCGATGACACTATGGTGGCAGTGCGGGGGAAGGAGTTCCGCGAGGCCAGGAGGAGGGCGGAGGTCGCGGCGGAACTGGCGGTCGGCCGCATTGGCCAGTTGGGTTTGAGCGTGTCCCTCGCCAAAACTGAGGCCATCGTATTCGGTGGCCGAGGTTGGGGGCGGGGGGCGGGGGACACGCTCCAAATCGGAGGGGAGAGGGTCCAGATCAAGGCCACGATTAAATATCTTGGCATTGATCTGGACCGGAAGTGGGATTTCGGGGAGCACTTCCGTAGGTTGGCTCCCCGAATCGTGGGTGCGGCAGCGGCCCTTGGGAGGCTGCTGCCCAATTTGGGTGGACCGGGGACCCCGTGCAGGCGTCTGTTTGCCGGTGTCATTCGGAGCATGGCGCTGTACGGGGCCCCCATTTGGGCGGACAAGTTGTCGGCACGGAACAAGGCCCTCCTGCGCAGGCCACAGAGAATAGTGGCCTGCCGAATCGCGAGGGCCTATGTGTCCGTGTCACACGCGGCGGCGTGCGTCCTCGCCTGCACCCCGCCATGGGAGCTGGATGCCGGGGTGCAGGCGGAGATGTACCGCGTGAGGGCCGAGGCCAGGGCGCGTGGGGACCGCCCTGGCCTCGAAGTGGTGGAAGGAGCTCGCCGAATGGCGGCAAGACGGTTGCGGGAGAGGTGGAAGGAGGAGCTGGAGGACTCCCCCTATGGAACCCGTACCATAGGGGCGGTCCTCCCGTCACTGGAGGGGTGGCTCGATCGAGGGCACGGCGGACTCGGATTCCGGACGACGCAGGTGGTGACCGGACATGGCTGTTTCGGCCACTACCTGCACCGGATAGGAAGGGAGCCGAGTCCGCAATGCAATGAATGCGGCGCTCCGGATGACACGGCCCAACACACTCTTGAAGAGTGTGGCCGTTGGGATCTGGAGCGCCAAGACCTGGCGATGGCCATGGGGGCGGAGGATCTCTCGCTGCACGCCGTAGTGGCGTTCATGCTCAGCAGCGAGAGATCCTGGGAGGCAGTGGCCTCCTTCTGTGAGACAGTCATCTCAGGGAAGGAGGCCGCGGAGCGGGAGCGCGAAGACGAGGTCGACGCACCCCCGCTCCGGCGTAGGCGGAGGGGCAGGAGGCGGGCGCAGTTCGCTCGTCTCACGCCCTTGGAGTCCGTGGTGTAGGGACCACAGTTGGACTCCACCCGTCTGGGGGAAGGATCGCCGCGTTCGACCCTTCCCCTCATCGGCGCGGGAGCACCGGCCACATGTTTAGGCCGGTGCGGCCTGGGGACACAGTGGCTTGAAGTACATTGGGACCACACTGTGTCCCCACTACAGGCAGGAGGGTGTAACGCCGGAGTGGTTTTAGTGGGTAGTGACTCCTCATACCATCTCGAGGAGTGAGTCCCACATACCCCTCGACAGCCCTAAGTCGAGGGGATGCGTAAGAGCATTTCCACTCCGTCAAAAAAAAAAAAAAAAAAAAAAAAAAGGTTAGGTTAGGTTAGGTTAGGTTAGGTTAGGTTAGGTTAGGTTAGGTTAGGTTCTCCCCCATGGTGTCAGCCTTGTCGTGGCGGGGGAGCTCAGTAGCCCCGGGCAATCCAGCCCGTGGGTGAAGCGAATGACACCGAGGTGGGTCTCTCCAAGTCCCTTCGGGGAGGCGGAGAGACGCGTCCCTCCGCGTGTCCCTCTGAGTAGCAGAGGGCACAGTGGATGGGGCAAGGGCGGGCACCTTCGTGCTGGCGCACTTTGCGCCACCGTCGTTACACCCTAATCCCAACCGGCGTCGCAGCGCGAAGGGATGAATGGCTGATGGGGTTTATCATCAGTCACTACTGCGACCTTCCCCTGTCCCTTCCCACCTCTCCCATCCTTTGTCCTTTCCACTGCCCTATCCTATCCCATTTTATCCGCCGGCAGCCCCGGCAAAAACAACAAAATGACGAGCGAGCTAAAAAACAAATTACCACAAGTGGGTACCCGAAAGGGAGAATCCCACCCCGAACTAGTTTCGGGCAGCCCCAACGTATTTGTGGGGGGCAACTGTTCGCAACTCCCGCGCACTGCGCGTAAAGCAACTGACCCAGGCACGCACACGGACACTGAAGAAGGAACGAGGATGGAGGGAGCTGGGGGTAGCGACGAGTCGGGCTCTGACGAAGGTCAGATGTCCGTCGCGTCCTACCGCCTGGCAGGCAATGGAGAGGCAGCTCTTGGCCGCTTCTACAATAAGCCGGGGAGCAAGCGGCAACGCGGCAGCTCCGATTCGTCGAGCGACGACGGAGAGAGGCGTAGCCGCTCGACCCCGGGACGCAGAGGGAGAGGTCGCCCACCGACTACGGGTCAATATGTGGGCTTGGCTAAGGCGAAGGCCAAATACCTGAAGCTCCAGCAAGCAGAGCTGGAGCTTCAGGCCGAAATGGAGGTGGCCGGGCAAGTCGCAAGGGCCCGCAGCAGCCGGTGCAGCGGCACCGAGGTGGCGGCACATGTGGCTCCGGACACGCCGGAGCAGGAGGGGACAACCGCCCTGTGCAAACAGGCCTTGGACGCGGTCGAGACCATTCGCATGGTCGCGGCCAAGTCCAAGAACCTGAAGGGCGGTTTTGTAAAGGCCCTGAAGGAGGCGAGCTCCTCCATTGCGGCGGCAGTGGGCAGCATGCACGACCGAACGGCGTGCGAAGAGATCTCCATCCTGCGGTCGGACAATGCCCGGCTGCAGGGTGAGCTCGATGGGCTTCGCAAGGAGCTAGCCCAGCTCAGAGCGGAGCTGCGCACGCAGAACTGCAGGACCAGCCCGGTTCGCACGCCGGTGGAGAGGGAGATTTCCCCTCCCGTCCGGGAGGAGTTCCCCGTACTGTCGCCGCCGCGGGGGGCGATCGTCCTTTCACCGCCGCAAGGGGCGAAGGCGATTCGAGGAGGCCCTAGAGCGAGTCGCTCGTCGATTGAGCGCCCTCCGGCCTCCTCTGATTTGGAGGAGGTGACGCGCGCCATCATGCTCCAGGTTGGGGGCATGATGAGTGCGCGCTTTGAGGCCTTGGAGGAGCGGCTTCTCCCCGAGAAGCGGCTCCGTCCCTCCCTCGCCGCTGACAGGAAGTCGGCGGCAGCGAAGGGCGCTCGCCCTGCCCCCCCTGCCCCTCCCGCACACCTGGGAGGCGAAAAGAGTTTTGCCGCGGCTGTGTCCCGGCAAACTCCAGGGAAGGGTAAGCGCGCCCCTCCTCCTCCCCCCCCTCCCGACCATCAGGGAGGGAAGGCGAGGAAGAGTCGAAGGAGGCCAAATCGTGGCGCCGCGAGGGCTCCCCCCAGTCGCAGCGGGTCTCGCCGCCGCTCGAAACCGGCGTCAGCGCCGGCGGAGGAGGGCTGGACCCAGGTGCGGGGAAAGCGCCGGCCGGCGAAAAAGGCCCCGGTCGTGCGTGTCCCCCGAGCCCCTCGGACGGCGGCCGTAGTAGTGACGCTGCAGCCTGCGGCCGTGGAGCGGGGGCTCACGTACGCCGAGGTGATTAGGGAGGCCGCGTCGAAAATCGACCGGGTCGCCCTGGGGCTCCCACCCCTGCGGGCAAGAAAGACCGCCACTGGTGCCCACATGTGGGAGGTACCAGGGGCGGCCAGTGCAGAGCTGGCGGATTCCCTCGCGGGGAAGCTGCGCGAGCACTTCCCCGATGACACCGTCCGAGTGTCGAGGCCCACAAAGTGCGCAGAAGTGCGTGTGATGGACCTCGACGACTCTGTCACGGCGGCCGAGATCGTCGCGGCTGTGGCGCGGGAGGGGGAGTGCCCAGTCGAGGCGGTGCGATCCGGCGAAATTCGCCACGATCACACCGGCCTCGGCACGGCATGGGTCCGCTGCCCTGTGGCGGCGGCCAAAAAGCTGGCAGCCGGCGGCCGATTGTTGGTGGGCTGGGTGGCGGCGCGGGTGCGGCTCATGGAGTCGAAGGCCCTGCGCTGCTACCGCTGCCTCCAGGAGGGGCACGTCGCAGTGAAGTGCCTCTCGGAGGTTGACCGCAGCGATGTCTGCTATCGCTGCGGTCAGACCGGCCACAAGGCGGCCGGATGCTCCGCCGCACCGCACTGCGCTCTGTGCGCGGCGGCGGGCAAGTCTTCGGGGCACAGGGTGGGCGGCAAGGCGTGCGCCGCCCCCCGGCCAAAAAACCGAAGACGTGGTGGAAAGCCACCCGCGACTAGCGCCACAGTCCGGGAAGAAGGTCGCATGGACACCGCCCATTAATGGGTACCAGGGTCCTCCAGGCGAACCTCAACCACTGCGCCAGGGCTCAGGACCTGCTGGTCCAGAGCATGGCGGAGTGGTCGATCGAGGTCGCCGTGGTCGCCGAGCCGTACTTTGTCCCACCTCGGGACAACTGGGCTGGCGACCGCGAGGGTCTGGTGGCCATTGTCACCCGAGTTGCTGCCGGCACCCCTCCCCTGGATAGGGTGGTGAGGGGGCGGGGATATGTCGCAGCACACCTGGGTGACCTAATGGTGGTTGGGGTGTATTTCTCTCCGAATGGGAGCCTCGCGGATTTCGAGCAGTTCCTGCTCGGGATCGGGGCTCTCATCGGACAGACAAACCCCAACAACGTGCTCGTCGCCGGGGACCTAAACGCCAAGTCATTGGCGTGGGGATCCCCGGCCACGTGCCCGTTCGGTGAGGTCCTTGAGGACTGGGTGGTGGAGACCGGGTTGACCGTTCTCAACCAGGGGTCGGTAAACACGTGCGTGCGGCAACAGGGCGGCTCTATCGTGGACGTCTCGTTCGCAAATGCCGCCCTGGCGCGCCGTGTCCGGGGCTGGGAAGTGCTGGTGGACGTGGAGACTCTGTCGGACCATCGGTATATCCGATACGATATGGTCTCTGCGCTGCCAGCTACCCCGAGCGGCTCGAGCCGACCTCGGGTGGACGACGGTCCACGCTGGTCTTTGAGGAGGATGGACAGGGTGTTCCTCGAAGAGGTCGCCCTGCTCCAGGCCTGGGTGTGTGGGTCGGAGGTCCCGTCGGAGGTGGAGGATGACGCGGAACGGCTCGGGCTGGCGATGTCGCACGTTTGCGACGCAGCCATGCCCCGAGTCGGGCCGCGTCCTCCCAGGCGCTCGGTGTACTGGTGGTCCGAGGAGCTCGCGCAGCTCAGAAGAGCTTGCGTGAGTGCGAGACGCCGGTACACCAGATACCGAAGACGGCGGCGTAGACTCGCGGCGGAAGAGGCGGAGATTTACGCCTCGTACCGCGGATGCACGAGTGCCCTGCAGGTGGCCATCGCCAATGCCAAGGAATTGGCGGAGGAGGAAATGCTGGAGACTCTGAACAGCGATCCATGGGGGAGGCCGTACAGGTTGGTGAGGAACATTCTTCGCCCCTGGGCTCCCCCCCTGACGCAAAGTCTCCAGCCCCAAGTCCTGGACAACGTGGTCGGCTCCTTGTTTCCTAACAGGGCTGACCACGTCCCCCCGCCAATGGCGGCGATGGAGGGAGATGACGGTGGGGGCACTCGTGCACCCGAGGTGACGGAAGCAGAGCTGAAGGCGGCGCTCCTGCGGCTCCGGGGCAAGTCTGTATCCCCGGGACCCGACGGTATCCCAGCTAAGGCGCTAGTCCTGATGCTGGGACCGCTCGAGCCGTGGGTGCGCGCGCTCTTCAGTGCCTGCCTGGATCGGGGCCAGTTTCCCCGTCGGTATAAGACCGGGAAACTGGTCCTGATCAGGAAGGAGGGACGGCCCGCCGACTCCCCGTCGGCGTATCGTCCGATTGTGCTGCTCGACGAGACGGGCAAGCTCCTTGAGCGCGTTATCGCCGCCCGTCTCGTCGACCACCTGGAGGGAATCGGTCCAGACCTCAGCGTCCACCAATTTGGCTTCCGCCGGGGCAGGTCCACCATCGACGCTATTGCGCGGGTGAGGGCCCTGGCGGAGGAGGCGGTGTCCCAGGGCGGGGTGGTCTTGGCGGTGTCTTTAGACATCGCCAATGCGTTTAACACCCTGCCCTGGAGTATCATCCTGGAGGCGCTGAGGTACCACCGAGTGCCGGCGTATCTGCGTCGCGTCGTGGCGGCCTATCTCTCTGAGAGGGCCGTCACCTACCCAACGCAGAACGGGTGGGAGACAAGAGAGATGTCGTGCGGTGTCCCACAGGGGTCGGTCCTCGGACCGCTCCTGTGGAACATCGGGTACGACTGGGTGCTGCGCGGACGTAACTTGCGGGGCGTCGACGTAACTTGCTACGCCGACGACACGCTCGTGACGGCCCGCGGCAGCACCTATCGGGAGGCGGCCATACTGGCCACGGCTGGGGTGGCCCAGGTTGTTGCTCGTATCCGGCGGCTGGGGCTAGAGGTTGCCCTCGCCAAGTCCGACGCCCTGTGCTTCCACGGGCCCCGGCGGGCCCCTCCCGCTGGATCTGAACTGGTGGTCGGGGGTACTTCCATCGCTGTCGGGTCGACGATGAAGTACCTCGGAATCGTCCTCGACAGTCGGTGGAAGTTTGAGGCGCACTTTGCCCGGCTGGCTCCCAAATTGGTAGCAGCCGCCGGAGCATTGAGCCGCCTCCTCCCCAACATGGGCGGGCCGGACGCAGGCTGCCGTCGCTTGTACTCCGGGGTGGTGCGATCGATGGCCCTTTATGGGGCCCCGATCTGGGTGGACGACCTGAGCGCCCGCACTAGGGCCCTTCTGCGGAGACCGCAGAGGGTCATGGCGCTCAGGCTCGTGAGGGGGTATCGCACCACCTCATTCGACGCAGCGTGCGTGCTGGCGGGCACCCCACCCTGGGAGCTGGAGGCCCAGGTACTCGCTCACGTGTACCGGCGGGTCTCCAATGCTCGGGACCAGGGATCCCCTCCACTTCCGGAGGAGGTCATGCGTTGGAGGAAATCCTCCCACAGGGTCCTCCTCCGACAGTGGAAGGGAGCGTTGGCAGAGCCAACAGCTGGGGTGCAAACTATCGCCGCCATCCGACCCATCCTCAGGAGATGGGTCGAGGAGAGGAGGGGTGTCCATACCTTCCATCTCGCGCAGATCCTCACGGGGCACGGCTGCTTCGGGAAGTATCTGTGCGAGATGGTCGGTAGAGAGCCGACGCCGGTGTGCCACGCGTGCGGCCACGCCGTAGATACGGCGCGCCACACGCTGGCGGAGTGCCCAGCATGGGCTGAGGAGAGGGCGCGACTCGTCGCGGTCGTGGGGAGGGACCTCTCGTTGCCGGCTGTGGTAAAATCCATGGTCGACAGCGAGAGGTCGTGGTTGGCAATGGTTTCCTTCTGCGGCGACGTAATGTCGCAGAAGGAAGTGGCGGAACGAGTCAGGGAGGACGATGCTTCCTCCCATCCGGTCCGTCGCCGGAGGGTCGGGCGAAGGCGGCGCGATTTCGCGCGCCGCCTTATGTAGCGGAGCCCGACTAAGCCCTGTGTTCTGGGGCCGCGAATGCAGACACGGTATCCCCTGCCTGTCGTACGAGGCGACTAAAAGGGGGCACCGGGATCGGGGGGCGGCTGAAGCGGGGGCTTCATCCGTCCACCAGACAGATCCCGATCCCGGGATGGGCGGCAGCACGGGGTGGCCTCGTGCTGCTGCAAGGGGGGGCGTTAACCGCCCCCCGAGGAGGGCCGCCGAGGTGCGTGCGGCGAGGCGCCAAGAGAGGGTCACCGGATGCCGGATTACCGATCTCGGAGTCCCTCTCTAGTGCGCCGAGGATGGCCACCGTTGGGTTTTAGTCGGTGAAAGGCCGACATAACCTACTCGCCTCCCCCGAGGCGGGTAGGTATGGAGAAAACCATTTCCCAACGTTAAAAAAAAAAAAAAAAAAAAAAAAAAAGGTTAGGTTAGGTTAGGTTAGGTTAGGTTAGGTTCCCCCCCTGGTGTCAGCCTTGTCGTGGCGGGGGGGCTCAGTAGCCCCGGGCAAGCCAGCCCGTGGGTGAAGCCAATGACACCGAGGTGGGTCTCTCCAAGTCCCTTCGGGGAGGCGGAGAGACAGATGGATCTCCCGCTGCTTAGGGTGCAGTGGCGGGAGGTCCCGGGGTGCGGGCCCGTCCAGTCGCAGGACTGGCGGGCAGTGGAGGGCGGATCTCTCACTGTCGGCTGTGTCTCCTCCTCATGGCTGGCGGTGGGAGGTCCTGGAAGGGGTGGATGGCGGCGGAATGGGTGAGCTCCCGGGTCCGCCCAATCCGCCGCGGGAGAGTCGGGCGTGGACGGCATGAGGTAGCCGAAAGCGCCCGAGTGCCCTGTGTGCTGGGGCGAGGAATGCAGCCACGGTATCCCCTGCCTGTCGTACAAGGCGACTAAAAGGGGTCATCGGGGACGCGGGTGCACAGAGCGGGGGCTCTGTGCACCCTTACCATCTGACGCGTCCCCGGGGAGGGCGGCAGCAACGGGGTGGCCTCGTTGCTGCTGCAGGCACCGTGAGGGTGCGGGGGGGAGCCAGTAGTCTCCCCCCGAGGTGGGCCGCCGAATGCGAGCGGCGGGGCGCACGGAGGAGGGACACCCGGATGCCAACCCTAGTGGACCGCCCGGGTTCCCTCCTTCGCCGTGCGCCGGAGATGGCCACCGCGGGTTTTTAGTCGGTGCAAGCCCGACATAACTCACTCTCCCCCCCCGGGGAGGGTGGGTATGCGTTAGGCATTTTCCCGCGACAACAAAAAAAAAAAAAAAAAGGTTAGGTTAGGTTAGGTTAGGTTAGGTTAGGTTAGGTTAGGTTAGGTTAGGTTAGGTTAGGTTAGGTTAGGTTAGGTTAGGTTAGGTTAGGTTAGGTTAGGTTAGGTTAGGTTAGGTTAGGTTAGGTTAGGTTAGGTTAGGTTAGGTTAGGTTAGGTTAGGTTAGGTTAGGTTAGGTTAGGTTAGGTTAGGTTAGGTTAGGTTAGGTTAGGTTAGGTTAGGTTAGGTTAGGTTAGGTTAGGTTAGGTTAGGTTAGGTTAGGTTAGGTTAGGTTAGGTTAGGTTAGGTTAGGTTAGGTTAGGTTAGGTTAGGTTAGGTTAGGTTAGGTTAGGTTAGGTTAGGTTAGGTTAGGTTAGGTTAGGTTAGGTTAGGTTAGGTTAGGTTAGGTTAGGTTAGGTTAGGTTAGGTTAGGTTAGGTTAGGTTAGGTTAGGTTAGGTTAGGTTAGGTTAGGTTAGGTTAGGTTAGGTTAGGTTAGGTTAGGTTAGGTTAGGTTAGGTTAGGTTAGGTTAGGTTAGGTTAGGTTAGGTTAGGTTAGGTTAGGTTAGGTTAGGTTAACTCTTTTTCAACCCTCAAATTGAAGGTACTTCCTTGTTTCTTTGCGGGTAGGTTTGAAAAAGTGGTTGCCTTGAGGGTACTTAGTCTCACTGAGCTAGCGTTTGTGGTTATTTTTTTATTAATTTTTTTCGTTTTTTCAACCTCTCGCCAATTTGTCGACTTTTTGTCCAAATTGGTGAGAATTTGAAAAATTCATAGTTAATTCATCTTAGTTCTTTTATTTGTTTTTATAGTCTGCATCTGTGCTCCTCAGCGGCCCTCACATTTACCGACCCTCCCGGTATTTTTAGGACCTTTGGTTCTGGAGATATCGGGGGAGACGTGTTCGTGTTTTGGCTGTGGGAGTTTAGCTGCAGATTTTTGTTTTTGTTTTTAATTCGTGTTAAATTGTTTTTTGTTGTTTTCTTGTTTTTGTTTATTGTTATCTTAGTGTCTCGGGGGGGCCCACGCAACGCCGTTTTCCCCATAACTTTTGGACCTCTGTGTCCAAAGTTATTGGGAAAACCTCGATTGCTATTCTTTTCCTGCAGTGTCTGCCGACTACCGGTTAAGTTTGTAAAACTTTTCCGGGGGTCGCGGCTCCTGCAGGAAAAGAAGGAGGTAGTTGGTTATTTGTTTGGGGGTAGCCGGTCGCGAGTGCTGTCGAACGACACCACTCGCGCCGTATTACCAGGGGGGGTTCGGGAGAAATTAATTTTCTCCCGAAAATTTCATAACTTTGTATTTTTGTGTCGACTCACGCTTGACGTGTATTTTCATACATTCGAGTTTGGGTCGATTTCCTTTTGCTTTTTCTCAGCCATCCTTCCTGCTGGAAGGGGCTGAGAGGGGGGGAAAGAAGGGGGTTATGGAGGCGGGGCCTTCTAAGGCCCGCACGGGGGGGGGGAAGGGGCCCGAAAGCCCAGGAATGTCTCCAATTCGGGGGCGTTCTGGACTGAGGAGCGGACGGAGGTCGACCGTTGTTTGCTTCTCGGACTCGGAGTCGGAGTCCGAGAGTGACCACGGGGGGGAGGGTGTGGAGTTTCCCACAAGGGAGACGGGGCCGGGGGCCCAGATTGAGAGAGAGGTCTCCTCGGAAACGAGGAGATCGGGTAAGAGGGCGGGCAGTGATAGCCTTAGGCCGGAGGAGGAGGCCAAGGTTAACACTGCCCGCAGAGGTAGGCAGCCCCTGTCAAAGGGGGCGTATGTGGGCCACTCGGTGGCGAAGTCCCAGCTCCGCGAGCTCGAGAACGAGCTCGAGTTCGCGGAGTACGAGAAGGAGGCGGACGAGGCGGCGGACTACCGCCTCAGCTTCCGCCTGGACTCCCGCCCTATAGATAGGGGAGGGAAAAAGGGGGCAAGGCAGAGGGAGGCTGTGAGAGATCGCAGCCCCCTTCTTCCTGCCCCTCCAAGTGCGGAGGAAGATAGCGACTGGGCGGTGACCGTTAGACGGGCCGCCCACTCCATCATGGAGGAGGCCCGGAAATCCGGGAACTTGAAGGGAAGCGTCTGGGGACGGATGAACGAAGCCTGCAAGGAGATTCTGCAGGCTTCGGACAGGATGGAGAGAAGGGAGGAGTCGGAGGTTGTCCGCGTACTAAAGGCGGACAACAAAAGGATGAGGGAGGAGTTGGCGCTCCTCCGCTCGGAAACAAAGGCCTTAAGGCTAGCGTTTTCCGAGAGGAGCGCCGGTCCCCCGTCCACTCCGGCTCCTGCCCAGGGCCAGGAGGAACTGCCGGCGCTCGTGGCGACGCTCCAGAGGGAGCTGTTCGTCTCCCTCGGAGACGTCATACACGAGCGCTGCAGGGCAATGGGGGAGATGGTGGGTGTACGTCTGGCGGAAGTCGAGAAGCGGCTTCCGGCGGAGCCCATCGTCCGTCCCCCATTGGCGGCGGACCGCCGGAGGGAGGCAGCAGCCAAAGCCTTGGCTACTGGGTTGGTGGTGGCACCACCACAACCCAAGAAGGTGGTTGCACAAAGGGTGGTGCCGGTGGCACCCCCAGCTGCGGCCAAGCGGCCGACGGCGAGGCCGCCGCCAGTGCCGGCTCCCGGGCCCGCCAAGGGGCCCAACTCGAGGGCGGGAGTAGCGGGTCCTTCCCCCGCCACCCAGCCACCTCCTCCCCAGTCATCTTGGGTGGAGGTGGTGAAGAGGAAGGGGAAGGGCAAGGGGAAGGGGAAACCCAACCCGCCCCCTCCAGCAGGACAGGTGAAAAAGGCCCCGGCACAGACGCCGGGGCCTAAGAAACTGGCGACCCCCACCACCTCGGCGGTGGTGATCGCCCTCAAGTCGGATACGGAGGCAACTTATGCCTCCGTAATGACGAGGGCGATCACCTCGTTTGATCTGGCCGAGGTGGGCCTGGAGCATGTGCGGGTGCGGCAGACCGCTGCCGGGGCCCGCATTATCGAGGTCCCCGGGGACAGCGACGGGCGGGCTGCCGACGCATTATGCGCCAGGATTAGTGAGCTGGTGGGGGAGCAGGCGCGGGTGTACCGTCCCGTCAAAATGGCCGGTATTCAAATTACCGGCCTAGACGAGACGGTCACCCCTGACCGGGTGTTGGCGGCCGTGGCGGCGAAGGGCGGGTGTGAGCCCGCCCAGATTAAAGTCGGGGCCATCAGGGCGCTCCGCGGCGGTTCCGGGTCTGTACTCGTCCAGTGCCCGGTAGCCGTCGCCAACGCCCTGATAGTAGCGGGAAGGGTGGTTGTGGGGTGGTCGTCGGCCCAGGTGAAATCACTTGGGCCGGCGCCCATGAGGTGCTATAAGTGCATGGGGACGGGGCACACCAGGGCGCTCTGCCCATCGGCTATTGAAAGGGGCGCCCTGTGCTTCAGGTGCAGCAGGCCGGGGCATAGGATGGCTGACTGCACAGAGGCGAATGCCTTCTGTGCAGTCTGCCACGAGGCCAAGCGGCCTGCTGCCCACATGATGGGGGGACTGGTGTGTGCCCCGCCCACAACCAGGGGGAAGGCGGCCCTGCCCGGGGCCCTGAAGAGAACTGCCCCAGTGGCCCCGGAGGTGATAAGCATGGACGTCTAAATGCCAGTACACCGGCATTTAGACGTCCTGCAGGGCAATCTGAACCACTCCGCCCGAGCCCAGGACCTGCTCATGCAGGTCATGGCGGAGTGGTCCATTGATGTGGCGGCGGTGGCAGAGCCATATTTTATCCCTCCGCAGCCCAACTGGGCCGGGGCTGCGGATGGAAAAGTGGCGTTGGTGGTGCCGACGACTGGCGGTGCGGTCCCCCTCTCTCCAGTGGAGAGTGGGCCGGGCTACGTGGCGGCTAAATGGGGAGAGATAGTACTGCTGGCAGTATATTTCTCCCCTAACAAGCCGCTGCGGGACTTCGAGGGCTTTCTGGAAGCCCTCGAAAGAGTCCTGCGGAGGGTTAGTCCGGCCCAGCTGATATTGCTGGGGGACTGCAACGCCAAAAGTGCGGAGTGGGGGTCGGTCACCACCAACGCCAAGGGGGTGGCCCTCAGCGAATGGGTGGCTGAGATGGGGCTCGTGGTGTTAAACCAGGGCAGCGTCAACACATGTGTGCGACGGGAGGGGGGATCCATAGTGGACGTATCGTTCGCTACCCCCCTCATCGCTGCACACATCGTGGACTGGCGCGTCCTGGAGGACGTGGAGACCCTCTCCGACCATGTATATGTTCGGATGAGGGTCCAGACCGCGTCCGGAGCCCCATCTCCCAGGCTGAGGGCCAGGAGGGAGGGTCTGCTCCCGAGGTGGGCGGTGACACGCCTCGACAGGGATATGGCGGCAGAAGCCGCCATGGTCGAGGCGTGGTGTGCTCCCCCGCCGGCCACCTTGGGAGTAGAGGAGAGGGTGGTGCAGTTCCGAGCGGCCCTGCAGTCGGTATGCGACGCGTCCATGCCCCGGGCGCGTCGGATACCGGCTAAAAAGCAGGTTTACTGGTGGAACGAAGAGATTGCGGCTCTTCGGATCACCAGTAACAGAGCCCGCCGGAACTACACCAGATGCAGACGGCGCCGACATGAGGAGTGGGAAGAGGAGCTCTTGTATGGGCTCCTCAGGGAGGCTAAAGTGGCCCTCCAAGCGGCCATCTCAAAGAGGAAGGATGAGGCGCGTGAGGAGTTCCTGGCCACGCTGGACCGGGATCCATGGGGGAGGCCATATAGGGTGGTGCGTAGTAAGATGGCGCACGCCCCCCCCATGGAATCCATGGAGCCGGAACTCCTCACGCGGGTCGTGGAGGGCCTCTTTCCCTCGGCGGCGGACTTTGCGCCGCCGAGCATGTCGGAACCGTCTGCGGAGCCGGAGGGTCCCGTC
Organism: Esperia sulphurella; assembly: GCA_947086405.1. Classification (NCBI taxonomy): domain Eukaryota; kingdom Metazoa; phylum Arthropoda; class Insecta; order Lepidoptera; family Oecophoridae; genus Esperia; species Esperia sulphurella. Next base: position 18,150,389 of record OX352264.1, read on the forward strand.
CATCTCGTCATACCGCCAGTCACGGATGACGAGATGGAACGAGTAGTGAGCCGACTGCGATCGTGCAGGAAGGCTCCGGGACCCGACGGCGTTCCTGGGAAGGCACTGGCAGTAGCCCTGGAGCACCTCGGGAGCCGTCTTAAGTCCCTCTTTGACGATTGTCTCAAAGAGGGACGCTTCCCGAGGTGCTGGAAGGAGGGGCGCCTGTGCCTTCTCAGGAAGGAGGGCCGCCCGCCGGACTGTCCCTCCGGCTATCGCCCCATCGTCCTGCTGGACGAGATGGGGAAGATGCTGGAGAGGATCCTGTCCAGCCGCATTGTGGACCACCTGGTGGACACGGGCCCGGACTTGTCAGATAGACAGTTCGGGTTCCGGGAGGGGAGGTCCACAATAGATGCGCTGAGGTCCCTTAGGGACTTCAGCGAGGATGCGGTGGACAGGGGGGAGGGTGTGGTGGCGGTGTCCTTGGACATCGCCAACGCGTTTGGCACCCTCCCTTACGCAGTCATTAGGGAGGCACTTCGGTACCACCAAGTGCCTCCCTACCTTCGGCGGATAGTGGAGCACTACCTCAGCGGGAGGGTAGTGCTCTACGAGCGGAGCGGCCGGATGATGGCCCACGTCATGACGTGCGGTGTTCCACAGGGGTCCGTGCTCGGACCCCTGCTCTGGAACATCGGGTATGACTGGGCCATCAGGGGGGAGCAGCTTCCCCGGATGATCACCATCTGTTACGCTGATGACACGATGGTGGCCGTCCGGGGACGCGAGAGGGGCGAGGTCTTGGGGAGAGCGACGATTGCGACCGAGCTTATAGTCGGTCGCATAGCCAGGCTAGGCCTGAGCGTCTCTCTCTCCAAGACCGAGGCAATCACGTTCGGTGGGCCACGTTGGCAGCTGAGAGCCGGAGCCACGATCCCCGTAGGGGGAGAGCGGGTCCAGGTCAAGGCCAATATCAAGTACCTTGGCCTTGTCCTGGACCGCAAGTGGGATTTCGGGGAGCACTTCACGCGAAGTGCTCCCCGACTAGTGAGGGCGGCTTCGGCTCTGGGCAGACTGCTGCCAAACCTGGGGGGACCTGGGGCTCCGTGCCGGCGTCTTTATGCAGGGGTCGTGCGAAGCATGGCCCTGTATGGAGCGCCGGTATGGGCAGACAGGTTGTCGGAGAGGAATAAAGTGCTTCTCCGACGCCCCCAGAGGGTGGTGGCCCACCGAATGGTGAAGGCCTATTCAACGGTGTCTCATGCGGCGGCATGCGCCCTCGCCTGCACTCCTCCCTGGGAGCTTGATGCCCAGGTGCAGGCGAGGACATACGACGAGCGGGCGGCGGCCAGGGCGCGAGGTGAACGCCCTGACCGCGAAGTCGTGGAGAGGGCTCGTCGGCAGGTGACCCGCCGCATGAGAGACCGTTGGAAGAGCGGCTTGGAGGATTGCCCCTATGGTACCCGCACTATAGGGGCTCTCCTCCCGTCGTTTGAGGGGTGGCTGTCGAGGGGGCACGGGGGCCTCGGCTTCCGACTGACGCAGGTGATGACCGGGCATGGTTGCTTCGGTCATTACCTGCACAACATTGGAAGGGAGCCGAGTCCTCGGTGCCACGAGTGTGGCGCTCCAGACGATACGGCCCAGCACACACTGGAGGAGTGTAGTAGCTGGGACCGGGAGCGCCACGAGCTAGTGACGGCCACCGGGAGAGGGGATCTCTCGCTGCACAGTGTGGTTGCGACCATGCTGAGCAGCGAGAGATCGTGGGAGGCAGTGGCCTCCTTCTGCGAGACAGTCATCTCACAGAAGGAGGCCGCGGAGCGGGGACGCGAAGACGAAGTCGACGCGCCCCTGCTCCGGCGTAGGCGGAGGGGCAGGAGGCGGGCGCAGTTCGCCCGCCTCATGCCTTAGTGGAGTCCGTGGTGTAGGGACCACATTTTGGACTCCACCCGTCTGGGGGAAGGATCGCCGCGTTCGACCCTTCCCCTCTTTGGCGCGGGAGCACCGGCCACGTATTAAGCCGGTGCGGCCTGGGGACACAGTGGCTTGAAGTACATTGGGACCACACTGTGTCCCCACTACAGGCAGGAGGGTGAAACGCCGGAGTGGTTTTAGTGGGTAGTGACTCCTCATACCATCTCGAGGAGTGAGTCCCACATACCCCTCGACAGCCCTAAGTCGAGGGGATGCGTAAGAGCATTTCCACTCCGTCAAAAAAAAAAAAAAAAAAAAAAAAAAGGTTAGGTTAGGTTAGGTTAGGTTAGGTTAGGTTAGGTTTGGCCCTCAGCGAATGGGTGACTGAGATGGGGCTCGTGGTGTTGAACCAGGGCAGCGTCAACACATGTGTGCGACGGGAGGGGGGATCCATAGTGGACGTATCGTTCGCTACCCCCCTCATCGCTGCACACATCGTGGACTGGCGCGTCCTGGAGGACGTGGAGACCCTCTCCGACCATGTATATGTTCGGATGAGGGTCCAGACCGCGTCCGGAGCCCCATCTCCCAGGCTGAGGGCCAGGAGGGAGGGTCTGCTCCCGAGGTGGGCGGCGACGCGCCTCGACAGGGACATGGCGGCAGAAGCCGCCATGGTCGAGGCGTGGTGTGCTCCCCCGCCGGCCACCTTGGGAGTAGAGGAGAGGGCGGTGCAGTTCCGAGCGGCCCTGCAGTCGGTATGCGACGCGTCCATGCCCCGGGCGCGTCGGATGCCGGCTAAAAAGCAGGTTTACTGGTGGAACGAAGAGATTGCGGCTCTTCGGATCACCAGTAACAGAGCCCGCCGGAACTACACCAGATGCAGACGGCGCCGACATGAGGAGTGGGAAGAGGAGCTCTTGTATGGGCTCCTCAGGGAGGCTAAAGTGGCCCTCCAAGCGGCCATCTCGAAGAGGAAGGATGAGGCGCGTGAGGAGTTTCTGGCTACGCTAGACCGGGATCCATGGGGGAGGCCATATAGGGTGGTGCGTAGCAAGATGGCGCACGCCCCCCCCATGGAATCCATGGAGCCGGAACTCCTCACGCGGGTCGTGGAGGGCCTCTTTCCCTCGGCGGCGGAAGTTGCGCCGCCGAGCATGTCGGAACCGTCTGCGGAGCCGGAGGGTCCCGTCCATCTCGTCATACCGCCAGTCACGGATGACGAGATGGAACGAGTAGTGAGCCGACTGCGATCGTGCAGGAAGGCTCCGGGACCCGACGGCGTTCCTGGGAAGGCATTGGCAGTAGCCCTGGAGCACCTCGGGAGCCGTCTTAAGTCCCTCTTTGACGATTGTCTCAAAGAGGGACGCTTCCCGAGGTGCTGGAAGGAGGGGCGCCTGTGCCTTCTCAGGAAGGAGGGCCGCCCGCCGGACTGTCCCTCCGGCTATCGCCCCATCGTCCTGCTGGACGAGATGGGGAAGATGCTGGAGAGGATCCTGTCCAGCCGCATAGTGGACCACCTGGTGGATACGGGCCCGGACTTGTCAGATAGACAGTTCGGGTTCCGGGAGGGGAGGTCCACCATAGATGCGCTGAAGTCCCTCAGGGACTTCAGCGAGGATGCGGCGGACAGGGGGGAGGGTGTGGTGGCGGTGTCTCTGGACATCGCCAACGCGTTTGGCACCCTCCCTTACGCAGTCATTAGGGAGGCACTTCGATACCACCAAGTGCCTCCCTACCTTCGGCGGATAGTGGAGCACTACCTCAGCGGGAGGGTAGTGCTCTACGAGCGGAGCGGCCGGATGATGGCCCACGTCATGACGTGCGGTGTTCCACAGGGGTCCGTGCTCGGACCCCTGCTCTGGAACATCGGGTATGACTGGGCCATCAGGGGGGAGCAGCTTCCCCGGATGATCACCATCTGTTACGCTGATGACACGATGGTGGCCGTCCGGGGACGCGAGAGGGGCGAGGTCTTGGGGAGAGCGACGACTGCGACCGAGCTTACAGTCGGTCGCATAGCCAGGCTAGGCCTGAGCGTCTCTCTCTCCAAGACCGAGGCGATCACATTCGGTGGGCCACGTTGGCAGCTGAGAGCCGGAGCCACGATCCCCGTAGGGGGTGAGCGGATCCAGGTCAAGGCCAATATTAAGTATCTTGGCCTTGTCCTGGACCGCAAGTGGGACTTCGGGGAGCACTTCACGCGAATTGCTCCCCGACTAGTGAGGGCGGCTTCGGCTCTGGGCAGATTGCTGCCAAATTTGGGGGGACCTGGGGCTCCGTGCCGGCGACTCTATGCAGGGGTCGTGCGTAGCATGGCCCTGTATGGAGCGCCGGTATGGGCCGACAGGCTGTCGGAGAGGAACAAAGTGCTTCTCCGACGCCCCCAGAGGGTGGTGGCCCACCGAATGGTGAAGGCCTACTCAACGGTCTCTTATGCGGCGGCATGCGCCCTCGCCTGCACTCCTCCCTGGGAGCTTGATGCCCAGGTGCAGGCGAGGACATACGACGAGCGGGCAGCGGCCAGGGCGCGAGGAGAACGCCCTGACCGCGAAGTCGTAGAGAGGGCTCGTCGGCAGGTGACCCGCCGCATGAGAGACCGTTGGAAGAGCGGCTTGGAGGATTGCCCCTATGGTACCCGCACTATAGGGGCTCTCCTCCCGTCGTTTGAGGGGTGGCTGTCGAGGGGGCACGGGGGCCTCGGCTTCCGACTGACGCAGGTGATGACCGGGCATGGTTGCTTCGGTCATTACCTGCACAACATTGGAAGGGAGCCGAGTCCGCGGTGCCACGAGTGTGGCGCTCCAGATGATACGGCCCAGCACACACTGGAGGAGTGTAGTCGCTGGGACCGGGAGCGCCACGAGCTAGTGACGGCCACCGGGAGAGGGGATCTCTCGCTGCACAGTGTGGTTGCGACCATGCTGAGCAGCGAGAGATCGTGGGAGGCAGTGGCCTCCTTCTGCGAGACAGTCATCTCACAGAAGGAGGCCGCGGAGCGGGGACGCGAAGACGAAGTCGACGCGCCCCTGCTCCGGCGTAGGCGGAGGGGCAGGAGGCGGGCGCAGTTCGCCCGCCTCATGCCTTAGTGGAGTCCGTGGTGTAGGGACCACATTTTGGACTCCACCCGTCTGGGGGAAGGATCGCCGCGTTCGACCCTTCCCCTCTTTGGCGCGGGAGCACCGGCCACGTATTAAGCCGGTGCGGCCTGGGGACACAGTGGCTTGAAGTACATTGGGACCACACTGTGTCCCCACTACAGGCAGGAGGGTGAAACGCCGGAGTGGTTTTAGTGGGTAGTGACTCCTCATACCATCTCGAGGAGTGAGTCCCACATACCCCTCGACAGCCCTAAGTCGAGGGGATGCGTAAGAGCATTTCCACTCCGTCAAAAAAAAAAAAAAAAAAAAAAAAAGGTTAGGTTAGGTTAGGTTAGGTTAGGTTAGGTTAGGTTAGGTTAGGTTAGGTTAGGTTAGGTTAGGTTAGGTTAGGTTAGGTTAGGTTAGGTTAGGTTAGGTTAGGTTAGGTTAGGTTAGGTTAGGTTAGGTTAGGTTAGGTTAGGTTAGGTTAGGTTAGGTTAGGTTAGGTTAGGTTAGGTTAGGTTAGGTTAGGTTAGGTTAGGTTAGGTTAGGTTAGGTTAGGTTAGGTTAGGTTAGGTTACAGGTTTTCGGACCACCCAAATAGTAGGAGAGAGGTGTTACTAGGAGGGTACGTTCGAATTCACTGGCTCTTGAGGGTGTTTTTTGTTCGGTGCGGATATCTCTTGCGGTTGTTGAGTTATTGTGTTTTTTGTGTTTTTTGTATTTCCGGAAATTTAGTCTAAATTTTCGGAAATTCAAAAATTCATATTTTATTCCCTTTGGTTTTTTCTGTGGTTTTTTGATTCGGAAGTTGTGCTGCTCCACGTTTTTGACAGGTTGTTCGTTGCCGGGTAGCTCCAGGACCTTTAGTTCTGGAGTTATTGGGGGGGGGACATATCTGTCATTGACCGTGCGGCCCAGTTCTCGTTTCACTAAACTTCATTTTAAATTGGTTTTTCATTTCTTGTTTTTTCTTGTTATTGTTTTTCTTGTTTTTTGTTATATCTTGGTAGCTCTCGGGAGGGTGCGTGCATTGCTATTTGCCGTTTAATTTTTGGACACTCGTGTCCAAAGTTATTAGGCAAATAGCAGATTGCTATTCTTTTCCTGCAGTGACGTCCAACTTTCGGTTAAGTTTGTAAAACTTTTCCGAGGGTTGTATCTCCTGCAGGAGAGGAAGGGGATTTTAGGGAATTTGTTTGGGGGTAGCCGGTCGCGAGTGCTGTCGATCGACACCACTCGCGCCGTATTACCAGGGGGGGTTCGGGAGAAATTAATTTTCTCCCGAAAATTTGTTAAGTTGGTAAATTTTCATCGACTCGCACTTGACGCGTTTTTCAACGCGCAAGTTTTTTCTTTTTGTCTTTGCTCAGCCATCCTTCCATCTGGAAGGGGCTGAGTGGGGGGAAAGGAAGGGGGTTATGGAGGCGGGGCCTTCAAAGGCTAGGGGGGAGGAAAGGGAAGTCAGGGAGACCGTTCAGGTCGACCTGTCCGACCTTTCCTCGGACGAGGGTGAGATGGTTGTCTCCAGGGAGGGAGGGGCGACACATGGTCGCGCTGCTAAGCGGCCCATTGCCGCAGGGGGGGACGAGCTGGAGGGGGCGAAAGTCCACTCGGCTCGAAGAGGGAAGGCTTCACAGCCCAAGGGAGCTTACTCGGGGCTGGCGGCGGCCAAGTCCAAGCTCCGCGAATTGGAATTCGCGGAGTTTGAGAAGGACGCGGATGCGTCGGCGGAATACCGCCTGAGCTTCCCCGTGCTGGGCTCGCGCGGGTACCGCGGCTCCCGCTCCTCCCAAAGAAGGGGGAGGGGTGGCGTAGGATCTCCCTGCCTTAGCGAGGCTTCGAGGGACTGCAGCCCCGAAGCCGGCTCCGGAATAGAGAGGAATGGGTGGCTGGAGAGCGCACGCTCCGCCGCCCATGTGATTATGGAGGAGGCCGCTAAGTGCGGGAATTTGAAGGGTGCAGTGTGGGGCAGGATGAACGTGGCCTGCCGGGACATCCTGGAGGCCACAGAAGTCCTGCAGTCCCACACTGAGTCGGAGGAGGTCCGCATCTTGCGTGCGGACAATAAGCGGATGCGGGAGCAAATGGCGCTCCTCACGTCGGAGACGAAGGCCTTGCGGACCGCGTTCTCCGACAGGAGGGCCGCTGCTCCCGCAACCCCTGTGCCGGCGACCTCCAAGTCCTGCGACTTCGCCGAGGTGATAGGGGAGCTCAAGAAGGAGCTCTTCCTGTCCCTCGGGGAAGTCATACACGAAAGGTTTAGGGGCATGGGGGAAATGATTAACGTCCGGCTGGGGGAGCTGGAGAAACGTCTCCCAGCCGAGCCAATCCTCCGCCCATCCCTGGCGGCGGACCGCAAGAGGGCTGCGGCTGCCGGCACCCCTGCCGTGCAGCCTGCACCAGCGGCCGCGCTGCGAGCAGCGCTGACGCCCAAGCAGGCCCCCGCAAAAAGTGCGCAGAAGGTTGCCGCTGTGCCCTCTGTAGGGCCGGCCGCGAAGCCCCCGAGGCCAGTTCCCGCACCGACCGGGATACCGACGGCGCAACCACCTCCCCAGGCGTCCTGGGTAGAGGTGGTACGGAAGGGGAAGGGGAAGGTGCCTAAGCCCGCTGCAGCCCCGGTAGCCGCAGCCAAGAAGCCCGCCCCCCTCCCTAAAAAATTGGCGGCACCCAGTACGGCGGCGGTGGTCATCGCCCTCAGGCCGGAGGCGGAGGCGTCATACGCCTCCGTTATGACGAAGGCAACTTCGTCCTTCGGCCTGGCGGAGGTGGGCCTTGACCACGTCAAGGTCCGGAAGACGGCCACGGGGGCCCGGATTATCGAGGTAGCCGGGGACAACAGCGGCAGAGCAGCAGATCAGCTCTGCCAAAAAATTGAAGCCCTCGTGGGCGACGTGGCCAGAGTGTATAGGCCCGTCAAAATGGCCGGAGTTCAAGTGACGGGCCTAGACGAGACCGCCACAAAGGAGGCGGTCGCCGCGGCCATCGTGGCTAAAGGGGGATGTCCTCTCCCCCAAATTAAGGTGGGAAATATCCGGGCACTCCGGAACGGGACGGGCTCCGTTCTGGTGCAGTGCCCGGTGTCGGTGGCAAACGTCCTCATTGAGACGGGGCGTATTACGGTGGGGTGGTCGGCGGCCCAGGTCAAATCCCTGGGCGTCGCACCCATGAGGTGTTTCCGGTGCCTGGGCACCGGACACACGAGGGCCCTCTGCCCGTCATCCATGGACCGGAGCGAATTATGCTTCCGGTGTAGCAAGCCGGACCATCGGATGACGGAATGCAAGGAGGTGAGGGCCTTCTGCGTGGTGTGCCACCTCGCCAAGCGCCCCTCCGCCCACATAATGGGGGGGCTGGCATGCGCCCCGCCAGAGGTTAGAGGGAGGGAGGCCCCTGCCCCCTTGGCCGCGGCCAAAAGCACTCTAGCCGCACCGGCCCCGGAGGTGACCTGCATGGATGTCTAAATGCCAGCACACCATTTAGACATCCTGCAGGGCAACGCCAACCACTCCGCTCGCGCTCAGGACCTGCTAATGCAGGTCATGGCCGAGTGGAGTATTGGCGTTGCAGTGGTGGCGGAGCCCTATTTCGTTCCGCCCCAGCCCAACTGGGTCGGGGCGACGGATGGGGCAGTGGCGGTTGTGGTGCCGAGAGGGGGAGATTTCCTCCCCCTCACTCAGGTGGAACGGGGACCGGGTCTTGCGGCGGCCAAATGGGGGGATACCCTCCTAGTGGGGGTGTATTTCTCCCCAAATCGGCCGCTGCGAGAGTTCGAGACCTTCTTGGAGGTGGTAGGAGGAGTGGTGAGGCGAGGGAACCCAGCACAGGTCATCGTGCTGGGGGACCTCAATGCCAAGAGCCCGATGTGGGGGTCGGCCGTCACAAACCCCAAGGGCGAAGCCCTTGGGGAATGGACGGTCGTGGCAGGACTGGCGGTGCTGAACCGGGGCACGACCAACACATGCGTGAGGCGGCAGGGGGGGTCGATTGTGGACGTTTCGTTCGCCACCCCCGCAATCGCCGCACGCATCGCTGATTGGCGTGTCCTGGAGGACGTGGAGACCCTCTCCGATCATCTGTACGTTCGGATGAGGGTCCACACCACGGCCGGCGGCGCAGCACCGCCAGGCCTGAGGAGGGGGAGACGGGCCACCTCGCAGCTTCCGAGGTGGACCGTCTCGCGCCTGGACCCGGAGATGGTGGAGGAGGCAGCCGCGGTCCAGGCGTGGGGGGAGGCTCGGCCGAGGGATGCAACCGTGGAGGGGCGTGCCGCACACTTCCGTGCAACGCTGCAGGAAGTGTGCGACGCGTCCATGCCACGGGCGCAGCGGGTGCCGGCGAGGAAGCAAGTTTACTGGTGGACGGAAGAGATTGCGACTCTCCGTGCCGCCAGTAACCGAGCTCGCCGGGCCTACACCCGCTGCAGGCGGAGGAGGCACACGGCCGAGGAGGAGGGCCTCCTCTATGAGGCCCTCAGGAGGGCTAAGGGAGATTTCCAAAAGGAAATCTCCCTTAGGAAGGAGGCAGCGCGCGAGGAGTTCCTGGCCACACTGGACAGAGACCCATGGGGGAGGCCGTACAAGCTGGTCCGGAATCGGATGCAGCATGCCCCCCCCATGGACTCGCTGGAGCCGGAACTCCTCGCACGCATAGTGGAGGGGTTGTTCCCCGCAGCGCCGGAGTTTGCTCCGCCGAGTATGTCCATCCACTCGGCGGAGCCGGCCCCGCTTGAACTCGTCGTCCCGCCGATCACGGACGATGAGTTCAAGTGGGCCATAGATCGGCTGCGGGGAAGGAAGAAGGCCCCAGGGCCGGACGGGGTGCCGGGGAAAGTTCTCCCGGCAGCCCTGCAGCATCTCGGGGACCGCCTCAGACTCCTTTACGACGATTGTCTAAAGGAGGGGCGGTTCCCGAGATGCTGGAAGGAGGGAAGGGTATGCCTGCTGCGGAAGGAGGGCCGCCCCGCGGACAGTCCCTCCGGCTATCGCCCCATCGTCCTCTTGGACGAGGTGGGGAAAATGCTGGAGCGGATCCTGTCCCGCCGCATCGCTGACCATCTGAGCGATGCGGGCCCGGACCTGTGCGATCGGCAGTACGGGTTCCGGGAGGGGCGGTCCACGTTGGACGCGCTGAAGTCACTCCGAGACTTCAGCGAAGACGCAGCAGGCAGAGGGGAGGGTGTGGTGGCGGTGTCGCTAGACATCGCCAACGCGTTCGGCACCCTCCCCTACGGGGTGATAAGGGAGGCACTCACGTACCATCGAGTGCCTCCCTACCTCAGGAGGATTGTGGAGCACTACCTTACGGAGAGGGTAGTGCTCTACGAAAGAGGGGGCCATGTCTCCAGTAGAGACATGGCGTGCGGGGTTCCACAGGGGTCGGTGCTCGGGCCACTCCTGTGGAATATAGGCTTCGACTGGGCCATCCGAGGGGTACAGCTTCCCCGCATGGCCACCATATGTTATGCCGACGATACTATGGTGGCGGTGCGGGGGAAGGAGTACCGCGAGGTGCGGAGGAGGGCGGAGGTTGCGGCCGAGCTGGTGATCGGCCGCATCAGATTGTTGGGATTGAGCGTGTCCCTTGCCAAGACTGAGGCCATCGTATTCGGTGGCCGAGGTTGGAGGTGGGGGGCGGGGGACACGCTCCAGATCGGTGGAGAACGGGTCCGGATCAAGGCCACGATAAAATATCTTGGCCTTGTTCTGGACCGGAGGTGGGGATTCGGGGAGCACTTTCGCAGACTGGCTCCCCGAATCGTTGGCGCGGCGTCGGCCCTCGGCCGGCTGCTCCCCAACGTGGGAGGACCGAGGGCCTCATGCCGGCGCCTATATGCGGGAGTGCTGCGAAGCATGGCTTTATACGGCGCGCCAATCTGGGCCGACAAGTTGTCGGCCCAGAATAAGGCCCTCCTCCGCAGGCCGCAAAGAGTGGCGGCCTGTCGGATTGTGAGGGCCTACAGGACTGTGTCCCACGCGGCGGCGTGCGTCCTCGCCTGCACCCCTCCCTGGGAGCTGGATGCCCAGGTGCAGGCGAGGACGTACCAAGTGAGGGCCGAGGCCAGGGCGCGTGGGGACCGCCCTGGCCCCGAAGAAGTGGAGGGGGCGCGCCGAACGGCAGCCCGAAGGATGAGGGACCGGTGGAAGAGCGACCTGGAGGACTCCCCCTATGGTACACGTACTATAGGGGCACTCCTCCCGTCGCTCGACGCCTGGCTGGATAGGGGGCACGGCGGTCTCGGCTACCGTCTCACGCAGGTGATGACCGGGCATGGTTGCTTCGGTCATTACCTGCACGGTATTGGGAGGGAGCCGAGCCCGCAGTGCCACGACTGTGGCGCTCCGGACGATACGGCCCAGCACACCTTGGAGGTGTGCAGTCGCTGGGTCCCGGAGCGCCTCGAGTTGCGGGCGGCCACCGGTCACGGAGGGGATCTCTCGCTGCACAGCGTGGTTGCGACCATGCTGAGCAGCGAGAGATCGTGGGAGGGAGTGGCCTCCTTCTGCGAGAGCGTGATCTCACAGAAGGAGGCCGCGGAGCGGGAGCGCGAAGACAATGTCGACGCACTCCCGCTCCGGCGTAGACGGAGGGGCAGGAGGCGGGCGCAGTTCGCTCGTCTCACGCCCTTGGAGTCCGTGGTGTAGGGACCACAGTTGGACTCCACCCGTCTGGGGGAAGGATCGCCGCGTTCGACCCTTCCCCTCATCGGCGCGGGAGCACCGGCCACATGCTTAGGCCGGTGCGGCCTGGGGACACAGTGGATAGAAGTACATTGGGACCACACTGTGTCCCCACTACAGGCAGGAGGGTGAAACGCCGGAGTGGTTTTAGTGGGTAGTGACTCCTCATACCATCTCGAGGAGTGAGTCCCACATACCCCTCGACAGCCCTAAGTCGAGGGGATGCGTAAGAGCATTTCCACTCCGTCAAAAAAAAAAAAAAAAAAAAAAAAGGTTAGGTTAGGTTAGGTTAGGTTAGGTTAGGTTAGGTTAGGTTAGGTTAGGTTAGGTTAGGTTAGGTTAGGTTAGGTTAGGTTAGGTTCTCCCCCATGGTGTCAGCCTTGTCGTGGCGGGGGAGCTCAGTAGCCTCGGGCAATCCAGCCCGGGGTGAAGCTAATGACACCGAGGTGGGTCTCTCCAAGTCCCTTCGGGGAGGCGGAGAGACGCGTCTCTCCACGTGTCCCTCTGCTGTATGCAGAGGGCACAGTGGGAGAGGCAAGGGCGGGCTCGCGGCAAGGTGCCGCTGAGCAGGCACTGTGGGAGTCCCCACGTGCCACCGTCGTATCCCGAATCCCAATCCCACCTTTCCAATTCCTTTATCCTTCCCAAATTCCCCTTTCCTATCCCTTTTCCGATGGTGGGAGTAGTGGCGGTTGGCGTGCCAGTGTCCCCTGGCGTGCCCTCCGTCCAAGGTGGAGGCCTCACCAACCTCCACCCCCGGTACCCGTCATGTGGCTTCAACGACCCTCGTGTGGTGTAAGAGGGTATGTTGTCGCATGGCGGGCCGAGGCGGGCTTGCCTTAATTGGCCGGCCAAGAGAGAAGGAAAACTTGTAAATAAACCCGTGAGAACACACGTAACACCCTGTGGATACCTGGGGGCCTCCACTGTATTAATTCCCCCCTCCTAGGATGGGCGTAGCCGACGGAGGAGTATAAATCGCCCTTACTCGTGGGACTAAATATGGAAATTATAAACAAAAAAACAAACAATGGAGGAGGAACAGGAGAGGAGGGAGCTGACATGGCATGTGGATCAGACACTAGTCTGATCACTGTGTCGTCGGTGGATTCCCCCAGAGCCACTAGGTTCTGGAGGAAACGAGGGGAAAAGAGACGGCGCCTGAGCGGCCTTAGCTCGGCGTCGTCTAGCGAGGAGGAGCAGGTTGGGGAGAAGGAGCGAGCTAAGCGGGCCAGTAGCACCTCCCCGGTCGTCAGGGGAAGAGGCCGCCCGCCTACCACTGGCCAGTACGTAGGTCTGGCCAAGGCCAAGGCGGAATACCTCAAGCTCCAGGAAAAGGAGCTGGAGCTTGAGGCGGAGAAAGAAGTTGCCGCACTGGCCCGAAAGAACCGGGAGTCTCGCAGAGGCTGCGTAGCCGCCTCAGCAGCCCCGGTACACCCGGAGGAGGACACGGAGGGCGCAACAACAGCCGCCGCCCTCAATAAGCAAGTGGCCGACGCACTTGAGACCGTCCGCATGGTCTCGAGCAAGTCGGCCAACTTGAAGGGCACCTTTAAAAAGTGCCTGAACGAGGCAGTCGCGTCCATCTCGGACGCTGTGCGGGCTCTGCACAGCCGAACGGCTAGTGAAGAGTCGGCCAGGCTGCAGGCGAACAACACCCGCCTGCAGACTGAGCTGGACGATCTCCGCAAGGAGTTTGCCCAGTTCAGGGCCGGGATGGAGGCGGAGCGCCGTCGGGCGTCCCCACCGGCCGCCCCAATGGAGATGGAGGTAATCGGTGGGAGAGTGCCCTCGCCCACCGTGCCTGAGGTGGACTACCCACCCTTGCCGCCACCAAGCAGACGAAAGAGGGTGAACTCCCCTCCGGTTGAGCGCCCTCCGGCAGCCTCGGCACTGGAGGAGATCTCGCGCTCCATCATGCTCCAAGTCGGGGGCATGATGAGCGCGAGGCTGGAGGCTCTGGAGGAGCGACTCCTGCCGGAGAAGCGGCTGCGCCCTCCACTCGCCGCCGACAAAAAATCGTCCCCACCTCCCGCACAAAAGGGAGAGAAGGGGAAAGGAAAGAAGAGCGCTCCCCCGCCTTCCCCTTCCGCCCAAAAAGGTCAGAAGGAGAAGAAGAGCACACCACCCCCTCCCCCTCCCGCCCAACAGGGAGGGAAGAAGAAGGAGGTGAAGAAGAAGGGGGCTGCTGTTAAGGCTGTCCCCTCGCAGAGCGAACCGCGCTCTCTTCCCCCGCCGCCCACATCAATGGCGGAGGGGTGGAGCGTGGTGGTGAAGCGTGGAGCCAAGAAGAAGGCCACACCCGCTCCCACCCCCCCTGCGGCGAAGAAGGAAGCGACGCGCCTCCAAAAGCTCCGCCCTCCCCGGTCGTCGGCTGTGGTGCTCACACTGCAGCCGGCGGCCGTGGAGAGTGGCATAACTTACGAGGCGGTAATGAAGGAGGCCAAGGCAAAAATAAACTTGGCCGACTTCGGAATCGCCACCGGCGTCAAAATGAAAACGGCGGCCACTGGGGCGCGAATACTGGAGGTACCAGGCGCCTCCAGTGGCGAGAAGGCAGACTCCCTAGCCAAAAAGCTAAGGGAGTCATTCAAGGAGGACGAGGTCCGTGTCTCCAGGCCCACGAGGTGCGCAGAAATGCGTATCTCGGGCCTGGACGACTCGGTCTCCTCGACGGAGGTGGTGGCTGCGGTGGCCCGAGCGGGTGAGTGCTCCGCCGAGACGGTGAAGTCAGGCGAGATCCGCAAGGACTTCGCGGGTCTCGGCACGTTGTGGGTGCGCTGCCCGGTGGCCGCCGCCAAGAAGGTGGTGGACGGTGGCCGCCTGCTAGTCGGGTGGGTGGCCGCACAAGTGCGTCTGCTGGAGCCCAGACCCATGCGGTGCTACCGCTGCTTGGAGCTGGGCCATGTCCGGCAGGCGTGCCCCACGGAGGCCGTGGATCGCAGCGATCAATGCTATCGCTGCGGTCAGCCCGGCCATAAAGCCGGCCAATGCTCGGCCGCCCCGCACTGCACCCTGTGCGAGGCGGCTAAAAAGCCCGCAGGGCATACGGTGGGCAGCAAAGTTTGTGCTGCCCCCCGCACAAGGAGGAGGGGGAGGAAGGGTGGAGATGGCCTTAGGGTCCCCTCGCCGCCGATCCGCCCGTCGACAAGTACCGAAGACGGGGCCGGGGGGGACTTGATGGACACCGCTAATTAATGTCCATTGAGTTCCTCCAGGCGAACATCAACCACTGCGCCAGAGCTCAGGATCTGCTGATCCAGAGCATGGTGCAGTGGTCAATACAGGTGGCCGTGATCGCCGAGCCTTACTTTGTCCCGCCCAGATCAAGCTGGGCGCAGGACCTCGAGGGCTCGGTGGCCATTGTTTCGCAGGAGGCCGCAGGTTCCCCCCCTCTGGATAGGGTGACGAGGGGTCGGGGATGGGTGGCGGCCCACTTAGCAGAGATAGTGGTGGTTGGGGTGTACTTCTCGCCAAGTCGGAGCCTAGCCGATTTCGATCAGCTTTTGATCGAAATCGGGGCTCTGATTGGCCAGAGTCGCCCCAGCATGGTGCTCGTTGCCGGTGATCTCAATGCCAAGTCCATGGCCTGGGGATCCCCGGCGACGGACGCGCGCGGCGAGTCAGTGGAGGACTGGCTGGTGGAGACCGGGCTGGTTGTGTTGAACCGGGGGTCGACAAATACGTGCGTGCGGCAACAGGGCGGCTCAATTGTGGACGTCTCGTTCGCCAATGCCGCCCTGGCGCGCCGTATTCAGGGCTGGGAAGTGCTGGAGGGGGTGGAGACGTTGTCGGACCACCTGTATGTCCGATTTAACGTTTCCACTCCTCCAGGTACCCCGAGCGGTCCAAGCCGACCCCCGCGAGGGGGAGGCCCGCGCTGGGTGCTCAGGCGTATGGACCCGGACGTGCTAGTGGAGGCGGCCGTGGTCCAAGCCTGGACACCCGTGCCGGAAGGCCCGGTAGAGGTGGAGCGGGAGGTGGAGTGGCTCGGGATGGCCATGTCGCGCGTCTGCGACGCGGCCATGCCTCGAGCAGGCCCACCCCGGGCCCGGCGTCAGGTGTACTGGTGGAGTGAGGAGCTCGCGCAGCTACGCGCAGCGTGCGTAGCGGCGAGGCGCCAGTACACCCGGTCCCGGAGGCGGAGGAGGAGGGACGAGGTGGAGGAGGCCCGGCTCTATGCCACCTACAGGGAGTGTTCCACTACCCTGAAGGTGGCCATAGCGAACGCCAAGGCATTGGCGGAGGAGGAAATGCTGGAGACGTTGAACAGCGATCCTTGGGGGAGGCCGTACAGGTTGGTGAGGCAGAAGCTTCGCCCCTGGGCTCCCCCCTTGACGCAAAGTCTCCAGCAGCAGGTCCTGGACCGGGTGGTCGGATCCCTGTTTCCGAACAGGGCCGGCCACGTTCCTCCGCCAATGGCGGCGGCCGGGCGGGAGGAGGAGGAGGAGGAGGGCGCGGGAGTGTCTGTACCCGAGCTGACCGAGGGTCAGCTGAAGGCGGCGGTGTTGCGGCTCCGGGGCAAGAACGTCGCCCCGGGGCCCGACGGTGTACCGGGACGCGCCTTGGCGCTGATGCTCGGTCCGCTCGAGCCACGGGTGAGGGCGCTCTTTGGAGCGTGCCTTGGGCAGGGCCAGTTTCCACGCAGATGGAAGACGGGGAAACTGGTCCTGCTAAAGAAGGAGGGGCGACCGGCCGACTCGCCGTCGGCGTATCGGCCGATCGTGTTGCTCGACGAGGTGGGCAAGCTGTTCGAGCGAGTAATAGCTGCCCGCCTCGTCGACCATCTTGAGAGTGTTGGTCCGGACCTCAGTGCGTACCAGTTCGGCTTCCGTCAGGGCAGGTCCACCGTCGGCGCGATTGCGCGGGTGAGGGCCCTGGCGGAGGAAGCGGTGTCCCAGGGGGAGGTCGTCTTGGCGGTGTCATTAGACATCGCCAACGCCTTTAATACCCTCCCCTGGGAAACGATAAAGGAGGCACTGAGGTACCATGGCGTGCCGGGGTACCTGCGTCGGGTCGTGGCGGCCTATCTCTCCGAGAGGGCCGTCACCTATCCGACGCAGTCGGGGTGGAAATGTCGGGGGGTGACATGCGGTGTTCCACAGGGGTCGGTCCTCGGACCTCTCCTGTGGAACATCGGCTACGACTGGGTGCTGCGGGGCCGAAATTTGCGGGGCGTCGACGTGACGTGTTACGCTGACGACACGCTCGTGACGGCCCGCGGCAGCACCTACCGGCGCGCCGCGATCCTGGCCACGGCTGGGGTGGCACAGGTGGTGGGGAGGATCCGGCGGTTGGGGTTGGAGGTTGCCCTCCACAAATCCGAGGCCCTGTGTTTTCACGGACCTCGGAAAGCCCCACCCGCTGGATCACAATTGATAGTGGGCGGAACTTCCATCGGTGTCAAGTCGACGATGAGATACCTTGGCCTCATCCTCGACAGCCGGTGGAGTTTCCGCCCGCACTTTGAGCAGTTGGCGCAGAAATGCGTAGGTGCAGCCGCAGCCTTTGGGCGTATACTCCCGAATTTGGGGGGGCCCAGGGCCTCTTGCCGGCGGCTGTACCTGGGAGTGGTCCGTTCGATGGCCCTGTACGGCGCCCCAGTGTGGGCTGACACCCTGACAAGCCGAAATATTGCCCTGCTGCAACGTGTGCAGAGGGCGATGGCGGTCAGGGTGATACGGGGCTATCGAACGGTGGGAGTGGAGGCGGCATGCGTGCTGGCCGGATCCCTGCCCTGGGACCTGGAGGCGAGGACCCTCGCGTCAGTATATCACTGGCGCGAGGAGGCGCGAGGCCAGGGCAGTAGGCCGGCACCGCGAGAGGTGGAGGCGCGGCGGGATGAGTTCCGCCGCGAAATGGTGGAGGTGTGGGGGGCGAGGTTGGCGCGACCGACCGCGGGCCTCCGTACCATCGAGGGGGTCCGCCCGGTTCTGCTGCAATGGCTGAACCGCGGCCATGGCACGCTCTCCTTCCGGCTGACGCAGGTCCTCTCGGGGCATGGTTGCTTCGGGAGGTACCTGTGTCGGGTTGCCGGAAGGGAGCCGACGCCCGAGTGCCATGGGTGTGGCTGCGCCGAAGATACGGCGCAGCACACTCTCGCGGAGTGCCCAGCCTGGGCGGAGCCGCGCGCTAGCCTCACCTCGGAGGTGGGCTCCGACCTGTCGCTGCCGGCTGTGATCAAATCCATGGTCGACAGCGACAGGTCGTGGAGGGCGATGATCTCCTTCTGCGAGGACGTGATGTCGCAGAAGGAGGTGGCGGAGCGGATGAGGGAGGAAGACTCCTCGGCTCATCCGATCCGCCGGAGACGGGTCGGGCGCAGGCGGCGGGCGTACGCTCGTACGTTGCCGCCGTAGGCGCCCGAGTGCCCTGTGGACTGGGGCGAGGAATGCAGCCACGGTATCCCCTGCCTGTCGTACAAGGCGACTAAAAGGGGTCATCGGGGACGCGGGTGCACGGAGCGGGGGCTCTGTGCACCCTTACCATCTGACGCGTCCCCGGGGAGGGCGGCAGCAACGGGGTGGCCTCGTTGCTGCTGCAGGCACCGTGAGGGTGCGGGGGGGAGCCAGTAGTCTCCCCCCGAGGTGGGCCGCCGAGTGCGAGCGGCGGGGCGCACGGAGGAGGGACACCCGGATGCCAACCAATGGACCCCCCGGGTTCCCTCCTTCGCCGTGCGCCGGAGAAGGCCACCGCGGGTTTTTAGTCGGTGCAAGCCCGACATAACTCACTCTTCCCCCCGAGGAGGGTGAGTATGCGTTAGGCATTTTCCCGCGACAAAAAAAAAAAAAAAAAAAAAAAAAAAGGTTAGGTTAGGTTAGGTTAGGTCTCCCCCATGGTGTCAGCCTTGTCGTGGCGGGGGAGCTCAGTAGCCCCGGGCAATCCAGCCCGGGGTGAAGCTAATGACACCGAGGTGGGTCTCTCCAAGTCCCTTCGGGGAGGCGGAGAGACGCGTCTCTCCACGTGTCCCTCTGCTGTATGCAGAGGGCACAGTGGGAGAGGCAAGGGCGGGCTCGCGGCAAGGTGCCGCTGAGCAGGCACTGTGGGAGTCCCCACGTGCCACCGTCGTATCCCGAATCCCAATCCCACCTTTCCAATTCCTTTATCCTTCCCAAATTCCCCTTTCCTATCCCTTTTCCGATGGTGGGAGTAGTGGCGGTTGGCGTGCCAGTGTCCCCTGGCGTGCCCTCCGTCCAAGGTGGAGGACTCACCAACCTCCACCCCCGGTACCCGTCATGTGGCTTCAACGACCCTCGTGTGGTGTAAGAGGGTATGTTGTCGCATGGCGGGCCGAGGCGGGCTTGCCTTAATTGGCCGGCCAAGAGAGAAGGAAAACTTGTAAATAAACCCGTGAGAACACACGTAATACCCTGTGGACACTAGGGGGCCTCCACTGTATATTTTCCCCCCTCCTAGGATGGGCGTAGCCGACAGAGGACTCTAAATCGCCCTTACTCGTGGGACTAAAAATGGATAACTTAAAACAAAAACAAAACAATGGAGGAGGAACGGGAGAGGAGGGAGTTGACGCTGCATGTGCATCAGACACCAGTCTGATCACTGTCTCGTCAGTGGATTCCTCCAGGGCCACTAGGTTCTGGAGGAATCGAGGTGAAAAACGACGGCGCCTGAGCGGCAATAGCTCGGCGTCATCGAGCGAAGAGGAAAAGAGGAGAAGTCGCTCTCCCTCGACCACCCGAGGGAGAGGCCGCCCGCCAACCACCGGCAAATACGTAGGGTTGGCGAAGGCGAAGTCGGAATACCTCCAGCTCCAGAGGGAGGAGATGGAGCTTGAGGTAGAAAAGGAGATGGCGGGGCTCGCTCGCAAAGTGCGAGCATCCCGGGGAGCTGCGTTACCGGTCGTAGCACCCCAAACGGACGAT
This sequence comes from Esperia sulphurella, assembly GCA_947086405.1. Lineage (NCBI taxonomy): Eukaryota > Metazoa > Arthropoda > Insecta > Lepidoptera > Oecophoridae > Esperia > Esperia sulphurella. Next base: position 18,169,928 of record OX352264.1, read on the forward strand.
GCGGAGAGTGGAAATGCCACCGCCTTGGCCGGACAGGTCTTTGACGCACTGGAGATGGTAGAGAAGGTCTCCAGCAAATCTAAGAACTTGAAAGGCACCTTCAAGAAGTGTCTGAAGGAGGCGGTGGTAACCATCAAAGAAGCGGTCGGCGTCCTACAACATCGGACGTCGAGTGAAGAAACTTCCCGACTGCAGGCGGCCAACACCCGCCTGCAAGCCGAGCTGGACGAGCTTCGCAAGGAGTTCGCCCAGCTCAGAGCCGAAATAGGAAAGGGGCACAGGCAGGAGATACCTCCCACCGCCCTGATCGAGATGGAGGTGGTTGAGGGGAGAGGGTTTTCCCCCACCTTCCCTCCGCTATCGCCACCAAGTGGACCGAGGCGACAACCGGCCAGCTCCCCGCAGAGCGAGCAGCCGGTGACCGCCTCATTTGTAGAGGAGCTCTCGCGCTCCATTATGCTTCAAGTCGGGGGCATGATGAGCGCGAGATTCGAGGCGTTGGAGGAGCGGCTCCTACCGGAGAAGCGCCTCCGCCCTCCACTTGCCGCGGACCGAAAGGGGCCCGCGGCTACTACGGTGCCATCGGCCGTGCCTCCTCCCGCCCAACAGGGAGGGAAAGACAAGGGCACGGGAAAGAGGAGCACTCCTTTGCCTCCTCCTCCTGCCCAAAAGGGCGGAAAGGGCAAGACGAGTGCCCCTGCACCACCCCCTCCCGCCCAACTGGGAGGGAAGAAAGGAAAGAAGAAGGGGACCGCTGCCAAGGCTGCCCCCCAGCAGAGTGCGCCACGCCCTCTCCCACCGGCGCCCGCGTCGACGGCAGAGGGCTGGAATGTGGTGGTGAAGCGTGGGGCCAAGAAGAAGGCCCCATCTGCTCCCACCCCCCCTGCGGCGAAGAAGGGTGCGACGCGCCTCCAAAAGCTCAGTCCTCCCCGGTCGTCGGCTGTGGTGCTCACACTGCAGCCGGCGGCCGTGGAGGGCGGCATAACTTACGAGGCGGTAATGAAGGAGGCCAAGGCAAAAATAAACTTGGCCGACTTCGGAATCGCCACCGGCGTGAGAATGAAAATGGCGGCCACTGGGGCGCGAATCCTGGAGGTACCAGGCGCCTCCAGTGGCGAGATGGCAGACTCCCTAGCCAATAAGCTAAGGGAGACATTCAAAGAGGACGAGGTCCGTGTCTCCAGGCCCACAAAGTGCGCAGAAATGCGCATCTCGGGTCTGGATGACTCCGTCTCCACTATGGAGGTAGTGGCTGCGGTAGCCAGAGCGGGAGAGTGCCCCGCCGAGTCCGTGAAGTCAGGCGAGATCCGCAAGGACTTCACGGGTCTCGGCACATTGTGGGTGCGCTGCCCGGTGGCCGCCGCCAAGAAGGTGGTGGACGGTGGCCGCCTGCTAGTCGGGTGGGTGGCCGCCCAAGTGCGTCTGCTGGAGCCCAGACCCATGCGGTGTTACCGCTGCTTGGAGCTGGGCCATGTCCGGCAGGCGTGCCCGACGGAGGCCGTGGATCGCAGCGATCAGTGTTATCGCTGCGGTCAACCCGGCCATAAAGCCGGCCAATGCTCGGTCGCCCCGCACTGTTCCCTGTGCGAGGCGGCTAAAAAGCCCGCAGGGCATACGGTGGGCAGCAAAGAATGTGCTGCCCCCCGCACAAGGAGGAGGGGGAGGAAGGGCGGCGATGGCCTCAGGGTCTCCTCGCCGCCTGTCCGCCCGGATGCTAGTGTTGCAGCCGGGGCCAGGGGGAACTTGATGGACACCGCCATTTAATGGCAGTCAAGTTCCTCCAGGCGAACATTAACCACTGTGCCAGAGCTCAGGATCTATTGGTCCAGAGCATGGCGCAGTGGTCGATACAGGTGGCCGTAGTCGCCGAGCCTTATTATGTCCCGCCCAGATCAAGCTGGGCGCAGGACCTCGAAGGCTCGGTGGCAATAGTCTCGCAGGAGGCTGCAGGTTCCCCCCCTCTTGATGGGGTCACGAGGGGTCGGGGATGGGTCGCAGCACACATTGGGGGGACAAGGATAGTTGGGGCGTACTTCTCACCCAATCGCAGCCTGTCGGACTTCGAGCAGTTCCTGACCGAGGTCGCGGCTGTGATTGGCCAGAGTCGCCCCAGCATGGTGCTCGTTGCCGGTGATCTCAATGCCAAGTCCATGGCCTGGGGATCCCCGGCGACGGACGCGCGCGGCGAGTCAGTGGAGGACTGGCTGGTGGAGACCGGGCTGGTTGTGTTGAACCGGGGTTCGGCAAATACGTGCGTGCGGCAACAGGGCGGCTCAATTGTGGACATCTCGTTCGCCAATGCCGCCCTGGCGCGCCGTATTCAGGGCTGGGAAGTGCTGGAGGGGGTGGAGACGTTGTCGGACCACTTGTATGTCCGATTTAACGTTTCCTCTCCTCCAGGTACCCCGAGCGGTCCAAGCCGACCCCCGCGAGGGGGAGGCCCGCGCTGGGTGCTCAGGCGGATGGACCCGGACGTGCTAGCGGAGGCGGCCGTGGTCCAAGCCTGGACACCCGTGCCGGAAGGCCCGGTAGAGGTGGAGCGGGAGGTGGAGTGGCTCGGGATGGCCATGTCGCGTGTCTGTGACGCGGCCATGCCCCGAGCAGGCCCACCCCGGGCCCGGCGCCAGGTGTACTGGTGGAGTGGGGAGCTCGCGCAGCTACGCGCAGCGTGCGTAGCGGCGAGGCGCCAGTACACTCGGTCCCGGAGGCGGAGGAGGAGGGACGAGATGGAGGAGGCCCGGCTCTATGCCGCCTACAGGGAGTGTTCCACTACCCTGAAGGTGGCCATAGCGAACGCCAAGGCATTGGCGGAGGAGGAAATGCTGGAGACGTTGAACAGCGATCCTTGGGGGAGGCCGTACAGGTTGGTGAGGCAGAAGCTTCGCGCCTGGGCTCCCCCCTTGACGCAAAGTCTCCAGCAGCAGGTCCTGGACCGGGTGGTCGGATCCCTGTTTCCGAACAGGGCTGGCCACGTTCCTCCGCCAATGGCGGCGGCCGGGCGGGAGGAGGAGGAGGAGGGCGCGGGAGTGTCCGTACCCGAGCTGACCGAGGGTCAGCTGAAGGCGGCGGTGTTGCGGCTCCGGGGCAAGAATGTCGCCCCGGGGCCCGACGGTGTGCCCGGACGCGCCTTGGCGCTGATGCTCGGTCCGCTCGAGCCACGGGTGAGGGCGCTCTTTGGAGCGTGCCTTGGGCAGGGCCAGTTTCCTCGCAGGTGGAGGACGGGAAAGCTGGTCCTGCTGAAGAAGGAGGGGCGACCGGCCGACTCGCCGTCGGCATATCGGCCGATCGTGTTGCTTGACGAGGTGGGCAAGCTGTTCGAGCGTATAATAGCTGCCCGCCTCGTTGACCATCTTGAGGGGATTGGTCCTGACCTCAGTGCGTACCAGTTCGGCTTCCGTCAGGGCAGGTCCACCGTCGGCGCGATTGCGCGGGTGAGGGCCCTGGCGGAGGAAGCGGTGTCCCAGGGGGAGGTCGTCTTGGCGGTGTCATTAGACATTGCCAACGCCTTTAATACCCTCCCCTGGGAAACGATAAAGGGGGCACTGAGGTACCATGGCGTGCCGGGGTACCTGCGTCGGGTCGTGGCGGCCTATCTCTCCGAGAGGGCCGTCACCTATCCGACGCAGTCGGGATGGAAAAGTAAGGAGGTTACGTGCGGTGTTCCACAGGGGTCAGTCCTCGGACCTCTCCTGTGGAACATCGGGTACGATTGGGTGCTGCGGGGCCGAAATTTGCGGGGCGTCGAAGTAACGTGTTACGCCGACGACACGCTGGTAACGGCCCGCGGCAGCACCTACCGGCGCGCAGCGATCCTGGCCACGGCAGGGGTGGCACAGGTGGTGGGAAGGATCCGGCGGTTGGGGTTGGAGGTTGCCCTCCACAAATCCGAGGCCATGTGTTTTCACGGACCTCGGAAAGCCCCACCCGCTGGATCACAATTGATAGTGGGCGGAACTTCCATCGGTGTCAAGTCGACGATGAGATATCTTGGTCTCATCCTCGACAGCCGGTGGAATTTCCGCCCGCACTTTGAGCAGCTGGCGCAGAAATGCGTAGGTGCAGCCGCAGCCTTTGGGCGTATACTCCCGAATTTGGGGGGGCCCAGGGCCTCATGCCGGCGGCTGTACCTGGGAGTGGTCCGTTCGATGGCCCTGTACGGCGCCCCAGTGTGGGCTGACACCTTGACAAGCCGGAATATCGCCCTGCTGCAACGTGTGCAGAGGGCGATGGCGGTCAGGGTGATACGGGGCTATCGGACGGTGGGAGTGGAGGCGGCATGCGTGCTGGCCGGATCCCTGCCCTGGGACCTGGAGGCGAGGACCCTCGCGTCAGTATACCACTGGCGCGAGGAGGCGCGAGGCCAGGGCAGTAGGCCGGCACCGCGAGAGGTGGAGGCGCGGCGGGATGAGTTCCGCCGCGAAATGGTGGAGGTATGGGGGGCGAGGTTGGCGCGACCGACCGCGGGCCTCCGTACCATCGAGGGGGTCCGCCCGGTCCTGTTGCAATGGCTGGACCGTGGCCATGGCACGCTCTCCTTTCGGCTGACGCAGGTCCTCTCGGGGCATGGTTGCTTCGGGAGGTACCTGTGTCGGGTCGCCGGAAGGGAGCCGACGTCCGAGTGCCATGCGTGTGGCTGCGCCGAAGACACGGCGCAGCACACTCTCGCGGAGTGCCCGGCCTGGGCAGAGCCGCGCGCTAGCCTCACCTCTGAGGTGGGCTCCGACCTGTCGCTGCCGGCTGTGATCAAATCCATGGTCGACAGCGACAGGTCGTGGAGGGCGATGATCTCCTTCTGCGAGGACGTGATGTCGCAGAAGGAGATGGCGGAGCGGATGAGGGAGGAAGACTCCTCGGCTCATCCGATCCGCCGGAGACGGGTCGGGCGCAGGCGGCGGGCGTACGCTCGTACGCTGCCGCCGTAGGCGCCCGAGTGCCCTGTGGACTGGGGCGAGGAATGCAGCCACGGTATCCCCTGCCTGTCGTACAAGGCGACTAAAAGGGGTCATCGGGGACGCGGGTGCACGGAGCGGGGGCTCTGTGCACCCTTACCATCTGACGCGTCCCCGGGGAGGGCGGCAGCAACGGGGTGGCCTCGTTGCTGCTGCAGGCACCGTGAGGGTGCGGGGGGGAGCCAGTAGTCTCCCCCCGAGGTGGGCCGCCGAGTGCGAGCGGCGGGGCGCACGGAGGAGGGACACCCGGATGCCAACCAATGGACCCCCCGGGTTCCCTCCTTCGCCGTGCGCCGGAGAAGGCCACCGCGGGTTTTTAGTCGGTGCAAGCCCGACATAACTCACTCTTCCCCCCGAGGAGGGTGAGTATGCGTTAGGCATTTTCCCGCGACACCAAAAAAAAAAAAAAAAAAAAAAAAGGTTAGGTTAGGTTAGGTTAGGTTAGGTTAGGTTAGGTTAGGTTAGGTTAGGTTAGGTTAGGTTAGGTTAGGTTAGGTTAGGTTAGGTTAGGTTAGGTTCCCCCCCTGGTGTCAGCCTTGTCGTGGCGGGGGGGCTCAGTAGCCCCGGGCAATCCAGCCCGTGGGTGAAGCCAATGACACCGAGGTGGGTCTCTCCAAGTCCCTTCGGGGAGGCGGAGAGACAGATGGATCTCCCGCTGCTTAGGGTGCAGTGGCGGGAGGTCCCGGGGTGCGGGCCCGTCCAGTCGCAGGACTGGCGGGCAGTGGAGGGCGGATCTCTCACTGTCGGCTGTGTCTCCTCCTCATGGCTGGCGGTGGGAGGTCCTGGAAGGGGTGGATGGCGGCGGAATGGGTGAGCTCCCGGGTCCGCCCAATCCGCCGCGGGAGAGTCGGGCGTGGACGGCATGAGGTAGCCGAAAGCGCCCGAGTGCCCTGTGTGCTGGGGCGAGGAATGCAGCCACGGTATCCCCTGCCTGTCGTACAAGGCGACTAAAAGGGGTCATCGGGGACGCGGGTGCACAGAGCGGGGGCTCTGTGCACCCTTACCATCTGACGCGTCCCCGGGGAGGGCGGCAGCAACGGGGTGGCCTCGTTGCTGCTGCAGGCACCGTGAGGGTGCGGGGGGGAGCCAGTAGTCTCCCCCCGAGGTGGGCCGCCGAATGCGAGCGGCGGGGCGCACGGAGGAGGGACACCCGGATGCCAACCCTAGTGGACCGCCCGGGTTCCCTCCTTCGCCGTGCGCCGGAGATGGCCACCGCGGGTTTTTAGTCGGTGCAAGCCCGACATAACTCACTCTCCCCCCCCGGGGAGGGTGGGTATGCGTTAGGCATTTTCCCGCGACAACAAAAAAAAAAAAAAAAGGTTAGGTTAGGTTAGGTTAGGTTAGGTTAGGTTAGGTTAGGTTAGGTTAGGTTAGGTTAGGTTAGGTTAGGTTAGGTTAGGTTAGGTTAGGTTAGGTTGACAGGTTTTCGAACCACCTAAATAAGAGGATAGTGCTGGTCTTAGGAGGGTAGTTTCGAATTCACTGTGCCCAGAGGTTGTCTTTTGTTCGGTGCGGATATCTCTATTGGTTACAAAGTTATTCTCGTTTTTCTGTTTTTTGTAATTCCCGAAATTTGTACCAAATTTTGGGAATTTCAAAAAATCATATTTAATTCTCTTTTGCTTTTTCTTCGGTTTTTGGTTTCGGAATTGGTTCAGCTTAACGGTTTTGACAGGTTGCCGGTACCCCCATAATTCCAGGACTTTTGGTCCTGGAGTTATTAAGGAGAACGTGATTCTGTCATAACCCTTGCGTTCCAATTTCGAAATCACTAAACTTCATTTTAAGTTGGTTTTTGGTTTTTTGTTTTACGGTTTTTGGTTTTTTCTTGTTTTTCTTCTTGTATCTGTTAGAGCTCGGGAGGGTGCGTGCACTGCTATTTGCCGCATAATTTTTGGACACTCGTGTCCAAAGTTATTAGGCAAATAGCGGATTGCTATTCTTTTCCTGCAGTGTCGTCCAACTTTCGGTTAAGTTTGTAAAACTTTTCCGAGGGTTGTACCTCCTGCAGGAAAGGGAGGGGGTAGTTAGGGATTTGTTTGGGGGTAGCCGGTCGCGAGTGCTGTCGAACGACACCACTCGCGCCGTATTACGTGGGGGGGTTCGGGAGAAATTAATTTTCTCCCGAAAATTTCTTAAGTTTGTGTTTTTCGATCGACTCACGCTTGACCTGTTTTTCATACAAGTCGAGTTGGGGTCGATTTCTTTTCGACTTTTCTCAGCCATCCTTCCTGCTGGAGGGGGCTGAGTGGGGGGAAAAGAAGGGGGGTATGGAGGCGGGGCCTTCAAAGGCTAGGGGGGAGGAAAGGGAGGTCAGGGAGACCGTGCAGGTCGACCTTTCCGAACTTTCCTCGGACGAGGAGGTGGAAATGGAAACGTTGGTGGTTTCCAAAGTGGGACCGACGTACGGAAGGGCAGCCAAGCGGCCCATTGCCGAGGGGGGGGACGAGCTCGAGGGGGCCAAGGTCAACTCGGCTCGTAGAGGGAGGGCCACCCAAGTAAAGGGGGCCTATACGGGGCTGGCTGCGGCCAAATCCAAGCTCCGCGAATTGGAGTTCGCGGAGTTTGAGAACGATGCGGATGCGGCGGCGGAATACCGCCTAAGCTTCCCCACGCTGGGCTCGCGCGGGTCCCGCGGCTCCCGCTCCTCCCAAAGAAGGGGGAGGGGAGGCGTAGGATCTCCCTGCCTAAGTGAGCCTTCGAGGGAGTGCAGCCCCGAAGCTGTTACGGGTATGGAGAGGAATGGGTGGCTGGAGAGCGCACGCTCCGCCGCCCATGTGATTATGGAGGAGGCCGCCAAGTGCGGAAACTTGAAGGGCGCAGTGTGGGGCAGGATGAACGTGGCCTGCCGGGACATCCTGGAGGCCACAGAAGTCCTGCAGTCCCACACTGAGTCGGAGGAGGTCCGCATCCTGCGGGCCGACAATAAGCGGATGCGGGAGCAAGTGGCGCTCCTAACGTCGGAAACAAAGGCCCTGCGCACCGCGTTTTCCGACAGGAAGGCCGCTGCTCCCGCAACCTCTGCACCGCTGGCTGTTGGGGTCCAGGAGTTCGCCGAGGTGATAGGAGAGCTCAAGAAAGAGCTCTTCCTGTCCCTCGGCGAAGTGATCCACGACAGGTGCCGCGGCATGGGGGAGATGCTGAACGTCCGGCTCGGGGAGCTGGAGAGGCGTCTCCCCGCGGAACCTATCCTCCGCCCATCCCTGGCGGCGGACAGAAAGAGGGCGGCGGCTGCGGCTGCCGGTACCCCTGCTGCCCAGCCTGGGCCAGCGGCCGTGCCGCGGGCGGTGCCGATCGCGAAGCGGGCCCCTCCTGCGAAGAGCGCTCAGAAGAGTGCGGCCGTGCCCTCTCCAGGGCCGGCCACCAAGCCCCCGAGGCCCGCTCCCGCCTCGAACGGGACACCGACGGCGCAACCACCTCCCCAGGCGTCCTGGGTAGAGGTGGTGCGGAAGGGGAGGGGAAAGGGGAAGGGCCCAAAGGCGGCTGCAGCACCGGTAGCTGCAGCCAAAAAGCCCGCCCCTCAGCCAAGAAAGTTGGCAGCGCCGAACACGGCGGCGGTCGTGGTGGCCCTAAAGCCGGAGGCGGAGGCGTCGTACGCCTCCGTCATGACCAAGGCCACCACTTCCTTCGGCCTGGCGGAGGTGGGGTTGGACCACGTGAGGGTCCGAAAGACGGCCACTGGGGCCCGAATCATCGAGGTCCCAGGGGAGAACGGGGGCCGCTCGGCCGACGAACTCTGCAGGAGGATTGCGGAGCTAGTCGGCGACGTGGCGCATGTCTACAGGCCCGTCAAGATGGCTGGCATCCAGGTGACGGGCCTGGATGAGACGGCCACCATGGAGGCGGTGGCGGAGGCGATCGCCAAGAAGGGCGGCTGCACGGTCGCCCAATTGAAGGTGGGGAAGATCCGGGTGCTGCGCAACGGCACAGGGTCGGCCCTGGTGCAGTGCCCGGTCACCGCGGCCAACGCCCTCCTCGCAGAGGGGCGTATTATTGTGGGGTGGTCGGCGGCCCAAATAAAGACGGTGGACACGGTAGCGATGCGCTGCTACCGTTGTCTAGGCCAGGGGCACACGAGGGCCATGTGTCCGTCTCCTGTGGACCGTAGCGAGCTGTGCTTCAGGTGCAGCAAGCCCGGCCACAGGATGACGGACTGCAAAGAAGTGAAGGCCTTCTGTGCAGTCTGCCACCTGGCCAAGCGCCCCGCGGGGCACATGATGGGGGGCATCTCATGCGCCCCACCAGAAGTCCGAGGGAGGGAGCCCCCAGCCGTCGCCCCGGTGTCGGCCAACACTATTCGCGCCACACCGGCCCCGGAGGTAACTCGCATGGATGTCTAAATGCCAGTACACCGGCATTTAGACATCCTGCAGGGCAACGTCAATCACTCTGCTCGCGCCCAGGACCTGCTAATGCAGGTCATGGCCGAGTGGAGTGTTGACGTTGCGGTGGTGGCGGAGCCGTACTTCGTCCCTCCCCAGCCCAACTGGGTGGGGGCGACGGACGGCTCAGTGGCGATTGTGGGGCCAAGAGGGGGGGATGCTCTCCCCCTCACGCAGGTGGAGCGGGGGCCGGGTCTCGCGGCGGCCAAATGGGGAGATACCCTCCTTGTGGGGGTGTATTTCTCCCCAAATCGGCCGCTGCGGGCATTTGAGGCCTACCTAGAATTGGTGGGAGGAGTGGTGAGGCGAGGGAACCCGGCACAGGTCATCGTGCTGGGGGACCTCAATGCCAAGAGCCCGATGTGGGGGGCGGCCGTCACAAACCCCAAGGGCGAAGCCCTTGGGGAATGGACGGTCGCGACAGGTCTGGCGGTGCTGAACCGGGGCACGACCAACACATGCGTGCGGCGGCAGGGGGGGTCGATTGTGGACGTTTCGTTCGCCACCCCCGCAATCGCCGCACGCATCGCTGATTGGCGTGTCCTGGAGGACGTGGAGACCCTCTCCGATCATCTGTACGTTCGGATGAGGGTCCACACCACGGCCGGCGGCGCAGCACCGCCAGGCCTGAGGAGGGGGAGACGGGCCACCTCGCAGCTTCCGAGGTGGACCGTCTCGCGCCTGGACCCGGAGATGGTGGAGGAGGCGGCCGCGGTCCAGGCGTGGGGGGAGCCCCTGCCGAGGGGCGCCGAGGTAGAGGAGCGTGCGGCACACTTCCGGGCGACGTTGCAGGAGGTGTGCGACGCTTCGATGCCTCGGACGCGGCGGGTGCCGGCGAGGAGGCAGGTCTACTGGTGGACGGAAGAGATTGCGGCTCTCCGTGCCACCGGTAACCGTGCTCGCCGGGCCTACACCCGCTGTAGGCGCCGTCGGCACACGGCGGAGGAGGAGGGCCTCCTATATGAGGCCCTCAGGAGGGCAAAGGGAGATCTCCAGAAGGAGATCTCCCGGAGGAAGGAGGAGGCGCGCGAGGAGTTCCTGGCCACACTGGACAGAGACCCATGGGGGAGGCCGTACAAGCTGGTCCGGAACCGGATGCAGCATGCCCCCCCCATGGACTCGCTGGAGCCGGAACTCCTCGCGCGAGTGGTCGAGGGTTTGTTCCCCGCAGTGCCAGAGTTTGCTCCGCCGAGTATGTCCATCCACTCGGCGGAGCCGGCCCCGCATGAACTCGTCGTCCCGCCCATCACGGACGACGAGTTCAAGTGGGCCATAGACCGCCTGCGGGGACGGAAGAAGGCCCCAGGGCCGGACGGGGTGCCGGGGAGAGTCCTCCCGGTAGCCCTGCAGCATCTCGGGAATCGCCTCAAACTCCTATACGACGATTGTCTGAAGGAGGGGCGATTCCCGAGATGCTGGAAGGAGGGGAGGTTGTGCCTGCTGCGCAAAGAGGGCCGCCCTGCGGACAGTCCCTCCGGCTATCGCCCCATCGTCCTCTTGGACGAGGTGGGGAAAATGCTGGAGCGGATCCTGTCCAGCCGCATCGTCGACCACCTGAACGATGCGGGCCCGGGCCTGTGCGATCGGCAGCACGGGTTCCGGGAGGGGCGGTCCACGATGGACGCGCTGAAGTCCCTCAGGGACTTCAGCGAAGACGCAGCAGGCAGGGGGGAGGGTGTGGTGGCGGTATCGCTAGATATCGCCAACGCGTTTGGCACCCTCCCCTACGGGGTGATAAGGGAGGCACTCATTTACCATCGAGTGCCTCCCTACCTGAGGAGGGTTGTAGAGCACTACCTTACAGATAGGGTAGTGCTCTACGAGACGGAGGGGGGAATTATGGCCCGAAATATGACATGCGGTGTTCCACAGGGGTCCGTGCTCGGACCCCTCCTGTGGAACATCGGGTATGATTGGGCCATACGGGGGGTGCAGCTTCCCCGCACGGTCACCATATGTTATGCCGATGACACTATGGTGGCAGTGCGGGGGAAGGAGTTCCGCGAGGCGAAGAGGAGGGCGGAGGTCGCGGCGGAACTCGCGGTCGGCCGCATTGGCCTGTTGGGTTTGGGCGTGTCCCTCGCCAAAACTGAGGCCATCGTATTCGGTGGCCGAGGTTGGGGGCGGGGGGCGGGGGACACGCTCCAAATCGGAGGGGAAAGGGTCCGGATCAAGGCCACGATTAAATATCTTGGCCTTGATCTGGACCGGAAGTGGGATTTCGGGGAGCACTTCCGTAGGTTGGCTCCCCGAATCGTGGGCGCGGCAGCGGCCCTTGGGAGGCTGCTGCCCAATCTGGGTGGACCGGGGACCCCGTGCAGGCGTCTGTTTGCCGGAGTCATCCGGAGCATGGCGCTGTACGGGGCCCCCATATGGGCGGATAAGTTGTCGGCCCGGAACAAGGCCCTCCTGCGCAGGCCACAGAGAATAGTGGCCTGCCGAATCGCGAGGGCCTATGTGACCGTGTCACACGCGGCGGCGTGCGTCCTCGCTTGCACCCCGCCATGGGAGCTGGATGCCGGGGTGCACGCGGAGACGTACCGTGTGAGGGCCGAGGCCAGGGCGCGTGGGGACCGCCCTGGCCCCGAAGTGGTCGAGGGAGCTCGCCGAATGGCAGCTCGACGGCTGCGAGAGAGGTGGAAGGAGGAGCTGGAGGACTCCCCCTATGGAACCCGTACCATAGGGGCAGTCCTCCCGTCACTGGAGGGGTGGCTGGACAGAGGGCACGGCGGACTCGGATTCCGGATGACGCAGGTGGTGACCGGACATGGTTGTTTCGGCCACTACCTGCACCGGATAGGGAGGGAACCGAGTCCGCAATGTAGTGAATGTGGCGCTCCGGACGACACGGCCCAACACACTCTGGAAGAGTGTGGCCGTTGGGATCTGGAGCGCCAAGACCTGGCGATGGAAATGGGGGCGGAGGATCTCTCGCTGCACGCCGTAGTGGCGTTCATGCTCCGCAGCGAGAGATCCTGGGAGGCAGTGGCCTCCTTCTGCGAGACAGTCATCTCACAGAAGGAGGCCGCGGAGCGGGAGCGCGAAGACGAGGTCGACGCACCCCCGCTCCGGCGCAGACGGAGGGGCAGGAGGCGGGCGCAGTACGCTCGTCTCACGCCCTTGGAGTCCGTGGTGTAGGGACCACGTTGGACTCCACCCGTCTGGGGGAAGGATCGCCGCGTTCGACCCTTCCCCTCATCGGCGCGGGAGCACTGGCCACATGTTTAGGCCGGTGCGGCCTGGGGACACAGTGGTTTGAAGTCCGCTGGATCACACTGTGTCCCCACTACAGGCAGGAGGGAGAAACGCCGGAGTGGTTTTAGTGGGTAGTGACTCCTCATACCATCTCGAGGAGTGAGTCCCACATACCCCTCGACAGCCCTAAGTCGAGGGGATGCGTAAGAGCATTTCCACTCCGTCAAAAAAAAAAAAAAAAAAAAGGTTTTTTTTTTTTTTTTTTTTTTTTTTTTTTTTTTTTTTTTTTTTTTTTTTTTTTCCACTTCACTTCTCTGCCTTGAGCTCGCAGAGGTTTTTTATCTATTTTTGTTTTTATTCTTTTTTCTATTAAAACTACTTCCCACCTCCTCCATCTCTCTTTTATTTTACTTTTATTTCTTTCTTTCCTTTATTCTTAGTTCTAGTACAATCTTATATATACTTAGGTTATATCTTATAGTTATTTATACATTTCACTTTTTTATTTTTCTTCAGTTCTTATTTCTTTACATTGTATTGTTATTATAGTTACTTTACAACTTTCCTTGCCGTCTTTACATCCCACATTATACTATATCTATTTAGTCCTTATTTATACATTTCCTTTTGTTTTAATTCTATCTTATTTCTACACATTGCTTTTATCCTACGGTATTTCTATATCTCTCCTTGTCCTTTTTTGGAAAAGCTATCTTATCTTTTACTTGTTTATCGTATGCCTATTTGCTATGTTTACATTTCTTTGCTTGATTGTTTACAATTTTCCTATTATCTAATTTGCTTTTCTACTTAAGTCTAGTGCTGTTATGTTTTATTATACATAATAAAATCTACAGCATAGTTAATTTGCCTCTGTTTTATTTGCTTTGATTACTGTTTTGCATATTTTTGTGCAGTATTTTGTAAAAACTGTTGCATGTTTTTTGTTTCTCATTATTTCGCATATACTCTCAGTTTTTAGTTCTGTTTCCAGTTCGGACTCCAGTTCGTGTCTTTCTCTGCAGAAGCGCGGACATTCGGTTAGCACGTGCAGCACCGACTCCGCACGTTCCGGGTCGCAGGGGCACGCCGGACTCTCCTTACACCTGAACCGGTGCAGGTATTCGGAGAATCCGCCGTGCCCCGTTAGCACCTGTACCATAATTGGGCACAGCTCCATCTTTCGGACTATCCTGTACGCCTCCACGGCGTCTGGGAAGAACACTTTGGTTGTGCCGGCTGTAGTTTCGGACTGATATCTCCGGTTCCATTCGTCAAGCGAATCCTTGCGGATTTGTCGCTTGACGAATGAGACCGGACATGAGTCGTAATCAGGCCTCGTTTTCTTTCCCAGCGCCGCAGATTTGGCCAGTTCGTCGGCCCGCTCGTTCTGCTCGAGCCCCGCATGGGCTCTGACCCAAAAGAGGTCCACGGATCTGCCCTGGGCCTTGATGCACTCTATGTTTCTCCTGGACTCCACCGCCAGCGGATGTCGCGATGATTTGCTCGTGACGGTTTGCAAGGCGGATCTACAATCACTGTAGATCCCTGCCGTACTTTCCGTGCAGAGAAGTAGTTGCCTCGTGGCACAGCAAATGGCCAGCAATTCCGCCTGGTATACGGTGCAGCAGTCAGCGAGCTTAAGCTTCGAGGTTCGGATCTCGGCCGCTCCATCCCATATGGACAGGGCGGCTCCGACCTTCCCCTCGATCTTACTTCCGTCCGTGAAGAAACGAATGTTTTGGACGTTTTGCTCTGCTAACTGCTGCTCGTCTCCCAGGTTACTGAATTGCAGGTCCATTTGGTTAGCCGGATGCGGAAGATCTGCATGGCCCATCGGCCGGTCCACCTCCCAGTCATCTGGTACTGCCCGAGACACCCCTTTCCTCACCTCGTACAAGGAGGCAGCCTCCTTAACTCTCAGGTCGAGGGGGAGTATCCCGGCCAGCACCAACGCCGAGTTTAGGGAGACCGTTCGATAGGCCCTGCATATCTTCTGCGCAAAACCTCTCTGCACGGAGTTGAGCTGTTTGCGAATGCACAGTTTTTTCGCTGCTGGTGCCCATACGCTGGCGGCGTACAGGATTACCGGCTCTGCGACTGCGGTGTAAATCGTCTTCACGACTTCGGGGCTCAACCCCCAACTAATCTTTGCTGCTCTCGTGAGCTGCTGGTGTACTGATGCAGCTTTTCTGCAGACGTTAGCAATATGATTGTTGAAAGTCAAACCCCGATCTATCGTGACGCCCAGGATCTTTATTTCATTGGACATGCTAATGTCAGTCCCCCCCATGGTCAGGAGCGGGGTGTCGAACTTGAGCTTCTTCGTAATTAGCATGGCCTTGGTCTTATTTGGCGCAAATTTAAGCTTATTTCGACACCCCCACTCCTGAACATGACGGAGAGTGGCATTAGCCTGTCTCTGGATTTCCAATGCTGAGCCCCCCGTGAAGATGAGGACTATATCGTCGGCGAAGGCCTGGCAGTAGTCGCCGCGAGCTTCCAGTTCCTTCAGCAGGGGGTCCAGCATTAGATTCCACAGAATGGGTCCGCCTATCGAGCCCTGCACGCACCCCTTTGCGGTTTCCCGGACCACCTCTGCCCCAGCGTATCTGACCCTCACCCTGCGATCCCGCAGGTAGCTGTCCATAGCTCTTCTGATATTAACGGGGCAGGATTCCTCAGCCAGTCTCGTCCTGATGGCCGGCCACCAGGCGCTGTCGAAGGCTCCCTCTATGTCAAGTGAGACCATTACCGTCATTTTCTTGTCAGCAAGAGCCTGACGGATGGTTCTCATCATGTCATAGAGGGAGTCTTCGGTGCTCCTTTGTGGCGTGAAGCCATACTGCCTCGGACTCATCTTGGGGAGAATACAGTAACTTATTCGGCGCACTAACATTTTTTCTAAGATTTTTCCGAGGATCGGTAGAAGCCCTATAGGTCGATATGATTTTGGGGTGGTGAAATCCTCCTTTCCCGGCTTCCTTAAGACTACGACTACCGCCTCCTTCCATGCTGTTGGGAAATGTCCCAACTCCAAACATTTGTTTGCTATGCCCAGATAAGCCTCTGGACACAGTGCGATGGCTCTGGCGCAGATATCAGCCGTCAGTCCGTCTCCTCCGGGAGCCTTTTTCCGGTTGAAGGAGTCGACAGCACTTCTGAGTTCAGCCAGTGTGAATGGCGGGTCGGATGGTTCACCATCCTTGCCACCATTCACCTGGTTCGCTGTTTCTCTTCTTTGCCGGTGCTCTGGGCTATCCTGGGTAGGGTCATCCTCGGGGTAAAAAGTTTCGGCCAGTAATGTAGCTGATTCACCTGGGCTCAGGGTCCTTCCGTTGGCTGCTAATGGAATGTCTTCTTTTCTTTTCGCCGTCCTTCCTATCACCCTGTATATCCCCTCCCACATCCCCTCACGGTCCTGCTTTCCACAGAAATCCTTCCAGCTTGCTGTCTGGGCCTTTTTTGCCTCCAGTTCATACTTTTCTTTTATTTCCAGGTACCGGCTTATGACTTCGTCTCTGCGGTCCTGTGCTGCACATCTGATTCTTCGCTTCTTGGTAAGGACTTCCTTCTTCAGTCTGGCGAGTTCTTCGTTCCACCACGGTAAGGTAAGTTTAGTTTTAGTTTTTATTTTTGGTATTGCTAATTCACTTGCTTGTGTTACTGTTTCTATATATTTATTTGTTATGTTTTCTATTTCTGTTTTGTTATCAATTTCTTTAATGTTATTTTCGTTTATCTTGTGTTCTTCTAAATGTTGTATAAATTCTTTGTCAAATTTTTCCCAATTTGCCTTCTTTGTATTGTAACGTCTAGTGGTGGTTTGGATGCTTATACCCTTCGATTTCTTTAAACTCACCCTAAACATAATCGCGTTGTGGTCGGAACTCGTTAAGGATTCGTCCACTCTCCATTCCTCTATCAGTGGCAGCATTTCCTCTGTACAGGCCGTTATATCTACATAACTGTGATACCTGACACTTCCTCTTATTGTGTCGAACGTAGGCGTGTCGCCTTCGTTCGCTATATGCAGACCCATCTGCTCTAGGGTCCCAGACAGCTGCTCTCCCCTTTTGTTGGTCCTCGTTCCTCCCCACCATGGACTCCAAGCGTTGAAGTCCCCTCCGATAATTGTTCTGTCTTCGCCGAGCTCTCTAACTGCCCTGGTAAGGTGGGGGAGATATGGGTCTATTGGTTCATCGGGTTCTAGGTACACAGAGATGGCTCCGATCGTCCAGGCACGCGTTCTTAGTTTAACCACAGTGAAGTTTGGAGTGGTCAGCTCTGGGCACTGAACGATGTCAATGTCTTCACTGAAGACCACTACTGCCGCTTTTATAACTTTGCTCCTTACTTTCGTGTCCTGGACGATCCGAGCCCCCCTGTAACCCTTCATTTCTCCGATTGAACCGACATAAGGTTCCTGAACCAGCGCGAAGCCTATACCTTGCTTATGGGCCTCCAACATGAATTCGTTAGTTGCCAATTCTTTGCGTTGGAGGTTGACTTGTGCAACTAGGTAGGACTCCGCGCCGGCTCGCTCACCCTGTCTTCTTTGTGCTGTCCTATTCGCCTGATCCACCTTAGCAATATGCTACTGTGGATCTCGCTATTTTGTCCCATTTAACCCTTATGGGGCAGCTTCTGTCGAAGGCGTTGTGCTCTGTCTGGTCCATTTTTGCGTGGGCGCAATTGCAACAAGTTGGGCTTAGGCCCGCCGCCCAATCTGGGCATTCTGTTTTCATATGTGGTCCCCCACAATGACTACATCTCTCAGTGGTGCCGCTGCAAAGTTTCCTGCTGTGCCCGTAGCCCAAACATAGGGAGCATTGGATCAAGGGAGAGTGGTCCTCTACCCTTATCCTCTGCATATCTATGTGGGCCACGCCCACTGCAGTAAGTCTCTGCCAGATTACTGGTGACACTCTGAGGACTAGATGGTGGTTGTGTGGGTTCCTGGCCCTTTTCTTAAAGATGATCTGAACCCTGTCTTCGTCGGCGTCAATGTTTCCAAATACATTCTTGTTCTGGTTCCTTAAAGCTCTTAGGACTTCTTGCTCGTTATTTATCTTAAGGACTTCCCGCAATTCCACCAGAGGATCCTTATTTTTTATATTTTCGACTTGTAAGCCCTTTCCTTCTCTTTCTATTCTCTCCCTAATCTTGTCTCTGTCCTGCTCCGTTCTGCATCCCATTATGACTTTTCTGTCCTTTGCCTTCCTCACTCTTTCTATGTTCACCCCTCCTTCCTTTGCCTGTACTGTCGTTCTGATTCTTTCTATAATTTGTTCTCCTGTTTCTTTCTCATCCGAGGAGGTGATCATAATTGAGTGCAATGCGTTTTGTCCTGGGGATTTTCCTTCACTTCTACCCGCCGCTACTTCGGCATAGGTATTCTTTGATATTCCTTCCAGGGCCTCCTTTTGTCTGTCTAAGGCCTCATTGAGCTCCTCTATCCTCTTGTTGCTTTGCCGTAGAAGCGTTGAATGCTCCTCCAGTTTGGCTATCAGGGGGTCAGGATCGGTATTTACCAGAAACGTGGATTCTGTCACCATGGTTTCCGGCTCTAACTCTCTGGTGTTTTCCTTTCTATCCGTTTTCCTTTTTGTTCTTAGTTCTAGTTCCGCTTCCTTGACGAGTTGGTATAGTTTCTCCAGAGCCTCCGTAACTGATGCTTTTATTTCAGATTTGATGTTCCGTGCATTATTCAGGTTTATTTTTCCTTTGTTTAGGCAGGCTCTGGCTTCTGCCGTTCGTTCCATTTGCAATTGCTTTGGCGGACTCTGGGTTTTTGTTTGTTTTTGAGTTCGCTTGTCTTTTGGCGATACTATCCTGCTCGTTGGTTTTGCAGGACCAGCCTGCGTCGTCGTGCCCACCATGGTGGGTGTGGAGTCAAAGTTAGCTGCCTCAAAAACATCTATGGACCGTCTCACACTGGAGGATGTCGTGTCGTTTGAGGGAGACGATTTATCGCCTGCCTCTTTGTTGGGAGGAGTTCTGATTCCAAACATTTTTGTGAGTGTATACGAGAGATAACGTCAAAAGTGGAAGTTGTGAGTTTTATAGATTGTGAAGTGTACGTTATTGTTGTAAAAAAGTTTTTTAGAGTCGCTGACTCTGTCGACGATTCAAAAGTGATTCTGTCAATTGGTATGTATTCGGAAGTCCGAATTTGTAAAAACACATATAAAAGGGAAAATCTCAGTAGAGATTTTTGTCTTAATGCTATTTTGCCCTGTCAGTAAAAGGCAGGGCAATGTCCTATAACTAATTACAATTTATAGTAAAAGCTAAAAATAAGGTAAAAATAAAAATTCAGGCAAAAACTGAAAAATTTCCTGAAATTTTTTCAGCTTTTCAGGAATTTCAGGTCTTTCAGGACGTAGTATAAGAGGTCTCTCCGAGCTCTTTCTAACGAACCCACTCACGGGTCGCTCCGACCACGGGTTCAGGAGTTATTGCAGTTTGAAATTTTGGGTTCTAATGGGTTCTAAAAGGGTTCTTGCCGATAACTCCGTCCCCAGTGGTCAGAATTTCCCGCGATTGGGCTCGTTTGTCTTCCCCCTTCCTTCCCCACCCTGTGGGATGAAAATCCGGGATGGAGTTTTTGGACCCAAATTTGGGTCCAAAACCAGATGGGTCGAAAAATGGGGTCTCGCTGAGGTCTTCAGCGAAATCCGCAGCCCCGTAGGACGCGTGGTTGCCGAGATATCGGTATTTCAAAAATTCCAAAATGGCCGCCGAACTGTCACTGTCACTTTTTAGACGTCGGTATCTCGGCTTCCAGGCGTCGTAGGGGGATGGGGATTTCACTGTTGTGACTCACTCGACGATCCTCACCTGGTGGGGCAGAAAGTGGGATTCCAAAATTTTGAAAAATTTTTGAAAAAATTTTGACTCCTTTTCCAAAATGTACAATCCCACGTGACTGTGGGGAGCTCCCAGGGTCCGACAGTGAAAACGGCGACTTTCTAGGTGGCTTGGTTGCGGAGATATTTGCCTTTGAAGATTTTCAAAATGGCCGCCGAACTGTCACTGTCAAACTTTGGGAGCGAATAACTCGGCTTCCCGGGGTCGGAAAAGCCAGCGGAAAAAACTGTCCCCTTAAGTTTTTTGTTCTCTAAATGATAGGTCCAAAAATAACCCTAAAAACCAAAAGTTGTCGGATCCTGAAAAAACCTGAAAAACCTGAATTTCCACCAAAAAGTAGCCCCAAGCCCAGAAATCACTTTACTCCACGGCCACTGGGTCGGGAGATATACAAATTACAAAATTTGGACCCTGTCCGTAGACCAGGACCCTTTTTACAGAAAAAAGCTAAAATGGGCCCTAGAGGAGCTACAGCTCCCTAGTTTTGGGGTCAGAAGGGGTCAAATATGTCTACGAAACTATTCTGGTGGTAAAAAATCTAATTTTAATTGTATTTCTAATTTATTTTAGAAAAAATGTTAGAAATTAAATAACTCCGAAAGGAAAAATCGGAAAAATAAAATAAAATCACTAAAATTCGTCTAAAATGGGGTCCTTTGCGGTGTGCTACCACAAGCCTATAAAAAGTTCCTTCTACCCTGAATTTTTTGCAAAAAACTAAAAACTTTGGTTTTTCCGATTTTTCTCTTCGGTAATTCAATATAAAAATCTAAAAACTAAATGAGGACGGAGCCCTTGCCAGCGCGCAGCCGATTTGCTGATAAAAACTTCAGGTTGTAGATTTTGTTTCTGAGTTATTTAACTTTGAAAATTTTAAGCAAAATAGAGTATAACTTCTCTGTTTGAGGTCCAAAAATCTTGAAAAATATTCCAGTTGGTTCCGGAGAGCGTGGCGCAGATTTCTTCTATAGACGTCGACAACGCTGGTCCACTCCTTCTTGGTGTTGATTGAGGTTAGGAACACGTGCGGTTGTCGGAAAAACACGGATATCTCCGCGGGGCGCGGTGGTATTTGCACGCGGATGGTGTCAAAAGATGGGTTAGGTTAGGTTAGGTTAGGTTAGGTTAGGTTAGGTTAGGTTAGGTTAGGTTAGGTTAGGTTAGGTTAGGTTAGGTTAGGTTAGGTTAGGTTAGGTTAGGTTAGGTTAGGTTAGGTTAGGTTAGGTTAGGTTAGGTTAGGTTAGGTTAGGTTAGGTTAGGTTAGGTTAGGTTAGGTTAGGTTAGGTTAGGTTAGGTTAGGTTAGGTTAGGTTAGGTTAGGTTAGGTTAGGTTAGGTTAGGTTAGGTTAGGTTAGGTTAGGTTAGGTTAGGTTAGGTTAGGTTAGGTTAGGTTAGGTTAGGTTAGGTTAGGTTAGGTTAGGTTAGGTTAGGTTAGGTTAGGTTAGGTTAGGTTAGGTTAGGTTAGGTTAGGTTAGGTTAGGTTAGGTTAGGTTAGGTTAGGTTAGGTTAGGTTAGGTTAGGTTAGGTTAGGTTAGGTTAGGTTAGGTTAGGTTAGGTTAGGTTAGGTTAGGTTAGGTTAGGTTAGGTTAGGTTAGGTTAGGTTAGGTTAGGTTAGGTTAGGTTAGGTTAGGTTCCCCCCCTGGTGTCAGCCTTGTCGTGGCGGGGGGGCTCAGTAGCCCCGGGCAATCCAGCCCGTGGGTGAAGCTAATGACACCGAGGTGGGTCTCTCCAAGTCCCTTCGGGGAGGCGGAGAGACGCGGAGGGAGCGGCAGGAGGCGGGCGCAGTTCGTCCAACTCCTGCCGCGGTGTGGAGTCAGTGGGTGAGGGGCCCACATTGCACGGCTCCACACAGGTGGGCGGGGGGGGTCGTGAGCGTTTCGCGACCCTCCTCCTTTCGCGAGGGTGCACCGGCGTTTGTCGGTGCCGCCAGGGGGGTACAGTGGATTGAAATCCTTGGGACCACACTGTACCCCCTACCACGGCAGAGCGGGTGAAACGCCGGAGTGTTTTTAGTGGGTATGCCCTCAATGAGGGAGGGAGAGTCCCACATACCCCCTGGTCTCCCTAACCGGGGGGATGAGTCAACTCATTTTCACTCCGTTAAAAAAAAAAAAAAAAAAAAAAAAAAGGTTAGGTTAGGTTAGGTTAGGTTAGGTTAGGTTAGGTTAGGTTAGGTTAGGTTAGGTTAGGTTAGGTTAGGTTAGGTTAGGTTAGGTTAGGTTAGGTTAGGTTAGGTTAGGTTAGGTTAGGTTAGGTTAGGTTAGGTTAGGTTAGGTTAGGTTAGGTTAGGTTAGGTTAGGTTAGGTTAGGTTAGGTTAGGTTAGGTTAGGTTAGGTTAGGTTAGGTTAGGTTAGGTTAGGTTAGGTTAGGTTAGGTTAGGTTAGGTTAGGTTAGGTTAGGTTAGGTTAGGTTAGGTTAGGTTAGGTTAGGTTAGGTTAGGTTAGGTTAGGTTAGGTTAGGTTAGGTTAGGTTAGGTTAGGTTAGGTTAGGTTAGGTTAGGTTAGGTTAGGTTAGGTTAGGTTAGGTTAGGTTAGGTTAGGTTAGGTTAGGTTAGGTTAGGTTAGGTTAGGTTAGGTTAGGTTAGGTTAGGTTAGGTTAGGTTAGGTTAGGTTAGGTTAGGTTAGGTTAGGTTAGGTTAGGTTAGGTTAGGTTAGGTTAGGTTAGGTTAGGTTAGGTTAGGTTAGGTTAGGTTAGGTTAGGTTAGGTTAGGTTAGGTTAGGTTAGGTTAGGTTAGGTTAGGTTAGGTTAGGTTAGGTTAGGTTAGGTTAGGTTAGGTTAGGTTAGGTTAGGTTAGGTTAGGTTAGGTTAGGTTAGGTTAGGTTAGGTTAGGTTAGGTTAGGTTAGGTTAGGTTAGGTTAGGTTAGGTTAGGTTAGGTTAGGTTAGGTTAGGTTAGGTTAGGTTAGGTTAGGTTAGGTTAGGTTAGGTTAGGTTAGGTTAGGTTAGGTTAGGTTAGGTTAGGTTAGGTTAGGTTAACAGGTTTTCGGACCACCTAAATAGTAGGATAGTGCTGGTACTAGGAGGGTAGATCCGGATTCGCTGTGCTCAGAGGGTGTCCTTTGTTTTTCGCGGGTAGCTTTTGTGGTTCTCGAGATATTGTCATTTTACTGTTTTTTCAAATTCCGAAATTTTGTTCCAAATTTTCGGAATTTAAAAAATTCGTATCTTTTTTTCTATGGTCTTTTGTTTCGTTTTTTGAATTGGAGGTTGCGCTGCTCCACGTCTCTGACAGGTTTGTTCTTTGTCGGGTAGCTCCAGGACTTTTAGTTCTGGAGTTATTGGGGGGGGAACATTTCTGTCTTTGACCGTGCGGTGTAATTTCTATTCACTAAACTTCTTTTTAAGTTTGTTTTTGTTTTCTTGTTTTATTGTTATTGTTTTTTCTTGTTTTTATTGTTATATCTTGTAGAGCTCGGGAGGGTGCGTGCAACGCTATTTGTCCCATAATTTTTGGACACTCGTGTCCAAAGTTATTGGGCAAATAGCAGATTGCTATTTTTTTCCTGCAGTGTCGGCCAACTCCCGGATAAGTTTGTAAAACTTTTCCGAGGGTTGTACCTCCTGCAGGGATTAAAGGGGATTTTTAGGGTTTTGTTTGGGGGTAGCCGGTCGCGAGTGCTGTCGAACGACACCACTCGCGCCGTATTACGTGGGGGGGTTCGGGAGGAATTAATTTTCTCCCGAAATTTTCTTAAAGTGGTAAAATTCGGTCGACTCGCGCTTGACCGAATTTTCATACATTTTATTTTTTTCTTTCCGTTTCGTCCCAATTACTCGGTCATCCTTCCACCTGGAAGGTGCCGAGTGGGGGGGAATGGAAGGGGAAATGAAGGCGGGGCCTTCAAAGGCTAGGGGGGAGGAAGAGGAGGCCAGGGAGACTCTGCACGTGCAGGTCAACCTGTCCGACTCTTCCTCCGATGAGGGAGACATGGAGATGGTGGTCTCAAAGGAGGGGGCGACCTATGGGAGGGCCGTCAAGCGGCATATTGCTGCGGGGGGGGATGACCAGGAGCAGGAGTTGGCGAAAGTCAATACTGCTCGCAGAGGGAGGGCCGCGCAGCCTAAGGGAGCGTACTCCGGGCTGGCAGCGGCGAAATCTAAACTCCGCGAACTAGAGTTCGCGGAGTTCGAGGAAGATGCGGATGCGATGGCGGAGTACCGCCTGAGCTTCCCCACCTTGGGCTCACGCGGATCCCGCGGCTCCCGCTCCTCCCAAAGAAGGGGGAGGGGAGGCAAGGGAGGAGATTCATCGAGGGAAGGTAGCCCGGACGTGGCCGCCGAGAGGGACATGGATGGGTGGCTGGAGAGCGCACGCTCAGCCGCCCACGTAATACTGGGGGAAGCCGCCAAATGCGGAAACCTGAAGGGAGCTGTGTGGGGAAGAATGAACGTGGCCTGCCGGGAGATCCTGGAGGCCACGGAGTTCTTGCAGACCCGCACAGAGTCCGAGGAGATCCGCATACTAAAGGCGGATAACAAGCGTATGCGGGAGGAGTTGGCGCTCTTAGCTTCGGAAACGAAAGCGCTCCGGACCGCCTTCTCCGAGAGGAGGGCCACCCCTCCCGCGACGCCTGCGCCGTCGGCCGCCAAGGCAAGTGAGCTCTCCGAGCTAATAGCGGAATTAAAGGGGGACCTTTTCGTGTCCCTCGGGGAGGTAGTGCATGAGCGGTTCCGAAGCATGGGGGCCATGCTTAACGTCCGCCTGGGGGAGCTTGAGAAGCGCCTCCCCGCCGAGCCTATACTCCGCCCATCATTGGCGGCGGACCGCAGGAGGGCTGCGGCTGCTGGCATCCCTGCTGCGCAGCCAGCACCAACGGTTACGCCGCGCCCGGCGCCAACCGATAAGCAGGCCCCTGTCAAGCAGGCCCCCGCTATGCGGGCGCAGAAGGCGGCTGCCGCGCCCTCCCAAGGGCCGGTCGCCAAGCCCCCGAGGCACGCTCCCGTCCCGACCGGGACACCGACGGCGCAACCACCTCCCCAGGCGTCCTGGGTAGAGGTGGTACGGAAGGGAAAGGGGAAGGGGAAGGGGCCTAAGCCCGCTGCAGCGCCGGTAGCTGCAGCCAAAAAGCCCGCCCCCCTCCCCAAAAAGGTGGCGACACCAAATACGGCGGCGGTTGTGATCGCCCTCAGGCCGGAGGCGGAGGCGTCATACGCCTCCATAATGACGAAGGCAACTTCGTCCTTCGGCCTGGCGGAGGTGGGGCTCGAAGCCGTCAAAGTGAGGAAGACGGCGACGGGTGCCCGCAGAGCTGCGGACGAGCTCTGCCGGAGGATTGGGGCCCTCGTGGGCGACGTGGCCAATGTTTACAGGCCCGTCAAAATGGCCGGACTACAGGTGACGGGCCTGGACGAATCGGCCACGAAGGAGGCGGTGGCCGAGGCGATCGCGGCCAAGGGGAAGTGTCCGCTTCCCCAAATAAAAGTGGGGAACATCCGGGCACTCAGGAACGGGACGGGGTCCGTCCTCGTTCAGTGCCCGGCAGAGGCGGCCAACGTCCTGATCGAGGCGGGGCGCATAATGGTGGGGTGGTCGGCGGCCCAGGTAAAATCCCTGGGCGTCGCACCCATGCGGTGTTACCGGTGCCTGGGCACCGGGCACACGAGGGCCCTCTGCCCGTCTCCTGTGGACCGTAGCGAGCTGTGCTTCAGGTGCAGCAAGCCCGGCCACAGGATGACGGAGTGCAAGGAGGTGAGGGCCCACTGTGCGGTGTGCCACCACGCCAAGCGCCCCACAGCCCACATAATGGGTGGGCTGGCGTGTGCCCCGCCAGAGGTACGAGGGAGGGAGGCTCCACCAACTGCCCCCCTGGCCACGGCCAGAAAGAACAGTGCCGCACCGGCCCCGGAGGGACAAAGCATGGATATCTAAATGCCAGCACACCGGCATTTAGATATCCTGCAGGGCAACGTCAACCACTCTGCTCGCGCCCAGGACCTGCTGATGCAGGCGATGGCCGAGTGGAGTGTTGACGTTGCGGTAGTGGCGGAGCCCTACGTTGTCCCTCCCCAGACCAACTGGGTCGGGGCGACCGACGGGACAGTGGCGGTTGTGGTGCCCAGAGGGGGGGATGTTCTCCCCCTCTCTCAGGTGGAGCGGGGGCCTGGTCTTGCGGCGGCCAAATGGGGGGATACCCTCCTAGTGGGGGTGTATTTCTCCCCAAATCGGCCGCTGCGGGAGTTTGAGGCTTTCCTCGAGGTCGTGGGAAGAACGGTGAGGCGAGGGAACCCGGCACAGGTCATCGTGCTGGGGGACCTCAATGCCAAGAGCCCAATGTGGGGGTCGGCCGTCTCAAACCCCAAGGGCGAAGCCCTTGGGGAATGGACGGTCGCATCAGGACTGGCGGTGCTGAACCGGGGCACGGCCAACACATGCGTGCGGCGGCAGGGGGGGTCGATAGTGGACGTTTCGTTCGCCACCCCCGCAATCGCCGCACGCATCGCTGATTGGCGTGTCCTGGAGGACGTGGAGACCCTCTCCGATCATCTGTACGTTCGGATGAGGGTCCACACCACGGCCGAAGGCGCGGCACCGCCAGGCCTGAGGAGGGGGAGACGGGCCACCTCGCAGCTTCCGAGGTGGACCGTCTCGCGCCTGGACCCGGAGATGGTGGAGGAGGCAGCCGCGGTCCAGGCGTGGGGGGAGGCTCGGCCGAGGGACGTAACCGTGGAGGGGCGTGCCGCACACTTCCGTGCAACGTTGCAGGAGGTGTGCGACGCGTCCATGCCACGGGCGCAGCGGGTGCCGGCGAGGAGGCAAGTTTACTGGTGGACGGAAGAGATTGCGGCTCTCCGTGCCACCAGTAATAGAGCTCGCCGGGCCTATACCCGCTGCAGAAGGAGGAGACACTCGGCCGAGGAGGAGGGCCTCCTATATGAGGCCCTCAGGAGGGCTAAGGGAGATCTGCAAAAGGAGATCTCCCTTAGGAAGGAGGCAGCGCGCGAGGAGTTCCTGGCCACACTGGACAGGGATCCATGGGGGAGGCCGTACAAGCTGGTCCGAAATCGGATGCAGCATGCCCCCCCCATGGACTCGCTGGAGCCGGAACTCCTCGCGCGAGTGGTAGAGGGATTGTTCCCCGCAGTGCCGGAGTTTGCTCCGCCGAGTATGTCCATCCACTCGGCGGAGCCGGTCCCGCTTGAACTCGTCGTCCCGCCGATCACGGACGACGAGTTCAAGTGGGCCATAGACCGCCTGCGGGGAAGGAAGAAGGCCCCAGGGCCGGACGGGGTGCCGGGGAGAATTCTCCCGGCAGCCCTGCAACATCTCGGGAATCGCCTCAAACTCCTTTACGACGATTGTCTGAAGGAGGGGCGATTCCCGAGATGTTGGAAGGAGGGAAGATTGTGCCTGCTGCGGAAGGAGGGCCGCCCCGCGGACAGTCCCTCCGGCTATCGCCCCATCGTCCTGTTGGACGAGGTGGGGAAAATGCTGGAGCGGATCCTGTCCCGCCGCATCGCTGACCATCTGAGCGGTGCGGGCCCGGACCTGTGCGATCGGCAGCACGGGTTCCGGGAGGGGCGGTCCACGATGGACGCGCTGAAATCCCTCAGGGATTTCAGCGAAGACGCAGCAGGCAGAGGGGAGGGTGTGGTGGCGGTATCGTTAGATATCGCCAACGCGTTTGGCACCCTCCCCTACGGGGTGATAAGGGAGGCACTCATTTACCATCGAGTGCCTCCCTACCTGAGGCGGGTTGTAGAGCACTACCTGACAGATAGGGTAGTGCTCTACGAAAGAGAGGGAAGAGTAGTGGCCCAGGACATGACCTGCGGAGTTCCACAGGGGTCCGTGCTCGGACCCCTCCTGTGGAACATAGGTTATGACTGGGCCATACGAGGGGTGCAGCTTCCCCGCACGGCCACCATATGTTATGCCGATGACACTATGGTGGCAGTGCGGGGGAAGGAGTACCGCGAGACGAGGCGGAGGGCGGAGGTGGCGGCCGAGCTAGCGGTCGGCCGCATAGGAATGTTAGGTTTGAGCGTGTCCCTCGCCAAAACCGAGGCCATCGTATTCGGTGGCCGAGGTTGGAGGCGGGGGGCGGGGGACACGCTCCGAATCGGTGGGGAGGAGGTCCAGATCAAGGCCAACATTAAATATCTTGGCCTTGTTCTGGACCGGAGGTGGGGATTCGGGGAGCATTTCCGCAGAATGGCTCCCCGAATCGTTGGCGCGGCATCG
Source organism: Esperia sulphurella (assembly GCA_947086405.1). Taxonomy (NCBI): domain Eukaryota; kingdom Metazoa; phylum Arthropoda; class Insecta; order Lepidoptera; family Oecophoridae; genus Esperia; species Esperia sulphurella. The sequence continues at coordinate 18,197,506 of OX352264.1, forward strand.
GCCCTCGGCCGGCTGCTCCCCAATGTGGGAGGACCGGGGGCCTCATGCCGGCGCCTATATGCGGGCGTGTTGCGGTCCATGGCGCTCTACGGGGCGCCAATATGGGCCGACAAGCTGTCGGCGCAGAATAAGGCCCTCCTCCGCAGGCCACAGAGAGTGGTGGCCTGCAGAATTACGAGGGCCTACAGGACTGTGTCCCACGCGGCGGCGTGCGTCCTCGCCTGCACCCCTCCCTGGGAGCTGGATGCCCAGGTGCAGGCGGAGACGCACAGGGTGAGGGTCGAGGCCAGGGCGCGTGGGGACCGCCCTGGCCCCGAAGAAGTGGAGGGAGCGCGCCGAACGGCTGCGCTCCGGATGAGGGACCGGTGGAAGAGCGACCTGGAGGACTCCCCCTATGGCATTTACACCATAGGGGCACTCCTCCCGTCGCTCGACGCCTGGCTGGAGAGAGGGCACGGCGGCCTCGGCTACCGTCTCACGCAGGTGATGACCGGGCATGGATGCTTCGGTCATTACCTGCACGGTATAGGGAGGGAGCCGAGTCCGCAGTGCCACGACTGTGGCGCTCCGGACGATACGGCCCAGCACACTGTGGAGGTGTGCAGTCGCTGGGTCCCGGAGCGCCTCGAGTTGCGGGCGGCCACCGGTCACGGAGGGGATCTCTCGCTGCACAGCGTGGTAGCGACCATGCTGAGCAGCGAGAGATCGTGGGAGGGAGTGGCCTCCTTCTGCGAGAGCGTGATCTCACAGAAGGAGGCCGCGGAGCGGGAGCGCGAAGACAATGTCGACGCACTCCCGCTCCGGCGTAGACGGAGGGGCAGGAGGCGGGCGCAGTTCGCTCGTCTCACGCCCTTGGAGTCCGTGGTGTAGGGACCACAGTTGGACTCCACCCGTCTGGGGGAAGGATCGCCGCGTTCGACCCTTCCCCTCTTTGGCGCGGGTGCACCGGCCACGAAGTGGGCCGGTGCTGCCGGGGGGCACAGTGGTTTGAAGTCCTTGGGATCACACTGTGCCCCCCCTTACGGCAGGGAGGGTGAAACGCCGGAGTGGTTTTAGTGGGTAGTGACTCCTCATACCATCTCGAGGAGTGAGTCCCACATACCCCTCGACAGCCCTAAGTCGAGGGGATGCGTAAGAGCATTTCCACTCCGTCAAAAAAAAAAAAAAAAAAAAAAAAAAAAAAAAAAAAAAAAAAGGTTAGGTTAGGTTAGGTTAGGTTAGGTTAGGTTAGGTTAGGTTAGGTTAGGTTAGGTTAGGTTAGGTTAGGTTAGGTTCCCCCCCTGGTGTCAGCCTTGTCGTGGCGGGGGGGCTCAGTAGCCCCGGGCAATCCAGCCCGTGGGTGAAGCCAATGACACCGAGGTGGGTCTCTCCAAGTCCCTTCGGGGAGGCGGAGAGACAGATGGATATCCCGCTGCTTAGGGTGCAGTGGCGGGAGGTCCCGGGGTGCGGGCCCGTCCAGTCGCAGGACTGGCGGGCAGTGGAGGGCGGATCTCTCACTGTCGGCTGTGTCTCCTCCTCATGGCTGGCGGTGGGAGGTCCTGGAAGGGTGGGAGGCGGCGGAATGGGTGAGCTCCCGGGTCCGCCCAATCCGCCGCGGGAGAGTCGGGCGTGGACGGCATGAGGTAGCCGAAAGCGCCCGAGTGCCCTGTGTGCTGGGGCGAGGAATGCAGCCACGGTATCCCCTGCCTGTCGTACAAGGCGACTAAAAGGGGTCATCGGGGACGCGGGTGCACAGAGCGGGGGCTCTGTGCACCCTTACCATCTGACGCGTCCCCGGGGAGGGCGGCAGCAACGGGGTGGCCTCGTTGCTGCTGCAGGCACCGTGAGGGTGCGGGGGGGAGCCAGTAGTCTCCCCCCGAGGTGGGCCGCCGAATGCGAGCGGCGGGGCGCACGGAGGAGGGACACCCGGATGCCAACCCTAGTGGACCGCCCGGGTTCCCTCCTTCGCCGTGCGCCGGAGATGGCCACCGCGGGTTTTTAGTCGGTGCAAGCCCGACATAACTCACTCTCCCCCCCCGGGGAGGGTGGGTATGCGTTAGGCATTTTCCCGCGAAAAAAAAAAAAAAAAAAAAAAAAAAAAAAAAAAGGTTAGGTTAGGTTAGGTTAGGTTAGGTTAGGTTAGGTTAGGTTAGGTTAGGTTAGGTTAGGTTAGGTTAGGTTAGGTTAGGTTCTCCCCTCCCCCATGGTGTCAGCCTTGTCGTGGCGGGGGAGCTCAGTAGCCCCGGGCAATCCAGCCCGGGGTGAAGCTAATGACACCGAGGTGGGTCTCTCCAAGTCCCTTCGGGGAGGCGGAGAGACGCGTCTCTCCACGTGTCCCTCTGCTGTATGCAGAGGGCACAGTGGGAGAGGCAAGGGCGGGCTCGCGGCAAGGTGCTGCTGAGCAGGCACTGTGGGAGTCCCCACGTGCCACTGTCGTATCCCGAATCCCAATCCCACCTTTCCAATTCCTTTATCCTTCCCAAATTCCCCTTTCCTATCCCTTTTCCGATGGTGGGAGTAGTGGCGGTTGGCGTGCCAGTGTCCCCTGGCGTGCCCTCCGTCCAAGGTGGAGGACTCACCAACCTCCACCCCCGGTACTCGTCATGTGGCTTCAACGACCCTCGTGTGGTGTAAGAGGGTATGTTGTCGCATGGCGGGCCGAGGCGGGCTTGCCTTAATTGGCCGGCCAAGAGAGAAGGAAAACTTGTAAATAAACCCGTGAGAACACACGTAACACCCTGTGGATACTTGGGGGCCTCCACTGTATTAATTCCCCCCTCCTAGGATGGGCGTAGCCGACGGAGGAGTATAAATCGCCCTTACTCGTGGGACTAAAAATGGAAAATATAAATAAAACACAAACAAACAATGGAGGAGGAACGGGAGAGGAGGGAGTTGACGTTGCATGTGCATCAGACACCAGTCTGATCACTGTCTCGTCAGTGGATTCCTCCAGGGCCACTAGGTTCTGGAGGAATCGAGGTGAAAAGCGACGGCGCCTGAGCGGCAATAGCTCGGCGTCATCGAGTGAAGAAGAGGAAAAGAGGAGAAGTCGCTCTCCCTCGACCACCCGAGGGAGAGGCCGCCCGCCAACCACCGGCAAATACGTAGGGTTGGCGAAGGCGAAGTCGGAATACCTCCAGCTCCAGAGGGAGGAGATGGAGCTTGAGGTAGAAAAGGAGATGGCTGGGCTCGCTCGCAAAGTGCGAGCATCCCGGGGAGCTGCGTTACCGGTCGCAGCGCCCCAAATGGATGATGCGGAGGGTGGAAATGCCACCGCCTTGGCCGGACAGGTCTTTGATGCACTGGAGATGGTAGAGCAGGTCTCCAGCAAATCAAAGAACCTGAAAGGCACCTTCAAGAAGTGTCTGAAGGAGGCGGTGGTAACCATCAAAGAGGCGGTCGGCGTCCTACAACATCGGACGTCGAGTGAAGAAACTTCCCGACTGCAGGCGGCCAACACCCGCCTGCAAGCCGAGCTGGACGAGCTTCGCAAGGAGTTCGCCCAGCTCAGAGCCGAAATAGGAAAGGGGCGTAGGCAGGAGATACCTCCCACCGCTCTGATCGAGATGGAGGTGGTTGAGGGGAGAGGGTTTTCCCCCACCTTCCCTCCGCTAACGCCACCCAGTGGACCGAAGCGACAACCGGCCAGCACCCCGCAGAGCGAGCAGCCGGTGACCGCCTCATTTGTGGAGGAGCTCTCGCGCTCCATCATGCTCCAAGTCGGGGGCATGATGAGCGCGAGATTCGAGGCGTTGGAGGAGCGGCTCCTGCCGGAGAAGCGTCTCCGCCCTCCACTTGCCGCGGACCGTAAGGGGCCCGCGGCTACTACGGCGCCATTGGCCGTGCCTCCTCCCTCTCCCGCCCATCAGGGAGGGAAAGACAAGGGCACGGGAAAGAGGAGCACTCCTTTGCCTCCTCCTCCTGCCCAAAAGGGCGGAAAGGACAAGACGAGTGCCCCTGCACCACCCCCTCCCGCCCAACTGGGAGGGAAGAAAGGAAAGAGGAAGGGGACCGCTGCCAAGGCTGCCCCCCAGCAGAGTGCGCCACGCCCTCTCCCACCGGCGCCCGCGTCGACGGCAGAGGGCTGGAATGTGGTGGTGAAGCGTGGGGCCAAGAAGAAGGCCCCATCTGCTCCCACCCCCCCTGCGGCGAAGAAGGGTGCGACGCGCCCCCAAAAGCTCAGTCCTCCTCGTTCCGCGGCTGTAGTGCTCACACTGCAGCCGGCGGCCGAGAAGGCCGGAATGACGTACAGGGACGTGATGGACAGGGCCAAGGAGAATATCAGTCTCCTTGACCTTGGCATCCCGTCGGGTGTGCACGTCAAGACGGCTGCCACTGGTGCCCGAATACTGCAGGTGCCAGGGGCGGCCAGTAGTGAGAAGGCTGACTCCCTGGCCAATAAGCTCAGGGAGTCGTTCAAAGACGACGAGGTCCGTGTCTCCAGGCCCATGAAGTGCGCTGAAATGCGTATCTCGGGCCTGGATGACTCTGTTACTTCCACAGAGGTTGTGGCTGCGGTAGCCAGAGCGGGAGAGTGCCCCGTCGAGTCCGTAAAGTCCGGCGAGATCCGCAAGGACTTCGCGGGTCTCGGCACATTGTGGGTGCGCTGCCCGGTGGCCGCTGCCAAAAAGGTGGTGGATGGCGGTCGCCTGCTGGTGGGATGGGTGGCTGCGCGAGTCCATCTGCTGGAGCCCAGACCCATGCGGTGCTACCGCTGTTTGGAGCTGGGCCATGTCCGGCAGGTGTGCCCGACGGAGGCCGTGGATCGCAGCGATCAGTGTTATCGCTGCGGTCAGCCCGGCCATAAAGCCGGCCAATGCTCGGCCGCCCCGCACTGCACACTGTGCGAGGCGGCTAAAAAGCCTGCAGGGCATACGGTGGGCAGCAAAGAATGTGCTGCCCCCCGCACAAGGAGGAGGGGGAGGAAGGGCGGCGATGGCCTCAGGGTCTCCTCGCCGCCTGTCTGCCCGGATGCTAGTGTCGCAGCCGGGGCCGGGGGGAACTTGATGGACACCGCCATTTAATGGCACTCAAGTTCCTCCAGGCGAATATCAATCACTGCGCTAGAGCTCAGGATCTGCTGATCCAGAGCATGGCGCAGTGGTTGATACAGGTGGCCGTCATCGCCGAGCCCTACTTCGTCCCGCCCAGATCCAACTGGGCGCAAGATCTCGAGGGCTCGGTGGCCATAGTCTCGCAGGAGGCCGCAGGTTCCCCCCCTCTCGATAGAGTTACGAGTGGTCGGGGATGGGTGGCGGCCCACCTAGCGCAGATAATGGTGGTTGGGGTGTACTTCTCGCCAAGTCGGAGCCTAGCCGATTTCGATCAGCTCTTGATCGAAATCGGGGCTCTGATTGGCCAGTGGCGCCCCAGCAAAGTGCTCGTCGCTGGGGACCTCAATGCCAAGTGTACGGCGTGGGGATCCCCGGCGACGGACGCGCGCGGCGAGTCTGTGGAAGACTGGCTGGTGGAGACCGGGCTGGTTGTGTTGAACCGGGGGTCGACAAATACGTGCGTGCGGCAACAGGGCGGCTCAATCGTGGACGTCTCGTTCGCCAATGCCGCCCTGGCGCGCCGTATTCAGGGCTGGGAAGTGCTGGAGGGGGTGGAGACGTTGTCGGACCACTTGTATGTCCGATTTAACGTTTCCTCTCCTCCAGGTACCCCGAGCGGTCCAAGCCGACCCCCGCGAGGGGGAGGCCCGCGCTGGGTGCTCAGGCGTATGGACCCGGACGTGCTAGCGGAGGCGGCCGTGGTCCAAGCCTGGACACCCGTGCCGGAAGGCCCGGTAGAGGTGGAGCGGGAGGTGGAGTGGCTCGGGATGGCCATGTCGCGCGTCTGCGACGCGGCCATGCCCCGAGCAGGCCCACCCCGGGCCCGGCGTCAGGTGTACTGGTGGAGCGAGGAGCTCGCGCAGCTACGCGCAGCGTGCGTTGCGGCGAGGCGCCAGTACACCCGGTCCCGGAGGCGGAGGAGGAGGGACGAGGTGGAGGAGGCCCGGCTCTATGCCACCTACAGGGAGTGTTCCACTACCCTGAAGGTGGCCATAGCGAACGCCAAGGCACTGGCGGAGGAGGAAATGCTGGAGACGTTGAACAGCGATCCTTGGGGGAGGCCTTACAGGTTGGTGAGGCAGAAGCTTCGCCCCTGGGCTCCCCCCTTGACGCAAAGTCTCCAGCAGCAGGTCCTGGACCGGGTGGTCGGATCCCTGTTTCCGAACAGGGCCGGCCACGTTCCTCCGTCAATGGCGGCGGCCGGGCGGGAGGAGGAGGAGGGCGCAGAAGTGTCCGTACCCGAGCTGACCGAGGGTCAGCTGAAGGCGGCGGTGTTGCGGCTCCGGGGCAAGAATGTCGCCCCGGGGCCCGACGGTATACCGGGACGCGCCTTGGCGCTGATGCTCGGTCCACTCGAGCCACGGGTGAGGGCGCTCTTTGGAGCGTGCCTTGAGCAGGGCCAGTTCCCACGCAGGTGGAAGACGGGGAAACTGGTCCTGCTAAAGAAGGAGGGGCGACCGGCCGACTCACCGTCGGCGTATCGGCCGATCGTATTGCTCGATGAGGTGGGCAAGCTGTTTGAACGCGTGATAGCTGCCCGCCTCATCGACCATCTTGAGAGTGTTGGTCCGGACCTCAGTGCGTACCAGTTCGGCTTCCGTCAGGGCAGGTCCACCGTCGGCGCGATTGCGCGGGTGAGGGCCCTGGCGGAGGAAGCGGTGTCCCAGGGGGAGGTCGTCTTGGCGGTGTCATTAGACATCGCCAACGCCTTTAATACCCTCCCCTGGGAAACAATAAAGGAGGCACTGAGGTACCATGGCGTGCCGGGGTACCTGCGTCGGGTCGTGGCGGCCTATCTCTCTGAGAGGGCTGTCACCTATCCGACGCAGGCGGGGTGGAAGAGTAAGGGGGTCACGTGCGGTGTTCCGCAGGGGTCGGTCCTCGGACCTCTCCTGTGGAGCATCGGCTACGACTGGGTGCTGCGGGGCCGAAATTTGCGGGGCGTCGACGTGACGTGTTACGCCGACGACACGCTCGTAACGGCCCGCGGCAGCACCTACCGGCGGGCCGCGATCCTGGCCACGGCTGGTGTGGCACAGGTGGTGGGAAGGATCCGGCGGTTGGGGTTGGAGGTTGCCCTCCACAAATCCGAGGCCCTGTGTTTTCACGGACCTCGGAAAGCCCCACCCGCTGGATCACAATTGATAGTGGGCGGAACTTCCATCGGTGTCAAGTCGACGATGAGATACCTTGGTCTCATCCTCGACAGCCGGTGGAGTTTCCGCCCGCACTTTGAGCAGTTGGCGCAGAAATGCGTAGGTGCAGCCGCAGCCTTTGGGCGTATACTCCCAAATTTGGGGGGGCCCAGGGCCTCATGCCGGCGGCTGTACCTGGGAGTGGTCCGTTCGATGGCCCTGTACGGCGCCCCAGTGTGGGCCGACACCTTGACAAGCCGGAATATCGCCCTGCTGCAACGTGTGCAGAGGGCGATGGCGGTCAGGGTGATACGGGGTTATCGGACGGTGGGAGTGGAGGCGGCATGCGTGCTGGCCGGATCCCTGCCCTGGGACCTGGAGGCGAGGACCCTCGCGTCAGTATACCACTGGCGCGAGGAGGCGCGAGGCCAGGGCAGTAGGCCGGCACCGCGAGAGGTGGAGGCGCGGCGGGATGAGTTCCGCCGCGAAATGGTGGAGGTATGGGGGGCGAGGTTGGCGCGACCGACCGCGGGCCTCCGTACCATCGAGGGGGTCCGCCCGGTCCTGTTGCAATGGCTGGACCGCGGCCATGGCACGCTCTCCTTTCGGCTGACGCAGGTCCTCTCGGGGCATGGTTGCTTCGGGAGGTACCTGTGTCGGGTCGCCGGAAGGGAGCCGACGCCCGAGTGCCATGGGTGTGGCTGTGCCGAAGACACGGCGCAGCACACTCTTGCGGAGTGCCCGGCCTGGGCAGAGCCGCGCGCTAGCCTCACCTCTGAGGTGGGCTCCGACCTGTCGCTGCCGGCTGTGATCAAATCCATGGTCGACAGCGACAGGTCGTGGAGGGCGATGATCTCCTTCTGCGAGGACGTGATGTCGCAGAAGGAGATGGCGGAGCGGATGAGGGAGGAAGACTCCTCGGCTCATCCGATCCGCCGGAGACGGGTCGGGCGCAGGCGGCGGGCGTACGCTCGTACGTTGCCGCCGTAGGCGCCCGACGGCCCTGTGGACTGGGGCGAGGAATGCAGCCACGGTATCCCCTGCCTGTCGTACAAGGCGACTAAAAGGGGTCATCGGGGGCGCGGGTGCACAGAGCGGGGGCTCTGTGCACCCTTACCATCTGACGCGTCCCCGGGGAGGGCGGCAGCAACGGGGTGGCCTCGTTGCTGCTGCAGGCACCGTGAGGGTGCGGGGGGGAGGCAGTAGTCTCCCCCCGAGGTGGGCCGCCGAGTGCGAGCGGCGGGGCGCACGGAGGAGGGACACCCGGATGCCAACCAATGGACCCCCCGGGTTCCCTCCTTCGCCGTGCGCCGGAGAAGGCCACCGCGGGTTTTTAGTCGGTGCAAGCCCGACATAACTCACTCTTCCCCCCGAGGAGAGTGAGTATGCGTTAGGCATTTTCCCGCGACAAAAAAAAAAAAAAAAAAAAAAAAAAAAAGGTTAGGTTCTCCCCCATGGTGTCAGCCTTGTCGTGGCGGGGGAGCTCAGTAGCCCCGGGCAATCCAGCCCGGGGTGAAGCTAATGACACCGAGGTGGGTCTCTCCAAGTCCCTTCGGGGAGGCGGAGAGACGCGTCTCTCCACGTGTCCCTCTGCTGTATGCAGAGGGCACAGTGGGAGAGGCAAGGGCGGGCTCGCGGCAAGGTGCTGCTGAGCAGGCACTGTGGGAGTCCCCACGTGCCACCGTCGTATCCCGAATCCCAATCCCACCTTTCCATTCCTTTATCCTTCCCAAATTCCACTTTCCTATCCCTTTTCCGATGGTGGGAGTAGTGGCGGTTGGCGTGCCAGTGTCCCCTGGCGTGCCCTCCGTCCAAGGTGGAGGACTCACCAACCTCCACCCCCGGTACTCGTCATGTGGCTTCAACGACCCTCGTGTGGTGTAAGAGGGTATGTTGTCGCATGGCGGGCCGAGGCGGGCTTGCCTTAATTGGCCGGCCAAGAGAGAAGGAAAACTTGTAAATAAACCCGTGAGAACACACGTAACACCCTGTGGATACCTGGGGGCCTCCACTGTATTAATTCCCCCCTCCTAGGATGGGCGTAGCCGACGGAGGAGTATAAATCGCCCTTACTCGTGGGACTAAAAATGGAAATTATAAACAACAAAACAAAAAAAAATGGAGGAGGAACGGGAGAGGAGGGAGCTGATGTTACATGTGGATCAGACACTAGTCTGATCACTGTTTCGTCGGTGGATTCCTCCAGGGCCACTAGGTTCTGGAGGAAACGTGGTGAAAAGAGACGGCGCCTGAGCGGCCTTAGCTCGGCGTCGTCTAGCGAGGAGGAGCAGGTTGGGGAGAAGGAGCGAGCCAAGCGGGCCAGTGCCTCCCCGGTCGTCAGGGGAAGAGGACGCCCGCCTACCACTGGCCAGTACGTAGGTCTGGCCAAGGCCAAAGCTGAATACCTCAAGCTCCAGGAGAAGGAGCTGGAGCTTGAGGTGGAAAAAGAAGTGGCCGCGCAGGCCCGAAAGAACCGGGAGTCTCGCAGAGGCTGCGAAGCAGCCTCAGCAGCCCCGGTACACCAGGAGGAGGACAAGGAGGGCGCAGCAACAGCCGTCGCCCTCAACAAACAAGTGGCCGATGCACTTGAGACCGTCCGCATGGTCTCGAGCAAGTCGGCCAACTTGAAGGGCACTATGAAGAAGTGCCTGAACGAGGCGGTTGCGTCCATTTCGGACGCTGTGCGGGCTCTGCACAGCCGAACGGCTAGTGAAGAGTCGGCCCGACTGCAGGCGAACAACACCCGCCTGCAGACCGAGTTGGATGATCTCCGCAGGGAGTTTGCCCAGTTCAGGGCTGAGATGGAGGCGGAGCGTCGTCGGGCATCCCCACTGACTGCCCCAATGGAGGTGGAGGTTGTCGGTGGGAGAGTGCCCTCGCCCACCATGCCTGAGGTTGACTTCCCACCCCTGCCACCACCCAGCAAGCAAAAGAGGGTGAGCCCCCCTCCGGTTGAGCGCCCTCCGGCGGCCTCGGCACTGGAGGAGATCTCGCGCTCCATCATGCTCCAAGTCGGGAACATGATGAGCGCGAGGTTGGAGGCTCTGGAGGAGCGACTCCTGCCGGAGAAACGGCTGCGCCCTCCACTCGCGGCGGATAAGAAATCGTCCCCACCTCCCGCACAACAGGGAGAGAAGGGGAAAGGTAAGGGGAAGAAGAGCCCCCCCCCGCCTCCCTCTTCTGCCCAAAAGGGTCTGAAGGAGAAGAAGAGCGCTCCACCACCACCCTCTCCCGCCCAACAGGGAGGGAAGAAAAAGGAGGTGAAGAAGAAGGGAATCGCTGCCAAGGCTGCCCCCCTGCAGAGTGCGCCACGCCCTCTCCCACCGGCGCCCGCGTCGACGGCAGAGGGCTGGAATGTGGTGGTGAAGCGTGGGGCCAAGAAGAAGGCCCCATCTGCTCCCACCCCCCCTGCGGCGAAAAAGGATGCGACGCGCCCCCAAAACCTCCGTCCTCCCCGGTCGTCGGCTGTGGTGCTCACACTGCAGCCGGCGGCCGTGGAGAACGGCAAAACCTACGAGGCGATGATGAAGGAGGCCAAGTCGAAGATTAACTTGGCCGATCTAGGAATCGCCACGGGCGTTCGTTTTAGAACGGCAGCCACTGGGGCGCGAATCCTGGAGGTACCAGGCGCCTCCAGTGGCGAGATGGCAGACTCCCTAGCCAATAAGCTAAGGGAGACATTCAAGGACGACGAGGTCCGTGTCTCCAGGCCCACGAAGTGCGCAGAAATGCGCATCTCGGGTCTGGATGACTCCGTCTCCATCATGGAGGTAGTGGCTGCGGTAGCCAGAGCTGGAGAGTGCCCCGCCGAGTCCGTAAAGTCAGGCGAGATCCGCAAGGACTTCGCGGGTCTTGGCACATTGTGGGTGCGCTGTCCGGTGGCCGCTGCCAAAAAGGTGGTGGACGGTGGCCGCCTGTTAGTCGGGTGGGTGGCTGCCCAAGTGCGTCTGCTGGAGCCCAGACCCATGCGGTGCTACCGCTGCTTGGAGCTGGGCCATGTCCGGCAGGCGTGCCCCGCGGAGGCCGTGGATCGCAGCGATCAATGCTATCGCTGCGGTCAGCCCGGCCATAAAGCCGGCCAATGCTCAGCCGCTCCGCACTGCACCCTGTGCGAGGCGGCTAAGAAGCCCGCAGGGCACACGGCGGGCAGCAAAGTTTGTGCTGCCCCCCGCACAAGGAGGAGGGGGAGGAAGGGTGGAGATGGCCTTAGGGTCCCCTCGCCGCCGATCCGCCCGTCGACAAGTACCGAAGACGGGGCCGGGGGGGACTTGATGGACACCGCTAATTAATGTCCATTGAGTTCCTCCAGGCGAACATCAACCACTGCGCCAGAGCTCAGGATCTGCTGATCCAGAGCATGGTGCAGTGGTCAATACAGGTGGCCGTGATCGCCGAGCCTTACTTTGTCCCGCCCAGATCAAGCTGGGCGCAGGACCTCGAGGGCTCGGTGGCCATTGTTTCGCAGGAGGCCGCAGGTTCCCCCCCTCTGGATAGGGTGACGAGGGGTCGGGGATGGGTGGCGGCCCACTTAGCAGAGATAGTGGTGGTTGGGGTGTACTTCTCGCCAAGTCGGAGCCTAGCCGATTTCGATCAGCTTTTGATCGAAATCGGGGCTCTGATTGGCCAGAGTCGCCCCAGCATGGTGCTCGTTGCCGGTGATCTCAATGCCAAGTCCATGGCCTGGGGATCCCCGGCGACGGACGCGCGCGGCGAGTCAGTGGAGGACTGGCTGGTGGAGACCGGGCTGGTTGTGTTGAACCGGGGGTCGACAAATACGTGCGTGCGGCAACAGGGCGGCTCAATTGTGGACGTCTCGTTCGCCAATGCCGCCCTGGCGCGCCGTATTCAGGGCTGGGAAGTGCTGGAGGGGGTGGAGACGTTGTCAGACCACCTGTATGTCCGATTTAACGTTTCCACTCCTCCAGGTACCCCGAGCGGTCCAAGCCGACCCCCGCGAGGGGGAGGCCCGCGCTGGGTGCTCAGGCGTATGGACCCGGACGTGCTAGTGGAGGCGGCCGTGGTCCAAGCCTGGACACCCGTGCCGGAAGGCCCGGTAGAGGTGGAGCGGGAGGTGGAGTGGCTCGGGATGGCCATGTCGCGCGTCTGCGACGCGGCCATGCCTCGAGCAGGCCCACCCCGGGCCCGGCGTCAGGTGTACTGGTGGAGTGAGGAGCTCGCGCAGCTACGCGCAGCGTGCGTAGCGGCGAGGCGCCAGTACACCCGGTCCCGGAGGCGGAGGAGGAGGGACGAGGTGGAGGAGGCCCGGCTCTATGCCACCTACAGGGAGTGTTCCACTACCCTGAAGGTGGCCATAGCGAACGCCAAGGCATTGGCGGAGGAGGAAATGCTGGAGACGTTGAACAGCGATCCTTGGGGGAGGCCGTACAGGTTGGTGAGGCAGAAGCTTCGCCCCTGGGCTCCCCCCTTGACGCAAAGTCTCCAGCAGCAGGTCCTGGACCGGGTGGTCGGATCCCTGTTTCCGAACAGGGCCGGCCACGTTCCTCCGCCAATGGCGGCGGCCGGGCGGGAGGAGGAGGAGGAGGAGGGCGCGGGAGTGTCTGTACCCGAGCTGACCGAGGGTCAGCTGAAGGCGGCGGTGTTGCGGCTCCGGGGCAAGAACGTCGCCCCGGGGCCCGACGGTGTACCGGGACGCGCCTTGGCGCTGATGCTCGGTCCGCTCGAGCCACGGGTGAGGGCGCTCTTTGGAGCGTGCCTTGGGCAGGGCCAGTTTCCACGCAGATGGAAGACGGGGAAGCTGGTCCTGCTAAAGAAGGAGGGGCGACCGGCCGACTCGCCGTCGGCGTATCGGCCGATCGTGTTGCTCGACGAGGTGGGCAAGTTGTTCGAGCGAGTAATAGCTGCCCGCCTCGTCGACCATCTAGAGGGGATTGGTCCGGACCTCAGTGCGTACCAGTTCGGCTTCCGTCAGGGCAGGTCCACCGTCGGCGCGATTGCGCGGGTGAGGGCCCTGGCGGAGGAAGCGGTGTCCCAGGGGGAGGTCGTCTTGGCGGTGTCATTAGACATCGCCAACGCCTTTAATACCCTCCCCTGGGAAACGATAAAGGAGGCACTGAGGTACCATGGTGTGCCGGGGTACCTGCGTCGGGTCGTGGCGGCCTATCTCTCCGAGAGGGCCGTCACCTATCCGACGCAGTCGGGATGGAAAAGTCGGGGGGTGACGTGCGGTGTTCCACAGGGGTCAGTCCTCGGACCTCTCCTGTGGAACATCGGGTACGATTGGGTGCTGCGGGGCCGAAATTTGCGGGGCGTTGACGTGACGTGTTACGCTGACGACACGCTCGTAACGGCCCGCGGCAGCACCTACCGGCGTGCCGCGATCCTGGCCACGGCAGGGGTGGCACAGGTGGTGGGAAGGATCCGGCGGTTGGGGTTGGAGGTTGCCCTCCACAAATCCGAGGCCCTGTGTTTTCACGGACCTCGGAAAGCCCCACCCGCTGGATCACAACTGATAGTGGGCGGAAATTCCATCGGTGTCAAGTCGACGATGAGATACCTGGGCCTCATCCTCGACAGCCGGTGGAGTTTCCGCCCGCACTTCGAGCAGTTGGCGCAGAAATGCGTAGGTGCAGCCGCAGCCTTTGGGCGTATACTCCCTAATTTGGGGGGGCCCAGGGCCTCTTGCCGGCGGCTGTACCTGGGAGTGGTCCGTTCGATGGCCCTGTACGGCGCCCCAGTGTGGGCCGACACCCTGACAAGCCGAAATATCGCCCTGCTGCAGCGAGTGCAGAGGGCGATGGCGGTCAGGGTGATACGGGGCTATCGAACGGTGGGAGTGGAGGCGGCATGCGTGCTGGCCGGATCCCTGCCCTGGGACCTGGAGGCGAGGACCCTCGCGTCAGTATACCACTGGCGCGAGGAGGCGCGAGGCCAGGGCAGTAGGCCGGCACCGCGAGAGGTGGAGGCGCGGCGGGATGAGTTCCGCCGCGAAATGGTGGAGGTATGGGGGGCGAGGTTGGCGCGACCGACCGCGGGCCTCCGTACCATCGAGGGGGTCCGCCCGGTCCTGTTGCAATGGCTGGACCGCGGCCATGGCACGCTCTCCTTCCGGCTGACGCAGGTCCTCTCGGGGCATGGTTGCTTCGGGAGGTACCTGTGTCGGGTCGCCGGAAGGGAGCCGACGCCCGAATGCCATGGGTGTGGCTGCGCCGAAGACACGGCGCAGCACACTCTCGCGGAGTGCCCAGCCTGGGCGGAGCCGCGCGCTAGCCTCGCCTCTGAGGTGGGCTCCGACCTGTCGCTGCCGGCTGTGATCAAATCCATGGTCGACAGCGACAGGTCGTGGAGGGCGATGATCTCCTTCTGCGAGGACGTGATGTCGCAGAAGGAGGTGGCGGAGCGGATGAGGGAGGAAGACTCCTCGGCTCATCCGATCCGCCGGAGACGGGTCGGGCGCAGGCGGCGGGCGTACGCTCGTACGTTGCCGCCGTAGGCGCCCGAGTGCCCTGTGGACTGGGGCGAGGAATGCAGCCACGGTATCCCCTGCCTGTCGTACAAGGCGACTAAAAGGGGTCATCGGGGACGCGGGTGCACGGAGTGGGGGCTCTGTGCACCCTTACCATCTGACGCGTCCCCGGGGAGGGCGGCAGCAACGGGGTGGCCTCGTTGCTGCTGCAGGCACCGTGAGGGTGCGGGGGGGAGGCAATAGTCTCCCCCCGAGGTGGGCCGCCGAGTGCGAGCGGCGGGGCGCACGGAGGAGGGACACCCGGATGCCAACCCAGGTGGACCGCCCGGGTTCCCTCCTTCGCCGTGCGCCGGAGAAGGCCACCGCGGGTTTTTAGTCGGTGCAAGCCCGACATAACTCACTCTTCCCCCCGAGGAGAGTGAGTATGCGTTAGGCATTTTCCCGCGACAACAAAAAAAAAAAAAAAAAAAAAAAAAGGTTAGGTTAGGTTAGGTTAGGTTAGGTTAGGTTAGGTTAGGTTAGGTTAGGTTAGGTTAGGTTAGGTTAGGTTAGGTTAGGTTAGGTTAGGTTAGGTTAGGTTAGGTTAGGTTAGGTTAGGTTAGGTTAGGTTAGGTTAGGTTAGGTTAGGTTAGGTTAGGTTAGGTTAGGTTAGGTTAGGTTAGGTTAGGTTAGGTTAGGTTAGGTTAGGTTAGGTTAGGTTAGGTTAGGTTAGGTTAGGTTAGGTTAGGTTAGGTTAGGTTAGGTTAGGTTAGGTTAGGTTAGGTTAGGTTAGGTTAGGTTAGGTTAGGTTAGGTTAGGTTAGGTTAGGTTAGGTTAGGTTAGGTTAGGTTAGGTTAGGTTAGGTTAGGTTAGGTTAGGTTAGGTTAGGTTAGGTTAGGTTAGGTTAGGTTAGGTTAGGTTAGGTTAGGTTAGGTTAGGTTAGGTTAGGTTAGGTTAGGTTAGGTTAGGTTAGGTTAGGTTAGGTTAGGTTAGGTTAGGTTAGGTTAGGTTAGGTTAGGTTAGGTTAGGTTAGGTTAGGTTAGGTTAGGTTAGGTTAGGTTAGGTTAGGTTAGGTTAGGTTAGGTTAGGTTAGGTTAGGTTAGGTTAGGTTAGGTTAGGTTAGGTTAGGTTAGGTTAGGTTAGGTTAGGTTAGGTTAGGTTAGGTTAGGTTAGGTTAGGTTAGGTTAGGTTAGGTTAGGTTAGGTTAGGTTAGGTTAGGTTAGGTTAGGTTAGGTTAGGTTAGGTTAGGTTAGGTTAGGTTAGGTTAGGTTAGGTTAGGTTAGGTTAGGTTAGGTTAGGTTAGGTTAGGTTAGGTTAGGTTAGGTTAGGTTAGGTTAGGTTAGGTTAGGTTAGGTTAGGTTAGGTTAGGTTAGGTTAGGTTAGGTTAGGTTAGGTTAGGTTAGGTTAGGTTAGGTTAGGTTAGGTTAGGTTAGGTTAGGTTAGGTTAGGTTAGGTTAGGTTAGGTTAGGTTAGGTTAGGTTAGGTTAGGTTAGGTTAGGTTAGGTTAGGTTAGGTTAGGTTAGGTTAGGTTAGGTTAGGTTAGGTTAGGTTAGGTTAGGTTAGGTTAGGTTAGGTTAGGTTAGGTTAGGTTAGGTTAGGTTAGGTTAGGTTAGGTTAGGTTAGGTTAGGTTAGGTTAGGTTAGGTTAGGTTAGGTTAGGTTAGGTTAGGTTAGGTTAGGTTAGGTTAGGTTAGGTTAGGTTAGGTTAGGTTAGGTTAGGTTAGGTTAGGTTAGGTTAGGTTAGGTTAGGTTAGGTTAGGTTAGGTTAGGTTAGGTTAGGTTACCGGTAGCTGCAGCCAAAAAGTCCGCCCCCCAGCCAAGAAAGTTGGCAGCGCCGAACACGGCGGCGGTCGTGGTGGCCCTAAAGCCGGAGGCGGAGGCGTCGTATGCCTCCGTCATGACCAAGGCCACCACTTCCTTCGGCCTGGCCGAGGTAGGGCTGGACCATGTCCGGGTCCGGAAGACGGCCACTGGGGCCAGAATCATCGAGGTCCCAGGGGAGAACGGAGGCCGCATGGCCGACGAACTCTGCCGGAGGATCGGGGAGCTTGTCGGCGACGTGGCGCATGTTTACAGGCCCGTCAAGATGGCTGGCATCCAGGTGACGGGCCTGGATGAGACGGCCACCTCGGAGGCGGTGGCGGTGGCGATTGCCACCAAGGGCGGCTGCACGACTGCAGACCTCAAGGTGGGGAAAATCCGGGTGCTGCGCAACGGCACAGGGTCGGCCCTGGTGCAGTGCCCGGTCACCGCGGCCAACGCCCTCCTCGCAGAGGGGCGTATTATTGTGGGGTGGTCGGCGGCCCAAATAAAGACGGTGGACACGGTAGCGATGCGCTGCTACCGTTGTCTAGGCCAGGGGCACACGAGGGCCATGTGTCCGTCACCTGTGGACCGTAGCGAGCTGTGCTTTAGGTGCAGCAAGCCCGGCCACAGGATGGCGGATTGCAAGGAGGTAAAGGCCTTCTGTGCGGTGTGCCACCTGGCCAAGCGCCCCGCGGGGCACATGATGGGGGGCATCTCGTGCGCCCCCCCAGAAGTCCGAGGGAGGGAGCCCCCAGCCGTCGCCCCGGCGGCGGCCAACAACAGTCGCGCCACACCGGCCCCGGAAGTAACACGCATGGATGTCTAAATGCCAGTACACCGGTATTTAGACATCCTACAGGGCAACGCCAACCACTCTGCTCGCGCCCAGGACCTGCTAATGCAGGTCATGGCCGAGTGGAGCATTGGCGTTGCGATCCTGGCGGAGCCGTACTTCGTCCCTCCCCAGTCCAACTGGGTCGGGGCGACGGACGGCTCAGTGGCAATTGTGGGGCCGAGAGGGGGGGATGCTCTCCCCCTCACGCAGGTGGAGCGGGGGCCGGGGCTCGCGGCGGCCAAATGGGGAGATACCCTCCTTGTGGGGGTGTATTTCTCCCCAAATCGGCCGCTGCGAGAGTTCGAGGCCTTTTTAGAGGTGGTAGGAGGAGTGGTGAGGCGAGGGAACCCGGCACAGGTCATCGTGCTGGGGGACCTCAACGCCAAGAGCCCGATGTGGGGGTCGGCCGTCTCAAACCCCAAGGGCGAAGCCCTTGGGGAATGGACGGTCGCAACAGGTCTGGCGGTGCTGAACCGGGGCACGACCAACACATGCGTGCGGCGGCAGGGGGGGTCGATTGTGGACGTTTCGTTCGCCACCCCCGCAATCGCCGCACGCATCGCTGATTGGCGTGTCCTGGAGGACGTGGAGACCCTCTCCGATCATCTATACGTTCGGATGAGGGTCCACACCACGGCCGGCGGCGCAGCACCGCCAGGCCTGAGGAGGGGGAGACGGGCCACCTCGCAGCTTCCGAGGTGGACCGTCTCGCGCCTGGACCCGGAGATGGTGGAGGAGGCGGCCGCGGTCCAGGCGTGGGGGGAGCCCCTGCCGAGGGGCGCCGAGGTAGAGGAGCGTGCGGCACACTTCCGGGCGACGATGCAGGAGGTGTGCGACGCTTCGATGCCTCGGACGCGGCGGGTGCCGGCGAGGAGGCAGGTCTACTGGTGGACGGAAGAGATTGCGGCTCTCCGTGCCACCGGTAACCGTGCTCGCCGGGCCTACACCCGCTGCAGGCGCCGTCGGCATACGGCGGAGGAGGAGGGCCTCCTATATGAGGCCCTCAGGAGGGCAAAGGGAGATCTCCAGAAGGAGATCTCCCGAAGGAAGGAGGAGGCGCGCGAGGAGTTCCTGGCCACACTGGACAGAGACCCATGGGGGAGGCCGTACAAGCTGGTCCGGAACCGGATGCAGCATGCCCCCCCCATGGACTCGCTGGAGCCGGAACTCCTCGCGCGAGTGGTGGAGGGATTGTTCCCCGTAGTGCCGGAGTTTGCTCCGCCGAGTATGTCCATCCACTCGGCGGAGCCGGCCCCGCGTGAACTCGTCGTCCCGCCCATCACGGACGACGAGTTCAAGTGGGCCATAGACCGCCTACGGGGACGGAAGAAGGCCCCAGGGCCGGACGGGGTGCCGGGGAGAGTCCTCCCGGTAGCCCTGCAGCATCTCGGGAACCGCCTCAAACTCCTGTACGACGATTGTCTGAAGGAGGGGCGATTCCCGAGATGCTGGAAGGAGGGGAGATTGTGCCTGCTGCGCAAAGAGGGCCGCCCTGCGGACAGTCCCTCCGGCTATCGCCCCATCGTCCTATTGGACGAGGTGGGGAAAATGCTGGAGCGGATCCTGTCCAGCCGCATCGTCGACCACCTGAACGGTGCGGGCCCGGACCTGTGCGATCGGCAGTACGGGTTCCGGGAGGGGCGGTCCACGATGGACGCGCTGAAGTCCCTCAGGGACTTCAGCGAAGACGCAGCAGGCAGGGGGGAGGGTGTGGTGGCGGTATCGTTAGATATCGCCAACGCGTTTGGCACCCTCCCCTACGGGGTGATAAGGGAGGCACTCATTTACCACCGAGTGCCTCCCTACCTGAGGAGGGTTGTGGAGCACTACCTTACAGATAGGGTAGTGCTCTACGAGACGGAGGGGGGAATTATGGCCCGAAATATGACATGCGGTGTTCCACAGGGGTCCGTGCTCGGACCCCTCCTGTGGAACATCGGGTATGATTGGGCCATACGGGGGGTGCAGCTTCCCCGCACGGTCACCATATGTTATGCCGATGACACTATGGTGGCAGTGCGGGGGAAGGAGTTCCGCGAGGCGAAGAGGAGGGCGGAGGTCGCGGCGGAACTCGCGGTCGGCCGCATTGGCCTGTTGGGTTTGGGCGTGTCCCTCGCCAAAACTGAGGCCATCGTATTCGGTGGCCGAGGTTGGGGGCGGGGGGCGGGGGACACGCTCCAAATCGGAGGGGAGAGGGTCCGGATCAAGGCCACGATTAAATATCTTGGCCTTGATCTGGACCGGAAGTGGGATTTCGGGGAGCATTTCCGTAGGTTGGCTCCCCGAATCGTGGCCGCGGCGGCGGCCCTTGGGAGGCTGTTGCCCAACCTGGGTGGACCGGGGACCCTGTGCAGGCGCCTGTTTGCCGGTGTCATCCGGAGCATGGCGCTGTACGGGGCCCCCATATGGGCGGATAGATTGTCGGCCCGGAACAAGGCCCTCCTGCGCAGGCCACAGAGAATAGTGGCCTGCCGAATCGCGAGGGCCTATGTGACCGTGTCACACGCGGCGGCGTGCGTCCTCGCCTGCACCCCGCCATGGGAGCTGGATGCCGGGGTGCACGCGGAGACGTACCGTGTGAGGGCCGAGGCCAGGGCGCGTGGGGACCGCCCTGGCCCCGAGGAGGTTGAGGGGGCTCGCCGAACGGCAGCCAGACGGCTGAGAGAGAGGTGGAAAGAGGAGCTGGAGGACTCCCCCTATGGAACCCGTACCATAGGGGCAGTCCTCCCGTCACTGGAGGGGTGGCTGGACAGAGGGCACGGCGGACTCGGATTCCGGGTGACGCAGGTGGTGACCGGACATGGTTGTTTCGGCCACTACCTGCACCGGATAGGAAGGGAGCCGAGTCCGCAATGTAGTGAATGTGGCGCTCCGGATGACACGGCCCAACACACTCTGGAAGAGTGTGGCCGTTGGGATCTGGAGCGCCAAGACCTGGTGATGGAGATGGGAGGTGTGGAGGATCTCTCGCTGCACGCCGTAGTGGCGTTCATGCTCCGCAGCGAGAGATCCTGGGAGGCAGTGGCCTCCTTCTGCGAGACAGTTATCTCACAGAAGGAGGCCGCGGAGCGGGAGCGCGAAGACGAGGTCGACGCACCCCCGCTCCGGCGTAGGCGGAGGGGCAGGAGGCGGGCGCAGTTCGCCCGTCTCATGCCCTAAGGAGTCCGTGGTGTAGGGACCACAGTTGGACTCCTCCCGTCTGGGGAAGGATCGCCGCGTTCGACCCTTCCCCTCATCGGCGCGGGAGCACCGGCCACATGTTTAGGCCGGTGCGGCCTGGGGACACAGTGGATAGAAGTCCGCTGGATCACACTGTGTCCCCACTACAGGCAGGAGGGAGAAACGCCGGAGTGGTTTTAGTGGGTAGTGACTCCTCATACCATCTCGAGGAGTGAGTCCCACATACCCCTCGACAGCCCTAAGTCGAGGGGATGCGTAAGAGCATTTCCACTCCGTCAAAAAAAAAAAAAAAAAAAAAAGGTTAGGTTAGGTTAGGTTAGGTTAGGTTAGGTTAGGTTAGGTTAGGTTAGGTTAGGTTAGGTTAACTCTTTTTCAACCCTCAAATTGAAGGTACTTCCTTGTTACGTTGCGGGTAGGTTTGAAAAAGTGGTTGCCAGGAGGGTACTAAGTCTCATTGAGCTAGCCTTTATAGTTATTTTTTTATCAATTTTTTTCGTTTTTTAACTTCTCGCCAATTTGTCGACTTTTTGTCCAAATTTGTGAGAATTTAAAAAATTCGTAATAAATTCAGTTTAGGTCTTTTATTTGTTTTTATAGTCTGCATCTGTGCTCCTCAGCGGCCCTCACATTTACCG
Source organism: Esperia sulphurella (assembly GCA_947086405.1). Taxonomy (NCBI): domain Eukaryota; kingdom Metazoa; phylum Arthropoda; class Insecta; order Lepidoptera; family Oecophoridae; genus Esperia; species Esperia sulphurella. The sequence goes on from OX352264.1 coordinate 18,218,534, forward strand.
ACCCTCCCGGTATTTTTAGGACCTTTGGTTCTGGAGATATCGGGGGAGACGAGTTCGTGTTTTGGCTGTGGGAGTTTAGCTGCAGATTTTTTATTTCGTTTTTAATTCTTGTTAAATTGTTTTTTGTTATTTTCTTGTTTTTGTTTAACTAGTTCCTAGAGTCTCGGGTGGGTCTACGCATCGCCGTTTTCCCCATAACTTTTGGACCTCTGTGTCCAAAGTTATTGGGAAAACCTCGATTGCTATTCTTTTCCTGCAGTGTCCTTCGACTACCGGTTAAGTTTGTAAAACTTTTCCGGGGGTCGTGGCTCCTGCAGGAAAAGAAGGAGGGGGGTGCTTATTTGTTTGGGGGTAGCCGGTCGCGAGTGCTGTCGAACGACACCACTCGCGCCGTATTACGTGGGGGGGTTCAGGAGGAATCAATTTTCTCCTGAAAATTTTATAAATTTGTAAAATTCGGTCGACTCGCACTTGACCGAATTTTCATACGTTTTTGTTTTTTCTTCTTTCTTTTCCCATTTACTCGGTCCCCCTTCCACCTGGAAGGTGCCGAGTGGGGGGAAAGGGAAGGGGAAATGGAGGCGGGGCCTTCTCAGGCCAGGGGAGAGGAAAGGGAGGGCAGGGAGACCGTACAGGTTGACCTGTCCGAACTTTCCTCGGACGAGGGGGAGACCATGATGGTGGTCTCCAAGGACGGGGCGACCTATGGTCGGCCGGCCAAACGGCCAATCACAACTGAGGGGATCGGGGAAGGGCAGGAGTTGGCCAAGGTCAACTCCGCTCGCAGGGGGAGGGCTTTGCAGCCAAAAGGTGCGTACTCCGGGCTGGCTGCGGCCAAGTCCAAGCTCCGCGAACTGGAGTTCGCGGAGTTTGAGGATGAGGCGGACGCGGCGGCGGAGTACCGCCTGAGTTTTCCCACGCTGGGCTCGCGCGGATCCCGCGGCTCCCAAGGAAGGGGGAGGGGAGGAGTAGGTTCTCCGTGCCTAAGCGAGGCATCAAGGGACTGTAGCCCTGATGCCGGGACGATAAAGGAGAGGGATGGGTGGCTGGAGAGCGCACGCTCCGCCGCCCATGTGATCATGGAGGAGGCCGCCAAGTGCGGCAACCTAAAAGGGGGGGTGTGGGGCAAGATGAACGTGGCCTGCCGGGATATCCTGGAGGCCACGGAAATCTTGCAGTCCCGCACCGAGGCAGAAGAGGTCCGCATCTTGCGTGCGGACAACAAGCGAATGCGGGAGCAACTGGCGCTCCTCACGTCGGAGACGAAGGCCCTACGGACCGCGTTCTCCGACAGGGCCGTTGCTCCCGCAACCCCTGCGCCGGCGACCCCCACGGCCTGCGACTTCGTCGAGGTGATAGGGGAGCTCAAGAAAGAGCTCTTCCTGTCCCTCGGGGAAGTTATCCACGAGAGGTGTAGGGGGATGGGCGAGATGCTCAACGTCCGCCTGGGGGAGCTCGAAAGGAGACTCCCGGCGGAGCCCATCCTCCGCCCCCCGCTGGAGGCAGACAGACGTAGGGCTGCGGCCCTAGCCGCCCCCGCTGTCCGACCGACGCGAGAGGCCGCGCCGCGTGCTGCACCGGCGGAAAAACTGACGGCTGCACTGCGTGTAGCACCAGCCGCAAAGCCGGCCCCAGCCAAGCGGGAGCAGAAGGCTGCCGCTGGCCCCTCTCCAGGGCCAGCCACCAAGCCCGCGAGGCCCGTCCCCGCAGGCAGTGGAGAGATGGCGCGACCACCCCCCCAGGAATCCTGGGTCGAGGTGGTCAGGAAAGGCAGGGGGAAGGGGAAGGGCCCCAAGCCGGCTGCAGCAGCGGTAGCTGCAGCGGCAGCTAAAAAGCCCGCCCCCCTCCCCAAAAGAGTGGCGACCCCCACCACAGCGGGGATAGTGATCGCCCTCAGGCCGGATGCGGAGGTGTCGTACGCCTCCGTAATGACGAAGGCATCTTCGTCATTCGGCCTGGCTGAGGTGGGGCTCGAGGCCGTAAAGGTGAGGAAGACGGCGACGGGGGCCCGCATAATAGAGGTTGCGGGCGAAGGCAGGGATAGGGCTGCCGACGAACTGTGCCGCAGGATCGGCGAGATTGTGGGCGACGTGGCCAGCGTATACAGGCCCGTCAAAATGGCAGGACTCCAGGTGACGGGCCTGGATGAGTCGGCCACAAAGGAGGCGGTGGCCGAAGCAATGGCCGCCAAGGGGGGATGCGCAATCCCCCTTATTAAAGTGGGCAACATCCGGGCGCTACGAAACGGGACGGGCTCCGTTCTCGTCCAGTGCCCGGTATCGGCGGCCAACATACTGATTGAGGCGGGGCGCGTTTTGGTGGGGTGGTCGGCGGCCCAGGTTAAATCCCTGGGCGTCGCGCCCATGAGGTGCTACCGGTGCATGGGCACCGGTCACACGCGGGCCCTATGTCCGTCTTCTGTGGACCGCAGCGAACTTTGTTTCCGCTGCAGTAAGTCGGGCCACAGAATGGCGGACTGTAAGGAGGAAAGGGCCCATTGCGCTGTGTGCCACCTGGCCAAGCGCCCCGCCGCCCACATGATGGGCGGGTTGGCCTGCGCCCCGCCCGAGGTAAGGGGGAGGGAGGCCCCAACCACCGCCGCCCCGGCCACGGCCGCCAAGACTCGCGCCGCACCGGCCCTGGAGGGACAAAGCATGGACATCTAAATGCCAGTACATCGGCATTTGGATGTCCTGCAGGGCAATGTCAACCACGCGGCCCGCTCCCAAGACCTGCTGATGCAGGTCTTAGCGGAGTGGGCCATTGACATCGCAGTGGTGACGGAGCCCTATTTTGTCCCTCCACAACCCAACTGGGTCGGGGCGACAGATGGGGCGGTGGCGATTGTGGGGCCAAGGAGTGGGGATCTCCCCCTCTCCCCGGTGGAGCGAGGGGAAGGTTTTGCAGCGGCCAAATGGGGAGAAGTGGTAGTGATAGGGGTATACTTCTCCCCAAATCGGCCGCTGCGAGAGTTCGAGACCTTCTTGGAGGTCTTGGGAGGTTTGGTGCAGCGAGCGAACCCAGCACAGGTCATCGTGCTGGGTGACCTCAATGCGAAGAGCCCCTTGTGGGGATCGGCCGTCACAAACCCCAAGGGAGAGGCCCTTGGG